>CAMITZ010000003.1:0-1224957 GCA_946251845.1 Andrena fulva | reverse complement strand
TGAAATCAACTTCGATTTTTTTTTATTTTGTCGAGTATTTTTGTTGTAGGATCTATATTTGATTAAATTTAGATGAAAATAACTTCAATTTTGTTGGATTATGAAAAAATTTTAGTTGGAAGTGTCATACTTTAATAAATTCATATGAAATCAACTTCGATTTTTTTGGATTTTGTCGAGTATTTTTGTTGTAGGATCTATATTTGATTAAATTTAGATGAAAATAACTTCAATTTTGTTGGATTGTGAAAAAAATTTTAGTTGGAAGTGTCAAGTTTTATTAAATTTATTTGAAACCAACTTCGATTTTTTTGGATTTTGTTGAGTATTTTTGTTGTAGGATCTATATCTGAGTAAATTTAGATGAAAATAAATTTAATTTTGTTGGATTATGAAAAAAAATTTATTTGGAAGTGTCAAATTTTAATAAATTTATTTGAAATCAACTTCGATTTTTTTGGATTTTGATGAGTATTTTGGTTGTAGGATCTATATTTGACTAAATTTAGATGAAAATAACTTCGATTTTCTTGGATGTAGACAAAATTTTTGTCAAATTTTAATAAATTCACTTGAAATCAACTTCGATTTTTTTTTATTTTGTTGAGTATTTTTGTTGTAGGATCTATATTTGAGTAGATTTAGATGAAAATAACTTCAATTTTTTGGATTGTGAAAAAAAATTTTAGTTGGAAGGGTCAAAATTTAATAAATTTACATGAAATCAACTTCGATTTTTTTTTATTTTGTTGAGTATTTTTGTTGTAGGATCTATATTTGAGTAGATTTAGATGAAAATAACTTCAATTTTTTGGATTGTGAAAAAAAATTTTAGTTGGAAATGTCAAATTTTAATAATATTATTTGAAACCAACTTCGATTTTTATGGATTTTATTGAGTATTTTTGTTGTAGGATCTATATTTGAGTAAATTTAGATGAAAATAACTTCAATTTTGTTAGATTAAAAAAAAAAATTTAGTTGGAAGTGTCAAATTTTAATAAATTCATATAAAATCAACTTCGATTTTTTTGGATTTTGTCGAGTATTTTTGTTGTAGGATCTATATTTGATTAAATTTAGATGAAAATAACTTCAATTTTGTTGGATTGTGAAAAAAAATTTAGTTGGAAGTGTCAAGTTTTATTAAATTTATTTGAAATCAACTTCGATTATTTTGGATTTTGTTGAGTATTTTTGTTGTAGGATCTATATTTGACTAAATTTAGATGAAAATAACTTCAATTTTGTTAGATTATAAAAAAAAATTTAGTTGGAAGTGTCAAATTTTAATAAATTCATATGAAATCAACTTCGATTTTTTTGGATTTTGTCGAGTATTTTTGTTGTAGGATCTATATTTGATTAAATTTAGATGAAAATAACTTCAATTTTGTTGGATTGTGAAAAAAATTTTAGTTGGAAGTGTCAAGTTTTAATAAATTTATTTGAAATCAACTTCGATTATTTTGGATTTTGTTGAGTATATTTGTTGTAGGATCTATATTTGAGTAAATTTAGATGAAAATAACTTCAATTTTTTGGATTTTGACAAGATTTTTGTCAAATTTTAATAAAATCATTTGAAATCAACTTCGATTTTTTTTTATTTTGTTGAGTATTTTTGTTGTAGGATCTATATTTGATTAAATTTAGATGAAAATAACTTCAATTTTGTTGGATTATGAAAAAAAATTTAGTTGGAAATGTCAAATTTTAATAAATTTATTTGAAATCAACTTCGATTTTTTTCGAGTTTGTTGAGTATTTTTGTTGTAGGATCTGTATTTGAGTAAATTTAGATGAAAATAACTTCAATTTTTTGGATTTTGACAAGATTTTGGTCAAATTTTAATAAAATCATTTGAAATCAACTTCGATTTTTTTGGATTTTGATGAGTATTTTGGTTGTAGGATCTATATTTGACTAAATTTAGATGAAAATAACTTCAATTTTGTTGGATTATAAAAAAAATTTTAGTTGGAAGTGTCAAATTTTAATAAATTCATATGAAATCAACTTCGATTTTTTTGGATTTTGTCGAGTATTTTTGTTGTAGGATCTATATTTGATTAAATATAGATGAAAATAACTTCAATTTTGTTGGATTATGAAAAAAAATTTAGTTGGAAATGTCAAATTTTAATAAATTTATTTGAAATCAACTTCGATTTTTTTCGATTTTGTTGAGTATTTTTGTTGTAGGATCTATATTTGAGTAAATTTAGATGAAAATAACTTCAATTTTTTGTATTTTGACAAGATTTTTGTCAAATTTTAATAAAATCATTTGAAATCAACTTCGATTTTTTTTTATTTTGTTGAGTATTTTTGTTGTAGGGTCTATATTTGAGTAAATTTAGATGAAAATAACTTCAATTTTGTTGGATTATGAAAAAAAATTTAGTTGGAAATGTCAAATTTTAATAAATTTATTTGAAATCAACTTCGATTTTTTTGGATTTTGTTGAGTATTTTTGATGTAGGATCTATATTTGAGTAAATTTAGATGAAAATAACTTCAATTTTTTGGATTTTGACAAGATTTTGGTCAAATTTTAATAAATTCATTTGAAATCAACTTCGATTTTTTTGGATTTTGTTGCGTATTTTGGTTGTAGGATCTATATTTGAGTAAATTTAGATGAAAATAACTTCAATTTTGTTGGATTATGAAAAAAATTTTAGTTGGAAGTGTCAAATTTTAATAAATTTATTTGAAATCAACTTCGATTTTATTGGATTTTGATGAGTATTTTGGTTGTAGGATCTATATTTGACTAAATTTAGATGAAAATAACTTCAATTTTCTTGGATGTAGACAAGATTTTTGTCAAATTTTAATAAATTCATTTGAAATGAACTTCGATTTTTTTGGATTTTGTTGAGAATTCTTGTTGTAGGATCTATATTTGATTAAATTTAGATGAAAATAACTTCAATTTTGTTGGATTGTGAAAAAAACTTATTTGGAAGTGTCAAATTTTAATAATATTATTTGAAACCAACTTCGATTTTTTTGGATTTTATTGAGTATTTTTGTTGTAGGGTCTATATTTGAGTAAATTTAGATGAAAATAACATCAATTTTTTGGATTGTGAAAAAAAATTTAGTTGGAAGTGTCGAATTTTTAAATTTATTTGAAATCATCTTCGATTATTTTGGATTTTGTTGAGTATTTTTGTTGTAGGATCTATATTTGAGTAGATTTAGATGAAAATAACTTCAATTTTGTTGGATTGTGAAAAAAATTTATTTGGAAGTGTCAAATTTTAATAATATTATTTGAAACCAACTTCGATTTTTTTGGATTTTATTGAGTATTTTTGTTGTAGGATCTATATTTGAGTAAATTTAGATGAAAATAACATCAATTTTTTGGATTGTGAAAAAAATTTTAGTTGGAAGTGTCGAATTTTTAAATTTATTTGAAATCAACTTCGATTATTTTGGATTTTGTTGAGTATTTTTGTTGTAGGATCTATATTTGAGTAGATTTAGATGAAAATAACTTCAATTTTTTGGATTGTGAAAAAAAATTTTAGTTGGAAGGGTCAAATTTTAATAAATTTATTTGAAATCAACTTCGATTTTTTTTTATTTTGTTGAGTATTTTTGTTGTAGGATCTATATTTGAGTAAATTTAGATGAAAATAACTTCAATTTTGTTGGATTGTGAAAAAAATTTTGGTTGGAAGTGTCAAATTTTAATAAATTTATTTGAAATCAACTTCGATTTTTTTGGATTTTGTTGTAGGGTCTATATTTGAGTAAATTTAGATGAATATAACTTCAATTTTGTTGGATTATGAAAAAAAATTATGTTGGAAATGTCAAATTTTAATAAATTTATTTGAAATCAACTTCGATTTTTTTGGATTTTGTTGAGTATTTTTGTTGTAGGATCTATATTTGAGTAAATTTAGATGAAAATAACTTCAATTTTGTTGGATTGTGAAAAAAAATTATTTGGAAGTGTCAAATTTTAATAATATTATTTGAAACCAACTACGATTTTTTTGGATTTTATTGAGTACATTTGTTGTAGGATCTATATTTGAGTAAATTTGGATGAAAATAACATCAATTTTTTGGATTGTGAAAAAAATTTTAGTTGGAAGTGTCGAATTTTTAAATTTATTTGAAATCAACTTCGATTATTTTGGATTTTGTTGAGTATTTTTGTTGTAGGATCTATATTTGAGTAGATTTAGATGAAAATAACTTCAATTTTTTGGATTGTGAAAAAAAATTTTAGTTGGAAGGGTCAAATTTTAATAAATTTATTTGAAATCAACTTCGATTTTTTTTTATTTTGTTGAGTATTTTTGTTGTAGGATCTACATTTGAGTAAATTTAGATGAAAATAACTTCAATTTTGTTGGTTTGTGAAAAAAAATTTTTGTTGGAAGGGTCAAATTTTAATAAATTTATTTGAAATCAACTTCGATTTTTTTTTATTTTGTTGATTATTTTTGTTGTAGGGTCTATATTTGAGTAAATTTAGATGAAAATAACTTCAATTTTGTTGGATTATGAAAAAAAATTTAGTTGGAAATGTCAAATTTTAATAAATTTATTTGAAATCAACTTCGATTTTTTTGGATTTTGTTGAGTATTTTTGTTGTAGGATCTATATTTGAGTAAATTTTGATGAAAATAACTTCAATTTTTTGGGTTTTGACAAGATTTTGGTCAAATTTTAATAAATTCATTTGAAATCAACTTCGATTTTTTTGGATTTTGTTGCGTATTTTGGTTGTAGGATCTATATTTGAGTAAATTTAGATGAAAATAACTTCAATTTTGTTGGATTATGAAAAAAATTTTAGTTGGAAGTGTCAAATTTTAATAAATTTATTTGAAATCAACTTCGATTTTTTTGGATTTTGATGAGTATTTTGGTTGTAGGATCTATATTTGACTAAATTTAGATGAATATAACTTCAATTTTCTTGGATGTAGACAAGATTTTTGTCAAATTTTAATAAATTCATTTGAAATATAACTTCGATTTTGTTGGATTTTGTTGAGAATTCTTGTTGTAGGATCTATATTTGATTAAATTTAGATGAAAATAACTTCAATTTTGTTGGATTATGGAAAAAAATTCAGTTGGAAATGTCAAATTTTAATAAATTTATTTGAAATCAACTTCGATTTTTTTTTATTTTGTTGAGTATTTTTGTTGTAGGATCTATATTTGAGTAAATTTAGATGAAAATAACTTCAATTTTGTTGGATTATGAAAAAAAATTATTTGGAAGTGTCAAATTTTAATAATATTATTTGAAACCAACTTCGATTTTTTTGGATTTTATTGAGTATTTTTGTTGTAGGATCTATATTTGAGTAAACTTAGATGAAAATAACTTATATTATGTGGATTTTGACAATATTTTGGTCAAATTTTAATAAATTCATTTGAAATCAACTTCGATTTTTTGGGATTTTGTTGAGTATTTTGGATGTAGGATCTATATTTGAGTAAATTTAGATGAAAATAACTTCAATGTTGTTGGATTGTGAAAAAAAGTTTTAGTTGTAAGGGTCAAATTTTAATAAATGTATTTGAAATCAACTTCGATTTTTTTTGATTTTGTTGAGTATTTTTGTTGTAGGATCTATATTTGAGTAAATTTAGATGAAAATAACTTCAATTTTGTTGGATTATGAAAAAAAATTTAGTTGGAAATGTCAAATTTTAATAAATTTATTTGAAATCAACTTCGATTTTTTTGGATTTTGTTGAGTATTTTTGTTGTAGGATCTATATTTGAGTAAATTTTGATGAAAATAACTTCAATTTTTTGGGTTTTGACAAGATTTTGGTCAAATTTTAATAAATTCATTTGAAATCAACTTCGATTTTTTTGGATTTTGTTGCGTATTTTGGTTGTAGGATCTATATTTGAGTAAATTTAGATGAAAATAACTTCAATTTTGTTGGATTATGAAAAAAATTTTAGTTGGAAGTGTCAAATTTTAATAAATTCATTTGAAATCAACTTCGATTTTTTGGGATTTTGTTGAGTATTTTGGATGTAGGATCTATATTTGAGTAAATTTAGATGAAAATAACTTCAATTTTGTTGGATTATGAAAAAAATTTTAGTTGGAAGTGTCAAATTTTAATAAATTTATTTGAAATCAACTTCGATTTTTTTGGATTTTGTTGAGTATTTTTGTTGTAGGATCTATATTTGAGTAAATTTAGATGAAAATAACTTCAATTTTGTTGGATTGTGAAAAAAAATTTAGTTGGAAGTGTCAAATTTTAATAAATTTATTTGAAATCAACTTCGATTTTTTTGGATTGTGTTGAGTATTTTTGTTGTAGGATCTATATTTGAGTAAATTTAGATGAAAATAACTTCAATTTTGTTGGTTTATGAAAAAATTTTAGTTGGAAGTGTCAAATTTTAATAAATTCATATGAAATCAACTTCGATTTTTTTTTATTTTGTCGAGTATTTTTGTTGTAGGATCTATATTTGATTAAATTTAGATGAAAATAACTTCAATTTTGTTGGATTATGAAAAAAAATTCAGTTGGAAATGTCAAATTTTAATAAATTTATTTGAAATCAACATCGATTTTTTTTTATTTTGTTGAGTATTTTTGTTGTAGGATCTATATTTGAGTAAATTTAGATGAAAATAACTTCAATTTTGTTGGATTATGAAAAAAAATTATTTGGAAGTGTCAAATTTTAATAATATTATTTGAAACCAACTTCGATTTTTTTGGATTTTATTGAGTATTTTTGTTGTAGGATCTATATTTGAGTAAATTTAGATGAAAATAAAAACAATTTTTTGGATTGTGAAAAAAATTTTAGTTGGAAGTGTCGAATTTTTAAATTTATTTGAAATCAACTTCGATTATTTCGGATTTTGTTGAGTATTTTTGTTGTAGGATCTATATTTGAGTAAATTTAGATGAAAATAACTTCAATTTTTTGGATTGTGAAAAAAAGTTTTAGTTGGAAGGGTCAAATTTTAATAAATTTATTTGAAATCAACTTCGATTTTTTTGGATTTTGTTGAGTATTTTTGTTGTAGGGTCTATATTTGAGTAAATTTAGATGAAAATAACTTCAATTTTGTTGGATTATGAAATAAATTTCAGTTGGAAGTGTCCTGTTTTAATAAATTTATTTGAAATCAACTTCGATTTTTTGGAACTTTGATGAGTATTTTTGTTGTAGGATCTATATTTGAGTAAATTTAGATGAAAATAACTTCAATTTTTTGGATTGTGAAAAAAATTTTAGTTGGAAATGTCAAATTTTAATAAATTTATTTGTAATCAACTTCGATTTTTTTGGATTTTGTTGATTATTTTTGTTGTAGGATCTATATTTGAGTAAACTTAGATGAAAATAACTTATATTATGTGGATTTTGACAATATTTTGGTCAAATTTTAATAAATTCATTTGAAATCAACTTCGATTTTTTGGGATTTTGTTGAGTATTTTGGATGTAGGATCTATATTTGAGTAAATTTAGATGAAAATAACTTCAATGTTGTTGGATTGTGAAAAAAAGTTTTAGTTGTAAGGGTCAAATTTTAATAAATGTATTTGAAATCAACTTCGATTTTTTTTTATTTTGTTGAGTATTTTTGTTGTAGGATCTATATTTGAGTAAATTTAGATGAAAATAAAAACAATTTTTTGGATTGTGAAAAAAATTTTAGTTGGAAGAGTCGAATTTTTAAATTTATTTGAAATCAACTTCGATTATTTCGGATTTTGTTGAGTATTTTTGTTGTAGGATCTATATTTGAGTAAATTTAGATGAAAATAACTTCAATTTTTTGGATTGTGAAAAAAAGTTTTAGTTGGAAGGGTCAAATTTTAATAAATTTATTTGAAATCAACTTCGATTTTTTTGGATTTTGTTGAGTATTTTTGTTGTAGGGTCTATATTTGAGTAAATTTAGATGAAAATAACTTCAATTTTGTTGGATTATGAAATAAATTTCAGTTGGAAGTGTCCAGTTTTAATAAATTTATTTGAAATCAATTTCGATTTTTTGGAACTTTGATGAGTATTTTTGTTGTAGGATCTATATTTGAGTAGATTTAGATGAAAATAACTTCAATTTTGTTGGATTGTGAAAAAAATTTATTTGGAAGTGTCAAATTTTAATAATATTATTTGAAACCAACTTCGATTTTTATGGATTTTATTGAGTATTTTTGTTGTAGGATCTATATTTGAGTAAATTTAGATGAAAATACCTTCAATTTTTTGGATTGTGAAAAAAAGTTTTAGTTGGAAGGGTCAAATTTTAATAAATTTATTTGAAATCAACTTCGATTTTTTTTTATTTTGTTGAGTATTTTTGTTGTAGGATCTACATTTGAGTAAATTTAGATGAAAATAACTTCAATTTTGTTGGATTGTGAAAAAAAATTTTTGTTGGAAGGGTCAAATTTTAATAAATTTATTTGAAATCAACTTCGATTTTTTTTTATTTTGTTGATTATTTTTGTTGTAGGGTCTATATTTGAGTAAATTTAGATGAAAATAACTTCAATTTTGTTGGATTATGAAAAAAAATTTAGTTGGAAATGTCAAATTTTAATAAATTTATTTGAAATCAACTTCGATTTTTTTTTATTTTGTTGAGTATTTTTGTTGTAGGATCTACATTTGAGTAAATTTAGATGAAAATAACTTCAATTTTGTTGGATTGTGAAAAAAAATTTTTGTTGGAAGGGTCAAATTTTAATAAATTTATTTGAAATCAACTTCGATTTTTTTTTATTTTGTTGATTATTTTTGTTGTAGGGTCTATATTTGAGTAAATTTAGATGAAAATAACTTCAATTTTGTTGGATTATGAAAAAAAATTATTTGGAAGTGTCAAATTTTAATAATATTATTTGAAACCAACTTCGATTTTTTTGGATTTTATTGAGTATTTTTGTTGTAGGATCTTTATTTGAGTAAACTTAGATGAAAATAACTTATATTATGTGGATTTTGACAATATTTTGGTCAAATTTTAATAAATTCATTTGAAATCAATTTCGATTTTTTGGGATTTTGTTGAGTATTTTGGATGTAGGATCTATATTTGAGTAAATTTAGATGAAAATAACTTCAATGTTGTTGGATTGTGAAAAAAAGTTTTAGTTGTAAGGGTCAAATTTTAATAAATGTATTTGAAATCAACTTCGATTTTTTTTGATTTTGTTGAGTATTTTTGTTGTAGGATCTATATTTGAGTAAATTTAGATGAAAATAACTTCAATTTTGTTGGATTATGAAAAAAAATTTAGTTGGAAATGTCAAATTTTAATAAATTTATTTGAAATCAACTTCGATTATTTTGGATTTTGTTGAGTATTTTTGTTGTAGGATCTATATTTGAGTAGATTTAGATGAAAATAACTTCAATTTTGTTGGATTGTGAAAAAAATTTATTTGGAAGTGTCAAATTTTAATAATATTATTTGAAACCAACTTCGATTTTTATGGATTTTATTGAGTATTTTTGTTGTAGGATCTATATTTGAGTAAATTTAGATGAAAATAACATAAATTTTTTGGATTGTGAAAAAAATTTTAGTTGGAAGTGTCGAATTTTTAAATTTATTTGAAAACAACTTCGATTATTTTGGATTTTGTTGAGTATTTTTGTTGTAGGATCTATATTTGAGTAGATTTAGATGAAAATAACTTCAATTTTTTGGATTGTGAAAAAAAAATTTTGTTGGAAGGGTCAAATTTTAATAAATTTATTTGAAATCAACTTCGATTTTTTTTGTGTTTGTTGAGTATTTTTGTTGTAGGGTCTATATTTGAGTATATTTAGATGAAAATAACTTCAATTTTGTTGGATTATGAAAAAAAATTTAGTTGGAAATGTCAAATTTTAATAAATTTATTTGAAATCAACTTCGATTTTTTTGGATTTTGTTGAGTATTTTTGTTGTAGGATCTATATTTGAGTAAATTTTGATGAAAATAACTTCAATTTTTTGGGTTTTGACAAGATTTTGGTCAAATTTTAATAAATTCATTTGAAATCAACTTCGATTTTTTTGGATTTTGTTGCGTATTTTGGTTGTAGGATCTATATTTGAGTAAATTTAGATGAAAATAACTTCAATTTTGTTGGATTATGAAAAAAATTTTAGTTGGAAGTGTCAAATTTTAATAAATTCATTTGAAATCAACTTCGATTTTTTGGGATTTTGTTGAGTATTTTGGATGTAGGATCTATATTTGAGTAAATTTAGATGAAAATAACTTCAATTTTGTTGGATTATGAAAAAAATTTTAGTTGGAAGTGTCAAATTTTAATAAATTTATTTGAAATCAACTTCGATTTTTTTGGATTTTGTTGAGTATTTTTGTTGTAGGATCTATATTTGAGTAAATTTAGATGAAAATAACTTCAATTTTGTTGGATTGTGAAAAAAAATTTAGTTGGAAGTGTCAAATTTTAATAAATTTATTTGAAATCAACTTCGATTTTTTTGAATTGTGTTGAGTATTTTTGTTGTAGGATCTATATTTGAGTAAATTTAGATGAAAATAACTTCAATTTTGTTGGTTTATGAAAAAATTTTAGTTGGAAGTGTCAAATTTTAATAAATTCATATGAAATCAACTTCGATTTTTTTTGATTTTGTCGAGTATTTTTGTTGTAGGATCTATATTTGATTAAATTTAGATGAAAATAACCTCAATTTTGTTGGATTATGAAAAAATTTTAGTTGGAAGTGTCATACTTTAATAAATTCATATGAAATCAACTTCGATTTTTTTGGATTTTGTCGAGTATTTTTGTTGTAGGATCTATATTTGATTAAATTTAGATGAAAATAACTTCAATTTTGTTGGATTGTGAAAAAAAATTTAGTTGGAAGTGTCAAGTTTTATTAAATTTATTTGAAACCAACTTCGATTTTTTTGGATTTTGTTGAGTATTTTTGTTGTAGGATCTATATTTGAGTAAATTTAGATGAAAATAAATTTAATTTTGTTGGATTATGAAAAAAAATTTATTTGGAAGTGTCAAATTTTAATAAATTTATTTGAAATCAACTTCGATTTTTTTGGATTTTGATGAGTATTTTGGTTGTAGGATCTATATTTGACTAAATTTAGATGAAAATAACTTCAATTTTCTTGGATGTAGACAAAATTTTTGTCAAATTTTAATAAATTCACTTGAAATCAACTTCGATTTTTTTTTATTTTGTTGAGTATTTTTGTTGTAGGATCAATATTTGAGTAGATTTAGATGAAAATAACTTCAATTTTTTGGATTGTGAAAAAAAATTTTAGTTGGAAGGGTCAAATTTTAATAAATTTACATGAAATCAACTTCGATTTTTTTTTATTTTGTTGAGTATTTTTGTTGTAGGATCTATATTTGAGTAAATTTAGATGAAAATAACTTCAATTTTGTTGGATTGTGAAAAAAATTTATTTGGAAGTGTCAAATTTTAATAATATTATTTGAAACCAACTTCGATTTTTATGGATTTTATTGAGTATTTTTGTTGTAGGATCTATATTTGAGTAAACTTAGATGAAAATAACTTATATTATGTGGATTTTGACAATATTTTGGTCAAATTTTAATAAATTCATTTGAAATCAACTTCGATTTTTTGGGATTTTGTTGAGTATTTTGGATGTAGGATCTATATTTGAGTAAATTTAGATGAAAATAACTTCAATGTTGTTGGATTGTGAAAAAAAGTTTTAGTTGTAAGGGTCAAATTTTAATAAATGTATTTGAAATCAACTTCGATTTTTTTTGATTTTGTTGAGTATTTTTGTTGTAGGATCTATATTTGAGTAAATTTAGATGAAAATAACTTCAATTTTGTTGGATTATGAAAAAAAATTTAGTTGGAAATGTCAAATTTTAATAAATTTATTTGAAATCAACTTCGATTTTTTTGGATTTTGTTGAGTATTTTTGTTGTAGGATCTATATTTGAGTAAATTTTGATGAAAATAACTTCAATTTTTTGGGTTTTGACAAGATTTTGGTCAAATTTTAATAAATTCATTTGAAATCAACTTCGATTTTTTTGGATTTTGTTGCGTATTTTGGTTGTAGGATCTATATTTGAGTAAATTTAGATGAAAATAACTTCAATTTTGTTGGATTATGAAAAAAATTTTAGTTGGAAGTGTCAAATTTTAATAAATTCATTTGAAATCAACTTCGATTTTTTGGGATTTTGTTGAGTATTTTGGATGTAGGATCTATATTTGAGTAAATTTAGATGAAAATAACTTCAATTTTGTTGGATTATGAAAAAAATTTTAGTTGGAAGTGTCAAATTTTAATAAATTTATTTGAAATCAACTTCGATTTTTTTGGATTTTGTTGAGTATTTTTGTTGTAGGATCTATATTTGAGTAAATTTAGATGAAAATAACTTCAATTTTGTTGGATTGTGAAAAAAAATTTAGTTGGAAGTGTCAAATTTTAATAAATTTATTTGAAATCAACTTCGATTTTTTTGGATTGTGTTGAGTATTTTTGTTGTAGGATCTATATTTGAGTAAATTTAGATGAAAATAACTTCAATTTTGTTGGTTTATGAAAAAATTTTAGTTGGAAGTGTCAAATTTTAATAAATTCATATGAAATCAACTTCGATTTTTTTTTATTTTGTCGAGTATTTTTGTTGTAGGATCTATATTTGATTAAATTTAGATGAAAATAACTTCAATTTTGTTGGATTATGAAAAAAAATTCAGTTGGAAATGTCAAATTTTAATAAATTTATTTGAAATCAACATCGATTTTTTTTTATTTTGTTGAGTATTTTTGTTGTAGGATCTATATTTGAGTAAATTTAGATGAAAATAACTTCAATTTTGTTGGATTATGAAAAAAAATTATTTGGAAGTGTCAAATTTTAATAATATTATTTGAAACCAACTTCGATTTTTTTGGATTTTATTGAGTATTTTTGTTGTAGGATCTATATTTGAGTAAATTTAGATGAAAATAAAAACAATTTTTTGGATTGTGAAAAAAATTTTAGTTGGAAGTGTCGAATTTTTAAATTTATTTGAAATCAACTTCGATTATTTCGGATTTTGTTGAGTATTTTTGTTGTAGGATCTATATTTGAGTAAATTTAGATGAAAATAACTTCAATTTTTTGGATTGTGAAAAAAAGTTTTAGTTGGAAGGGTCAAATTTTAATAAATTTATTTGAAATCAACTTCGATTTTTTTGGATTTTGTTGAGTATTTTTGTTGTAGGGTCTATATTTGAGTAAATTTAGATGAAAATAACTTCAATTTTGTTGGATTATGAAATAAATTTCAGTTGGAAGTGTCCTGTTTTAATAAATTTATTTGAAATCAACTTCGATTTTTTGGAACTTTGATGAGTATTTTTGTTGTAGGATCTATATTTGAGTAAATTTAGATGAAAATAACTTCAATTTTTTGGATTGTGAAAAAAATTTTAGTTGGAAATGTCAAATTTTAATAAATTTATTTGTAATCAACTTCGATTTTTTTGGATTTTGTTGATTATTTTTGTTGTAGGATCTATATTTGAGTAAACTTAGAAGAAAATAACTTATATTATGTGGATTTTGACAATATTTTGGTCAAATTTTAATAAATTCATTTGAAATCAACTTCGATTTTTTGGGATTTTGTTGAGTATTTTGGATGTAGGATCTATATTTGAGTAAATTTAGATGAAAATAACTTCAATGTTGTTGGATTGTGAAAAAAAGTTTTAGTTGTAAGGGTCAAATTTTAATAAATGTATTTGAAATCAACTTCGATTTTTTTTTATTTTGTTGAGTATTTTTGTTGTAGGATCTATATTTGAGTAAATTTAGATGAAAATAAAAACAATTTTTTGGATTGTGAAAAAAATTTTAGTTGGAAGAGTCGAATTTTTAAATTTATTTGAAATCAACTTCGATTATTTCGGATTTTGTTGAGTATTTTTGTTGTAGGATCTATATTTGAGTAAATTTAGATGAAAATAACTTCAATTTTTTGGATTGTGAAAAAAAGTTTTAGTTGGAAGGGTCAAATTTTAATAAATTTATTTGAAATCAACTTCGATTTTTTTGGATTTTGTTGAGTATTTTTGTTGTAGGGTCTATATTTGAGTAAATTTAGATGAAAATAACTTCAATTTTGTTGGATTATGAAATAAATTTCAGTTGGAAGTGTCCAGTTTTAATAAATTTATTTGAAATCAATTTCGATTTTTTGGAACTTTGATGAGTATTTTTGTTGTAGGATCTATATTTGAGTAGATTTAGATGAAAATAACTTCAATTTTGTTGGATTGTGAAAAAAATTTATTTGGAAGTGTCAAATTTTAATAATATTATTTGAAACCAACTTCGATTTTTATGGATTTTATTGAGTATTTTTGTTGTAGGATCTATATTTGAGTAAATTTAGATGAAAATACCTTCAATTTTTTGGATTGTGAAAAAAAGTTTTAGTTGGAAGGGTCAAATTTTAATAAATTTATTTGAAATCAACTTCGATTTTTTTTTATTTTGTTGAGTATTTTTGTTGTAGGATCTACATTTGAGTAAATTTAGATGAAAATAACTTCAATTTTGTTGGATTGTGAAAAAAAATTTTTGTTGGAAGGGTCAAATTTTAATAAATTTATTTGAAATCAACTTCGATTTTTTTTTATTTTGTTGATTATTTTTGTTGTAGGGTCTATATTTGAGTAAATTTAGATGAAAATAACTTCAATTTTGTTGGATTATGAAAAAAAATTTAGTTGGAAATGTCAAATTTTAATAAATTTATTTGAAATCAACTTCGATTTTTTTTTATTTTGTTGAGTATTTTTGTTGTAGGATCTACATTTGAGTAAATTTAGATGAAAATAACTTCAATTTTGTTGGATTGTGAAAAAAAATTTTTGTTGGAAGGGTCAAATTTTAATAAATTTATTTGAAATCAACTTCGATTTTTTTTTATTTTGTTGATTATTTTTGTTGTAGGGTCTATATTTGAGTAAATTTAGATGAAAATAACTTCAATTTTGTTGGATTATGAAAAAAAATTATTTGGAAGTGTCAAATTTTAATAATATTATTTGAAACCAACTTCGATTTTTTTGGATTTTATTGAGTATTTTTGTTGTAGGATCTTTATTTGAGTAAACTTAGATGAAAATAACTTATATTATGTGGATTTTGACAATATTTTGGTCAAATTTTAATAAATTCATTTGAAATCAATTTCGATTTTTTGGGATTTTGTTGAGTATTTTGGATGTAGGATCTATATTTGAGTAAATTTAGATGAAAATAACTTCAATGTTGTTGGATTGTGAAAAAAAGTTTTAGTTGTAAGGGTCAAATTTTAATAAATGTATTTGAAATCAACTTCGATTTTTTTTGATTTTGTTGAGTATTTTTGTTGTAGGATCTATATTTGAGTAAATTTAGATGAAAATAACTTCAATTTTGTTGGATTATGAAAAAAAATTTAGTTGGAAATGTCAAATTTTAATAAATTTATTTGAAATCAACTTCGATTATTTTGGATTTTGTTGAGTATTTTTGTTGTAGGATCTATATTTGAGTAGATTTAGATGAAAATAACTTCAATTTTGTTGGATTGTGAAAAAAATTTATTTGGAAGTGTCAAATTTTAATAATATTATTTGAAACCAACTTCGATTTTTATGGATTTTATTGAGTATTTTTGTTGTAGGATCTATATTTGAGTAAATTTAGATGAAAATAACATAAATTTTTTGGATTGTGAAAAAAATTTTAGTTGGAAGTGTCGAATTTTTAAATTTATTTGAAAACAACTTCGATTATTTTGGATTTTGTTGAGTATTTTTGTTGTAGGATCTATATTTGAGTAGATTTAGATGAAAATAACTTCAATTTTTTGGATTGTGAAAAAAAAATTTTGTTGGAAGGGTCAAATTTTAATAAATTTATTTGAAATCAACTTCGATTTTTTTTGTGTTTGTTGAGTATTTTTGTTGTAGGGTCTATATTTGAGTATATTTAGATGAAAATAACTTCAATTTTGTTGGATTATGAAAAAAAATTTAGTTGGAAATGTCAAATTTTAATAAATTTATTTGAAATCAACTTCGATTTTTTTGGATTTTGTTGAGTATTTTTGTTGTAGGATCTATATTTGAGTAAATTTTGATGAAAATAACTTCAATTTTTTGGGTTTTGACAAGATTTTGGTCAAATTTTAATAAATTCATTTGAAATCAACTTCGATTTTTTTGGATTTTGTTGCGTATTTTGGTTGTAGGATCTATATTTGAGTAAATTTAGATGAAAATAACTTCAATTTTGTTGGATTATGAAAAAAATTTTAGTTGGAAGTGTCAAATTTTAATAAATTCATTTGAAATCAACTTCGATTTTTTGGGATTTTGTTGAGTATTTTGGATGTAGGATCTATATTTGAGTAAATTTAGATGAAAATAACTTCAATTTTGTTGGATTATGAAAAAAATTTTAGTTGGAAGTGTCAAATTTTAATAAATTTATTTGAAATCAACTTCGATTTTTTTGGATTTTGTTGAGTATTTTTGTTGTAGGATCTATATTTGAGTAAATTTAGATGAAAATAACTTCAATTTTGTTGGATTGTGAAAAAAAATTTAGTTGGAAGTGTCAAATTTTAATAAATTTATTTGAAATCAACTTCGATTTTTTTGGATTGTGTTGAGTATTTTTGTTGTAGGATCTATATTTGAGTAAATTTAGATGAAAATAACTTCAATTTTGTTGGTTTATGAAAAAATTTTAGTTGGAAGTGTCAAATTTTAATAAATTCATATGAAATCAACTTCGATTTTTTTTGATTTTGTCGAGTATTTTTGTTGTAGGATCTATATTTGATTAAATTTAGATGAAAATAACCTCAATTTTGTTGGATTATGAAAAAATTTTAGTTGGAAGTGTCATACTTTAATAAATTCATATGAAATCAACTTCGATTTTTTTGGATTTTGTCGAGTATTTTTGTTGTAGGATCTATATTTGATTAAATTTAGATGAAAATAACTTCAATTTTCTTGGATGTAGACAAAATTTTTGTCAAATTTTAATAAATTCACTTGAAATCAACTTCGATTTTTTTTTATTTTGTTGAGTATTTTTGTTGTAGGATCAATATTTGAGTAGATTTAGATGAAAATAACTTCAATTTTTTGGATTGTGAAAAAAAATTTTAGTTGGAAGGGTCAAATTTTAATAAATTTACATGAAATCAACTTCGATTTTTTTTTATTTTGTTGAGTATTTTTGTTGTAGGATCTATATTTGAGTAAATTTAGATGAAAATAACTTCAATTTTGTTGGATTGTGAAAAAAATTTATTTGGAAGTGTCAAATTTTAATAATATTATTTGAAACCAACTTCGATTTTTATGGATTTTATTGAGTATTTTTGTTGTAGGATCTATATTTGAGTAAATTTAGATGAAAATAACATAAATTTTTTGGATTGTGAAAAAAAATTTAGTTGGAAGTGTCAAATTTTAATAAATTTATTTGAAATCAACTTCGATTTTTTTGGATTTTGTTGAGTATTTTTGTTGTAGGATCTATATTTGAGTAAATTTTGATGAAAATAACTTCAATTTTTTGGGTTTTGACAAGATTTTGGTCAAATTTTAATAAATTCATTTGAAATCAACTTCGATTTTTTTGGATTTTGTTGCGTATTTTGGTTGTAGGATCTATATTTGAGTAAATTTAGATGAAAATAACTTCAATTTTGTTGGATTATGAAAAAAATTTTAGTTGGAAGTGTCAAATTTTGATAAATTTATTTGAAATCAACTTCGATTTTTTGGGATTTTGATGAGTATTTTGGTTGTAGGATCTATATTTGACTAAATTTAGATGAAAATAACTTCAATTTTCTTGGATGTAGACAAAATTTTTGTCAAATTTTAATAAATTCATTTGAAATATAACTTCGATTTTGTTGGATTTTGTTGAGAATTCTTGTTGTAGGATCTATATTTGATTAAATTTAGATGAAAATAACTTCAATTTTTTGGATTGTGAAAAAAAGTTTTAGTTGGAAGGGTCAAATTTTAATAAATTTATTTGAAATCAACTTCGATTTTTTTGGATTTTGTTGAGTATTTTTGTTGCAGGGTCTATATTTGAGTAAATTTAGATGAAAATAACTTCAATTTTTTGGATTGTGAAAAAAATTTTAGTTGGAAATGTCAAATTTTAATAAATTTATTTGAAATCAACTTCGATTTTTTTGGATTTTGTTGATTATTTTTGTTGTAGGATCTATATTTGAGTAGATTTAGATGAAAATAACTTCAATTTTCTTGGATGTAGACAAGATTTTTGTCAAATTTTAATAAATTCATTTGAAATATAACTTCGATTTTTTTGGATTTTGTTGAGAATTCTTGTTGTAGGATCTATATTTGATTAAATTTAGATGAAAATAACTTCAATTTTGTTGGATTATGAAAAAAATTTATTTGGAAGTGTCAAATTTTAATAATATTATTTGAAACCAACTTCGATTTTTTTGGATTTTATTGAGTATTTTTGTTGTATGATCTATATTTGAGTCAATTTTGATGAAAATAACTTCAATTTTTTGGGTTTTGACAAGATTTTGGTCAAATTTTAATAAATTCATTTGAAATCAACTTCGATTTTTTTGGATTTTGTTGCGTATTTTGGTTGTAGGATCTATATTTGAGTAAATTTAGATGAAAATAACTTCAATTTTGTTGGATTATGAAAAAAAATTTAGTTGGAAATGTCAAATTTTAATAAATTTATTTGAAATCAACTTCGATTTTTTTGGATTTTGTTGAGTATTTTTGTTGTAGGATCTATATTTGAGTAAATTTTGATGAAAATAACTTCAATTTTTTGGGTTTTGACAAGATTTTGGTCAAATTTTAATAAATTCATTTGAAATCAACTTCGATTTTTTTGGATTTTGTTGCGTATTTTGGTTGTAGGATCTATATTTGAGTAAATTTAGATGAAAATAACTTCAATTTTGTTGGATTATGAAAAAAATTTTAGTTGGAAGTGTCAAATTTTAATAAATTTATTTGAAATCAACTTCGATTTTTTTGGATTTTGATGAGTATTTTGGTTGTAGGATCTATATTTGACTAAATTTAGATGAAAATAACTTCAATTTTCTTGGATGTAGACAAAATTTTTGTCAAATTTTAATAAATTCATTTGAAATATAACTTCGATTTTGTTGGATTTTGTTGAGAATTCTTGTTGTAGGATCTATATTTGATTAAATTTAGATGAAAATAACTTCAATTTTGTTGGATTATGAAAAAAATTTATTTGGAAGTGTCAAATTTTAATAATATTATTTGAAACCAACTTCGATTTTTTTGGATTTTATTGAGTATTTTTGTTGTATGATCTATATTTGAGTAAATTTTGATGAAAATAACTTCAATTTTTTGGGTTTTGACAAGATTTTGGTCAAATTTTAATAAATTCATTTGAAATCAACTTCGATTTTTTTGGATTTTGTTGCGTATTTTGGTTGTAGGATCTATATTTGAGTAAATTTAGATGAAAATAACTTCAATTTTGTTGGATTATGAAAAAAATTTTAGTTGGAAGTGTCAAAATTTAATAAATTTATTTGAAATCAACTTCGATTTTTTTGGATTTTGATGAGTATTTTGGTTGTAGGATCTGTATTTGACTAAATTTAGATGAAAATAACTTCAATTTTCTTGGATGTAGACAGATTTTTGTCAAATTTTAATAAATTCATTTGAAATATAACTTCGATTATGTTGGATTTTGTTGAGAATTCTTGTTGTAGGATCTATATTTGATTAAATTTAGATGAAAATAACTTCAATTTTGTTGGATTATGAAAAAAAATTCAGTTGGAAATGTCAAATTTTAATAAATTTATTTGAAATCAACTTCGATTTTTTTTTATTTTGTTGAGTATTTTTGTTGTAGGATCTATATTTGAGTAAATTTAGATGAAAATAACTTCAGTTTTGTTGGATTATGAAAAAAATTTATTTGGAAGTGTCAAATTTTAATAAATTTATTTGAAATCAACTTCGATTTTTTTGGATTTTGTCGAGTATTTTTGTTGTAGGATCTATATTTGATTAAATTTAGATGAAAATAACTTCAATTTTGTTGGATTATGAAAATATTTTAGTTGGGAGTGTCATACTTTAATAAATTCATATGAAATCAACTTCGATTTTTTTGGATTTTGTCGAGTATTTTTGTTGTAGGATCTATATTTGAGTAAATTTAGATGAAAATAACATCAATTTTTTGGATTGTGAAAAAAATTTTAGTTGGAAGTGTCGAATTTTTTATTTATTTGAAATCAACTTCGATTATTTTGGATTTTGTTGAGTATTTTTGTTGTAGGATCTATATTTGAGTAGATTTAGATGAAAATAACTTCAATTTTGTTGGATTATGAAAAAAATTTTAGTTGGAAGTGTCAAAATTTAATAAATTTATTTGAAATCAACTTCGATTTTTTTGGATTTTGATGAGTATTTTGGTTGTAGGATCTATATTTGACTAAATTTAGATGAAAATAACTTCAATTTTCTTGGATGTAGACAAGATTTTTGTCAAATTTTAATAAATTCATTTGAAATGAACTTCGATTTTTTTGGATTTTGTTGAGAATTCTTGTTGTAGGATCTATATTTGATTAAATTTAGATGAAAATAACTTCAATTTTGTTGGATTGTGAAAAAAACTTATTTGGAAGTGTCAAATTTTAATAATATTATTTGAAACCAACTTCGATTTTTTTGGATTTTATTGAGTATTTTTGTTGTAGGGTCTATATTTGAGTAAATTTAGATGAAAATAACATCAATTTTTTGGATTGTGAAAAAAAATTTAGTTGGAAGTGTCGAATTTTTAAATTTATTTGAAATCATCTTCGATTATTTTGGATTTTGTTGAGTATTTTTGTTGTAGGATCTATATTTGAGTAGATTTAGATGAAAATAACTTCAATTTTGTTGGATTGTGAAAAAAATTTATTTGGAAGTGTCAAATTTTAATAATATTATTTGAAACCAACTTCGATTTTTTTGGATTTTATTGAGTATTTTTGTTGTAGGATCTATATTTGAGTAAATTTAGATGAAAATAACATCAATTTTTTGGATTGTGAAAAAAATTTTAGTTGGAAGTGTCGAATTTTTAAATTTATTTGAAATCAACTTCGATTATTTTGGATTTTGTTGAGTATTTATGTTGTAGGATCTATATTTGAGTAGATTTAGATGAAAATAACTTCAATTTTTTGGATTGTGAAAAAAAATTTTAGTTGGAAGGGTCAAATTTTAATAAATTTATTTGAAATCAACTTCGATTTTTTTGGATTTTATTGAGTATTTTTGTTGTAGGGTCTATATTTGAGTAAATTTAGATGAAAATTACTTCAATTTTTTGGATTGTGTAAAAAAATTTTAGTTGGAAGGGTCAAATTTTAATAAATTTATTTGAAATCAACTTCGATTTTTTTTTATTTTGTTGAGTATTTTTGTTGTAGGATCTACATTTGAGTAAATTTAGATGAAAATAACTTCAATTTTGTTGGATTGTGAAAAAAAATTTTTGTTGGAAGGGTCAAATTTTAATAAATTTATTTGAAATCAACTTCGATTTTTTTTTATTTTGTTGATTATTTTTGTTGTAGGGTCTATATTTGAGTAAATTTAGATGAAAATAACTTCAATTTTGTTGGATTATGAAAAAAAATTTAGTTGGAAATGTCAAATTTTAATAAATTTATTTGAAATCAACTTCGATTTTTTTGGATTTTGTTGAGTATGTTTGTTGTAGGATCTATATTTGAGTAAATTTTGATGAAAATAACTTCAATTTTTTGGGTTTTGACAAGATTTTGGTCAAATTTTAATAAATTCATTTGAAATCAACTTCGATTTTTTTGGATTTTGTTGCGTATTTTGGTTGTAGGATCTATATTTGAGTAAATTTAGATGAAAATAACTTCAATTTTGTTGGATTATGAAAAAAATTTTAGTTGGAAGTGTCAAATTTTAATAAATTTATTTGAAATCAACTTCGATTTTTTTGGATTTTGATGAGTATTTTGGTTGTAGGATCTATATTTGACTAAATTTAGATGAATATAACTTCAATTTTCTTGGATGTAGACAAGATTTTTGTCAAATTTTAATAAATTCATTTGAAATATAACTTCGATTTTGTTGGATTTTGTTGAGAATTCTTGTTGTAGGATCTATATTTGATTAAATTTAGATGAAAATAACTTCAATTTTGTTGGATTATGGAAAAAAATTCAGTTGGAAATGTCAAATTTTAATAAATTTATTTGAAATCAACTTCGATTTTTTTTTATTTTGTTGAGTATTTTTGTTGTAGGATCTATATTTGAGTAAATTTAGATGAAAATAACTTCAATTTTGTTGGATTATGAAAAAAAATTATTTGGAAGTGTCAAATTTTAATAATATTATTTGAAACCAACTTCGATTTTTTGGATTTTATTGAGTATTTTTGTTGTAGGATCTATATTTGAGTAAACTTAGATGAAAATAACTTATATTATGTGGATTTTGACAATATTTTGGTCAAATTTTAATAAATTCATTTGAAATCAACTTCGATTTTTTGGGATTTTGTTGAGTATTTTGGATGTAGGATCTATATTTGAGTAAATTTAGATGAAAATAACTTCAATGTTGTTGGATTGTGAAAAAAAGTTTTAGTTGTAAGGGTCAAATTTTAATAAATGTATTTGAAATCAACTTCGATTTTTTTTGATTTTGTTGAGTATTTTTGTTGTAGGATCTATATTTGAGTAAATTTAGATGAAAATAACTTCAATTTTGTTGGATTATGAAAAAAAATTTAGTTGGAAATGTCAAATTTTAATAAATTTATTTGAAATCAACTTCGATTATTTTGGATTTTGTTGAGTATTTTTGTTGTAGGATCTATATTTGAGTAGATTTAGATGAAAATAACTTCAATTTTGTTGGATTGTGAAAAAAATTTATTTGGAAGTGTCAAATTTTAATAATATTATTTGAAACCAACTTCGATTTTTATGGATTTTATTGAGTATTTTTGTTGTAGGATCTATATTTGAGTAAATTTAGATGAAAATAACATAAATTTTTTGGATTGTGAAAAAAATTTTAGTTGGAAGGGTCAAATTTTAATAAATTTATTTGAAATCAACTTCGATTTTTTTTGTTTTTGTTGAGTATTTTTGTTGTAGGGTCTATATTTGAGTAAATTTAGATGAAAATAACTTCAATTTTGTTGGATTATGAAAAAAAATTTAGTTGGAAATGTCAAATTTTAATAAATTTATTTGAAATCAACTTCGATTTTTTTGGATTTTGTTGAGTATTTTTGTTGTAGGATCTATATTTGAGTAAATTTTGATGAAAATAACTTCAATTTTTTGGGTTTTGACAAGATTTTGGTCAAATTTTAATAAATTCATTTGAAATCAACTTCGATTTTTTTGGATTTTGTTGCGTATTTTGGTTGTAGGATCTATATTTGAGTAAATTTAGATGAAAATAACTTCAATTTTGTAGGATTATGAAAAAAATTTTAGTTGGAAGTGTCAAATTTTAATAAATTCATTTGAAATCAACTTCGATTTTTTGGGATTTTGTTGAGTATTTTGGATGTAGGATCTATATTTGAGTAAATTTAGATGAAAATAACTTCAATTTTGTTGGATTATGAAAAAAATTTTAGTTGGAAGTGTCAAATTTTAATAAATTTATTTGAAATCAACTTCGATTTTTTTGGATTTTGTTGAGTATTTTTGTTGTAGGATCTATATTTGAGTAAATTTAGATGAAAATAACTTCAATTTTGATGGATTGTGAAAAAAAATTTAGTTGGAAGTGTCAAATTTTAATAAATTTATTTGAAATCAACTTCGATTTTTTTGGATTGTGTTGAGTATTTTTGTTGTAGGATCTATATTTGAGTAAATTTAGATGAAAATAACTTCAATTTTGTTGGTTTATGAAAAAATTTTAGTTGGAAGTGTCAAATTTTAATAAATTCATATGAAATCAACTTCGATTTTTTTTTATTTTGTCGAGTATTTTTGTTGTAGGATCTATATTTGATTAAATTTAGATGAAAATAACTTCAATTTTGTTGGATTATGAAAAAATTTTAGTTGGAAGTGTCATACTTTAATAAATTCATATGAAATCAACTTCGATTTTTTTGGATTTTGTCGAGTATTTTTGTTGTAGGATCTATATTTGATTAAATTTAGATGAAAATAACTTCAATTTTGTTGGATTGTGAAAAAAATTTTAGTTGGAAGTGTCAAGTTTTATTAAATTTATTTGAAACCAACTTCGATTTTTTTGGATTTTGTTGAGTATTTTTGTTGTAGGATCTATATCTGAGTAAATTTAGATGAAAATAAATTTAATTTTGTTGGATTATGAAAAAAAATTTATTTGGAAGTGTCAAATTTTAATAAATTTATTTGAAATCAACTTCGATTTTTTTGGATTTTGATGAGTATTTTGGTTGTAGGATCTATATTTGACTAAATTTAGATGAAAATAACTTCAATTTTCTTGGATGTAGACAAAATTTTTGTCAAATTTTAATAAATTCACTTGAAATCAACTTCGATTTTTTTTTATTTTGTTGAGTATTTTTGTTGTAGGATCTATATTTGAGTAGATTTAGATGAAAATAACTTCAATTTTTTGGATTGTGAAAAAAAATTTTAGTTGGAAGGGTCAAAATTTAATAAATTTACATGAAATCAACTTCGATTTTTTTTTATTTTGTTGAGTATTTTTGTTGTAGGATCTATATTTGAGTAGATTTAGATGAAAATAACTTCAATTTTTTGGATTGTGAAAAAAAATTTTAGTTGGAAATGTCAAATTTTAATAATATTATTTGAAACCAACTTCGATTTTTATGGATTTTATTGAGTATTTTTGTTGTAGGATCTATATTTGAGTAAATTTAGATGAAAATAACTTCAATTTTGTTAGATTATAAAAAAAAATTTAGTTGGAAGTGTCAAATTTTAATAAATTCATATAAAATCAACTTCGATTTTTTTGGATTTTGTCGAGTATTTTTGTTGTAGGATCTATATTTGATTAAATTTAGATGAAAATAACTTCAATTTTGTTGGATTGTGAAAAAAAATTTAGTTGGAAGTGTCAAGTTTTATTAAATTTATTTGAAATCAACTTCGATTATTTTGGATTTTGTTGAGTATTTTTGTTGTAGGATCTATATTTGACTAAATTTAGATGAAAATAACTTCAATTTTGTTAGATTATAAAAAAAAATTTAGTTGGAAGTGTCAAATTTTAATAAATTCATATGAAATCAACTTCGATTTTTTTGGATTTTGTCGAGTATTTTTGTTGTAGGATCTATATTTGATTAAATTTAGATGAAAATAACTTCAATTTTGTTGGATTGTGAAAAAAATTTTAGTTGGAAGTGTCAAGTTTTAATAAATTTATTTGAAATCAACTTCGATTATTTTGGATTTTGTTGAGTATATTTGTTGTAGGATCTATATTTGAGTAAATTTAGATGAAAATAACTTCAATTTTTTGGATTTTGACAAGATTTTTGTCAAATTTTAATAAAATCATTTGAAATCAACTTCGATTTTTTTTTATTTTGTTGAGTATTTTTGTTGTAGGATCTATATTTGATTAAATTTAGATGAAAATAACTTCAATTTTGTTGGATTATGAAAAAAAATTTAGTTGGAAATGTCAAATTTTAATAAATTTATTTGAAATCAACTTCGATTTTTTTCGAGTTTGTTGAGTATTTTTGTTGTAGGATCTGTATTTGAGTAAATTTAGATGAAAATAACTTCAATTTTTTGGATTTTGACAAGATTTTGGTCAAATTTTAATAAAATCATTTGAAATCAACTTCGATTTTTTTGGATTTTGATGAGTATTTTGGTTGTAGGATCTATATTTGACTAAATTTAGATGAAAATAACTTCAATTTTGTTGGATTATAAAAAAAATTTTAGTTGGAAGTGTCAAATTTTAATAAATTCATATGAAATCAACTTCGATTTTTTTGGATTTTGTCGAGTATTTTTGTTGTAGGATCTATATTTGATTAAATATAGATGAAAATAACTTCAATTTTGTTGGATTATGAAAAAAAATTTAGTTGGAAATGTCAAATTTTAATAAATTTATTTGAAATCAACTTCGATTTTTTTCGATTTTGTTGAGTATTTTTGTTGTAGGATCTATATTTGAGTAAATTTAGATGAAAATAACTTCAATTTTTTGTATTTTGACAAGATTTTTGTCAAATTTTAATAAAATCATTTGAAATCAACTTCGATTTTTTTTTATTTTGTTGAGTATTTTTGTTGTAGGGTCTATATTTGAGTAAATTTAGATGAAAATAACTTCAATTTTGTTGGATTATGAAAAAAAATTTAGTTGGAAATGTCAAATTTTAATAAATTTATTTGAAATCAACTTCGATTTTTTTGGATTTTGTTGAGTATTTTTGATGTAGGATCTATATTTGAGTAAATTTAGATGAAAATAACTTCAATTTTTTGGATTTTGACAAGATTTTGGTCAAATTTTAATAAATTCAATTGAAATCAACTTCGATTTTTTTGGATTTTGTTGCGTATTTTGGTTGTAGGATCTATATTTGAGTAAATTTAGATGAAAATAACTTCAATTTTGTTGGATTATGAAAAAAATTTTAGTTGGAAGTGTCAAATTTTAATAAATTTATTTGAAATCAACTTCGATTTTATTGGATTTTGATGAGTATTTTGGTTGTAGGATCTATATTTGACTAAATTTAGATGAAAATAACTTCAATTTTCTTGGATGTAGACAAGATTTTTGTCAAATTTTAATAAATTCATTTGAAATGAACTTCGATTTTTTTGGATTTTGTTGAGAATTCTTGTTGTAGGATCTATATTTGATTAAATTTAGATGAAAATAACTTCAATTTTGTTGGATTGTGAAAAAAACTTATTTGGAAGTGTCAAATTTTAATAATATTATTTGAAACCAACTTCGATTTTTTTGGATTTTATTGAGTATTTTTGTTGTAGGGTCTATATTTGAGTAAATTTAGATGAAAATAACATCAATTTTTTGGATTGTGAAAAAAAATTTAGTTGGAAGTGTCGAATTTTTAAATTTATTTGAAATCATCTTCGATTATTTTGGATTTTGTTGAGTATTTTTGTTGTAGGATCTATATTTGAGTAGATTTAGATGAAAATAACTACAATTTTGTTGGATTGTGAAAAAAATTTATTTGGAAGTGTCAAATTTTAATAATATTATTTGAAACCAACTTCGATTTTTTTGGATTTTATTGAGTATTTTTGTTGTAGGATCTATATTTGAGTAAATTTAGATGAAAATAACATCAATTTTTTGGATTGTGAAAAAAATTTTAGTTGGAAGTGTCGAATTTTTAAATTTATTTGAAATCAACTTCGATTATTTTGGATTTTGTTGAGTATTTTTGTTGTAGGATCTATATTTGAGTAGATTTAGATGAAAATAACTTCAATTTTTTGGATTGTGAAAAAAAATTTTAGTTGGAAGGGTCAAATTTTAATAAATTTATTTGAAATCAACTTCGATTTTTTTTTATTTTGTTGAGTATTTTTGTTGTAGGATCTATATTTGAGTAAATTTAGATGAAAATAACTTCAATTTTGTTGGATTGTGAAAAAAATTTTGGTTGGAAGTGTCAAATTTTAATAAATTTATTTGAAATCAACTTCGATTTTTTTGGATTTTGTTGTAGGGTCTATATTTGAGTAAATTTAGATGAATATAACTTCAATTTTGTTGGATTATGAAAAAAAATTATGTTGGAAATGTCAAATTTTAATAAATTTATTTGAAATCAACTTCGATTTTTTTGGATTTTGTTGAGTATTTTTGTTGTAGGATCTATATTTGAGTAAATTTAGATGAAAATAACTTCAATTTTGTTGGATTGTGAAAAAAAATTATTTGGAAGTGTCAAATTTTAATAATATTATTTGAAACCAACTACGATTTTTTTGGATTTTATTGAGTACATTTGTTGTAGGATCTATATTTGAGTAAATTTGGATGAAAATAACATCAATTTTTTGGATTGTGAAAAAAATTTTAGTTGGAAGTGTCGAATTTTTAAATTTATTTGAAATCAACTTCGATTATTTTGGATTTTGTTGAGTATTTTTGTTGTAGGATCTATATTTGAGTAGATTTAGATGAAAATAACTTCAATTTTTTGGATTGTGAAAAAAAATTTTAGTTGGAAGGGTCAAATTTTAATAAATTTATTTGAAATCAACTTCGATTTTTTTTTATTTTGTTGAGTATTTTTGATGTAGGATCTACATTTGAGTAAATTTAGATGAAAATAACTTCAATTTTGTTGGATTGTGAAAAAAAATTTTTGTTGGAAGGGTCAAATTTTAATAAATTTATTTGAAATCAACTTCGATTTTTTTTTATTTTGTTGATTATTTTTGTTGTAGGGTCTATATTTGAGTAAATTTAGATGAAAATAACTTCAATTTTGTTGGATTATGAAAAAAAATTTAGTTGGAAATGTCAAATTTTAATAAATTTATTTGAAATCAACTTCGATTTTTTTGGATTTTGTTGAGTATTTTTGTTGTAGGATCTATATTTGAGTAAATTTTGATGAAAATAACTTCAATTTTTTGGGTTTTGACAAGATTTTGGTCAAATTTTAATAAATTCATTTGAAATCAACTTCGATTTTTTTGGATTTTGTTGCGTATTTTGGTTGTAGGATCTATATTTGAGTAAATTTAGATGAAAATAACTTCAATTTTGTTGGATTATGAAAAAAAATTATTTGGAAGTGTCAAATTTTAATAATATTATTTGAAACCAACTTCGATTTTTTTGGATTTTATTGAGTATTTTTGTTGTAGGATCTATATTTGAGTAAACTTAGATGAAAATAACTTATATTATGTGGATTTTGACAATATTTTGGTCAAATTTTAATAAATTCATTTGAAATCAACTTCGATTTTTTGGGATTTTGTTGAGTATTTTGGATGTAGGATCTATATTTGAGTAAATTTAGATGAAAATAACTTCAATGTTGTTGGATTGTGAAAAAAAGTTTTAGTTGTAAGGGTCAAATTTTAATAAATGTATTTGAAATCAACTTCGATTTTTTTTGATTTTGTTGAGTATTTTTGTTGTAGGATCTATATTTGAGTAAATTTAGATGAAAATAAAAACAATTTTTTGGATTGTGAAAAAAATTTTAGTTGGAAGTGTCGAATTTTTAAATTTATTTGAAATCAACTTCGATTATTTCGGATTTTGTTGAGTATTTTTGTTGTAGGATCTATATTTGAGTAAATTTAGATGAAAATAACTTCAATTTTTTGGATTGTGAAAAAAAGTTTTAGTTGGAAGGGTCAAATTTTAATAAATTTATTTGAAATCAACTTCGATTTTTTTGGATTTTGTTGAGTATTTTTGTTGTAGGGTCTATATTTGAGTAAATTTAGATGAAAATAACTTCAATTTTGTTGGATTATGAAATAAATTTCAGTTGGAAGTGTCCTGTTTTAATAAATTTATTTGAAATCAACTTCGATTTTTTGGAACTTTGATGAGTATTTTTGTTGTAGGATCTATATTTGAGTAAATTTAGATGAAAATAACTTCAATTTTTTGGATTGTGAAAAAAATTTTAGTTGGAAATGTCAAATTTTAATAAATTTATTTGTAATCAACTTCGATTTTTTTGGATTTTGTTGATTATTTTTGTTGTAGGATCTATATTTGAGTAAACTTAGATGAAAATAACTTATATTATGTGGATTTTGACAATATTTTGGTCAAATTTTAATAAATTCATTTGAAATCAACTTCGATTTTTTGGGATTTTGTTGAGTATTTTGGATGTAGGATCTATATTTGAGTAAATTTAGATGAAAATAACTTCAATGTTGTTGGATTGTGAAAAAAAGTTTTAGTTGTAAGGGTCAAATTTTAATAAATGTATTTGAAATCAACTTCGATTTTTTTTTATTTTGTTGAGTATTTTTGTTGTAGGATCTATATTTGAGTAAATTTAGATGAAAATAAAAACAATTTTTTGGATTGTGAAAAAAATTTTAGTTGGAAGAGTCGAATTTTTAAATTTAATTGAAATCAACTTCGATTATTTCGGATTTTGTTGAGTATTTTTGTTGTAGGATCTATATTTGAGTAAATTTAGATGAAAATAACTTCAATTTTTTGGATTGTGAAAAAAAGTTTTAGTTGGAAGGGTCAAATTTTAATAAATTTATTTGAAATCAACTTCGATTTTTTTGGATTTTGTTGAGTATTTTTGTTGTAGGGTCTATATTTGAGTAAATTTAGATGAAAATAACTTCAATTTTGTTGGATTATGAAATAAATTTCAGTTGGAAGTGTCCAGTTTTAATAAATTTATTTGAAATCAATTTCGATTTTTTGGAACTTTGATGAGTATTTTTGTTGTAGGATCTATATTTGAGTAGATTTAGATGAAAATAACTTCAATTTTGTTGGATTGTGAAAAAAATTTATTTGGAAGTGTCAAATTTTAATAATATTATTTGAAACCAACTTCGATTTTTATGGATTTTATTGAGTATTTTTGTTGTAGGATCTATATTTGAGTAAATTTAGATGAAAATACCTTCAATTTTTTGGATTGTGAAAAAAAGTTTTAGTTGGAAGGGTCAAATTTTAATAAATTTATTTGAAATCAACTTCGATTTTTTTTTATTTTGTTGAGTATTTTTGTTGTAGGATCTACATTTGAGTAAATTTAGATGAAAATAACTTCAATTTTGTTGGATTGTGAAAAAAAATTTTTGTTGGAAGGGTCAAATTTTAATAAATTTATTTGAAATCAACTTCGATTTTTTTTTATTTTGTTGATTATTTTTGTTGTAGGGTCTATATTTGAGTAAATTTAGATGAAAATAACTTCAATTTTGTTGGATTATGAAAAAAAATTTAGTTGGAAATGTCAAATTTTAATAAATTTATTTGAAATCAACTTCGATTTTTTTTTATTTTGTTGAGTATTTTTGTTGTAGGATCTACATTTGAGTAAATTTAGATGAAAATAACTTCAATTTTGTTGGATTGTGAAAAAAAATTTTTGTTGGAAGGGTCAAATTTTAATAAATTTATTTGAAATCAACTTCGATTTTTTTTTATTTTGTTGATTATTTTTGTTGTAGGGTCTATATTTGAGTAAATTTAGATGAAAATAACTTCAATTTTGTTGGATTATGAAAAAAAATTATTTGGAAGTGTCAAATTTTAATAATATTATTTGAAACCAACTTCGATTTTTTTGGATTTTATTGAGTATTTTTGTTGTAGGATCTTTATTTGAGTAAACTTAGATGAAAATAACTTATATTATGTGGATTTTGACAATATTTTGGTCAAATTTTAATAAATTCATTTGAAATCAATTTCGATTTTTTGGGATTTTGTTGAGTATTTTGGATGTAGGATCTATATTTGAGTAAATTTAGATGAAAATAACTTCAATGTTGTTGGATTGTGAAAAAAAGTTTTAGTTGTAAGGGTCAAATTTTAATAAATGTATTTGAAATCAACTTCGATTTTTTTTGATTTTGTTGAGTATTTTTGTTGTAGGATCTATATTTGAGTAAATTTAGATGAAAATAACTTCAATTTTGTTGGATTATGAAAAAAAATTTAGTTGGAAATGTCAAATTTTAATAAATTTATTTGAAATCAACTTCGATTATTTTGGATTTTGTTGAGTATTTTTGTTGTAGGATCTATATTTGAGTAGATTTAGATGAAAATAACTTCAATTTTGTTGGATTGTGAAAAAAATTTATTTGGAAGTGTCAAATTTTAATAATATTATTTGAAACCAACTTCGATTTTTATGGATTTTATTGAGTATTTTTGTTGTAGGATCTATATTTGAGTAAATTTAGATGAAAATAACATAAATTTTTTGGATTGTGAAAAAAATTTTAGTTGGAAGTGTCGAATTTTTAAATTTATTTGAAAACAACTTCGATTATTTTGGATTTTGTTGAGTATTTTTGTTGTAGGATCTATATTTGAGTAGATTTAGATGAAAATAACTTCAATTTTTTGGATTGTGAAAAAAAAATTTTGTTGGAAGGGTCAAATTTTAATAAATTTATTTGAAATCAACTTCGATTTTTTTTGTGTTTGTTGAGTATTTTTGTTGTAGGGTCTATATTTGAGTATATTTAGATGAAAATAACTTCAATTTTGTTGGATTATGAAAAAAAATTTAGTTGGAAATGTCAAATTTTAATAAATTTATTTGAAATCAACTTCGATTTTTTTGGATTTTGTTGAGTATTTTTGTTGTAGGATCTATATTTGAGTAAATTTTGATGAAAATAACTTCAATTTTTTGGGTTTTGACAAGATTTTGGTCAAATTTTAATAAATTCATTTGAAATCAACTTCGATTTTTTTGGATTTTGTTGCGTATTTTGGTTGTAGGATCTATATTTGAGTAAATTTAGATGAAAATAACTTCAATTTTGTTGGATTATGAAAAAAATTTTAGTTGGAAGTGTCAAATTTTAATAAATTCATTTGAAATCAACTTCGATTTTTTGGGATTTTGTTGAGTATTTTGGATGTAGGATCTATATTTGAGTAAATTTAGATGAAAATAACTTCAATTTTGTTGGATTATGAAAAAAATTTTAGTTGGAAGTGTCAAATTTTAATAAATTTATTTGAAATCAACTTCGATTTTTTTGGATTTTGTTGAGTATTTTTGTTGTAGGATCTATATTTGAGTAAATTTAGATGAAAATAACTTCAATTTTGTTGGATTGTGAAAAAAAATTTAGTTGGAAGTGTCAAATTTTAATAAATTTATTTGAAATCAACTTCGATTTTTTTGGATTGTGTTGAGTATTTTTGTTGTAGGATCTATATTTGAGTAAATTTAGATGAAAATAACTTCAATTTTGTTGGTTTATGAAAAAATTTTAGTTGGAAGTGTCAAATTTTAATAAATTCATATGAAATCAACTTCGATTTTTTTTGATTTTGTCGAGTATTTTTGTTGTAGGATCTATATTTGATTAAATTTAGATGAAAATAACTTCAATTTTGTTGGATTATGAAAAAATTTTAGTTGGAAGTGTCATACTTTAATAAATTCATATGAAATCAACTTCGATTTTTTTGGATTTTGTCGAGTATTTTTGTTGTAGGATCTATATTTGATTAAATTTAGATGAAAATAACTTCAATTTTGTTGGATTGTGAAAAAAAATTTAGTTGGAAGTGTCAAGTTTTATTAAATTTATTTGAAACCAACTTCGATTTTTTTGGATTTTGTTGAGTATTTTTGTTGTAGGATCTATATTTGAGTAAATTTAGATGAAAATAAATTTAATTTTGTTGGATTATGAAAAAAAATTTATTTGGAAGTGTCAAATTTTAATAAATTTATTTGAAATCAACTTCGATTTTTTTGGATTTTGATGAGTATTTTGGTTGTAGGATCTATATTTGACTAAATTTAGATGAAAATAACTTCAATTTTCTTGGATGTAGACAAAATTTTTGTCAAATTTTAATAAATTCACTTGAAATCAACTTCGATTTTTTTTTATTTTGTTGAGTATTTTTGTTGTAGGATCAATATTTGAGTAGATTTAGATGAAAATAACTTCAATTTTTTGGATTGTGAAAAAAAATTTTAGTTGGAAGGGTCAAATTTTAATAAATTTATATGAAATCAACTTCGATTTTTTTTTATTTTGTTGAGTATTTTTGTTGTAGGATCTATATTTGAGTAAATTTAGATGAAAATAACTTCAATTTTGTTGGATTGTGAAAAAAATTTATTTGGAAGTGTCAAATTTTAATAATATTATTTGAAACCAACTTCGATTTTTATGGATTTTATTGAGTATTTTTGTTGTAGGATCTATATTTGAGTAAATTTAGATGAAAATAACATAAATTTTTTGGATTGTGAAAAAAAATTTAGTTGGAAGTGTCAAATTTTAATAAATTTATTTGAAATCAACTTCGATTTTTTTGGATTTTGTTGAGTATTTTTGTTGTAGGATCTATATTTGAGTAAATTTTGATGAAAATAACTTCAATTTTTTGGGTTTTGACAAGATTTTGGTCAAATTTTAATAAATTCATTTGAAATCAACTTCGATTTTTTTGGATTTTGTTGCGTATTTTGGTTGTAGGATCTATATTTGAGTAAATTTAGATGAAAATAACTTCAATTTTGTTGGATTATGAAAAAAATTTTAGTTGGAAGTGTCAAATTTTGATAAATTTATTTGAAATCAACTTCGATTTTTTGGGATTTTGATGAGTATTTTGGTAGTAGGATCTATATTTGACTAAATTTAGATGAAAATAACTTCAATTTTCTTGGATGTAGACAAAATTTTTGTCAAATTTTAATAAATTCATTTGAAATATAACTTCGATTTTGTTGGATTTTGTTGAGAATTCTTGTTGTAGGATCTATATTTGATTAAATTTAGATGAAAATAACTTCAATTTTTTGGATTGTGAAAAAAAGTTTTAGTTGGAAGGGTCAAATTTTAATAAATTTATTTGAAATCAACTTCGATTTTTTTGGATTTTGTTGAGTATTTTTGTTGCAGGGTCTATATTTGAGTAAATTTAGATGAAAATAACTTCAATTTTTTGGATTGTGAAAAAAATTTTAGTTGGAAATGTCAAATTTTAATAAATTTATTTGAAATCAACTTCGATTTTTTTGGATTTTGTTGATTATTTTTGTTGTAGGATCTATATTTGAGTAGATTTAGATGAAAATAACTTCAATTTTCTTGGATGTAGACAAGATTTTTGTCAAATTTTAATAAATTCATTTGAAATATAACTTCGATTTTTTTGGATTTTGTTGAGAATTCTTGTTGTAGGATCTATATTTGATTAAATTTAGATGAAAATAACTTCAATTTTGATGGATTATGAAAAAAATTTATTTGGAAGTGTCAAATTTTAATAATATTATTTGAAACCAACTTCGATTTTTTTGGATTTTATTGAGTATTTTTGTTGTATGATCTATATTTGAGTCAATTTTGATGAAAATAACTTCAATTTTTTGGGTTTTGACAAGATTTTGGTCAAATTTTAATAAATTCATTTGAAATCAACTTCGATTTTTTTGGATTTTGTTGCGTATTTTGGTTGTAGGATCTATATTTGAGTAAATTTAGATGAAAATAACTTCAATTTTGTTGGATTATGAAAAAAAATTTAGTTGGAAATGTCAAATTTTAATAAATTTATTTGAAATCAACTTCGATTTTTTTGGATTTTGTTGAGTATTTTTGTTGTAGGATCTATATTTGAGTAAATTTTGATGAAAATAACTTCAATTTTTTGGGTTTTGACAAGATTTTGGTCAAATTTTAATAAATTCATTTGAAATCAACTTCGATTTTTTTGGATTTTGTTGCGTATTTTGGTTGTAGGATCTATATTTGAGTAAATTTAGATGAAAATAACTTCAATTTTGTTGGATTATGAAAAAAATTTTAGTTGGAAGTGTCAAATTTTAATAAATTTATTTGAAATCAACTTCGATTTTTTTGGATTTTGATGAGTATTTTGGTTGTAGGATCTATATTTGACTAAATTTAGATGAAAATAACTTCAATTTTCTTGGATGTAGACAAAATTTTTGTCAAATTTTAATAAATTCATTTGAAATATAACTTCGATTTTGTTGGATTTTGTTGAGAATTCTTGTTGTAGGATCTATATTTGATTAAATTTAGATGAAAATAACTTCAATTTTGTTGGATTATGAAAAAAATTTATTTGGAAGTGTCAAATTTTAATAATATTATTTGAAACCAACTTCGATTTTTTTGGATTTTATTGAGTATTTTTGTTGTATGATCTATATTTGAGTAAATTTTGATGAAAATAACTTCAATTTTTTGGGTTTTGACAAGATTTTGGTCAAATTTTAATAAATTCATTTGAAATCAACTTCGATTTTTTTGGATTTTGTTGCGTATTTTGGTTGTAGGATCTATATTTGAGTAAATTTAGATGAAAATAACTTCAATTTTGTTGGATTATGAAAAAAATTTTAGTTGGAAGTGTCAAAATTTAATAAATTTATTTGAAATCAACTTCGATTTTTTTGGATTTTGATGAGTATTTTGGTTGTAGGATCTGTATTTGACTAAATTTAGATGAAAATAACTTCAATTTTCTTGGATGTAGACAAGATTTTTGTCAAATTTTAATAAATTCATTTGAAATATAACTTCGATTATGTTGGATTTTGTTGAGAATTCTTGTTGTAGGATCTATATTTGATTAAATTTAGATGAAAATAACTTCAATTTTGTTGGATTATGAAAAAAAATTCAGTTGGAAATGTCAAATTTTAATAAATTTATTTGAAATCAACTTCGATTTTTTTTTATTTTGTTGAGTATTTTTGTTGTAGGATCTATATTTGAGTAAATTTAGATGAAAATAACTTCAGTTTTGTTGGATTATGAAAAAAATTTATTTGGAAGTGTCAAATTTTAATAAATTTATTTGAAATCAACTTCGATTTTTTTGGATTTTGTCGAGTATTTTTGTTGTAGGATCTATATTTGATTAAATTTAGATGAAAATAACTTCAATTTTGTTGGATTATGAAAATATTTTAGTTGGGAGTGTCATACTTTAATAAATTCATATGAAATCAACTTCGATTTTTTTGGATTTTGTCGAGTATTTTTGTTGTAGGATCTATATTTGAGTAAATTTAGATGAAAATAACATCAATTTTTTGGATTGTGAAAAAAATTTTAGTTGGAAGTGTCGAATTTTTTATTTATTTGAAATCAACTTCGATTATTTTGGATTTTGTTGAGTATTTTTGTTGTAGGATCTATATTTGAGTAGATTTAGATGAAAATAACTTCAATTTTTTGGATTGTGAAAAAAAATTTTAGTTGGAAATGTCAAATTTTAATAATATTATTTGAAACCAACTTCGATTTTTATGGATTTTATTGAGTGTTTTTGTTGTAGGATCTATATTTGAGTAAATTTAGATGAAAATAACAAAAATTTTTTGGATTGTGAAAAAAATTTTTGTTGGAAGTGTCGAATTTTTAAATTTATTTGAAAACAACTTCGATTATTTTGGATTTTGTTGAGTATTTTTGTTGTAGGATCTATATTTGAGTAGATTTAGATGAAAATAACTTCAATTTTGTTGGATTATTGTAGTGTACTTAAAGTTTATTGCCGTATGATTGAGTATTGGTAAATATATATAATGACAATTCACGCATAGCGTTATTGCACACTTGTGCTAGATACAATAATGCATTACAAAAATGAACGTGTTGCCGGTGCGAAATGCGAAATCAAGACGCTTCCTTGTTCGCGTGTCCGCTAGGCGGCGCCGATACATCACACACCTCCACCCCAGTCGGAAAACCGTACCGTTCTGGAGGCTTAACGTTTCTGCGCGGTCTTACTCTTGCTCCGCCACCGGGTTCCTTGGTTTCGGTTGTATGCTCCGGTGCTACCGGCCCGTCACCACTCCGCGTAGGCTTCGCCAACGCGTCGACAGGCGCCATGGCCGGTTGCAATACCTTGTCTCTTTCCACTTCCGACTCCCTCATGCTAGGACCTCGCGGTCTGCTCTCAACGCACTCCGGTGGACGAACCCCAGGGTCGTTTTCGGCGTCATGAACGCTTGCAGCAACTGCGACCGGTGATCCTTCTTCCCTCGGTTCCCTTGGTACGAAAAATTCTGATGGTTCCATTTGCCCCGATTCTCGTGCTTTAATTTGATCGACATGTCTCCTCCAAACCATTCCAGGATCAACTGCGCATCGATAGACCTTCTTACCCTCATAGTCCAAAATCACCGCCTCTATCCATTTCTTCTTATTGGTCTGTCTATAATCGCGGACATACACTTTCTCTCCTTCGCCAAAATTCTGCAACCTCTTCCCTCCGTGGTATTTAACGAGATTATCCCTCGCCCTACTGCTAGCGCTACGATCATTCGGCTTTAACATGTCCAATCGAATACGCACACGCCTATTTAGCATTAATACTGCTGGGGACTCTCCGGTACTAGAATGTATCGCATTCCTGTACCCTAACAAATACCTACTTAAGAGTGTACTTATATCTTTACAATTATTTGCGTCGCTTAACATCTTAATCAGCCCTCTTTTAATTACTCCAACCGCATTCTCCGCCGCACCATTGGTTTCGGGATGGTAAGGCGCCGACGTTTTGTGGGCTATGCCGTTGCGCTTACAAAAGTTTTCGAACTCGAACGATACAAACTGTCGGCCATTATCACTGACTATGGTCTTAGGAATACCAAAACGAGCGAAAATCTCTCTTAGTTTTTCTAACACACTTTGACTGTCCGTCGACTCCATAAGAAAAACCTCTATCCATTTGCTGAAAGCATCAATTAGGATCAAAAAATTACGGCCTCCAACTGGACCGAACAGGTCAACATGTACTCTTTCGAAATTTTCACTCGCTGGCGGCCACAAACTCAACTTCGATTTCCTAGGATCCGGTGAAGCTAAATTGCACGCTCTACAGCCTTTGACAAATTTTTCTATGTCCTTATCTAATCCGGGCCACCAACAAGCCGACCTAGCCAACCCTTTCATTTTTACCATCCCTAAATGAGTGCTGTGTAATTCCTCTAAAATGCGCAATCTTAACTTACTGGGCACTATTACGCGGTAACCCCACATTACGATTCCTTCTTCAATCGTCAATTCCTCTAACCTAGAGTAATACGCTTTTAAATCCTCCTCATCGACAGCCAGTTTACCTTTCCAACCCTTACTAACACGGTCATACAGCCTACTTAAAATAGGATCGCGCCTCGTTTCCGTTCTTATTCGAGCGGCGTCCACAACCAGCGCTGCTTGCTCGTATATAAATTTTAGATAACCGCCGCATTCCTTTATACTAGGCTTTTTACCGGTAGGCAATCTTGACAAACAATCAGCCTTGACATTATTTTCGCCCTTAATATACTTGACAGAATAGTCGAAATTCGACAAATAAACTGCCCAACGCTGCAGTCTACTGGCTGCAAAAACTGGCAAACCCTTTTTTTCTCCGAAAATGGTTAATAACGGCTTGTGATCGGTTTCTAATGTGAAATGTAAACCCATTAGATAATTTTCAAATTTCCTTACCCCAAAGAAAATCGCTAACGCTTCTCTATCGACCGTCGAATAATTTCTTTCGCTGTCGGCTAATACTCTAGACGCAAAAGCAATTGGCCGTTCACTGCCATCATGATACACGTGTGACAACACTGCTCCTATTCCATCTTCAGACGCATCACACGACAACTTAATCGGTGTATCCGGCGAGAAGTGCGTTAACACTTGGTCCGACGCTAACAATTCCTTAGCTCTAGCGAATGCCTCCTTGCACTCCTTGGTCCAGACAAATCTGACACCATCTTTTAACAAATTATAGATGGGCCGCAAAATGGCTGACAACCCAGGAGCAAAACGAATGTAATAATTTGCTAATCCCGCAAATGCTCGAACCTGCTTCGTATTAGCGGGTACTGGCGCCTCCAAAATTGCCTGAACCTTGTCGGGATCCTTCCGCAGCCCTTCCGCGCTAATTACATGCCCTAGGTATCTAATTTCGGATCTGAAAAATTCGCACTTATCCCTATTGACCTTAAACCCTGCCTTTGATAATCGGTCAAGTACTTCTTTCAAATTTTCAAGGTGCTCACCCCTCGTGTGACCTGTTACCACTATATCATCCAAAAAATTTATCACCGCCTTGCAACCTTGCAACACCTTTTCAATTTTCTGTTGAAAAATAGAACACGCAGGCTTGATTCCAAAAGGCATTCTATTTACTTTAAAAATACCCTTGTGGGTACTCCAAGCCAAAAGCAATTTGGATCGATCGTCCAACACAAACTGATTATATGCCTGGGAAAGATCAAGCTTAGTAAATTCTTTCCCGCCTCTAAGTGCTGCAAAAAGTTCCTCTATTCGAGGTAAAGGGTATTTGACATCTTTTAGAAATTGATTTATAGTAAACTTGTAATCTGCACAGATTCTAATTTCCCCATTCTTTTTTAACACAGGCACAAGTGGGGTGCCCCACTCTGCATCTGCTATCAGTGTGATAATTCCTTCTCTCTCTAAACGTTTCAATTCTTTCTCGACTTTCTCTTTGAAAATCAAAGGCAGCGACCTAGGTTTACAAAAAATGGGCTTCACTTCCTGTTTTAATTCTAACCTAATCCTACCATATTTATAACGCCCTAAACCTGGACTAAACACTTCTGGAAATTCCTCACAAATCCCAGTCAATTCGCTATCTATTTTGAAAATATGTTCGGCTCTAATCTTAATTAAATCGAGTTTCCTTATCCAATCTCGACCTACTAGTGGTGGGCCGCAAGCGTCAACCACCAGGACATCGAGATTCTCCTCGAAACTACCATACTGAACACAAACTTTGAATTCGCCAAAGGGAACCATTCTTTTTCCAGAATAGCTTTTCAGTACTGTATCCGTTTGTCGCAACTCCTTGTGCTTGAACCCTTTATCATACAACCAGCGTGGAATCACAGTCCTTGATGCACCACTGTCTAACTCCCACTCCACGCTTTTGCCATCAACCTTCAATCGAATGGTAATTGGACCGGTGCTACCATCCCTTAAGTCATATAATCCTAATTCACTGCCACGGTCTAACCGGTCACTATCACCGTGATTGCTACTATCGCTCTGCGCTTTTATAAAATGTTGAGACTGATCTCTAGTACATACCTTGGCCAAATGCCCTACCTTTTTACAATTCTTACATTTGTACTGCCTATAGTTACATACTTTAAAATCATGGGCGGACCCTCCGCACGCAAAACACTTCTTAGTGTCCCTGACAGCCTCCTTCCGGGTGGCTTTTGACGAACCAGCAACAGCTGCTGAACTCCACGAACGCCTGGTGGCACCCTCCTGCTTCTTCCCGTGAAATTTCAGTTGATTCACCTCCTGCGTCTGGCAAACCAAGACGGCTTCCCTTTTTATTGCGAGGTCGAGCATCTCCTGCAGGGTCTTGGTCTCGTCCTCCTCGCATAGGCGGTTGAGAACTTTAGTGTTCGAAAGGCCGGTAACAAACTTGTCCTTCAAGGTCGTATCCAAATTATTTCCGAATTTGCATGAGACTGACAAACTCTTTACTCGAGCGTACCAGTCGGCAATTTTTTCTCCATTCGCTTGAGTAGCTTTATAAAATTTTATTCGCTCTCGAAAAACTGCCTGCCGATGCTGAAAATGGTCTCTTAATAATTTTTCCAAATCCACAAATGTCTTTACCTGTGGCATCTGTGGGTGGCACAAATCTCTTAGTGTCTTATACACTGTGGAACTGATTACAGTTAATAAAATAGCCACTTTCTTCTTTTCCTCAATCACATCATTAGCAACAAAATACTGCTGCAATTGCTCCGCATACAGCTCCCAGTCCTCATTGTGCTCAAATTTAGGCAATACGCCGTGTAAAGCCATTTTTATTAATTGTGCACGACCACGCCACGTGCGTGACTAACCTCAAAGAAACACGTGCTGGGTTCTTAACACCTCGTCGCCAATTTATGTAGTGTACTTAAAGTTTATTGCCGTATGATTGAGTATTGGTAAATATATATAATGACAATTCACGCATAGCGTTATTGCACACTTGTGCTAGATACAATAATGCATTACAAAAATGAACGTGTTGCCGGTGCGAAATGCGAAATCAAGACGCTTCCTTGTTCGCGTGTCCGCTAGGCGGCGCCGATACATCACAATTATGAAAAAAAATTTAGTTGGAAATGTCAAATTTTAATAAATTTATTTGAAATCAACTTCGATTTTTTTGGATTTTGTTGCGTATTTTGGTTGTAGGATCTTTATTTGAGTAAATTTAGATGAAAATAACTTCAATTTTGTTGGATTATGAAAAAAATTTTAGTTGGAAGTGTCAAATTTTAATAAATTTATTTGAAATCAACTTCGATTTTTTTGGATTTTGATGAGTATTTTGGTTGTAGGATCTATATTTGACTAAATTTAGATGAAAATAACTTCAATTTTCTTGGATGTAGACAAGATTTTTGTCAAATTTTAATAAATTCATTTGAAATATAACTTCGATTTTGTTGGATTTTGTTGAGAATTCTTGTTGTAGGATCTATATTTGATTAAATTTAGATGAAAATAACTTCAATTTTTTGGATTGTGAAAAAAAGTTTTAGTTGGAAGGGTCAAATTTTAATAAATTTATTTGAAATCAACTTCGATTTTTTTGGATTTTGTTGAGTATTTTTGTTGTAGGGTCTATATTTGAGTAAATTTAGATGAAAATAACTTCAATTTTTTGGATTGTGAAAAAAATTTTAGTTGGAAATGTCAAATTTTAATAAATTTATTTGGAATCAACTTCGATTTTTTTGGATTTTGTTGATTATTTTTGTTGTAGGATCTATATTTGAGTAGATTTAGATGAAAATAACTTAAATTTTTTGGGTTTTGACAAGATTTTGGTCAAATTTTAATAAATTCATTTGAAATCAACTTCGATTTTTTTGGATTTTGTTGCGTATTTTGGTTGTAGGATCTATATTTGAGTAAATTTAGATGAAAATAACTTCAATTTTGTTGGATTATGAAAAAAATTTTAGTTGGAAGTGTCAAAATTTAATAAATTTATTTGAAATCAACTTCGATTTTTTTGGATTTTGATGAATATTTTGGTTGTAGGATCTATATTTGACTAAATTTAGATGAAAATAACTTCAATTTTCTTGGATGTAGACAAGATTTTTGTCAAATTTTAATAAATTCATTTGAAATATAACTTCGATTATGTTGGATTTTGTTGAGAATTCTTGTTGTAGGATCTATATTTGATTAAATTTAGATGAAAATAACTTCAATTTTGTTGGATTATGAAAAAAATTTATTTGGAAGTGTCAAATTTTAATAATATTATTTGAAACCAACTTCGATTTTTTTGGATTTTATTGAGTATTTTTGTTGTATGATCTATATTTGAGTAAATTTTGATGAAAATAACTTAAATTTTTTGGGTTTTGACAAGATTTTGGTCAAATTTTAATAAATTCATTTGAAATCAACTTCGATTTTTTTGGATTTTGTTGCGTATTTTGGTTGTAGGATCTATATTTGAGTAAATTTAGATGAAAATAACTTCAATTTTGTTGGATTATGAAAAAAATTTTAGTTGGAAGTGTCAAAATTTAATAAATTTATTTGAAATCAACTTCGATTTTTTTGGATTTTGATGAATATTTTGGTTGTAGGATCTATATTTGACTAAATTTAGATGAAAATAACTTCAATTTTCTTGGATGTAGACAAGATTTTTGTCAAATTTTAATAAATTCATTTGAAATATAACTTCGATTATGTTGGATTTTGTTGAGAATTCTTGTTGTAGGATCTATATTTGATTAAATTTAGATGAAAATAACTTCAATTTTGTTGGATTATGAAAAAAAATTCAGTTGGAAATGTCAAATTTTAATAAATTTATTTGAAATCAACTTCGATTTTTTTTTATTTTGTTGAGTATTTTTGTTGTAGGATCTATATTTGAGTAAATTTAGATGAAAATAACTTCAATTTTGTTGGATTATGAAAAAAATTTATTTGGAAGTGTCAAATTTTAATAATATTATTTGAAACCAACTTCGATTTTTTTGGATTTTATTGAGTATTTTTGTTGTAGGATCTGTATTTGAGTAAATTTAGATGAAAATAAAATCAATTTTTTGGATTGTGAAAAAAATTTTAGTTGGAAGTGTCGAATTTTTAAATTTATTTGAAATCAACTTCGATTATTTCGGATTTTGTTGAGTATTTTTGATGTAGGATCTATATTTGAGTAAATTTAGATGAAAATAACTTTAATTTTGTTGGATTATGAAAAAAATTTCAGTTGGAAGTGTCCAGTTTTAATAAATTTATTTGAAATCAACTTCGATTTTTTGGAACTTTGATGAGTATTTTTGTTGTAGGATCTATATTTGAGTAAATTTAGATGAAAATAACTTCAATTTTGTTGGATTGTGAAAAAAAATTTATTTGGAAGTGTCAAATTTTAATAAATTTATTTGAAATCAACTTCGATTTTTTTTGATTTTGTTGAGTATTTTTGTTGTAGGATCTATATTTGAGTAAATTTAGATGAAAATAACTTCAATTTTGTTGGATTGTGAAAAAAATTTTAGTTGGAAGTGTCAAATTTTAATAAATTTATTTGAAATCAACTTCGATTTTTTTTGGATTTTGTCGAGTATTTTTGTTGTAGGATCTATATTTGAGTAAATTTAGATGAAAATAACTTCAATTTTGTTGGATTGTGAAAAAAATTTTAGTTGGAAGTGTCAAATTTTAATAAATTTATTTGAAATCAACTTAGATTTTTTTGGATTTTGTTGAGTATTTTTGTTGAAGGATCTATATTTGAGTAAATTTAGATGAAAATAACTTCAATTTTGTTGGACTGTGAAAAAAATTTTAGTTGGAAGTGTCAAATTTTAATAAATTTATTTGAAATCAACTTCGATTTTTTTGGATTTTGTCGAGTATTTTTGTTGTAGGATCTATATTTGAGTAAATTTAGATGAAAATAACTTCAATTTTGTTGGATTGTGAAAAAAAAGTTTAGTTGGAAGGGACAAATTTTAATAAATTTATTTGAAATCAACTTCGATTTTTTTGGATTTTGTTGAGTATTTTTGTTGTAGGATCTATATTTGAGTAAATTTAGATGAAAATAACTTCAATTTTGTTGGATTGTGAAAAAAAAGTTTAGTTGGAAGGGACAAATTTTAATAAATTTATTTGAAATCAACTTCGATTTTTTTGGATTTTGTTGAGTATTTTTGTTGTAGGGTCTATATTTGAGTAAATTTAGATGAAAATCACTTCAATTTTTTGGATTTTGACAAGATTTTGGTAAAATTTTAATAAATTCATTTGAAATCAACTTCGATTTTTTTGGATTTTGTTGAGTATTTTTGTTGTAGGATCTATATTTGAGTAAATTTAGATGAAAATAACTTCAATTTTGTTGGATTGTGAAAAAAATTTTAGTTGGAAGTGTCAAATTTTAATAAATTTATTTGTAATCAACTTCGATTTTTTTGGATTTTGTTGAGTATTTTTGTTGTAGGATCTCTATTTGAGTAAATTTAGATGAAAATAACTTCAATTTTGTTGGATTGTGAAAAAAAAGTTTAGTTGGAAGGGACAAATTTTAATAAATTTATTTGAAATCAACTTCGATTTTTTTGGATTTTGTTGAGTATTTTTGTTGTAGGGTCTATATTTGAGTAAATTTAGATGAAAATCACTTCAATTTTGTTGGATTCTGAAAAAAAATTTAGTTGGAAATGTCAAATTTTAATAAATTTATTTGAAATCAACTTCGATTTTTTTGGATTTTGTTGAGTATTTTTGTCGTAGGATCTATATTTGAGTAAATTTAGATGAAAATAACTTCAATTTTGTTGGAATGTGAAAAAAATTTATTTGGAAGTGTCAAATTTTAATAATATTATTTGAAACCAACTTCGATTTTTTTGGATTTTATTGAGTATTTTTGTTGTAGGATCTATATTTGAGTAAATTTAGATGAAAATAACATCAATTTTTTGGATTGTGAAAAAAATTTTAGTTGGAAGTGTCGAATTTTTAAATTTATTTGAAATCAACTTCGATTATTTTGGATTTTGTTGAGTATTTTTGTTGCAGGATCTATATTTGAGTAGATTTAGATGAAAATAACTTCAATTTTTTGGATTGTGAAAAAAAATTTTTGTTGGAAGGGTCAAATTTTAATAAATTTATTTGAAATCAACTTCGATTTTTTTGGATTTTGTTGAGTATTTTTGTTGTAGGATCTATATTTGAGTAGGTTTAGATGAAAATAACTTCAATTTTGTTCGATTGTGAAAAAAATTTTAGTTGGAAGTGTCAAATTTTAACAAATTTATTTGAAATCAACTTCGATTTTTTGGATTTTGTTGAGTATTTTTGTTGTAGGATCTATATTTGAGTAAATTTAGATGAAAATAACTTCAATTTTTTGGATTGTGAAAAAAATTTTAGTTGGAAGTGTCAAATTTTAATAATATTATTTGAAACCAACTTCGATTTTTTTGGATTTTATTGAGTATTTTTGTCGTAGGATCTATATTTGAGTAAATTTAGATGAAAATAACTTCAATTTTGTTGGATTGTGAAAAAATTTTAGTTGGAAGTGTCAAATTTTAATAAATTTATTTGAAATCAACTTCGATTTTTTGGAACTTTGATGAGTATTTTTGTTGTAGGATCTATATTTGAGTAAATTTAGATGAAAATAACTTCAATTTTTTGGATTGTGAAAAAAATTTTAGTTGGAAATGTCAAATTTTTAAATTTATTTGAAATCAACTTCGATTTTTTTGGATTTTGTTGAGTATTTTTGTTGTAGGGTCTATATTTGAGTAAATTTAGATGAAAATAACTTCAATTTTGTTGGATTGTGAAAAAAATTTTAGTTGGATGTGTTAAATTTTAATAAATTTATTTGAAATCAACTTCAATTTTTTTGAATTTTGTTGAGTATTTTTGTTGTAGGGTCTATATTTGATAAAATTTAGATGAAAATAACTTCAATTTTGTTGGATTGTGAAAAAAAATTTATTTGGAAGTGTCAAATTTTAATAAATTTATTTGAAATCAACTTCGATTTTTTTTGATTTTGTTGAGTATTTTTGTCGTAGGATCTATATTTGAGTAAATTTAGATGAAAATAACTTCAATTTTGTTGGATTGTGAAAAAATTTTATTTGGAAGTGTCAAATTTTAATAATATTATTTGAAACCAACTTCGATTTTTTTGGATTTTATTGAGTATTTTTGTTGTAGGATCTATATTTGAGTAAATTTAGATGATAATAACATCAATTTTTTGGATTGTGAAAAAAATTTTAGTTGGAAGTGTAAAATTTTAATAAATTTATTTGAAATCAACTTCGATTTTTTGGAACTTTGATGAGTATTTTTGTTGTAGGATCTATATTTGAGTAAATTTAGATGAAAATAACTTCAATTTTGTTGGATTGTGAAAAAAATTTTAGTTGGAAGTGTCAAATTTTAATAAATTTATTTGAAATCAACTTCGATTTTTTTGGATTTTGTTGAGTATTTTTGTTGTAGGGTCTATATTTGAGTAAATTTAGATGAAAATAACTTCAATTTTTTGGATTGTGAAAAAAATTTTAGTTGGAAGGGTCAAATTTTAATAAATTTATTTGAAATCAACTTCGATTTTTTTGGATTTTGTTGAGTATTTTTGTTGTAGGGTCTATATTTGAGTAAATTTAGATGAAAATAACTTCAATTTTTTGGATTGTGAAAAAAATTTTAGTTGGAAATGTCAAATTTTAATAAATTTATTTGGAATCAACTTCGATTTTTTTGGATTTTGTTGATTATTTTTGTTGTAGGATCTATATTTGAGTAGATTTAGATGAAAATAACTTAAATTTTTTGGGTTTTGACAAGATTTTGGTCAAATTTTAATAAATTCATTTGAAATCAACTTCGATTTTTTTGGATTTTGTTGCGTATTTTGGTTGTAGGATCTATATTTGAGTAAATTTAGATGAAAATAACTTCAATTTTGTTGGATTATGAAAAAAATTTTAGTTGGAAGTGTCAAAATTTAATAAATTTATTTGAAATCAACTTCGATTTTTTTGGATTTTGATGAATATTTTGGTTGTAGGATCTATATTTGACTAAATTTAGATGAAAATAACTTCAATTTTCTTGGATGTAGACAAGATTTTTGTCAAATTTTAATAAATTCATTTGAAATATAACTTCGATTATGTTGGATTTTGTTGAGAATTCTTGTTGTAGGATCTATATTTGATTAAATTTAGATGAAAATAACTTCAATTTTGTTGGATTATGAAAAAAATTTATTTGGAAGTGTCAAATTTTAATAATATTATTTGAAACCAACTTCGATTTTTTTGGATTTTATTGAGTATTTTTGTTGTATGATCTATATTTGAGTAAATTTTGATGAAAATAACTTAAATTTTTTGGGTTTTGACAAGATTTTGGTCAAATTTTAATAAATTCATTTGAAATCAACTTCGATTTTTTTGGATTTTGTTGCGTATTTTGGTTGTAGGATCTATATTTGAGTAAATTTAGATGAAAATAACTTCAATTTTGTTGGATTATGAAAAAAATTTTAGTTGGAAGTGTCAAAATTTAATAAATTTATTTGAAATCAACTTCGATTTTTTTGGATTTTGATGAATATTTTGGTTGTAGGATCTATATTTGACTAAATTTAGATGAAAATAACTTCAATTTTCTTGGATGTAGACAAGATTTTTGTCAAATTTTAATAAATTCATTTGAAATATAACTTCGATTATGTTGGATTTTGTTGAGAATTCTTGTTGTAGGATCTATATTTGATTAAATTTAGATGAAAATAACTTCAATTTTGTTGGATTATGAAAAAAAATTCAGTTGGAAATGTCAAATTTTAATAAATTTATTTGAAATCAACTTCGATTTTTTTTTATTTTGTTGAGTATTTTTGTTGTAGGATCTATATTTGAGTAAATTTAGATGAAAATAACTTCAATTTTGTTGGATTATGAAAAAAATTTATTTGGAAGTGTCAAATTTTAATAATATTATTTGAAACCAACTTCGATTTTTTTGGATTTTATTGAGTATTTTTGTTGTAGGATCTGTATTTGAGTAAATTTAGATGAAAATAAAATCAATTTTTTGGATTGTGAAAAAAATTTTAGTTGGAAGTGTCGAATTTTTAAATTTATTTGAAATCAACTTCGATTATTTCGGATTTTGTTGAGTATTTTTGATGTAGGATCTATATTTGAGTAAATTTAGATGAAAATAACTTTAATTTTGTTGGATTATGAAAAAAATTTCAGTTGGAAGTGTCCAGTTTTAATAAATTTATTTGAAATCAACTTCGATTTTTTGGAACTTTGATGAGTATTTTTGTTGTAGGATCTATATTTGAGTAAATTTAGATGAAAATAACTTCAATTTTGTTGGATTGTGAAAAAAAATTTATTTGGAAGTGTCAAATTTTAATAAATTTATTTGAAATCAACTTCGATTTTTTTTGATTTTGTTGAGTATTTTTGTTGTAGGATCTATATTTGAGTAAATTTAGATGAAAATAACTTCAATTTTGTTGGATTGTGAAAAAAATTTTAGTTGGAAGTGTCAAATTTTAATAAATTTATTTGAAATCAACTTCGATTTTTTTTGGATTTTGTCGAGTATTTTTGTTGTAGGATCTATATTTGAGTAAATTTAGATGAAAATAACTTCAATTTTGTTGGATTGTGAAAAAAATTTTAGTTGGAAGTGTCAAATTTTAATAAATTTATTTGAAATCAACTTAGATTTTTTTGGATTTTGTTGAGTATTTTTGTTGAAGGATCTATATTTGAGTAAATTTAGATGAAAATAACTTCAATTTTGTTGGACTGTGAAAAAAATTTTAGTTGGAAGTGTCAAATTTTAATAAATTTATTTGAAATCAACTTCGATTTTTTTGGATTTTGTCGAGTATTTTTGTTGTAGGATCTATATTTGAGTAAATTTAGATGAAAATAACTTCAATTTTGTTGGATTGTGAAAAAAAAGTTTAGTTGGAAGGGACAAATTTTAATAAATTTATTTGAAATCAACTTCGATTTTTTTGGATTTTGTTGAGTATTTTTGTTGTAGGATCTATATTTGAGTAAATTTAGATGAAAATAACTTCAATTTTGTTGGATTGTGAAAAAAAAGTTTAGTTGGAAGGGACAAATTTTAATAAATTTATTTGAAATCAACTTCGATTTTTTTGGATTTTGTTGAGTATTTTTGTTGTAGGGTCTATATTTGAGTAAATTTAGATGAAAATCACTTCAATTTTTTGGATTTTGACAAGATTTTGGTAAAATTTTAATAAATTCATTTGAAATCAACTTCGATTTTTTTGGATTTTGTTGAGTATTTTTGTTGTAGGATCTATATTTGAGTAAATTTAGATGAAAATAACTTCAATTTTGTTGGATTGTGAAAAAAATTTTAGTTGGAAGTGTCAAATTTTAATAAATTTATTTGTAATCAACTTCGATTTTTTTGGATTTTGTTGAGTATTTTTGTTGTAGGATCTCTATTTGAGTAAATTTAGATGAAAATAACTTCAATTTTGTTGGATTGTGAAAAAAAAGTTTAGTTGGAAGGGACAAATTTTAATAAATTTATTTGAAATCAACTTCGATTTTTTTGGATTTTGTTGAGTATTTTTGTTGTAGGGTCTATATTTGAGTAAATTTAGATGAAAATCACTTCAATTTTGTTGGATTCTGAAAAAAAATTTAGTTGGAAATGTCAAATTTTAATAAATTTATTTGAAATCAACTTCGATTTTTTTGGATTTTGTTGAGTATTTTTGTCGTAGGATCTATATTTGAGTAAATTTAGATGAAAATAACTTCAATTTTGTTGGAATGTGAAAAAAATTTATTTGGAAGTGTCAAATTTTAATAATATTATTTGAAACCAACTTCGATTTTTTTGGATTTTATTGAGTATTTTTGTTGTAGGATCTATATTTGAGTAAATTTAGATGAAAATAACATCAATTTTTTGGATTGTGAAAAAAATTTTAGTTGGAAGTGTCGAATTTTTAAATTTATTTGAAATCAACTTCGATTATTTTGGATTTTGTTGAGTATTTTTGTTGCAGGATCTATATTTGAGTAGATTTAGATGAAAATAACTTCAATTTTTTGGATTGTGAAAAAAAATTTTTGTTAGAAGGGTCAAATTTTAATAAATTTATTTGAAATCAACTTCGATTTTTTTGGATTTTGTTGAGTATTTTTGTTGTAGGATCTATATTTGAGTAGGTTTAGATGAAAATAACTTCAATTTTGTTCGATTGTGAAAAAAATTTTAGTTGGAAGTGTCAAATTTTAACAAATTTATTTGAAATCAACTTCGATTTTTTGGATTTTGTTGAGTATTTTTGTTGTAGGATCTATATTTGAGTAAATTTAGATGAAAATAACTTCAATTTTTTGGATTGTGAAAAAAATTTTAGTTGGAAGTGTCAAATTTTAATAATATTATTTGAAACCAACTTCGATTTTTTTGGATTTTATTGAGTATTTTTGTCGTAGGATCTATATTTGAGTAAATTTAGATGAAAATAACTTCAATTTTGTTGGATTGTGAAAAAATTTTAGTTGGAAGTGTCAAATTTTAATAAATTTATTTGAAATCAACTTCGATTTTTTGGAACTTTGATGAGTATTTTTGTTGTAGGATCTATATTTGAGTAAATTTAGATGAAAATAACTTCAATTTTTTGGATTGTGAAAAAAATTTTAGTTGGAAATGTCAAATTTTTAAATTTATTTGAAATCAACTTCGATTTTTTTGGATTTTGTTGAGTATTTTTGTTGTAGGGTCTATATTTGAGTAAATTTAGATGAAAATAACTTCAATTTTGTTGGATTGTGAAAAAAATTTTAGTTGGATGTGTTAAATTTTAATAAATTTATTTGAAATCAACTTCAATTTTTTTGAATTTTGTTGAGTATTTTTGTTGTAGGGTCTATATTTGATAAAATTTAGATGAAAATAACTTCAATTTTGTTGGATTGTGAAAAAAAATTTATTTGGAAGTGTCAAATTTTAATAAATTTATTTGAAATCAACTTCGATTTTTTTTGATTTTGTTGAGTATTTTTGTCGTAGGATCTATATTTGAGTAAATTTAGATGAAAATAACTTCAATTTTGTTGGATTGTGAAAAAATTTTATTTGGAAGTGTCAAATTTTAATAATATTATTTGAAACCAACTTCGATTTTTTTGGATTTTATTGAGTATTTTTGTTGTAGGATCTATATTTGAGTAAATTTAGATGATAATAACATCAATTTTTTGGATTGTGAAAAAAATTTTAGTTGGAAGTGTAAAATTTTAATAAATTTATTTGAAATCAACTTCGATTTTTTGGAACTTTGATGAGTATTTTTGTTGTAGGATCTATATTTGAGTAAATTTAGATGAAAATAACTTCAATTTTGTTGGATTGTGAAAAAAATTTTAGTTGGAAGTGTCAAATTTTAATAAATTTATTTGAAATCAACTTCGATTTTTTTGGATTTTGTTGAGTATTTTTGTTGTAGGGTCTATATTTGAGTAAATTTAGATGAAAATAACTTCAATTTTGTTGGATTATGAAAAAAAATTTAGTTGGAAATGTCAAATTTTAATAAATTTATTTGAAATCAACTTCGATTTTTTTGGATTTTGTTGAGTATTTTTGTTGTAGGATCTATATTTGAGTAAATTTAGATGAAAATAACTTCAATTTTTTGGATTTTGACATGATTTTGGTCAAATTTTAATAAATTCATTTGAAATCAACTTCGATTTTTTTGGATTTTGTTGAGTATTTTGGTTGTAGGATCTATATTTGAGTAAATTTAGATGAAAATAACTTCAATTTTGTTGGATTATGAAAAAAATTTTAGTTGGAAGTGTCAAATTTTAATAAATTTATTTGAAATCAACTTCGATTTTTTTGGATTTTGATGAGTATTTTGGTTGTAGGATCTATATTTGACTAAATTTAGTTGAAAATAACTTCAATTTTCTTGGATGTAGACAAGATTTTTGTTAAATTTTAATAAATTCATTTGAAATCAACTTCGATTTTTTTGGATTTTGTTGAGAATTCTTGTTGTAGGATCTATATTTGATTAAATTTAGATGAAAATAACTTCAATTTTGTTGGATTGTGAAAAAAACTTATTTGGAAGTGTCAAATTTTAATAATATTATTTGAAACCAACTTCGATTTTTTTGGATTTTTTTGAGTATTTTTGTTGTAGGATCTATATTTGAGTAAATTTAGATGAATATAACATCAATTTTTTGGATTGTGAAAAAAATTTTAGTTGGAAGTGTCGAATTTTCAAATTTATTTGAAATCAACTTCGATTATTTTGGATTTTGTTGAGTATTTTTGTTGTGGGATCTATATTTGAGTAGATTTAGATGAAAATAACTTCAATTTTTTGGATTGTGAAAAAAAATTTTAGTTGGAAGGGTCAAATTTTAATAAATTTATTTGAAATCAACTTCGATTTTATTTTATTTTGTTGAGTATTTTTGTTGTAGGATCTATATTTGAGTAAATTTAGATGAAAATAACTTCAATTTTGTTGGATTGTGAAAAAAATTTTAGTTGGAAATGTCAAATTTTAATAAATTTATTTGAAATCAACTTCGATTTTTTTGGATTCTGTTGAGTATTTTTGTTGTAGGATCTATATTTGAGTAAATTTAGATGAAAATAACTTCAATTTTGTTGGATTGTGAAAAAAATTTTAGTTGGAAATGTCAAATTTTAATAAATTTATTTGAAATCAACTTCGATTTTTTTGGATTCTGTTGAGTATTTTTGTTGTAGGATCTATATTTGAGTAAATTTAGATGAAAATAACTTCAATTTTTTGGATTTTGACAAGATTATGGTCAAATTTTAATAAATTCATTTGAAATCAACTTCGATTTTTTTGGATTTTGTTGAGAATTCTTGTTGTAGGATCTATATTTGATTAAATTTAGATGAAAATAACTTCAATTTTGTTGGATTGTGAAAAAAACTTATTTGGAAGTGTCAAATTTTAATAATATTATTTGAAACCAACTTCGATTTTTTTGGATTTTGTTGAGTATTTTTGTTGTAGGCTCTACATTTGAGTAAATTTAGATGAAAATAACTTCAATTTTGTTGGATTCTGAAAAAAATTTAGTTGGAAATGTCAAATTTTAATAAATTTATTTGAAATCAACTTCGATTTTTTTGGATTTTGTTGAGTATTTTTGTCGTAGGATCTATATTTGAGTAAATTTAGATGAAAATAACTTCAATTTTGTTGGATTGTGAAAAAATTTTATTTGGAAGTGTCAAATTTTAATAATATTATTTGAAACCAACTTCGATTTTTTTGGATTTTGTTGAGTATTTTTGTTGTAGGATCTATATTTGAGTAAGTTTAGATGAAAATAACTTCAATTTTTTGGATTGTGAAAAAAATTTTAGTTGGAAGTGTCAAATTTTAATAAATTTATTTGAAATCAACTTCGATTTTTTGGAATTTGTTGAGTATTTTTGTTGTAGGATCTATATTTGAGTAAATTTAGATGAAAATCACTTCAATTTTGTTGGATTGTGAAAAAAATTTTAGTTGGAAGTGTAAAATTTTAATAAATTTATTTGAAGTCAACTTCGATTTTTTGGAACTTTGATGAGTATTTTTGTTGTAGGATCTATATTTGAGTAAATTTAGATGAAAATAACTTCAATTTTGTTGGATTGTGAAAAAAATTTTAGTTGGAAGTGTCAAATTTTAATAAATTAATTTGAAATCAACTTCGATTTTTTTGGATTTTGTTGAGTATTTTTGTTGTAGGGTCTATATTTGAGTAAATTTAGATGAAAATAACTTCAATTTTGTTGGATTATGAAAAAAAATTTAGTTGGAAATGTCAAATTTTAATAAATTTATTTGAAATCAACTTCGATTTTTTTGGATTTTGTTGAGTATTTTTGTTGTAGGATCTATATTTGAGTAAATTTAGATGAAAATAACTTCAATTTTTTGGATTTTGACATGATTTTGGTCAAATTTTAATAAATTCATTTGAAATCAACTTCGATTTTTTTGGATTTTGTTGAGTATTTTGGTTGTAGGATCTATATTTGAGTAAATTTAGATGAAAATAACTTCAATTTTGTTGGATTATGAAAAAAATTTTAGTTGGAAGTGTCAAATTTTAATAAATTTATTTGAAATCAACTTCGATTTTTTTGGATTTTGATGAGTATTTTGGTTGTAGGATCTATATTTGACTAAATTTAGTTGAAAATAACTTCAATTTTCTTGGATGTAGACAAGATTTTTGTTAAATTTTAATAAATTCATTTGAAATCAACTTCGATTTTTTTGGATTTTGTTGAGAATTCTTGTTGTAGGATCTATATTTGATTAAATTTAGATGAAAATAACTTCAATTTTGTTGGATTGTGAAAAAAACTTATTTGGAAGTGTCAAATTTTAATAATATTATTTGAAACCAACTTCGATTTTTTTGGATTTTTTTGAGTATTTTTGTTGTAGGATCTATATTTGAGTAAATTTAGATGAATATAACATCAATTTTTTGGATTGTGAAAAAAATTTTAGTTGGAAGTGTCGAATTTTCAAATTTATTTGAAATCAACTTCGATTATTTTGGATTTTGTTGAGTATTTTTGTTGTGGGATCTATATTTGAGTAGATTTAGATGAAAATAACTTCAATTTTTTGGATTGTGAAAAAAAATTTTAGTTGGAAGGGTCAAATTTTAATAAATTTATTTGAAATCAACTTCGATTTTATTTTATTTTGTTGAGTATTTTTGTTGTAGGATCTATATTTGAGTAAATTTAGATGAAAATAACTTCAATTTTGTTGGATTGTGAAAAAAATTTTAGTTGGAAGTGTCAAATTTTAATAAATTAATTTGAAATCAACTTCGATTTTTTTGGATTTTGTTGAGTATTTTTGTTGTAGGGTCTATATTTGAGTAAATTTAGATGAAAATAACTTCAATTTTGTTGGATTATGAAAAAAAATTTAGTTGGAAATGTCAAATTTTAATAAATTTATTTGAAATCAACTTCGATTTTTTTGGATTTTGTTGAGTATTTTTGTTGTAGGATCTATATTTGAGTAAATTTAGATGAAAATAACTTCAATTTTTTGGATTTTGACATGATTTTGGTCAAATTTTAATAAATTCATTTGAAATCAACTTCGATTTTTTTGGATTTTGTTGAGTATTTTGGTTGTAGGATCTATATTTGAGTAAATTTAGATGAAAATAACTTCAATTTTGTTGGATTATGAAAAAAATTTTAGTTGGAAGTGTCAAATTTTAATAAATTTATTTGAAATCAACTTCGATTTTTTTGGATTTTGATGAGTATTTTGGTTGTAGGATCTATATTTGACTAAATTTAGTTGAAAATAACTTCAATTTTCTTGGATGTAGACAAGATTTTTGTTAAATTTTAATAAATTCATTTGAAATCAACTTCGATTTTTTTGGATTTTGTTGAGAATTCTTGTTGTAGGATCTATATTTGATTAAATTTAGATGAAAATAACTTCAATTTTGTTGGATTGTGAAAAAAACTTATTTGGAAGTGTCAAATTTTAATAATATTATTTGAAACCAACTTCGATTTTTTTGGATTTTTTTGAGTATTTTTGTTGTAGGATCTATATTTGAGTAAATTTAGATGAATATAACATCAATTTTTTGGATTGTGAAAAAAATTTTAGTTGGAAGTGTCGAATTTTCAAATTTATTTGAAATCAACTTCGATTATTTTGGATTTTGTTGAGTATTTTTGTTGTGGGATCTATATTTGAGTAGATTTAGATGAAAATAACTTCAATTTTTTGGATTGTGAAAAAAAATTTTAGTTGGAAGGGTCAAATTTTAATAAATTTATTTGAAATCAACTTCGATTTTATTTTATTTTGTTGAGTATTTTTGTTGTAGGATCTATATTTGAGTAAATTTAGATGAAAATAACTTCAATTTTGTTGGATTGTGAAAAAAATTTTAGTTGGAAATGTCAAATTTTAATAAATTTATTTGAAATCAACTTCGATTTTTTTGGATTCTGTTGAGTATTTTTGTTGTAGGATCTATATTTGAGTAAATTTAGATGAAAATAACTTCAATTTTGTTGGATTGTGAAAAAAATTTTAGTTGGAAATGTCAAATTTTAATAAATTTATTTGAAATCAACTTCGATTTTTTTGGATTCTGTTGAGTATTTTTGTTGTAGGATCTATATTTGAGTAAATTTAGATGAAAATAACTTCAATTTTTTGGATTTTGACAAGATTATGGTCAAATTTTAATAAATTCATTTGAAATCAACTTCGATTTTTTTGGATTTTGTTGAGAATTCTTGTTGTAGGATCTATATTTGATTAAATTTAGATGAAAATAACTTCAATTTTGTTGGATTGTGAAAAAAACTTATTTGGAAGTGTCAAATTTTAATAATATTATTTGAAACCAACTTCGATTTTTTTGGATTTTATTGAGTATTTTTGTTGTAGGGTCTATATTTGAGTAAATTTAGATGAAAATTACTTCAATTTTTTGGATTGTGTAAAAAAATTTTAGTTGGAAGGGTCAAATTTTAATAAATTTATTTGAAATCAACTTCGATTATTTTGGGTTTTGTTGAGTATTTTTGTTGTAGGATCTATATTTGAGTAGATTGTGATGAAAATAACTTCAATTTTGTTGGATTGTGAAAAAAATTTTAGTTGGAAGTGTCAAATTTTAATAAATTTATTTGAAATCAACTTCGATTTTTTTGGATTTTGTTGAGTATTTTTGTTGTAGGCTCTACATTTGAGTAAATTTAGATGAAAATAACTTCAATTTTTTGGATTGTGAAAAAAAATTTTAGTTGGAAGGGACAAATTTTAATAAATTTATTTGAAATCAACTTCGATTTTTTTGGATTTTGTTGAGTATTTTTGTTGTAGGGTCTATATTTGAGTAAATTTAGATGAAAATAACTTCAATGTTGTTGGATTCTGAAAAAAAATTTAGTTGGAAATGTCAAATTTTAATAAATTTATTTGAAATCAACTTCGATTTTTTTGGATTTTGTTGAGTATTTTTGTCGTAGGATCTATATTTGAGTAAATTTAGATGAAAATAACTTCAATTTTGTTGGATTGTGAAAAAATTTTATTTGGAAGTGTCAAATTTTAATAATATTATTTGAAACCAACTTCGATTTTTTTGGATTTTATTGAGTATTTTTGTTGTAGGATCTATATTTGAGTAAATTTAGATGATAATAACATCAATTTTTTGGATTGTGAAAAAAATTTTAGTTGGAAGTGTCGAATTTTTAAATTTATTTGGAATCAACTTCGATTATTTTGGATTTTGTTGAGTATTTTTGTTGCAGGATCTATATTTGAGTAGATTTAGATGAAAATAACTTCAATTTTTTGGATTGTGAAAAAAAAATTTTGTTGGAAGGGTCAAATTTTAATAAATTTATTTGAAATCAACTTCGATTTTTTTGGATTTTGTTGAGTATTTTTGTTGTAGGATCTATATTTGAGTAAGTTTAGATGAAAATAACTTCAATTTTTTGGATTGTGAAAAAAATTTTAGTTGGAAGTGTCAAATTTTAATAAATTTATTTGAAATCAACTTCGATTTTTTGGAATTTGTTGAGTATTTTTGTTGTAGGATCTATATTTGAGTAAATTTAGATGAAAATAACTTCAATTTTGTTGGATTGTGAAAAAAATTTTAGTTGGAAGTGTCAAATTTTAATAAATTTATTTGAAATCAACTTCGATTTTTTGGAACTTTGATGAGTATTTTTGTTGTAGGATCTATATTTGAGTAAATTTAGATGAAAATAACTTCAATTTTTTGGATTGTGAAAAAAATTTTAGTTGGAAATGTCAAATTTTTAAATTTATTTGAAATCAACTTCGATTTTTTTGGATTTTGTTGAGTATTTTTGTTGTAGGGTCTATATTTGAGTAAATTTAGATGAAAATAACTTCAATTTTGTTGGATTGTGAAAAAAATTTTAGTTGGATGTGTTAAATTTTAATAAATTTATTTGAAATCAACTTCAATTTTTTTGAATTTTGTTGAGTATTTTTGTTGTAGGGTCTATATTTGATAAAATTTAGATGAAAATAACTTCAATTTTGTTGGATTGTGAAAAAAAATTTATTTGGAAGTGTCAAATTTTAATAAATTTATTTGAAATCAACTTCGATTTTTTTTGATTTTGTTGAGTATTTTTGTCGTAGGATCTATATTTGAGTAAATTTAGATGAAAATAACTTCAATTTTGTTGGATTGTGAAAAAATTTTATTTGGAAGTGTCAAATTTTAATAATATTATTTGAAACCAACTTCGATTTTTTTGGATTTTATTGAGTATTTTTGTTGTAGGATCTATATTTGAGTAAATTTAGATGATAATAACATCAATTTTTTGGATTGTGAAAAAAATTTTAGTTGGAAGTGTAAAATTTTAATAAATTTATTTGAAATCAACTTCGATTTTTTGGAACTTTGATGAGTATTTTTGTTGTAGGATCTATATTTGAGTAAATTTAGATGAAAATAACTTCAATTTTGTTGGATTGTGAAAAAAATTTTAGTTGGAAGTGTCAAATTTTAATAAATTTATTTGAAATCAACTTCGATTTTTTTGGATTTTGTTGAGTATTTTTGTTGTAGGGTCTATATTTGAGTAAATTTAGATGAAAATAACATCAATTTTGTTGGATTATGAAAAAAAATTTAGTTGGAAATGTCAAATTTTAATAAATTTATTTGAAATCAACTTCGATTTTTTTGGATTTTGTTGAGTATTTTTGTTGTAGGATCTATATTTGAGTAAGTTTAGATGAAAATAACTTCAATTTTTTGGATTGTGAAAAAAATTTTAGTTGGAAGTGTCAAATTTTAATAAATTTATTTGAAATCAACTTCGATTTTTTGGAATTTGTTGAGTATTTTTGTTGTAGGATCTATATTTGAGTAAATTTAGATGAAAATAACTTCAATTTTGTTGGATTGTGAAAAAAATTTTAGTTGGAAGTGTCAAATTTTAATAAATTTATTTGAAATCAACTTCGATTTTTTGGAACTTTGATGAGTATTTTTGTTGTAGGATCTATATTTGAGTAAATTTAGATGAAAATAACTTCAATTTTTTGGATTGTGAAAAAAATTTTAGTTGGAAATGTCAAATTTTTAAATTTATTTGAAATCAACTTCGATTTTTTTGGATTTTGTTGAGTATTTTTGTTGTAGGGTCTATATTTGAGTAAATTTAGATGAAAATAACTTCAATTTTGTTGGATTGTGAAAAAAATTTTAGTTGGATGTGTTAAATTTTAATAAATTTATTTGAAATCAACTTCAATTTTTTTGAATTTTGTTGAGTATTTTTGTTGTAGGGTCTATATTTGATAAAATTTAGATGAAAATAACTTCAATTTTGTTGGATTGTGAAAAAAAATTTATTTGGAAGTGTCAAATTTTAATAAATTTATTTGAAATCAACTTCGATTTTTTTTGATTTTGTTGAGTATTTTTGTCGTAGGATCTATATTTGAGTAAATTTAGATGAAAATAACTTCAATTTTGTTGGATTGTGAAAAAATTTTATTTGGAAGTGTCAAATTTTAATAATATTATTTGAAACCAACTTCGATTTTTTTGGATTTTATTGAGTATTTTTGTTGTAGGATCTATATTTGAGTAAATTTAGATGATAATAACATCAATTTTTTGGATTGTGAAAAAAATTTTAGTTGGAAGTGTAAAATTTTAATAAATTTATTTGAAATCAACTTCGATTTTTTGGAACTTTGATGAGTATTTTTGTTGTAGGATCTATATTTGAGTAAATTTAGATGAAAATAACTTCAATTTTGTTGGATTGTGAAAAAAATTTTAGTTGGAAGTGTCAAATTTTAATAAATTTATTTGAAATCAACTTCGATTTTTTTGGATTTTGTTGAGTATTTTTGTTGTAGGGTCTATATTTGAGTAAATTTAGATGAAAATAACTTCAATTTTTTGGATTTTGACATGATTTTGGTCAAATTTTAATAAATTCATTTGAAATCAACTTCGATTTTTTTGGATTTTGTTGAGTATTTTGGTTGTAGGATCTATATTTGAGTAAATTTAGATGAAAATAACTTCAATTTTGTTGGATTATGAAAAAAATTTTAGTTGGAAGTGTCAAATTTTAATAAATTTATTTGAAATCAACTTCGATTTTTTTGGATTTTGATGAGTATTTTGGTTGTAGGATCTATATTTGACTAAATTTAGTTGAAAATAACTTCAATTTTCTTGGATGTAGACAAGATTTTTGTTAAATTTTAATAAATTCATTTGAAATCAACTTCGATTTTTTTGGATTTTGTTGAGAATTCTTGTTGTAGGATCTATATTTGATTAAATTTAGATGAAAATAACTTCAATTTTGTTGGATTGTGAAAAAAACTTATTTGGAAGTGTCAAATTTTAATAATATTATTTGAAACCAACTTCGATTTTTTTGGATTTTTTTGAGTATTTTTGTTGTAGGATCTATATTTGAGTAAATTTAGATGAATATAACATCAATTTTTTGGATTGTGAAAAAAATTTTAGTTGGAAGTGTCGAATTTTCAAATTTATTTGAAATCAACTTCGATTATTTTGGATTTTGTTGAGTATTTTTGTTGTGGGATCTATATTTGAGTAGATTTAGATGAAAATAACTTCAATTTTTTGGATTGTGAAAAAAAATTTTAGTTGGAAGGGTCAAATTTTAATAAATTTATTTGAAATCAACTTCGATTTTATTTTATTTTGTTGAGTATTTTTGTTGTAGGATCTATATTTGAGTAAATTTAGATGAAAATAACTTCAATTTTGTTGGATTGTGAAAAAAATTTTAGTTGGAAATGTCAAATTTTAATAAATTTATTTGAAATCAACTTCGATTTTTTTGGATTCTGTTGAGTATTTTTGTTGTAGGATCTATATTTGAGTAAATTTAGATGAAAATAACTTCAATTTTGTTGGATTGTGAAAAAAATTTTAGTTGGAAATGTCAAATTTTAATAAATTTATTTGAAATCAACTTCGATTTTTTTGGATTCTGTTGAGTATTTTTGTTGTAGGATCTATATTTGAGTAAATTTAGATGAAAATAACTTCAATTTTTTGGATTTTGACAAGATTATGGTCAAATTTTAATAAATTCATTTGAAATCAACTTCGATTTTTTTGGATTTTGTTGAGAATTCTTGTTGTAGGATCTATATTTGATTAAATTTACATGAAAATAACTTCAATTTTGTTGGATTGTGAAAAAAACTTATTTGGAAGTGTCAAATTTTAATAATATTATTTGAAACCAACTTCGATTTTTTTGGATTTTATTGAGTATTTTTGTTGTAGGGTCTATATTTGAGTAAATTTAGATGAAAATTACTTCAATTTTTTGGATTGTGTAAAAAAATTTTAGTTGGAAGGGTCAAATTTTAATAAATTTATTTGAAATCAACTTCGATTATTTTGGGTTTTGTTGAGTATTTTTGTTGTAGGATCTATATTTGAGTAGATTGTGATGAAAATAACTTCAATTTTGTTGGATTGTGAAAAAAATTTTAGTTGGAAGTGTCAAATTTTAATAAATTTATTTGAAATCAACTTCGATTTTTTTGGATTTTGTTGAGTATTTTTGTTGTAGGCTCTACATTTGAGTAAATTTAGATGAAAATAACTTCAATTTTTTGGATTGTGAAAAAAAATTTTAGTTGGAAGGGACAAATTTTAATAAATTTATTTGAAATCAACTTCGATTTTTTTGGATTTTGTTGAGTATTTTTGTTGTAGGGTCTATATTTGAGTAAATTTAGATGAAAATAACTTCAATTTTGTTGGATTGTGAAAAAATTTTATTTGGAAGTGTCAAATTTTAATAATATTATTTGAAACCAACTTCGATTTTTTTGGATTTTATTGAGTATTTTTGTTGTAGGATCTATATTTGAGTAAATTTAGATGATAATAACATCAATTTTTTGGATTGTGAAAAAAATTTTAGTTGGAAGTGTCGAATTTTTAAATTTATTTGAAATCAACTTCGATTATTTTGGATTTTGTTGAGTATTTTTGTTGCAGGATCTATATTTGAGTAGATTTAGATGAAAATAACTTCAATTTTTTGGATTGTGAAAAAAAAATTTTGTTGGAAGGGTCAAATTTTAATAAATTTATTTGAAATCAACTTCGATTTTTTTGGATTTTGTTGAGTATTTTTGTTGTAGGATCTATATTTGAGTAAGTTTAGATGAAAATAACTTCAATTTTTTGGATTGTGAAAAAAATTTTAGTTGGAAGTGTCAAATTTTAATAAATTTATTTGAAATCAACTTCGATTTTTTGGAATTTGTTGAGTATTTTTGTTGTAGGATCTATATTTGAGTAAATTTAGATGAAAATAACTTCAATTTTGTTGGATTGTGAAAAAAATTTTAGTTGGAAGTGTCAAATTTTAATAAATTTATTTGAAATCAACTTCGATTTTTTGGAACTTTGATGAGTATTTTTGTTGTAGGATCTATATTTGAGTAAATTTAGATGAAAATAACTTCAATTTTTTGGATTGTGAAAAAAATTTTAGTTGGAAATGTCAAATTTTTAAATTTATTTGAAATCAACTTCGATTTTTTTGGATTTTGTTGAGTATTTTTGTTGTAGGGTCTATATTTGAGTAAATTTAGATGAAAATAACTTCAATTTTGTTGGATTGTGAAAAAAATTTTAGTTGGATGTGTTAAATTTTAATAAATTTATTTGAAATCAACTTCGATTTTTTTGAATTTTGTTGAGTATTTTTGTTGTAGGGTCTATATTTGATAAAATTTAGTTGAAAATAACTTCAATTTTGTTGGATTGTGAAAAAAAATTTATTTGGAAGTGTCAAATTTTAATAAATTTATTTGAAATCAACTTCGATTTTTTTGGATTTTGTTGAGTATTTTTGTCGTAGGATCTATATTTGAGTAAATTTAGATGAAAATAACTTCAATTTTGTTGGATTGTGAAAAAATTTTATTTGGAAGTGTCAAATTTTAATAATATTATTTGAAACCAACTTCGATTTTTTTGGATTTTATTGAGTATTTTTGTTGTAGGATCTATATTTGAGTAAATTTAGATGAATATAACATCAATTTTTTGGATTGTGAAAAAAATTTTAGTTGGAAGTGTCGAATTTTCAAATTTATTTGAAATCAACTTCGATTATTTTGGATTTTGTTGAGTATTTTTGTTGTGGGATCTATATTTGAGTAGATTTAGATGAAAATAACTTCAATTTTTTGGATTGTGAAAAAAAATTTTAGTTGGAAGGGTCAAATTTTAATAAATTTATTTGAAATCAACTTCGATTTTATTTTATTTTGTTGAGTATTTTTGTTGTAGGATCTATATTTGAGTAAATTTAGATGAAAATAACTTCAATTTTGTTGGATTGTGAAAAAAATTTTAGTTGGAAATGTCAAATTTTAATAAATTTATTTGAAATCAACTTCGATTTTTTTGGATTCTGTTGAGTATTTTTGTTGTAGGATCTATATTTGAGTAAATTTAGATGAAAATAACTTCAATTTTGTTGGATTGTGAAAAAAATTTTAGTTGGAAATGTCAAATTTTAATAAATTTATTTGAAATCAACTTCGATTTTTTTGGATTCTGTTGAGTATTTTTGTTGTAGGATCTATATTTGAGTAAATTTAGATGAAAATAACTTCAATTTTTTGGATTTTGACAAGATTATGGTCAAATTTTAATAAATTCATTTGAAATCAACTTCGATTTTTTTGGATTTTGTTGAGAATTCTTGTTGTAGGATCTATATTTGATTAAATTTACATGAAAATAACTTCAATTTTGTTGGATTGTGAAAAAAACTTATTTGGAAGTGTCAAATTTTAATAATATTATTTGAAACCAACTTCGATTTTTTTGGATTTTATTGAGTATTTTTGTTGTAGGGTCTATATTTGAGTAAATTTAGATGAAAATTACTTCAATTTTTTGGATTGTGTAAAAAAATTTTAGTTGGAAGGGTCAAATTTTAATAAATTTATTTGAAATCAACTTCGATTATTTTGGGTTTTGTTGAGTATTTTTGTTGTAGGATCTATATTTGAGTAGATTGTGATGAAAATAACTTCAATTTTGTTGGATTGTGAAAAAAATTTTAGTTGGAAGTGTCAAATTTTAATAAATTTATTTGAAATCAACTTCGATTTTTTTGGATTTTGTTGAGTATTTTTGTTGTAGGCTCTACATTTGAGTAAATTTAGATGAAAATAACTTCAATTTTTTGGATTGTGAAAAAAAATTTTAGTTGGAAGGGACAAATTTTAATAAATTTATTTGAAATCAACTTCGATTTTTTTGGATTTTGTTGAGTATTTTTGTTGTAGGGTCTATATTTGAGTAAATTTAGATGAAAATAACTTCAATTTTGTTGGATTCTGAAAAAAAATTTAGTTGGAAATGTCAAATTTTAATAAATTTATTTGAAATCAACTTCGATTTTTTTGGATTTTGTTGAGTATTTTTGTCGTAGGATCTATATTTGAGTAAATTTAGATGAAAATAACTTCAATTTTGTTGGATTGTGAAAAAATTTTATTTGGAAGTGTCAAATTTTAATAATATTATTTGAAACCAACTTCGATTTTTTTGGATTTTATTGAGTATTTTTGTTGTAGGATCTATATTTGAGTAAATTTAGATGATAATAACATCAATTTTGTGGATTGTGAAAAAAATTTTAGTTGGAAGTGTCGAATTTTTAAATTTATTTGAAATCAACTTCGATTATTTTGGATTTTGTTGAGTATTTTTGTTGCAGGATCTATATTTGAGTAGATTTAGATGAAAATAACTTCAATTTTTTGGATTGTGAAAAAAAAATTTTGTTGGAAGGGTCAAATTTTAATAAATTTATTTGAAATCAACTTCGATTTTTTTGGATTTTGTTGAGTATTTTTGTTGTAGGATCTATATTTGAGTAAGTTTAGTAGAAAATAACTTCAATTTTTTGGATTGTGAAAAAAATTTTAGTTGGAAGTGTCAAATTTTAATAAATTTATTTGAAATCAACTTCGATTTTTTGGAATTTGTTGAGTATTTTTGTTGTAGGATCTATATTTGAGTAAATTTAGATGAAAATAACTTCAATTTTGTTGGATTGTGAAAAAAATTTTAGTTGGAAGTGTCAAATTTTAATAAATTTATTTGAAATCAACTTCGATTTTTTGGAACTTTGATGAGTATTTTTGTTGTAGGATCTATATTTGAGTAAATTTAGATGAAAATAACTTCAATTTTTTGGATTGTGAAAAAAAGTTTAGTTGGAAATGTCAAATTTTTAAATTTATTTGAAATCAACTTCGATTTTTTTGGATTTTGTTGAGTATTTTTGTTGTAGGGTCTATATTTGAGTAAATTTAGATGAAAATAACTTCAATTTTGTTGGATTGTGAAAAAAATTTTAGTTGGATGTGTTAAATTTTAATAAATTTATTTGAAATCAACTTCGATTTTTTGGAATTTGTTGAGTATTTTTGTTGTAGGATCTATATTTGAGTAAATTTAGATGAAAATAACTTCAATTTTGTTGGATTGTGAAAAAATTTTATTTGGAAGTGTCAAATTTTAATAATATTATTTGAAACCAACTTCGATTTTTTTGGATTTTATTGAGTATTTTTGTTGTAGGATCTATATTTGAGTAAATTTAGATGATAATAACATCAATTTTTTGGATTGTGAAAAAAATTTTAGTTGGAAGTGTAAAATTTTAATAAATTTATTTGAAATCAACTTCGATTTTGTGGAACTTTGATGAGTATTTTTGTTGTAGGATCTATATTTGAGTAAATTTAGATGAAAATAACTTCAATTTTGTTGGATTGTGAAAAAAATTTTAGTTGGAAGTGTCAAATTTTAATAAATTTATTTGAAATCAACTTCGATTTTTTTGGATTTTGTTGAGTATTTTTGTTGTAGGGTCTATATTTGAGTAAATTTAGATGAAAATAACTTCAATTTTGTTGGATTATGAAAAAAAATTTAGTTGGAAATGTCAAATTTTAATAAATTTATTTGAAATCAACTTCGATTTTTTTGGATTTTGTTGAGTATTTTTGTTGTAGGATCTATATTTGAGTAAATTTAGATGAAAATAACTTCAATTTTTTGGATTTTGACATGATTTTGGTCAAATTTTAATAAATTCATTTGAAATCAACTTCGATTTTTTTGGATTTTGTTGAGTATTTTGGTTGTAGGATCTATATTTGAGTAAATTTAGATGAAAATAACTTCAATTTTGTTGGATTATGAAAAAAATTTTAGTTGGAAGTGTCAAATTTTAATAAATTTATTTGAAATCAACTTCGATTTTTTTGGATTTTGATGAGTATTTTGGTTGTAGGATCTATATTTGACTAAATTTAGTTGAAAATAACTTCAATTTTCTTGGATGTAGACAAGATTTTTGTTAAATTTTAATAAATTCATTTGAAATCAACTTCGATTTTTTTGGATTTTGTTGAGAATTCTTGTTGTAGGATCTATATTTAATTAAATTTAGATGAAAATAACTTCAATTTTGTTGGATTGTGAAAAAAACTTATTTGGAAGTGTCAAATTTTAATAATATTATTTGAAACCAACTTCGATTTTTTTGGATTTTTTTGAGTATTTTTGTTGTAGGATCTATATTTGAGTAAATTTAGATGAATATAACATCAATTTTTTGGATTGTGAAAAAAATTTTAGTTGGAAGTGTCGAATTTTCAAATTTATTTGAAATCAACTTCGATTATTTTGGATTTTGTTGAGTATTTTTGTTGTGGGATCTATATTTGAGTAGATTTAGATGAAAATAACTTCAATTTTTTGGATTGTGAAAAAAAATTTTAGTTGGAAGGGTCAAATTTTAATAAATTTATTTGAAATCAACTTCGATTTTATTTTATTTTGTTGAGTATTTTTGTTGTAGGATCTATATTTGAGTAAATTTAGATGAAAATAACTTCAATTTTGTTGGATTGTGAAAAAAATTTTAGTTGGAAATGTCAAATTTTAATAAATTTATTTGAAATCAACTTCGATTTTTTTGGATTCTGTTGAGTATTTTTGTTGTAGGATCTATATTTGAGTAAATTTAGATGAAAATAACTTCAATTTTGTTGGATTGTGAAAAAAATTTTAGTTGGAAATGTCAAATTTTAATAAATTTATTTGAAATCAACTTCGATTTTTTTGGATTCTGTTGAGTATTTTTGTTGTAGGATCTATATTTGAGTAAATTTAGATGAAAATAACTTCAATTTTTTGGATTTTGACAAGATTATGGTCAAATTTTAATAAATTCATTTGAAATCAACTTCGATTTTTTTGGATTTTGTTGAGAATTCTTGTTGTAGGATCTATATTTGATTAAATTTAGATGAAAATAACTTCAATTTTGTTGGATTGTGAAAAAAACTTATTTGGAAGTGTCAAATTTTAATAATATTATTTGAAACCAACTTCGATTTTTTTGGATTTTATTGAGTATTTTTGTTGTAGGGTCTATATTTGAGTAAATTTAGATGAAAATTACTTCAATTTTTTGGATTGTGTAAAAAAATTTTAGTTGGAAGGGTCAAATTTTAATAAATTTATTTGAAATCAACTTCGATTATTTTGGGTTTTGTTGAGTATTTTTGTTGTAGGATCTATATTTGAGTAGATTGTGATGAAAATAACTTCAATTTTGTTGGATTGTGAAAAAAATTTTAGTTGGAAGTGTCAAATTTTAATAAATTTATTTGAAATCAACTTCGATTTTTTTGGATTTTGTTGAGTATTTTTGTTGTAGGCTCTACATTTGAGTAAATTTAGATGAAAATAACTTCAATTTTTTGGATTGTGAAAAAAAATTTTAGTTGGAAGGGACAAATTTTAATAAATTTATTTGAAATCAACTTCGATTTTTTTGGATTTTGTTGAGTATTTTTGTTGTAGGGTCTATATTTGAGTAAATTTAGATGAAAATAACTTCAATTTTGTTGGATTCTGAAAAAAAATTTAGTTGGAAATGTCAAATTTTAATAAATTTATTTGAAATCAACTTCGATTTTTTTGGATTTTGTTGAGTATTTTTGTCGTAGGATCTATATTTGAGTAAATTTAGATGAAAATAACTTCAATTTTGTTGGATTGTGAAAAAATTTTATTTGGAAGTGTCAAATTTTAATAATATTATTTGAAACCAACTTCGATTTTTTTGGATTTTATTGAGTATTTTTGTTGTAGGATCTATATTTGAGTAAATTTAGATGATAATAACATCAATTTTTTGGATTGTGAAAAAAATTTTAGTTGGAAGTGTCGAATTTTTAAATTTATTTGAAATCAACTTCGATTATTTTGGATTTTGTTGAGTATTTTTGTTGCAGGATCTATATTTGAGTAGATTTAGATGAAAATAACTTCAATTTTTTGGATTGTGAAAAAAAAATTTTGTTGGAAGGGTCAAATTTTAATAAATTTATTTGAAATCAACTTCGATTTTTTTGGATTTTGTTGAGTATTTTTGTTGTAGGATCTATATTTGAGTAAGTTTAGATGAAAATAACTTCAATTTTTTGGATTGTGAAAAAAATTTTAGTTGGAAGTGTCAAATTTTAATAAATTTATTTGAAATCAACTTCGATTTTTTGGAATTTGTTGAGTATTTTTGTTGTAGGATCTATATTTGAGTAAATTTAGATGAAAATAACTTCAATTTTGTTGGATTGTGAAAAAAATTTTAGTTGGAAGTGTCAAATTTTAATAAATTTATTTGAAATCAACTTCGATTTTTTGGAACTTTGATGAGTATTTTTGTTGTAGGATCTATATTTGAGTAAATTTAGATGAAAATAACTTCAATTTTTTGGATTGTGAAAAAAATTTTAGTTGGAAATGTCAAATTTTTAAATTTATTTGAAATCAACTTCGATTTTTTTGGATTTTGTTGAGTATTTTTGTTGTAGGGTCTATATTTGAGTAAATTTAGATGAAAATAACTTCAGTTTTGTTGGATTGTGAAAAAAATTTTAGTTGGATGTGTTAAATTTTAATAAATTTATTTGAAATCAACTTCGATTTTTTTGAATTTTGTTGAGTATTTTTGTTGTAGGGTCTATATTTGATAAAATTTAGATGAAAATAACTTCAATTTTGTTGGATTGTGAAAAAAAAGTTTAGTTGGAAGGGACAAATTTTAATAAATTTATTTGAAATCAACTTCGATTTTTTTGGATTTTGTTGAGTATTTTTGTTGTAGGATCTATATTTGAGTAAATTTAGATGAAAATAACTTCAATTTTGTTGGATTGTGAAAAAAATTTTAGTTGGAAGTGTCAAATTTTAATAAATTTATTTGAAATCAACTTCGATTTTTTTGGATTTTGTTGAGTATTTTTGTTGTAGGGTCTATATTTGAGTAAATTTAGATGAAAATAACTTCAATTTTTTGGATTTTGACATGATTTTGGTCAAATTTTAATAAATTCATTTGAAATCAACTTCGATTTTTTTGGATTTTGTTGAGTATTTTGGTTGTAGGATCTATATTTGAGTAAATTTAGATGAAAATAACTTCAATTTTGTTGGATTATGAAAAAAATTTTAGTTGGAAGTGTCAAATTTTAATAAATTTATTTGAAATCAACTTCGATTTTTTTGGATTTTGATGAGTATTTTGGTTGTAGGATCTATATTTGACTAAATTTAGTTGAAAATAACTTCAATTTTCTTGGATGTAGACAAGATTTTTGTTAAATTTTAATAAATTCATTTGAAATCAACTTCGATTTTTTTGGATTTTGTTGAGAATTCTTGTTGTAGGATCTATATTTGATTAAATTTAGATGAAAATAACTTCAATTTTGTTGGATTGTGAAAAAAACTTATTTGGAAGTGTCAAATTTTAATAATATTATTTGAAACCAACTTCGATTTTTTTGGATTTTTTTGAGTATTTTTGTTGTAGGATCTATATTTGAGTAAATTTAGATGAATATAACATCAATTTTTTGGATTGTGAAAAAAATTTTAGTTGGAAGTGTCGAATTTTCAAATTTATTTGAAATCAACTTCGATTATTTTGGATTTTGTTGAGTATTTTTGTTGTGGGATCTATATTTGAGTAGATTTAGATGAAAATAACTTCAATTTTTTGGATTGTGAAAAAAAATTTTAGTTGGAAGGGTCAAATTTTAATAAATTTATTTGAAATCAACTTCGATTTTATTTTATTTTGTTGAGTATTTTTGTTGTAGGATCTATATTTGAGTAAATTTAGATGAAAATAACTTCAATTTTGTTGGATTGTGAAAAAAATTTTAGTTGGAAATGTCAAATTTTAATAAATTTATTTGAAATCAACTTCGATTTTTTTGGATTCTGTTGAGTATTTTTGTTGTAGGATCTATATTTGAGTAAATTTAGATGAAAATAACTTCAATTTTGTTGGATTGTGAAAAAAATTTTAGTTGGAAATGTCAAATTTTAATAAATTTATTTGAAATCAACTTCGATTTTTTTGGATTCTGTTGAGTATTTTTGTTGTAGGATCTATATTTGAGTAAATTTAGATGAAAATAACTTCAATTTTTTGGATTTTGACAAGATTATGGTCAAATTTTAATAAATTCATTTGAAATCAACTTCGATTTTTTTGGATTTTGTTGAGAATTCTTGTTGTAGGATCTATATTTGATTAAATTTACATGAAAATAACTTCAATTTTGTTGGATTGTGAAAAAAACTTATTTGGAAGTGTCAAATTTTAATAATATTATTTGAAACCAACTTCGATTTTTTTGGATTTTATTGAGTATTTTTGTTGTAGGGTCTATATTTGAGTAAATTTAGATGAAAATTACTTCAATTTTTTGGATTGTGTAAAAAAATTTTAGTTGGAAGGGTCAAATTTTAATAAATTTATTTGAAATCAACTTCGATTATTTTGGGTTTTGTTGAGTATTTTTGTTGTAGGATCTATATTTGAGTAGATTGTGATGAAAATAACTTCAATTTTGTTGGATTGTGAAAAAAATTTTAGTTGGAAGTGTCAAATTTTAATAAATTTATTTGAAATCAACTTCGATTTTTTTGGATTTTGTTGAGTATTTTTGTTGTAGGCTCTACATTTGAGTAAATTTAGATGAAAATAACTTCAATTTTTTGGATTGTGAAAAAAAATTTTAGTTGGAAGGGACAAATTTTAATAAATTTATTTGAAATCAACTTCGATTTTTTTGGATTTTGTTGAGTATTTTTGTTGTAGGGTCTATATTTGAGTAAATTTAGATGAAAATAACTTCAATTTTGTTGGATTGTGAAAAAATTTTATTTGGAAGTGTCAAATTTTAATAATATTATTTGAAACCAACTTCGATTTTTTTGGATTTTATTGAGTATTTTTGTTGTAGGATCTATATTTGAGTAAATTTAGATGATAATAACATCAATTTTTTGGATTGTGAAAAAAATTTTAGTTGGAAGTGTCGAATTTTTAAATTTATTTGAAATCAACTTCGATTATTTTGGATTTTGTTGAGTATTTTTGTTGCAGGATCTATATTTGAGTAGATTTAGATGAAAATAACTTCAATTTTTTGGATTGTGAAAAAAAAATTTTGTTGGAAGGGTCAAATTTTAATAAATTTATTTGAAATCAACTTCGATTTTTTTGGATTTTGTTGAGTATTTTTGTTGTAGGATCTATATTTGAGTAAGTTTAGATGAAAATAACTTCAATTTTTTGGATTGTGAAAAAAATTTTAGTTGGAAGTGTCAAATTTTAATAAATTTATTTGAAATCAACTTCGATTTTTTGGAATTTGTTGAGTATTTTTGTTGTAGGATCTATATTTGAGTAAATTTAGATGAAAATAACTTCAATTTTGTTGGATTGTGAAAAAAATTTTAGTTGGAAGTGTCAAATTTTAATAAATTTATTTGAAATCAACTTCGATTTTTTGGAACTTTGATGAGTATTTTTGTTGTAGGATCTATATTTGAGTAAATTTAGATGAAAATAACTTCAATTTTTTGGATTGTGAAAAAAATTTTAGTTGGAAATGTCAAATTTTTAAATTTATTTGAAATCAACTTCGATTTTTTTGGATTTTGTTGAGTATTTTTGTTGTAGGGTCTATATTTGAGTAAATTTAGATGAAAATAACTTCAATTTTGTTGGATTGTGAAAAAAATTTTAGTTGGATGTGTTAAATTTTAATAAATTTATTTGAAATCAACTTCGATTTTTTTGAATTTTGTTGAGTATTTTTGTTGTAGGGTCTATATTTGATAAAATTTAGTTGAAAATAACTTCAATTTTGTTGGATTGTGAAAAAAAATTTTAGTTGGAAGTGTCAAATTTTAATAAATTTATTTGAAATCAACTTCGATTTTTTGGATTTTATTGAGTATTTTTGTTGTAGGATCTATATTTGAGTAAATTTAGATGAATATAACATCAATTTTTTGGATTGTGAAAAAAATTTTAGTTGGAAGTGTCGAATTTTCAAATTTATTTGAAATCAACTTCGATTATTTTGGATTTTGTTGAGTATTTTTGTTGTGGGATCTATATTTGAGTAGATTTAGATGAAAATAACTTCAATTTTTTGGATTGTGAAAAAAAATTTTAGTTGGAAGGGTCAAATTTTAATAAATTTATTTGAAATCAACTTCGATTTTATTTTATTTTGTTGAGTATTTTTGTTGTAGGATCTATATTTGAGTAAATTTAGATGAAAATAACTTCAATTTTGTTGGATTGTGAAAAAAATTTTAGTTGGAAATGTCAAATTTTAATAAATTTATTTGAAATCAACTTCGATTTTTTTGGATTCTGTTGAGTATTTTTGTTGTAGGATCTATATTTGAGTAAATTTAGATGAAAATAACTTCAATTTTGTTGGATTGTGAAAAAAATTTTAGTTGGAAATGTCAAATTTTAATAAATTTATTTGAAATCAACTTCGATTTTTTTGGATTCTGTTGAGTATTTTTGTTGTAGGATCTATATTTGAGTAAATTTAGATGAAAATAACTTCAATTTTTTGGATTTTGACAAGATTATGGTCAAATTTTAATAAATTCATTTGAAATCAACTTCGATTTTTTTGGATTTTGTTGAGAATTCTTGTTGTAGGATCTATATTTGATTAAATTTACATGAAAATAACTTCAATTTTGTTGGATTGTGAAAAAAACTTATTTGGAAGTGTCAAATTTTAATAATATTATTTGAAACCAACTTCGATTTTTTTGGATTTTATTGAGTATTTTTGTTGTAGGGTCTATATTTGAGTAAATTTAGATGAAAATTACTTCAATTTTTTGGATTGTGTAAAAAAATTTTAGTTGGAAGGGTCAAATTTTAATAAATTTATTTGAAATCAACTTCGATTATTTTGGGTTTTGTTGAGTATTTTTGTTGTAGGATCTATATTTGAGTAGATTGTGATGAAAATAACTTCAATTTTGTTGGATTGTGAAAAAAATTTTAGTTGGAAGTGTCAAATTTTAATAAATTTATTTGAAATCAACTTCGATTTTTTTGGATTTTGTTGAGTATTTTTGTTGTAGGCTCTACATTTGAGTAAATTTAGATGAAAATAACTTCAATTTTTTGGATTGTGAAAAAAAATTTTAGTTGGAAGGGACAAATTTTAATAAATTTATTTGAAATCAACTTCGATTTTTTTGGATTTTGTTGAGTATTTTTGTTGTAGGGTCTATATTTGAGTAAATTTAGATGAAAATAACTTCAATTTTGTTGGATTCTGAAAAAAAATTTAGTTGGAAATGTCAAATTTTAATAAATTTATTTGAAATCAACTTCGATTTTTTTGGATTTTGTTGAGTATTTTTGTCGTAGGATCTATATTTGAGTAAATTTAGATGAAAATAACTTCAATTTTGTTGGATTGTGAAAAAATTTTATTTGGAAGTGTCAAATTTTAATAATATTATTTGAAACCAACTTCGATTTTTTTGGATTTTATTGAGTATTTTTGTTGTAGGATCTATATTTGAGTAAATTTAGATGATAATAACATCAATTTTGTGGATTGTGAAAAAAATTTTAGTTGGAAGTGTCGAATTTTTAAATTTATTTGAAATCAACTTCGATTATTTTGGATTTTGTTGAGTATTTTTGTTGCAGGATCTATATTTGAGTAGATTTAGATGAAAATAACTTCAATTTTTTGGATTGTGAAAAAAAAATTTTGTTGGAAGGGTCAAATTTTAATAAATTTATTTGAAATCAACTTCGATTTTTTTGGATTTTGTTGAGTATTTTTGTTGTAGGATCTATATTTGAGTAAGTTTAGTAGAAAATAACTTCAATTTTTTGGATTGTGAAAAAAATTTTAGTTGGAAGTGTCAAATTTTAATAAATTTATTTGAAATCAACTTCGATTTTTTGGAATTTGTTGAGTATTTTTGTTGTAGGATCTATATTTGAGTAAATTTAGATGAAAATAACTTCAATTTTGTTGGATTGTGAAAAAAATTTTAGTTGGAAGTGTCAAATTTTAATAAATTTATTTGAAATCAACTTCGATTTTTTGGAACTTTGATGAGTATTTTTGTTGTAGGATCTATATTTGAGTAAATTTAGATGAAAATAACTTCAATTTTTTGGATTGTGAAAAAAAGTTTAGTTGGAAATGTCAAATTTTTAAATTTATTTGAAATCAACTTCGATTTTTTTGGATTTTGTTGAGTATTTTTGTTGTAGGGTCTATATTTGAGTAAATTTAGATGAAAATAACTTCAATTTTGTTGGATTGTGAAAAAAATTTTAGTTGGATGTGTTAAATTTTAATAAATTTATTTGAAATCAACTTCGATTTTTTGGAATTTGTTGAGTATTTTTGTTGTAGGATCTATATTTGAGTAAATTTAGATGAAAATAACTTCAATTTTGTTGGATTGTGAAAAAATTTTATTTGGAAGTGTCAAATTTTAATAATATTATTTGAAACCAACTTCGATTTTTTTGGATTTTATTGAGTATTTTTGTTGTAGGATCTATATTTGAGTAAATTTAGATGATAATAACATCAATTTTTTGGATTGTGAAAAAAATTTTAGTTGGAAGTGTAAAATTTTAATAAATTTATTTGAAATCAACTTCGATTTTGTGGAACTTTGATGAGTATTTTTGTTGTAGGATCTATATTTGAGTAAATTTAGATGAAAATAACTTCAATTTTGTTGGATTGTGAAAAAAATTTTAGTTGGAAGTGTCAAATTTTAATAAATTTATTTGAAATCAACTTCGATTTTTTTGGATTTTGTTGAGTATTTTTGTTGTAGGGTCTATATTTGAGTAAATTTAGATGAAAATAACTTCAATTTTGTTGGATTATGAAAAAAAATTTAGTTGGAAATGTCAAATTTTAATAAATTTATTTGAAATCAACTTCGATTTTTTTGGATTTTGTTGAGTATTTTTGTTGTAGGATCTATATTTGAGTAAATTTAGATGAAAATAACTTCAATTTTTTGGATTTTGACATGATTTTGGTCAAATTTTAATAAATTCATTTGAAATCAACTTCGATTTTTTTGGATTTTGTTGAGTATTTTGGTTGTAGGATCTATATTTGAGTAAATTTAGATGAAAATAACTTCAATTTTGTTGGATTATGAAAAAAATTTTAGTTGGAAGTGTCAAATTTTAATAAATTTATTTGAAATCAACTTCGATTTTTTTGGATTTTGATGAGTATTTTGGTTGTAGGATCTATATTTGACTAAATTTAGTTGAAAATAACTTCAATTTTCTTGGATGTAGACAAGATTTTTGTTAAATTTTAATAAATTCATTTGAAATCAACTTCGATTTTTTTGGATTTTGTTGAGAATTCTTGTTGTAGGATCTATATTTAATTAAATTTAGATGAAAATAACTTCAATTTTGTTGGATTGTGAAAAAAACTTATTTGGAAGTGTCAAATTTTAATAATATTATTTGAAACCAACTTCGATTTTTTTGGATTTTTTTGAGTATTTTTGTTGTAGGATCTATATTTGAGTAAATTTAGATGAATATAACATCAATTTTTTGGATTGTGAAAAAAATTTTAGTTGGAAGTGTCGAATTTTCAAATTTATTTGAAATCAACTTCGATTATTTTGGATTTTGTTGAGTATTTTTGTTGTGGGATCTATATTTGAGTAGATTTAGATGAAAATAACTTCAATTTTTTGGATTGTGAAAAAAAATTTTAGTTGGAAGGGTCAAATTTTAATAAATTTATTTGAAATCAACTTCGATTTTATTTTATTTTGTTGAGTATTTTTGTTGTAGGATCTATATTTGAGTAAATTTAGATGAAAATAACTTCAATTTTGTTGGATTGTGAAAAAAATTTTAGTTGGAAATGTCAAATTTTAATAAATTTATTTGAAATCAACTTCGATTTTTTTGGATTCTGTTGAGTATTTTTGTTGTAGGATCTATATTTGAGTAAATTTAGATGAAAATAACTTCAATTTTGTTGGATTGTGAAAAAAATTTTAGTTGGAAATGTCAAATTTTAATAAATTTATTTGAAATCAACTTCGATTTTTTTGGATTCTGTTGAGTATTTTTGTTGTAGGATCTATATTTGAGTAAATTTAGATGAAAATAACTTCAATTTTTTGGATTTTGACAAGATTATGGTCAAATTTTAATAAATTCATTTGAAATCAACTTCGATTTTTTTGGATTTTGTTGAGAATTCTTGTTGTAGGATCTATATTTGATTAAATTTAGATGAAAATAACTTCAATTTTGTTGGATTGTGAAAAAAACTTATTTGGAAGTGTCAAATTTTAATAATATTATTTGAAACCAACTTCGATTTTTTTGGATTTTATTGAGTATTTTTGTTGTAGGGTCTATATTTGAGTAAATTTAGATGAAAATTACTTCAATTTTTTGGATTGTGTAAAAAAATTTTAGTTGGAAGGGTCAAATTTTAATAAATTTATTTGAAATCAACTTCGATTATTTTGGGTTTTGTTGAGTATTTTTGTTGTAGGATCTATATTTGAGTAGATTGTGATGAAAATAACTTCAATTTTGTTGGATTGTGAAAAAAATTTTAGTTGGAAGTGTCAAATTTTAATAAATTTATTTGAAATCAACTTCGATTTTTTTGGATTTTGTTGAGTATTTTTGTTGTAGGCTCTACATTTGAGTAAATTTAGATGAAAATAACTTCAATTTTTTGGATTGTGAAAAAAAATTTTAGTTGGAAGGGACAAATTTTAATAAATTTATTTGAAATCAACTTCGATTTTTTTGGATTTTGTTGAGTATTTTTGTTGTAGGGTCTATATTTGAGTAAATTTAGATGAAAATAACTTCAATTTTGTTGGATTCTGAAAAAAAATTTAGTTGGAAATGTCAAATTTTAATAAATTTATTTGAAATCAACTTCGATTTTTTTGGATTTTGTTGAGTATTTTTGTCGTAGGATCTATATTTGAGTAAATTTAGATGAAAATAACTTCAATTTTGTTGGATTGTGAAAAAATTTTATTTGGAAGTGTCAAATTTTAATAATATTATTTGAAACCAACTTCGATTTTTTTGGATTTTATTGAGTATTTTTGTTGTAGGATCTATATTTGAGTAAATTTAGATGATAATAACATCAATTTTTTGGATTGTGAAAAAAATTTTAGTTGGAAGTGTCGAATTTTTAAATTTATTTGAAATCAACTTCGATTATTTTGGATTTTGTTGAGTATTTTTGTTGCAGGATCTATATTTGAGTAGATTTAGATGAAAATAACTTCAATTTTTTGGATTGTGAAAAAAAAATTTTGTTGGAAGGGTCAAATTTTAATAAATTTATTTGAAATCAACTTCGATTTTTTTGGATTTTGTTGAGTATTTTTGTTGTAGGATCTATATTTGAGTAAGTTTAGATGAAAATAACTTCAATTTTTTGGATTGTGAAAAAAATTTTAGTTGGAAGTGTCAAATTTTAATAAATTTATTTGAAATCAACTTCGATTTTTTGGAATTTGTTGAGTATTTTTGTTGTAGGATCTATATTTGAGTAAATTTAGATGAAAATAACTTCAATTTTGTTGGATTGTGAAAAAAATTTTAGTTGGAAGTGTCAAATTTTAATAAATTTATTTGAAATCAACTTCGATTTTTTGGAACTTTGATGAGTATTTTTGTTGTAGGATCTATATTTGAGTAAATTTAGATGAAAATAACTTCAATTTTTTGGATTGTGAAAAAAATTTTAGTTGGAAATGTCAAATTTTTAAATTTATTTGAAATCAACTTCGATTTTTTTGGATTTTGTTGAGTATTTTTGTTGTAGGGTCTATATTTGAGTAAATTTAGATGAAAATAACTTCAGTTTTGTTGGATTGTGAAAAAAATTTTAGTTGGATGTGTTAAATTTTAATAAATTTATTTGAAATCAACTTCGATTTTTTTGAATTTTGTTGAGTATTTTTGTTGTAGGGTCTATATTTGATAAAATTTAGATGAAAATAACTTCAATTTTGTTGGATTGTGAAAAAAAAGTTTAGTTGGAAGGGACAAATTTTAATAAATTTATTTGAAATCAACTTCGATTTTTTTGGATTTTGTTGAGTATTTTTGTTGTAGGGTCTCTATTTGAGTAAATTTAGATGAAAATAACTTCAATTTTGTTGGATTGTGAAAAAAAAGTTTAGTTGGAAGGGACAAATTTTAATAAATTTATTTGAAATCAACTTCGATTTTTTTGGATTTTGTTGAGTATTTTTGTTGTAGGGTCTATATTTGAGTAAATTTAGATGAAAATAACTTCAATTTTGCTGGATTGTGAAAAAAATTTTAGTTGGATGTGTTAAATTTTAATAAATTTATTTGAAATCAACTTCGATTTTTTTGAATTTTGTTGAGTATTTTTGTTGTAGGGTCTATATTTGATAAAATTTAGATGAAAATAACTTCAATTTTGTTGGAATGTGAAAAAAATTTATTTGGAAGTGTCAAATTTTAATAATATTATTTGAAACCAACTTCGATTTTTTTGGATTTTATTGAGTATTTTTGTTGTAGGATCTATATTTGAGTAAATTTAGATGAAAATAACATCAATTTTTTGGATTGTGAAAAAAATTTTAGTTGGAAGTGTCGAATTTTTAAATTTATTTGAAATCAACTTCGATTTTTTTGAATTTTGTTGAGTATTTTTGTTGTAGGGTCTATATTTGATAAAATTTAGATGAAAATAACTTCAATTTTGTTGGATTGTGAAAAAAAATTTATTTGGAAGTGTCAAATTTTAATAAATTTATTTGAAATCAACTTCGATTTTTTTGGATTTTGTTGAGTATTTTTGTTGTAGGATCTATATTTGAGTAAATTTAGATGAAAATAACTTCAATTTTGTTGGATTGTGAAAAAAATTTTAGTTGGAAGTGTCAAATTTTAATAAATTTATTTGTAATCAACTTCGATTTTTTTGGATTTTGTTGAGTATTTTTGTTGTAGGATCTCTATTTGATTAAATTTAGATGAAAATAACTTCAATTTTGTTGGATTGTGAAAAAAACTTATTTGGAAGTGTCAAATTTTAATAATATTATTTGAAACCAACTTCGATTTTTTTGGATTTTATTGAGTATTTTTGTTGTAGGGTCTATATTTGAGTAAATTTAGATGAAAATTACTTCAATTTTTTGGATTGTGTAAAAAAATTTTAGTTGGAAGGGTCAAATTTAAATAAATTTATTTGAAATCAACTTCGATTATTTTGGGTTTTGTTGAGTATTTTTGTTGTAGGATCTATATTTGAGTAGATTGTGATGAAAATAACTTCAATTTTGTTGGATTGTGAAAAAAATTTTAGTTGGAAGTGTCAAATTTTAATAAATTTATTTGAAATCAACTTCGATTTTTTTGGATTTTGTTGAGTATTTTTGTTGTAGGCTCTACATTTGAGTAAATTTAGATGAAAATAACTTCAATTTTTTGGATTGTGAAAAAAAATTTTAGTTGGAAGGGTCAAATTTTAATAAATTTATTTGAAATCAACTTCGATTTTTTTGGATTTTGTTGAGTATTTTTGTTGTAGGATCTATATTTGAGTAAGTTTAGATGAAAATAACTTCAATTTTTTGGATTGTGAAAAAAATTTTAGTTGGAAGTGTCAAATTTTAATAAATTTATTTGAAATCAACTTCGATTTTTTGGAATTTGTTGAGTATTTTTGTTGTAGGATCTATATTTGAGTAAATTTAGATGAAAATAACTTCAATTTTGTTGGATTGTGAAAAAAATTTTAGTTGGAAGTGTCAAATTTTAATAAATTTATTTGAAATCAACTTCGATTTTTTGGAACTTTGATGAGTATTTTTGTTGTAGGATCTATATTTGAGTAAATTTAGATGAAAATAACTTCAATTTTTTGGATTGTGAAAAAAATTTTAGTTGGAAATGTCAAATTTTTAAATTTATTTGAAATCAACTTCGATTTTTTTGGATTTTGTTGAGTATTTTTGTTGTAGGGTCTATATTTGAGTAAATTTAGATGAAAATAACTTCAGTTTTGTTGGATTGTGAAAAAAATTTTAGTTGGATGTGTTAAATTTTAATAAATTTATTTGAAATCAACTTCGATTTTTTTGAATTTTGTTGAGTATTTTTGTTGTAGGGTCTATATTTGATAAAATTTAGATGAAAATAACTTCAATTTTGTTGGATTGTGAAAAAAAAGTTTAGTTGGAAGGGACAAATTTTAATAAATTTATTTGAAATCAACTTCGATTTTTTTGGATTTTGTTGAGTATTTTTGTTGTAGGGTCTCTATTTGAGTAAATTTAGATGAAAATAACTTCAATTTTGTTGGATTGTGAAAAAAAAGTTTAGTTGGAAGGGACAAATTTTAATAAATTTATTTGAAATCAACTTCGATTTTTTTGGATTTTGTTGAGTATTTTTGTTGTAGGGTCTATATTTGAGTAAATTTAGATGAAAATAACTTCAATTTTGCTGGATTGTGAAAAAAATTTTAGTTGGATGTGTTAAATTTTAATAAATTTATTTGAAATCAACTTCGATTTTTTTGAATTTTGTTGAGTATTTTTGTTGTAGGGTCTATATTTGATAAAATTTAGATGAAAATAACTTCAATTTTGTTGGAATGTGAAAAAAATTTATTTGGAAGTGTCAAATTTTAATAATATTATTTGAAACCAACTTCGATTTTTTTGGATTTTATTGAGTATTTTTGTTGTAGGATCTATATTTGAGTAAATTTAGATGAAAATAACATCAATTTTTTGGATTGTGAAAAAAATTTTAGTTGGAAGTGTCGAATTTTTAAATTTATTTGAAATCAACTTCGATTTTTTTGAATTTTGTTGAGTATTTTTGTTGTAGGGTCTATATTTGATAAAATTTAGATGAAAATCACTTCAATTTTGTTGGATTGTGAAAAAAAATTTATTTGGAAGTGTCAAATTTTAATAAATTTATTTGAAATCAACTTCGATTTTTTTGGATTTTGTTGAGTATTTTTGTTGTAGGATCTATATTTGAGTAAATTTAGATGAAAATAACTTCAATTTTGTTGGATTGTGAAAAAAATTTTAGTTGGAAGTGTCAAATTTTAATAAATTTATTTGTAATCAACTTCGATTTTTTTGGATTTTGTTGAGTATTTTTGTTGTAGGATCTCTATTTGATTAAATTTAGATGAAAATAACTTCAATTTTGTTGGATTGTGAAAAAAACTTATTTGGAAGTGTCAAATTTTAATAATATTATTTGAAACCAACTTCGATTTTTTTGGATTTTATTGAGTATTTTTGTTGTAGGGTCTATATTTGAGTAAATTTAGATGAAAATTACTTCAATTTTTTGGATTGTGTAAAAAAATTTTAGTTGGAAGGGTCAAATTTAAATAAATTTATTTGAAATCAACTTCGATTATTTTGGGTTTTGTTGAGTATTTTTGTTGTAGGATCTATATTTGAGTAGATTGTGATGAAAATAACTTCAATTTTGTTGGATTGTGAAAAAAATTTTAGTTGGAAGTGTCAAATTTTAATAAATTTATTTGAAATCAACTTCGATTTTTTTGGATTTTGTTGAGTATTTTTGTTGTAGGCTCTACATTTGAGTAAATTTAGATGAAAATAACTTCAATTTTTTGGATTGTGAAAAAAAATTTTAGTCGGAAGGGACAAATTTTAATAAATTTATTTGAAATCAACTTCGATTTTTTGGATTTTGTTGAGTATTTTTGTTGTAGGGTCTATATTTGAGTAAATTTAGATGAAAATAACTTCAATTTTGTTGGATTCTGAAAAAAAATTTAGTTGGAAATGTCAAATTTTAATAAATTTATTTGAAATCAACTTCGATTTTTTTGGATTTTGTTGAGTATTTTTGTCGTAGGATCTATATTTGAGTAAATTTAGATGAAAATAACTTCAATTTTGTTGGATTGTGAAAAAATTTTATTTGGAAGTGTCAAATTTTAATAATATTATTTGAAACCAACTTCGATTTTTTTGGATTTTATTGAGTATTTTTGTTGTAGGATCTATATTTGAGTAAATTTAGATGATAATAACATCAATTTTTTGGATTGTGAAAAAAATTTTAGTTGGAAGTGTCGAATTTTTAAATTTATTTGAAATCAACTTCGATTATTTTGGATTTTGTTGAGTATTTTTGTTGCAGGATCTATATTTGAGTAGATTTAGATGAAAATAACTTCAATTTTTTGGATTGTGAAAAAAAAATTTTGTTGGAAGGGTCAAATTTTAATAAATTTATTTGAAATCAACTTCGATTTTTTTGGATTTTGTTGAGTATTTTTGTTGTAGGATCTATATTTGAGTAAGTTTAGATGAAAATAACTTCAATTTTTTGGATTGTGAAAAAAATTTTAGTTGGAAGTGTCAAATTTTAATTAATTTATTTGAAATCAACTTCGATTTTTTGGAATTTGTTGAGTATTTTTGTTGTAGGATCTATATTTGAGTAAATTTAGATGAAAATAACTTCAATTTTGTTGGATTGTGAAAAAAATTTTAGTTGGAAGTGTCAAATTTTAATAAATTTATTTGAAATCAACTTCGATTTTTTGGAACTTTGATGAGTATTTTTGTTGTAGGATCTATATTTGAGTAAATTTAGATGAAAATAACTTCAATTTTTTGGATTGTGAAAAAAATTTTAGTTGGAAATGTCAAATTTTTAAATTTATTTGAAATCAACTTCGATTTTTTTGGATTTTGTTGAGTATTTTTGTTGTAGGGTCTATATTTGAGTAAATTTAGATGAAAATAACTTCAATTTTGTTGGATTATGAAAAAAAATTTAGTTGGAAATGTCAAATTTTAATAAATTTATTTGAAATCAACTTCGATTTTTTTGGATTTTGTTGAGTATTTTTGTTGTAGGATCTATATTTGAGTAAATTTAGATGAAAATAACTTCAATTTTTTGGATTTTGACATGATTTTGGTCAAATTTTAATAAATTCATTTGAAATCAACTTCGATTTTTTTGGATTTTGATGAGTATTTTGGTTGTAGGATCTATATTTGAGTAAATTTAGATGAAAATAACTTCAATTTTGTTGGATTATGAAAAAAATTTTAGTTGGAAGTGTCAAATTTTAATAAATTTATTTGAAATCAACTTCGATTTTTTTGGATTTTGATGAGTATTTTGGTTGTAGGATCTATATTTGACTAAATTTAGTTGAAAATAACTTCAATTTTCTTGGATGTAGACAAGATTTTTGTTAAATTTTAATAAATTCATTTGAAATCAACTTCGATTTTTTTGGATTTTGTTGAGAATTCTTGTTGTAGGATCTATATTTGATTAAATTTAGATGAAAATAACTTCAATTTTGTTGGATTGTGAAAAAAACTTATTTGGAAGTGTCAAATTTTAATAATATTATTTGAAACCAACTTCGATTTTTTTTTATTTTTTTGAGTATTTTTGTTGTAGGATCTATATTTGAGTAAATTTAGATGAATATAACATCAATTTTTTGGATTGTGAAAAAAATTTTAGTTGGAAGTGTCGAATTTTCAAATTTATTTGAAATCAACTTCGATTATTTTGGATTTTGTTGAGTATTTTTGTTGTAGGATCTATATTTGAGTAGATTTAGATGAAAATAACTTCAATTTTTTGGATTGTGAAAAAAAATTTTAGTTGGAAGGGTCAAATTTTAATAAATTTATTTGAAATCAACTTCGATTTTATTTTATTTTGTTGAGTATTTTTGTTGTAGGATCTATATTTGAGTAAATTTAGATGAAAATAACTTCAATTTTGTTGGATTGTGAAAAAAATTTTAGTTGGAAATGTCAAATTTTAATAAATTTATTTGAAATCAACTTCGATTTTTTTGGATTCTGTTGAGTATTTTTGTTGTAGGATCTATATTTGAGTAAATTTAGATGAAAATAACTTCAATTTTGTTGGATTGTGAAAAAAATTTTAGTTGGAAATGTCAAATTTTAATAAATTTATTTGAAATCAACTTCGATTTTTTTGGATTCTGTTGAGTATTTTTGTTGTAGGATCTATATTTGAGTAAATTTAGATGAAAATAACTTCAATTTTTTGGATTTTGACAAGATTATGGTCAAATTTTAATAAATTCATTTGAAATCAACTTCGATTTTTTTGGATTTTGTTGAGAATTCTTGTTGTAGGATCTATATTTGATTAAATTTAGATGAAAATAACTTCAATTTTGTTGGATTGTGAAAAAAACTTATTTGGAAGTGTCAAATTTAAAAATATAATTTGAAACCAACTTCGATTTTTTTGGATTTTATTGAGTATTTTTGTTGTAGGGTCTATATTTGAGTAAATTTAGATGAAAATTACTTCAATTTTTTGGATTGTGTAAAAAAATTTTAGTTGGAAGGGTCAAATTTTAATAAATTTATTTGAAATCAACTTCGATTATTTTGGGTTTTGTTGAGTATTTTTGTTGTAGGATCTTTATTTGAGTAGATTGTGATGAAAATAACTTCAATTTTGTTGGATTGTGAAAAAAATTTTAGTTGGAAGTGTCAAATTTTAATAAATTTATTTGAAATCAACTTCGATTTTTTTGGATTTTGTTGAGTATTTTTGTTGTAGGCTCTACATTTGAGTAAATTTAGATGAAAATAACTTCAATTTTTTGGATTGTGAAAAAAAATTTTAGTTGGAAGTGTCAAATTTTAATAAATTTATTTGAAATCAACTTCGATTTTTTGGAATTTGTTGAGTATTTTTGTTGTAGGATCTATATTTGAGTAAATTTAGATGAAAATAACTTCAATTTTGTTGGATTGTGAAAAAAAATTTATTTGGAGGTGTCAAATTTTAATAAATTTATTTGAAATCAACTTCGATTTTTTTGGATTTTGTTGAGTATTTTTGTTGTAGGATCTATATTTGAGTAAATTTAGATGAAAATAACTTCAATTTTGTTGGATTGTGAAAAAAATTTTAGTAGGAAGTGTCAAATTTTAATAAATTTATTTGTAATCAACTTCGATTTTTTTGGATTTTGTTGAGTATTTTTGTTGTAGGATCTCTATTTGAGTAAATTTAGATGAAAATAACTTCAATTTTGTTGGATTGTGAAAAAAAAGTTTAGTTGGAAGGGACAAATTTTAATAAATTTATTTGAAATCAACTTCGATTTTTTTGGATTTTGTTGAGTATTTTTGTTGTAGGGTCTATATTTGAGTAAATTTAGATGAAAATAACTTCAATTTTGCTGGATTGTGAAAAAAATTTTAGTTGGATGTGTTAAATTTTAATAAATTTATTTGAAATCAACTTCGATTTTTTTGAATTTTGTTGAGTATTTTTGTTGTAGGGTCTATATTTGATAAAATTTAGATGAAAATAACTTCAATTTTGTTGGAATGTGAAAAAAATTTATTTGGAAGTGTCAAATTTTAATAATATTATTTGAAACCAACTTCGATTTTTTTGGATTTTATTGAGTATTTTTGTTGTAGGATCTATATTTGAGTAAATTTAGATGAAAATAACATCAATTTTTTGGATTGTGAAAAAAATTTTAGTTGGAAGTGTCGAATTTTTAAATTTATTTGAAATCAACTTCGATTTTTTTGAATTTTGTTGAGTATTTTTGTTGTAGGGTCTATATTTGATAAAATTTAGATGAAAATAACTTCAATTTTGTTGGATTGTAAAAAAATTTTATTTGGAAGTGTCAAATTTTAATAATATTATTTGAAACCAACTTCGATTTTTTTGGATTTTATTGAGTATTTTTGTTGTAGGATCTATATTTGAGTAAATTTAGATGATAATAACATCAATTTTTTGGATTGTGAAAAAAATTTTAGTTGGAAGTGTAGAATTTTTAAATTTATTTGAAATCAACTTCGATTATTTTGGATTTTGTTGAGTATTTTTGTTGCAGGATCTATATTTGAGTAGATTTAGATGAAAATAACTTCAATTTTTTGGATTGTGAAAAAAAATTTTGTTGGAAGGGTCAAATTTTAATAAATTTATTTGAAATCAACTTCGATTTTTTTGGATTTTGTTGAGTATTTTTGTTGTAGGATCTATATTTGAGTAAGTTTAGATGAAAATAACTTCAATTTTTTGGATTGTGAAAAAAATTTTAGTTGGAAGTGTCAAATTTTAATAAATTTATTTGAAATCAACTTCGATTTTTTGGAATTTGTTGAGTATTTTTGTTGTAGGATCTATATTTGAGTAAATTTAGATGAAAATAACTTCAATTTTGTTGGATTGTGAAAAAAATTTTAGTTGGAAGTGTCAAATTTTAATAAATTTATTTGAAATCAACTTCGATTTTTTGGAACTTTGATGAGTATTTTTGTTGTAGGATCTATATTTGAGTAAATTTAGATGAAAATAACTTCAATTTTTTGGATTGTGAAAAAAATTTTAGTTGGAAATGTCAAATTTTTAAATTTATTTGAAATCAACTTCGATTTTTTTGGATTTTGTTGAGTATTTTTGTTGTAGGGTCTATATTTGAGTAAATTTAGATGAAAATAACTTCAATTTTGTTGGATTATGAAAAAAAATTTAGTTGGAAATGTCAAATTTTAATAAATTTATTTGAAATCAACTTCGATTTTTTTGGATTTTGTTGAGTATTTTTGTTGTAGGATCTATATTTGAGTAAATTTAGATGAAAATAACTTCAATTTTTTGGATTTTGACATGATTTTGGTCAAATTTTAATAAATTCATTTGAAATCAACTTCGATTTTTTTGGATTTTGTTGAGTATTTTGGTTGTAGGATCTATATTTGAGTAAATTTAGATGAAAATAACTTCAATTTTGTTGGATTATGAAAAAAATTTTAGTTGGAAGTGTCAAATTTTAATAAATTTATTTGAAATCAACTTCGATTTTTTTGGATTTTGATGAGTATTTTGGTTGTAGGATCTATATTTGACTAAATTTAGTTGAAAATAACTTCAATTTTCTTGGATGTAGACAAGATTTTTGTTAAATTTTAATAAATTCATTTGAAATCAACTTCGATTTTTTTGGATTTTGTTGAGAATTCTTGTTGTAGGATCTATATTTGAGTAAATTTAGATGAAAATAACTTCAATTTTGTTGGATTGTGAAAAAAACTTATTTGGAAGTGTCAAATTTTAATAATATTATTTGAAACCAACTTCGATTTTTTTTTATTTTTTTGAGTATTTTTGTTGTAGGATCTATATTTGAGTAAATTTAGATGAATATAACATCAATTTTTTGGATTGTGAAAAAAATTTTAGTTGGAAGTGTCGAATTTTCAAATTTATTTGAAATCAACTTCGATTATTTTGGATTTTGTTGAGTATTTTTGTTGTAGGATCTATATTTGAGTAGATTTAGATGAAAATAACTTCAATTTTTTGGATTGTGAAAAAAAATTTTAGTTGGAAGGGTCAAATTTTAATAAATTTATTTGAAATCAACTTCGATTTTATTTTATTTTGTTGAGTATTTTTGTTGTAGGATCTATATTTGAGTAAATTTAGATGAAAATAACTTCAATTTTGTTGGATTGTGAAAAAAATTTTAGTTGGAAATGTCAAATTTTAATAAATTTATTTGAAATCAACTTCGATTTTTTTGGATTCTGTTGAGTATTTTTGTTGTAGGATCTATATTTGAGTAAATTTAGATGAAAATAACTTCAATTTTGTTGGATTGTGAAAAAAATTTTAGTTGGAAATGTCAAATTTTAATAAATTTATTTGAAATCAACTTCGATTTTTTTGGATTCTGTTGAGTATTTTTGTTGTAGGATCTATATTTGAGTAAATTTAGATGAAAATAACTTCAATTTTTTGGATTTTGACAAGATTATGGTCAAATTTTAATAAATTCATTTGAAATCAACTTCGATTTTTTTGGATTTTGTTGAGAATTCTTGTTGTAGGATCTATATTTGATTAAATTTAGATGAAAATAACTTCAATTTTGTTGGATTGTGAAAAAAACTTATTTGGAAGTGTCAAATTTTAATAATATTATTTGAAACCAACTTCGATTTTTTTGGATTTTATTGAGTATTTTTGTTGTAGGGTCTATATTTGAGTAAATTTAGATGAAAATTACTTCAATTTTTTGGATTGTGTAAAAAAATTTTAGTTGGAAGGGTCAAATTTTAATAAATTTATTTGAAATCAACTTCGATTATTTTGGGTTTTGTTGAGTATTTTTGTTGTAGGATCTTTATTTGAGTAGATTGTGATGAAAATAACTTCAATTTTGTTGGATTGTGAAAAAAATTTTAGTTGGAAGTGTCAAATTTTAATAAATTTATTTGAAATCAACTTCGATTTTTTTGGATTTTGTTGAGTATTTTTGTTGTAGGCTCTACATTTGAGTAAATTTAGATGAAAATAACTTCAATTTTTTGGATTGTGAAAAAAAATTTTAGTTGGAAGGGACAAATTTTAATAAATTTATTTGAAATCAACTTCGATTTTTTTGGATTTTGTTGAGTATTTTTGTTGTAGGGTCTATATTTGAGTAAATTTAGATGAAAATAACTTCAATTTTGTTGGATTCTGAAAAAAAATTTAGTTGGAAATGTCAAATTTTAATAAATTTATTTGAAATCAACTTCGATTTTTTTGGATTTTGTTGAGTATTTTTGTCGTAAGATCTATATTTGAGTAAATTTAGATGAAAATAACTTCAATTTTGTTGGATTGTGAAAAAATTTTATTTGGAAGTGTCAAATTTTAATAATATTATTTGAAACCAACTTCGATTTTTTTTGATTTTATTGAGTATTTTTGTTGTAGGATCTATATTTGAGTAAATTTAGATGATAATAACATCAATTTTTTGGATTGTGAAAAAAATTTTAGTTGGAAGTGTCGAATTTTTAAATTTATTTGAAATCAACTTCGATTATTTTGGATTTTGTTGAGTATTTTTGTTGCAGGATCTATATTTGAGTAGATTTAGATGAAAATAACTTCAATTTTTTGGATTGTGAAAAAAAAATTTTGTTGGAAGGGTCAAATTTTAATAAATTTATTTGAAATCAACTTCGATTTTTTTGGATTTTGTTGAGTATTTTTGTTGTAGGATCTATATTTGAGTAAGTTTAGATGAAAATAACTTCAATTTTTTGGATTGTGAAAAAAATTTTAGTTGGAAGTGTCAAATTTTAATAAATTTATTTGAAATCAACTTCGATTTTTTGGAATTTGTTGAGTATTTTTGTTGTAGGATCTATATTTGAGTAAATTTAGATGAAAATAACTTCAATTTTGTTGGATTGTGAAAAAAATTTTAGTTGGAAGTGTCAAATTTTAATAAATTTATTTGAAATCAACTTCGATTTTTTGGAACTTTGATGAGTATTTTTGTTGTAGGATCTATATTTGAGTAAATTTAGATGAAAATAACTTCAATTTTGTTGGATTGTGAAAAAAAATTTATTTGGAAGTGTCAAATTTTAATAAATTTATTTGAAATCAACTTCGATTTTTTTGGAATTTGTTGAGTATTTTTGTTGTAGGATCTATATTTGAGTAAATTTAGATGAAAATAACTTCAATTTTGTTGGATTGTGAAAAAAAATTTATTTGGAGGTGTCAAATTTTAATAAATTTATTTGAAATCAACTTCGATTTTTTTGGATTTTGTTGAGTATTTTTGTTGTAGGATCTATATTTGAGTAAATTTAGATGAAAATAACTTCAATTTTGTTGGATTGTGAAAAAAATTTTAGTTGGAAGTGTCAAATTTTAATAAATTTATTTGTAATCAACTTCGATTTTTTTGGATTTTGTTGAGTATTTTTGTTGTAGGATCTCTATTTGAGTAAATTTAGATGAAAATAACTTCAATTTTGTTGGATTGTGAAAAAAAAGTTTAGTTGGAAGGGACAAATTTTAATAAATTTATTTGAAATCAACTTCGATTTTTTTGGATTTTGTTGAGTATTTTTGTTGTAGGGTCTATATTTGAGTAAATTTAGATGAAAATAACTTCAATTTTGTTGGATTATGAAAAAAATTTTAGTTGGAAGTGTCAAATTTTAATAAATTTATTTGAAATCAACTTCGATTTTTTTGGATTTTGATGAGTATTTTGGTTGTAGGATCTATATTTGACTAAATTTAGTTGAAAATAACTTCAATTTTCTTGGATGTAGACAAGATTTTTGTTAAATTTTAATAAATTCATTTGAAATCAACTTCGATTTTTTTGGATTTTGTTGAGAATTCTTGTTGTAGGATCTATATTTGATTAAATTTAGATGAAAATAACTTCAATTTTGTTGGATTGTGAAAAAAACTTATTTGGAAGTGTCAAATTTTAATAATATTATTTGAAACCAACTTCGATTTTTTTGGATTTTTTTGAGTATTTTTGTTGTAGGATCTATATTTGAGTAAATTTAGATGAATATAACATCAATTTTTTGGATTGTGAAAAAAATTTTAGTTGGAAGTGTCGAATTTTCAAATTTATTTGAAATCAACTTCGATTATTTTGGATTTTGTTGAGTATTTTTGTTGTGGGATCTATATTTGAGTAGATTTAGATGAAAATAACTTCAATTTTTTGGATTGTGAAAAAAAATTTTAGTTGGAAGGGTCAAATTTTAATAAATTTATTTGAAATCAACTTCGATTTTATTTTATTTTGTTGAGTATTTTTGTTGTAGGATCTATATTTGAGTAAATTTAGATGAAAATAACTTCAATTTTGTTGGATTGTGAAAAAAATTTTAGTTGGAAATGTCAAATTTTAATAAATTTATTTGAAATCAACTTCGATTTTTTTGGATTCTGTTGAGTATTTTTGTTGTAGGATCTATATTTGAGTAAATTTAGATGAAAATAACTTCAATTTTGTTGGATTGTGAAAAAAATTTTAGTTGGAAATGTCAAATTTTAATAAATTTATTTGAAATCAACTTCGATTTTTTTGGATTCTGTTGAGTATTTTTGTTGTAGGATCTATATTTGAGTAAATTTAGATGAAAATAACTTCAATTTTTTGGATTTTGACAAGATTATGGTCAAATTTTAATAAATTCATTTGAAATCAACTTCGATTTTTTTGGATTTTGTTGAGAATTCTTGTTGTAGGATCTATATTTGATTAAATTTAGATGAAAATAACTTCAATTTTGTTGGATTGTGAAAAAAACTTATTTGGAAGTGTCAAATTTTAATAATATTATTTGAAACCAACTTCGATTTTTTTGGATTTTATTGAGTATTTTTGTTGTAGGGTCTATATTTGAGTAAATTTAGATGAAAATTACTTCAATTTTTTGGATTGTGTAAAAAAATTTTAGTTGGAAGGGTCAAATTTTAATAAATTTATTTGAAATCAACTTCGATTATTTTGGGTTTTGTTGAGTATTTTTGTTGTAGGATCTATATTTGAGTAGATTGTGATGAAAATAACTTCAATTTTGTTGGATTGTGAAAAAAATTTTAGTTGGAAGTGTCAAATTTTAATAAATTTATTTGAAATCAACTTCGATTTTTTTGGATTTTGTTGAGTATTTTTGTTGTAGGCTCTACATTTGAGTAAATTTAGATGAAAATAACTTCAATTTTTTGGATTGTGAAAAAAAATTTTAGTTGGAAGGGACAAATTTTAATAAATTTATTTGAAATCAACTTCGATTTTTTGGATTTTGTTGAGTATTTTTGTTGTAGGGTCTATATTTGAGTAAATTTAGATGAAAATAACTTCAATTTTGTTGGATTCTGAAAAAAAATTTAGTTGGAAATGTCAAATTTTAATAAATTTATTTGAAATCAACTTCGATTTTTTTGGATTTTGTTGAGTATTTTTGTCGTAGGATCTATATTTGAGTAAATTTAGATGAAAATAACTTCAATTTTGTTGGATTGTGAAAAAATTTTATTTGGAAGTGTCAAATTTTAATAATATTATTTGAAACCAACTTCGATTTTTTTGGATTTTATTGAGTATTTTTGTTGTAGGATCTATATTTGAGTAAATTTAGATGATAATAACATCAATTTTTTGGATTGTGAAAAAAATTTTAGTTGGAAGTGTCGAATTTTTAAATTTATTTGAAATCAACTTCGATTATTTTGGATTTTGTTGAGTATTTTTGTTGCAGGATCTATATTTGAGTAGATTTAGATGAAAATAACTTCAATTTTTTGGATTGTGAAAAAAAAATTTTGTTGGAAGGGTCAAATTTTAATAAATTTATTTGAAATCAACTTCGATTTTTTTGGATTTTGTTGAGTATTTTTGTTGTAGGATCTATATTTGAGTATGTTTAGATGAAAATAACTTCAATTTTTTGGATTGTGAAAAAAATTTTAGTTGGAAGTGTCAAATTTTAATAAATTTATTTGAAATCAACTTCGATTTTTTGGAATTTGTTGAGTATTTTTGTTGTAGGATCTATATTTGAGTAAATTTAGATGAAAATAACTTCAATTTTGTTGGATTGTGAAAAAAATTTTAGTTGGAAGTGTCAAATTTTAATAAATTTATTTGAAATCAACTTCGATTTTTTGGAACTTTGATGAGTATTTATGTTGTAGGATCTATATTTGAGTAAATTTAGATGAAAATAACTTCAATTTTTTGGATTGTGAAAAAAATTTTAGTTGGAAATGTCAAATTTTTAAATTTATTTGAAATCAACTTCGATTTTTTTTGATTTTGTTGAGTATTTTTGTTGTAGGGTCTATATTTGAGTAAATTTAGATGAAAATAACTTCAATTTTGTTGGATTGTGAAAAAAATTTTAGTTGGATGTGTTAAATTTTAATAAATTTATTTGAAATCAACTTCGATTTTTTTGAATTTTGTTGAGTATTTTTGTTGTAGGGTCTATATTTGATAAAATTTAGATGAAAATAACTTCAATTTTGTTGGATTGTGAAAAAAAATTTATTTGGAAGTGTCAAATTTTAATAAATTTATTTGAAATCAACTTCGATTTTTTTGGATTTTGTTGAGTATTTTTCTTGTAGGATCTATATTTGAGTAAATTTAGATGATAATAACATCAATTTTTTGGATTGTGAAAAAAATTTTAGTTGGAAGTGTCGAATTTTTAAATTTATTTGAAATCAACTTCGATTATTTTGGATTTTGTTGAGTATTTTTGTTGCAGGATCTATATTTGAGTAGATTTAGATGAAAATAACTTCAATTTTTTGGATTGTGAAAAAAAAATTTTGTTGGAAGGGTCAAATTTTAATAAATTTATTTGAAATCAACTTCGATTTTTTTGGATTTTGTTGAGTATTTTTGTTGTAGGATCTATATTTGAGTAAGTTTAGATGAAAATAACTTCAATTTTTTGGATTGTGAAAAAAATTTTAGTTGGAAGTGTCAAATTTTAATAAATTTATTTGAAATCAACTTCGATTTTTTTGGATTTTGTTGAGTATTTTTGTTGTAGGGTCTATATTTGAGTAAATTTAGATGAAACTAACTTCAATTTTGTTGGATTATGAAAAAAAATTTAGTTGGAAATGTCAAATTTTAATAAATTTATTTGAAATCAACTTCGATTTTTTTGGATTTTGTTGAGTATTTTTGTTGTAGGATCTATATTTGAGTAAATTTAGATGAAAATAACTTCAATTTTTTGGATTTTGACATGATTTTGGTCAAATTTTAATAAATTCATTTGAAATCAACTTCGATTTTTTTGGATTTTGTTGAGTATTTTGGTTGTAGGATCTATATTTGAGTAAATTTAGATGAAAATAACTTCAATTTTGTTGGATTATGAAAAAAATTTTAGTTGGAAGTGTCAAATTTTAATAAATTTATTTGAAATCAACTTCGATTTTTTTGGATTTTGATGAGTATTTTGGTTGTAGGATCTATATTTGACTAAATTTAGTTGAAAATAACTTCAATTTTCTTGGATGTAGACAAGATTTTTGTTAAATTTTAATAAATTCATTTGAAATCAACTTCGATTTTTTTGGATTTTGTTGAGAATTCTTGTTGTAGGATCTATATTTGATTAAATTTAGATGAAAATAACTTCAATTTTGTTGGATTGTGAAAAAAACTTATTTGGAAGTGTCAAATTTTAATAATATTATTTGAAACCAACTTCGATTTTTTTTTATTTTTTTGAGTATTTTTGTTGTAGGATCTATATTTGAGTAAATTTAGATGAATATAACATCAATTTTTTGGATTGTGAAAAAATTTTAGTTGGAAGTGTCGAATTTTCAAATTTATTTGAAATCAACTTCGATTATTTTGGATTTTGTTGAGTATTTTTGTTGTAGGATCTATATTTGAGTAGATTTAGATGAAAATAACTTCAATTTTTTGGATTGTGAAAAAAAATTTTAGTTGGAAGGGTCAAATTTTAATAAATTTATTTGAAATCAACTTCGATTTTATTTTATTTTGTTGAGTATTTTTGTTGTAGGATCTATATTTGAGTAAATTTAGATGAAAATAACTTCAATTTTGTTGGATTGTGAAAAAAATTTTAGTTGGAAATGTCAAATTTTAATAAATTTATTTGAAATCAACTTCGATTTTTTTGGATTCTGTTGAGTATTTTTGTTGTAGGATCTATATTTGAGTAAATTTAGATGAAAATAACTTCAATTTTGTTGGATTGTGAAAAAAATTTTAGTTGGAAATGTCAAATTTTAATAAATTTATTTGAAATCAACTTCGATTTTTTTGGATTCTGTTGAGTATTTTTGTTGTAGGATCTATATTTGAGTAAATTTAGATGAAAATAACTTCAATTTTTTGGATTTTGACAAGATTATGGTCAAATTTTAATAAATTCATTTGAAATCAACTTCGATTTTTTTGGATTTTGTTGAGAATTCTTGTTGTAGGATCTATATTTGATTAAATTTAGATGAAAATAACTTCAATTTTGTTGGATTGTGAAAAAAACTTATTTGGAAGTGTCAAATTTTAATAATATTATTTGAAACCAACTTCGATTTTTTTGGATTTTATTGAGTATTTTTGTTGTAGGGTCTATATTTGAGTAAATTTAGATGAAAATTACTTCAATTTTTTGGATTGTGTAAAAAAATTTTAGTTGGAAGGGTCAAATTTTAATAAATTTATTTGAAATCAACTTCGATTATTTTGGGTTTTGTTGAGTATTTTTGTTGTAGGATCTATATTTGAGTAGATTGTGATGAAAATAACTTCAATTTTGTTGGATTGTGAAAAAAATTTTAGTTGGAAGTGTCAAATTTTAATAAATTTATTTGAAATCAACTTCGATTTTTTTGGATTTTGTTGAGTATTTTTGTTGTAGGCTCTACATTTGAGTAAATTTAGATGAAAATAACTTCAATTTTTTGGATTGTGAAAAAAAATTTTAGTTGGAAGGGACAAATTTTAATAAATTTATTTGAAATCAACTTCGATTTTTTTGGATTTTGTTGAGTATTTTTGTTGTAGGGTCTATATTTGAGTAAATTTAGATGAAAATAACTTCAATTTTGTTGGATTCTGAAAAAAAATTTAGTTGGAAATGTCAAATTTTAATAAATTTATTTGAAATCAACTTCGATTTTTTTGGATTTTGTTGAGTATTTTTGTCGTAGGATCTATATTTGAGTAAATTTAGATGAAAATAACTTCAATTTTGTTGGATTGTGAAAAAATTTTATTTGGAAGTGTCAAATTTTAATAATATTATTTGAAACCAACTTCGATTTTTTTGGATTTTATTGAGTATTTTTGTTGTAGGATCTATATTTGAGTAAATTTAGATGATAATAACATCAATTTTTTGGATTGTGAAAAAAATTTTAGTTGGAAGTGTCGAATTTTTAAATTTATTTGAAATCAACTTCGATTATTTTGGATTTTGTTGAGTATTTTTGTTGCAGGATCTATATTTGAGTAGATTTAGATGAAAATAACTTCAATTTTTTGGATTGTGAAAAAAAAATTTTGTTGGAAGGGTCAAATTTTAATAAATTTATTTGAAATCAACTTCGATTTTTTTGGATTTTGTTGAGTATTTTTGTTGTAGGATCTATATTTGAGTAAGTTTAGATGAAAATAACTTCAATTTTTTGGATTGTGAAAAAAATTTTAGTTGGAAGTGTCAAATTTTAATAAATTTATTTGAAATCAACTTCGATTTTTTGGAATTTGTTGAGTATTTTTGTTGTAGGATCTATATTTGAGTAAATTTAGATGAAAATAACTTCAATTTTGTTGGATTGTGAAAAAAATTTTAGTTGGAAGTGTCAAATTTTAATAAATTTATTTGAAATCAACTTCGATTTTTTGGAACTTTGATGAGTATTTTTGTTGTAGGATCTATATTTGAGTAAATTTAGATGAAAATAACTTCAATTTTTTGGATTGTGAAAAAAATTTTAGTTGGAAATGTCAAATTTTTAAATTTATTTGAAATCAACTTCGATTTTTTTGGATTTTGTTGAGTATTTTTGTTGTAGGGTCTATATTTGAGTAAATTTAGATGAAAATAACTTCAGTTTTGTTGGATTGTGAAAAAAATTTTAGTTGGATGTGTTAAATTTTAATAAATTTATTTGAAATCAACTTCGATTTTTTTGAATTTTGTTGAGTATTTTTGTTGTAGGGTCTATATTTGATAAAATTTAGATGAAAATAACTTCAATTTTGTTGGATTGTGAAAAAAAATTTATTTGGAAGTGTCAAATTTTAATAAATTTATTTGAAATCAACTTCGATTTTTTTGGATTTTGTTGAGTATTTTTGTTGTAGGCTCTACATTTGAGTAAATTTAGATGAAAATAACTTCAATTTTTTGGATTGTGAAAAAAAATTTTAGTTGGAAGGGACAAATTTTAATAAATTTATTTGAAATCAACTTCGATTTTTTGGATTTTGTTGAGTATTTTTGTTGTAGGGTCTATATTTGAGTAAATTTAGATGAAAATAACTTCAATTTTTTGGATTGTGAAAAAAAAATTTTGTTGGAAGGGTCAAATTTTAATAAATTTATTTGAAATCAACTTCGATTTTTTTGGATTTTGTTGAGTATTTTTGTTGTAGGATCTATATTTGAGTAAGTTTAGATGAAAATAACTTCAATTTTTTGGATTGTGAAAAAAATTTTAGTTGGAAGTGTCAAATTTTAATAAATTTATTTGAAATCAACTTCGATTTTTTTGGATTTTGTTGAGTATTTTTGTTGTAGGGTCTATATTTGAGTAAATTTAGATGAAACTAACTTCAATTTTGTTGGATTATGAAAAAAAATTTAGTTGGAAATGTCAAATTTTAATAAATTTATTTGAAATCAACTTCGATTTTTTTGGATTTTGTTGAGTATTTTTGTTGTAGGATCTATATTTGAGTAAATTTAGATGAAAATAACTTCAATTTTTTGGATTTTGACATGATTTTGGTCAAATTTTAATAAATTCATTTGAAATCAACTTCGATTTTTTTGGATTTTGTTGAGTATTTTGGTTGTAGGATCTATATTCGAGTAAATTTAGATGAAAATAACTTCAATTTTGTTGGATTATGAAAAAAATTTTAGTTGGAACTGTCAAATTTTAATAAATTTATTTGAAATCAACTTCGATTTTTTTGGATTTTGATGAGTATTTTGGTTGTAGGATCTATATTTGACTAAATTTAGTTGAAAATAACTTCAATTTTCTTGGATGTAGACAAGATTTTTGTTAAATTTTAATAAATTCATTTGAAATCAACTTCGATTTTTTTGGATTTTGTTGAGAATTCTTGTTGTAGGATCTATATTTGATTAAATTTAGATGAAAATAACTTCAATTTTGTTGGATTGTGAAAAAAACTTATTTGGAAGTGTCAAATTTTAATAATATTATTTGAAACCAACTTCGATTTTTTTTTATTTTTTTGAGTATTTTTGTTGTAGGATCTATATTTGAGTAAATTTAGATGAATATAACATCAATTTTTTGGATTGTGAAAAAAATTTTAGTTGGAAGTGTCGAATTTTCAAATTTATTTGAAATCAACTTCGATTATTTTGGATTTTGTTGAGTATTTTTGTTGTAGGATCTATATTTGAGTAGATTTAGATGAAAATAACTTCAATTTTTTGGATTGTGAAAAAAAATTTTAGTTGGAAGGGTCAAATTTTAATAAATTTATTTGAAATCAACTTCGATTTTATTTTATTTTGTTGAGTATTTTTGTTGTAGGATCTATATTTGAGTAAATTTAGATGAAAATAACTTCAATTTTGTTGGATTGTGAAAAAAATTTTAGTTGGAAATGTCAAATTTTAATAAATTTATTTGAAATCAACTTCGATTTTTTTGGATTCTGTTGAGTATTTTTGTTGTAGGATCTATATTTGAGTAAATTTAGATGAAAATAACTTCAATTTTGTTGGATTGTGAAAAAAATTTTAGTTGGAAATGTCAAATTTTAATAAATTTATTTGAAATCAACTTCGATTTTTTTGGATTCTGTTGAGTATTTTTGTTGTAGGATCTATATTTGAGTAAATTTAGATGAAAATAACTTCAATTTTTTGGATTTTGACAAGATTATGGTCAAATTTTAATAAATTCATTTGAAATCAACTTCGATTTTTTTGGATTTTGTTGAGAATTCTTGTTGTAGGATCTATATTTGATTAAATTTAGATGAAAATAACTTCAATTTTGTTGGATTGTGAAAAAAACTTATTTGGAAGTGTCAAATTTTAATAATATTATTTGAAACCAACTTCGATTTTTTTGGATTTTATTGAGTATTTTTGTTGTAGGGTCTATATTTGAGTAAATTTAGATGAAAATTACTTCAATTTTTTGGATTGTGTAAAAAAATTTTAGTTGGAAGGGTCAAATTTTAATAAATTTATTTGAAATCAACTTCGATTATTTTGGGTTTTGTTGAGTATTTTTGTTGTAGGATCTATATTTGAGTAGATTGTGATGAAAATAACTTCAATTTTGTTGGATTGTGAAAAAAATTTTAGTTGGAAGTGTCAAATTTTAATAAATTTATTTGAAATCAACTTCGATTTTTTTGGATTTTGTTGAGTATTTTTGTTGTAGGCTCTACATTTGAGTAAATTTAGATGAAAATAACTTCAATTTTTTGGATTGTGAAAAAAAATTTTAGTTGGAAGGGACAAATTTTAATAAATTTATTTGAAATCAACTTCGATTTTTTTGGATTTTGTTGAGTATTTTTGTTGTAGGGTCTATATTTGAGTAAATTTAGATGAAAATAACTTCAATTTTGTTGGATTCTGAAAAAAAATTTAGTTGGAAATGTCAAATTTTAATAAATTTATTTGAAATCAACTTCGATTTTTTTGGATTTTGTTGAGTATTTTTGTCGTAGGATCTATATTTGAGTAAATTTAGATGAAAATAACTTCAATTTTGTTGGATTGTGAAAAAATTTTATTTGGAAGTGTCAAATTTTAATAATATTATTTGAAACCAACTTCGATTTTTTTGGATTTTATTGAGTATTTTTGTTGTAGGATCTATATTTGAGTAAATTTAGATGATAATAACATCAATTTTTTGGATTGTGAAAAAAATTTTAGTTGGAAGTGTCGAATTTTTAAATTTATTTGAAATCAACTTCGATTATTTTGGATTTTGTTGAGTATTTTTGTTGCAGGATCTATATTTGAGTAGATTTAGATGAAAATAACTTCAATTTTTTGGATTGTGAAAAAAAAATTTTGTTGGAAGGGTCAAATTTTAATAAATTTATTTGAAATCAACTTCGATTTTTTTGGATTTTGTTGAGTATTTTTGTTGTAGGATCTATATTTGAGTAAGTTTAGATGAAAATAACTTCAATTTTTTGGATTGTGAAAAAAATTTTAGTTGGAAGTGTCAAATTTTAATAAATTTATTTGAAATCAACTTCGATTTTTTGGAATTTGTTGAGTATTTTTGTTGTAGGATCTATATTTGAGTAAATTTAGATGAAAATAACTTCAATTTTGTTGGATTGTGAAAAAAATTTTAGTTGGAAGTGTCAAATTTTAATAAATTTATTTGAAATCAACTTCGATTTTTTGGAACTTTGATGAGTATTTTTGTTGTAGGATCTATATTTGAGTAAATTTAGATGAAAATAACTTCAATTTTTTGGATTGTGAAAAAAATTTTAGTTGGAAATGTCAAATTTTTAAATTTATTTGAAATCAACTTCGATTTTTTTGGATTTTGTTGAGTATTTTTGTTGTAGGGTCTATATTTGAGTAAATTTAGATGAAAATAACTTCAGTTTTGTTGGATTGTGAAAAAAATTTTAGTTGGATGTGTTAAATTTTAATAAATTTATTTGAAATCAACTTCGATTTTTTTGAATTTTGTTGAGTATTTTTGTTGTAGGGTCTATATTTGATAAAATTTAGATGAAAATAACTTCAATTTTGTTGGATTGTGAAAAAAAATTTATTTGGAAGTGTCAAATTTTAATAAATTTATTTGAAATCAACTTCGATTTTTTTGGATTTTGTTGAGTATTTTTGTTGTAGGCTCTACATTTGAGTAAATTTAGATGAAAATAACTTCAATTTTTTGGATTGTGAAAAAAAATTTTAGTTGGAAGGGACAAATTTTAATAAATTTATTTGAAATCAACTTCGATTTTTTGGATTTTGTTGAGTATTTTTGTTGTAGGGTCTATATTTGAGTAAATTTAGATGAAAATAACTTCAATTTTGTTGGATTCTGAAAAAAAATTTAGTTGGAAATGTCAAATTTTAATAAATTTATTTGAAATCAACTTCGATTTTTTTGGATTTTGTTGAGTATTTTTGTCGTAGGATCTATATTTGAGTAAATTTAGATGAAAATAACTTCAATTTTGTTGGATTGTGAAAAAATTTTATTTGGAAGTGTCAAATTTTAATAATATTATTTGAAACCAACTTCGATTTTTTTGGATTTTATTGAGTATTTTTGTTGTAGGATCTATATTTGAGTAAATTTAGATGATAATAACATCAATTTTTTGGATTGTGAAAAAAATTTTAGTTGGAAGTGTAGAATTTTTAAATTTATTTGAAATCAACTTCGATTATTTTGGATTTTGTTGAGTATTTTTGTTGCAGGATCTATATTTGAGTAGATTTAGATGAAAATAACTTCAATTTTTTGGATTGTGAAAAAAAAATTTTGTTGGAAGGGTCAAATTTTAATAAATTTATTTGAAATCAACTTCGATTTTTTTGGATTTTGTTGAGTATTTTTGTTGTAGGATCTATATTTGAGTAAGTTTAGATGAAAATAACTTCAATTTTTTGGATTGTGAAAAAAATTTTAGTTGGAAGTGTCAAATTTTAATAAATTTATTTGAAATCAACTTCGATTTTTTGGAATTTGTTGAGTATTTTTGTTGTAGGATCTATATTTGAGTAAATTTAGATGAAAATAACTTCAATTTTGTTGGATTGTGAAAAAAATTTTAGTTGGAAGTGTCAAATTTTAATAAATTTATTTGAAATCAACTTCGATTTTTTGGAACTTTGATGAGTATTTTTGTTGTAGGATCTATATTTGAGTAAATTTAGATGAAAATAACTTCAATTTTTTGGATTGTGAAAAAAATTTTAGTTGGAAATGTCAAATTTTTAAATTTATTTGAAATCAACTTCGATTTTTTTGGATTTTGTTGAGTATTTTTGTTGTAGGGTCTATATTTGAGTAAATTTAGATGAAAATAACTTCAATTTTGTTGGATTATGAAAAAAAATTTAGTTGGAAATGTCAAATTTTAATAAATTTATTTGAAATCAACTTCGATTTTTTTGGATTTTGTTGAGTATTTTTGTTGTAGGATCTATATTTGAGTAAATTTAGATGAAAATAACTTCAATTTTTTGGATTTTGACATGATTTTGGTCAAATTTTAATAAATTCATTTGAAATCAACTTCGATTTTTTTGGATTTTGTTGAGTATTTTGGTTGTAGGATCTATATTTGAGTAAATTTAGATGAAAATAACTTCAATTTTGTTGGATTATGAAAAAAATTTTAGTTGGAAGTGTCAAATTTTAATAAATTTATTTGAAATCAACTTCGATTTTTTTGGATTTTGATGAGTATTTTGGTTGTAGGATCTATATTTGACTAAATTTAGTTGAAAATAACTTCAATTTTCTTGGATGTAGACAAGATTTTTGTTAAATTTTAATAAATTCATTTGAAATCAACTTCGATTTTTTTGGATTTTGTTGAGAATTCTTGTTGTAGGATCTATATTTGATTAAATTTAGATGAAAATAACTTCAATTTTGTTGGATTGTGAAAAAAACTTATTTGGAAGTGTCAAATTTTAATAATATTATTTGAAACCAACTTCGATTTTTTTTTATTTTTTTGAGTATTTTTGTTGTAGGATCTATATTTGAGTAAATTTAGATGAATATAACATCAATTTTTTGGATTGTGAAAAAAATTTTAGTTGGAAGTGTCGAATTTTCAAATTTATTTGAAATCAACTTCGATTATTTTGGATTTTGTTGAGTATTTTTGTTGTAGGATCTATATTTGAGTAGATTTAGATGAAAATAACTTCAATTTTTTGGATTGTGAAAAAAAATTTTAGTTGGAAGGGTCAAATTTTAATAAATTTATTTGAAATCAACTTCGATTTTATTTTATTTTGTTGAGTATTTTTGTTGTAGGATCTATATTTGAGTAAATTTAGATGAAAATAACTTCAATTTTGTTGGATTGTGAAAAAAATTTTAGTTGGAAATGTCAAATTTTAATAAATTTATTTGAAATCAACTTCGATTTTTTTGGATTCTGTTGAGTATTTTTGTTGTAGGATCTATATTTGAGTAAATTTAGATGAAAATAACTTCAATTTTGTTGGATTGTGAAAAAAATTTTAGTTGGAAATGTCAAATTTTAATAAATTTATTTGAAATCAACTTCGATTTTTTTGGATTCTGTTGAGTATTTTTGTTGTAGGATCTATATTTGAGTAAATTTAGATGAAAATAACTTCAATTTTTTGGATTTTGACAAGATTATGGTCAAATTTTAATAAATTCATTTGAAATCAACTTCGATTTTTTTGGATTTTGTTGAGAATTCTTGTTGTAGGATCTATATTTGATTAAATTTAGATGAAAATAACTTCAATTTTGTTGGATTGTGAAAAAAACTTATTTGGAAGTGTCAAATTTTAATAATATTATTTGAAACCAACTTCGATTTTTTTGGATTTTATTGAGTATTTTTGTTGTAGGGTCTATATTTGAGTAAATTTAGATGAAAATTACTTCAATTTTTTGGATTGTGTAAAAAAATTTTAGTTGGAAGGGTCAAATTTTAATAAATTTATTTGAAATCAACTTCGATTATTTTGGGTTTTGTTGAGTATTTTTGTTGTAGGATCTTTATTTGAGTAGATTGTGATAAAAATAACTTCAATTTTGTTGGATTGTGAAAAAAATTTTAGTTGGAAGTGTCAAATTTTAATAAATTTATTTGAAATCAACTTCGATTTTTTTGGATTTTGTTGAGTATTTTTGTTGTAGGCTCTACATTTGAGTAAATTTAGATGAAAATAACTTGAATTTTTTGGATTGTGAAAAAAAATTTTAGTTGGAAGTGTCAAATTTTAATAAATTTATTTGAAATCAACTTCGATTTTTTGGAATTTGTTGAGTATTTTTGTTGTAGGATCTATATTTGAGTAAATTTAGATGAAAATAACTTCAATTTTGTTGGATTGTGAAAAAAATTTTAGTTGGAAGTGTCAAATTTTAATAAATTTATTTGAAATCAACTTCGATTTTTTGGAACTTTGATGAGTATTTTTGTTGTAGGATCTATATTTGAGTAAATTTAGATGAAAATAACTTCAATTTTTTGGATTGTGAAAAAAATTTTAGTTGGAAATGTCAAATTTTTAAATTTATTTGAAATCAACTTCGATTTTTTTGGATTTTGTTGAGTATTTTTGTTGTAGGGTCTATATTTGAGTAAATTTAGATGAAAATAACTTCAGTTTTGTTGGATTGTGAAAAAAATTTTAGTTGGATGTGTTAAATTTTAATAAATTTATTTGAAATCAACTTCGATTTTTTTGAATTTTGTTGAGTATTTTTGTTGTAGGGTCTATATTTGATAAAATTTAGATGAAAATAACTTCAATTTTGTTGGATTGTGAAAAAAAATTTATTTGGAAGTGTCAAATTTTAATAAATTTATTTGAAATCAACTTCGATTTTTTTGGATTTTGTTGAGTATTTTTGTTGTAGGATCTATATTTGAGTAAATTTAGATGAAAATAACTTCAATTTTGTTGGATTGTGAAAAAAATTTTAGTTGGAAGTGTCAAATTTTAATAAATTTATTTGTAATCAACTTCGATTTTTTTGGATTTTGTTGAGTATTTTTGTTGTAGGATCTCTATTTGAGTAAATTTAGATGAAAATAACTTCAATTTTGTTGGATTGTGAAAAAAATTTTAGTTGGAAGTGTCAAATTTTAATAAATTTATTTGAAATCAACTTCGATTTTTTTGGATTTTGTTGAGTATTTTTGTTGTAGGCTCTACATTTGAGTAAATTTAGATGAAAATAACTTCAATTTTTTGGATTGTGAAAAAAAATTTTGGTTGGAAGGGACAAATTTTAATAAATTTATTTGAAATCAACTTCGATTTTTTGGATTTTGTTGAGTATTTTTGTTGTAGGGTCTATATTTGAGTAAATTTAGATGAAAATAACTTCAATTTTGTTGGATTCTGAAAAAAAATTTAGTTGGAAATGTCAAATTTTAATAAATTTATTTGAAATCAACTTCGATTTTTTTGGATTTTGTTGAGTATTTTTGTCGTAGGATCTATGTTTGAGTAAATTTAGATGAAAATAACTTCAATTTTGTTGGATTGTGAAAAAATTTTATTTGGAAGTGTCAAATTTTAATAATATTATTTGAAACCAACTTCGATTTTTTTGGATTTTATTGAGTATTTTTGTTGTAGGATCTATATTTGAGTAAATTTAGATGATAATAACATCAATTTTTTGGATTGTGAAAAAAATTTTAGTTGGAAGTGTAGAATTTTTAAATTTATTTGAAATCAACTTCGATTATTTTGGATTTTGTTGAGTATTTTTGTTGCAGGATCTATATTTGAGTAGATTTAGATGAAAATAACTTCAATTTTTTGGATTGTGAAAAAAAAATTTTGTTGGAAGGGTCAAATTTTAATAAATTTATTTGAAATCAACTTCGATTTTTTTGGATTTTGTTGAGTATTTTTGTTGTAGGATCTATATTTGAGTAAGTTTAGATGAAAATAACTTCAATTTTTTGGATTGTGAAAAAAATTTTAGTTGGAAGTGTCAAATTTTAATAAGTTTATTTGAAATCAACTTCGATTTTTTGGAATTTGTTGAGTATTTTTGTTGTAGGATCTATATTTGAGTAAATTTAGATGAAAATAACTTCAATTTTGTTGGATTGTGAAAAAAATTTTAGTTGGAAGTGTCAAATTTTAATAAATTTATTTGAAATCAACTTCGATTTTTTGGAACTTTGATGAGTATTTTTGTTGTAGGATCTATATTTGAGTAAATTTAGATGAAAATAACTTCAATTTTTTGGATTGTGAAAAAAATTTTAGTTGGAAATGTCAAATTTTTAAATTTATTTGAAATCAACTTCGATTTTTTTGGATTTTGTTGAGTATTTTTGTTGTAGGGTCTATATTTGAGTAAATTTAGATGAAAATAACTTCAATTTTGTTGGATTATGAAAAAAAATTTAGTTGGAAATGTCAAATTTTAATAAATTTATTTGAAATCAACTTCGATTTTTTTGGATTTTGTTGAGTATTTTTGTTGTAGGATCTATATTTGAGTAAATTTAGATGAAAATAACTTCAATTTTTTGGATTTTGACATGATTTTGGTCAAATTTTAATAAATTCATTTGAAATCAACTTCGATTTTTTTGGATTTTGTTGAGTATTTTGGTTGTAGGATCTATATTTGAGTAAATTTAGATGAAAATAACTTCAATTTTGTTGGATTATGAAAAAAATTTTAGTTGGAAGTGTCAAATTTTAATAAATTTATTTGAAATCAACTTCGATTTTTTTGGATTTTGATGAGTATTTTGGTTGTAGGATCTATATTTGACTAAATTTAGTTGAAAATAACTTCAATTTTCTTGGATGTAGACAAGATTTTTGTTAAATTTTAATAAATTCATTTGAAATCAACTTCGATTTTTTTGGATTTTGTTGAGAATTCTTGTTGTAGGATCTCTATTTGAGTAAATTTAGATGAAAATAACTTCAATTTTGTTGGATTGTGAAAAAAACTTATTTGGAAGTGTCAAATTTTAATAATATTATTTGAAACCAACTTCGATTTTTTTTTATTTTTTTGAGTATTTTTGTTGTAGGATCTATATTTGAGTAAATTTAGATGAATATAACATCAATTTTTTGGATTGTGAAAAAAATTTTAGTTGGAAGTGTCGAATTTTCAAATTTATTTGAAATCAACTTCGATTATTTTGGATTTTGTTGAGTATTTTTGTTGTAGGATCTATATTTGAGTAGATTTAGATGAAAATAACTTCAATTTTTTGGATTGTGAAAAAAAATTTTAGTTGGAAGGGTCAAATTTTAATAAATTTATTTGAAATCAACTTCGATTTTATTTTATTTTGTTGAGTATTTTTGTTGTAGGATCTATATTTGAGTAAATTTAGATGAAAATAACTTCAATTTTGTTGGATTGTGAAAAAAATTTTAGTTGGAAATGTCAAATTTTAATAAATTTATTTGAAATCAACTTCGATTTTTTTGGATTCTGTTGAGTATTTTTGTTGTAGGATCTATATTTGAGTAAATTTAGATGAAAATAACTTCAATTTTGTTGGATTGTGAAAAAAATTTTAGTTGGAAATGTCAAATTTTAATAAATTTATTTGAAATCAACTTCGATTTTTTTGGATTCTGTTGAGTATTTTTGTTGTAGGATCTATATTTGAGTAAATTTAGATGAAAATAACTTCAATTTTTTGGATTTTGACAAGATTATGGTCAAATTTTAATAAATTCATTTGAAATCAACTTCGATTTTTTTGGATTTTGTTGAGAATTCTTGTTGTAGGATCTATATTTGATTAAATTTAGATGAAAATAACTTCAATTTTGTTGGATTGTGAAAAAAACTTATTTGGAAGTGTCAAATTTTAATAATATTATTTGAAACCAACTTCGATTTTTTTGGATTTTATTGAGTATTTTTGTTGTAGGGTCTATATTTGAGTAAATTTAGATGAAAATTACTTCAATTTTTTGGATTGTGTAAAAAAATTTTAGTTGGAAGGGTCAAATTTTAATAAATTTATTTGAAATCAACTTCGATTATTTTGGGTTTTGTTGAGTATTTTTGTTGTAGGATCTTTATTTGAGTAGATTGTGATGAAAATAACTTCAATTTTGTTGGATTGTGAAAAAAATTTTAGTTGGAAGTGTCAAATTTTAATAAATTTATTTGAAATCAACTTCGATTTTTTTGGATTTTGTTGAGTATTTTTGTTGTAGGCTCTACATTTGAGTAAATTTAGATGAAAATAACTTCAATTTTTTGGATTGTGAAAAAAAATTTTAGTTGGAAGGGACAAATTTTAATAAATTTATTTGAAATCAACTTCGATTTTTTTGGATTTTGTTGAGTATTTTTGTTGTAGGGTCTATATTTGAGTAAATTTAGATGAAAATAACTTCAATTTTGTTGGATTCTGAAAAAAAATTTAGTTGGAAATGTCAAATTTTAATAAATTTATTTGAAATCAACTTCGATTTTTTTGGATTTTGTTGAGTATTTTTGTCGTAGGATCTATATTTGAGTAAATTTAGATGAAAATAACTTCAATTTTGTTGGATTGTGAAAAAATTTTATTTGGAAGTGTCAAATTTTAATAATATTATTTGAAACCAACTTCGATTTTTTTGGATTTTATTGAGTATTTTTGTTGTAGGATCTATATTTGAGTAAATTTAGATGATAATAACATCAATTTTTTGGATTGTGAAAAAAATTTTAGTTGGAAGTGTCGAATTTTTAAATTTATTTGAAATCAACTTCGATTATTTTGGATTTTGTTGAGTATTTTTGTTGCAGGATCTATATTTGAGTAGATTTAGATGAAAATAACTTCAATTTTTTGGATTGTGAAAAAAAAATTTTGTTGGAAGGGTCAAATTTTAATAAATTTATTTGAAATCAACTTCGATTTTTTTGGATTTTGTTGAGTATTTTTGTTGTAGGATCTATATTTGAGTAAGTTTAGATGAAAATAACTTCAATTTTTTGGATTGTGAAAAAAATTTTAGTTGGAAGTGTCAAATTTTAATAAATTTATTTGAAATCAACTTCGATTTTTTGGAATTTGTTGAGTATTTTTGTTGTAGGATCTATATTTGAGTAAATTTAGATGAAAATAACTTCAATTTTGTTGGATTGTGAAAAAAATTTTAGTTGGAAGTGTCAAATTTTAATAAATTTATTTGAAATCAACTTCGATTTTTTGGAACTTTGATGAGTATTTTTGTTGTAGGATCTATATTTGAGTAAATTTAGATGAAAATAACTTCAATTTTTTGGATTGTGAAAAAAATTTTAGTTGGAAATGTCAAATTTTTAAATTTATTTGAAATCAACTTCGATTTTTTTGGATTTTGTTGAGTATTTTTGTTGTAGGGTCTATATTTGAGTAAATTTAGATGAAAATAACTTCAATTTTGTTGGATTGTGAAAAAAATTTTAGTTGGATGTGTTAAATTTTAATAAATTTATTTGAAATCAACTTCGATTTTTTTGAATTTTGTTGAGTATTTTTGTTGTAGGGTCTATATTTGATAAAATTTAGATGAAAATAACTTCAATTTTGTTGGATTGTGAAAAAAAATTTATTTGGAAGTGTCAAATTTTAATAAATTTATTTGAAATCAACTTCGATTTTTTTGGATTTTGTTGAGTATTTTTGTTGTAGGATCTATATTTGAGTAAATTTAGATGAAAATAACTTCAATTTTGTTGGATTGTGAAAAAAATTTTTGTTGGAAGTGTCAAATTTTAATAAATTTATTTGTAATCAACTTCGATTTTTTTGGATTTTGTTGAGTATTTTTGTTGTAGGATCTCTATTTGAGTAAATTTAGATGAAAATAACTTCAATTTTGTTGGATTGTGAAAAAAAAGTTTAGTTGGAAGGGACAAATTTTAATAAATTTATTTGAAATCAACTTCGATTTTTTTGGATTTTGTTGAGTATTTTTGTTGTAGGGTCTATATTTGAGTAAATTTAGATGAAAATAACTTCAATTTTGCTGGATTGTGAAAAAAATTTTAGTTGGATGTGTTAAATTTTAATAAATTTATTTGAAATCAACTTCGATTTTTTTGAATTTTGTTGAGTATTTTTGTTGTAGGGTCTATATTTGATAAAATTTAGATGAAAATAACTTCAATTTTGTTGGAATGTGAAAAAAATTTATTTGGAAGTGTCAAATTTTAATAATATTATTTGAAACCAACTTCGATTTTTTTGGATTTTATTGAGTATTTTTGTTGTAGGATCTATATTTGAGTAAATTTAGATGAAAATAACATCAATTTTTTGGATTGTGAAAAAAATTTTAGTTGGAAGTGTCGAATTTTTAAATTTATTTGAAATCAACTTCGATTATTTTGGATTTTGTTGAGTATTTTTGTTGCAGGATCTATATTTGAGTAGATTTAGATGAAAATAAGTTCAATTTTTTGGATTGTGAAAAAAAATTTTTGTTGGAAGGGTCAAATTTTAATAAATTTATTTGAAATCAACTTCGATTTTTTTGGATTTTGTTGAGTATTTTTGTTGTAGGATCTATATTTGAGTAGGTTTAGATGAAAATAACTTCAATTTTGTTCGATTGTGAAAAAAATTTTAGTTGGAAGTGTCAAATTTAAACAAATTTATTTGAAATCAACTTCGATTTTTTGGATTTTGTTGAGTATTTTTGTTGTAGGATCTATATTTGAGTAAATTTAGATGAAAATAACTTCAATTTTTTGGATTGTGAAAAAAATTTTAGTTGGAAGTGTCAAATTTTAATAAATTTATTTGAAATCAACTTCGATTTTTTGGAATTTGTTGAGTATTTTTGTTGTAGGATCTATATTTGAGTAAATTTAGATGAAAAAAACTTCAATTTTGTTGGATTGTGAAAAAAATTTTAGTTGGAAGTGTAAAATTTTAATAAATTTATTTGAAATCAACTTCGATTTTTTGGAACTTTGATGAGTATTTTTGTTGTAGGATCTATATTTGAGTAAATTTAGATGAAAATAACTTCAATTTTTTGGATTGTGAAAAAAATTTTAGTTGGAAATGTCAAATTTTTAAATTTATTTGAAATCAACTTCGATTTTTTTGGATTTTGTTGAGTATTTTTGTTGTAGGGTCTATATTTGAGTAAATTTAGATGAAAATAACTTCAATTTTGTTGGATTGTGAAAAAAATTTTAGTTGGATGTGTTAAATTTTAATAAATGTATTTGAAATCAACTTCGATTTTTTTGAATTTTGTTGAGTATTTTTGTTGTAGGATCTATATTTGATAAAATTTAGATGAAAATAACTTCAATTTTGTTGGATTGTGAAAAAAAATTTATTCGGAAGTGTCAAATTTTAATAAATTTATTTGAAATCAACTTCGATTTTTTTGGATTTTGTTGAGTATTTTTGTCGTAGGATCTATATTTGAGTAAATTTAGATGAAAATAACTTCAATTTTGTTGGAATGTGAAAAAAATTTATTTGGAAGTGTCAAATTTTAATAATATTATTTGAAACCAACTTCGATTTTTTTGGATTTTATTGAGTATTTTTGTTGTAGGATCTATATTTGAGTAAATTTAGATGAAAATAACATCAATTTTTTGGATTGTGAAAAAAATTTTAGTTGGAAGTGTCGAATTTTTAAATTTATTTGAAATCAACTTCGATTATTTTGGATTTTGTTGAGTATTTTTGTTGCAGGATCTATATTTGAGTAGATTTAGATGAAAATAACTTCAATTTTTTGGATTGTGAAAAAAAATTTTTGTTGGAAGGGTCAAATTTTAATAAATTTATTTGAAATCAACTTCGATTTTTTTGGATTTTGTTGAGTATTTTTGTTGTAGGATCTATATTTGAGTAGGTTTAGATGAAAATAACTTCAATTTTGTTCGATTGTGAAAAAAATTTTAGTTGGAAGTGTCAAATTTAAACAAATTTATTTGAAATCAACTTCGATTTTTTGGATTTTGTTGAGTATTTTTGTTGTAGGATCTCTATTTGAGTAAATTTAGATGAAAATAACTTCAATTTTGTTGGATTGTGAAAAAAAAGTTTAGTTGGTTGGGACAAATTTTAATAAATTTATTTGAAATCAACTTCGATTTTTTTGGATTTTGTTGAGTATTTTTGTTGAAGGGTCTATATTTGAGTAAATTTAGATGAAAATCTCTTCAATTTTGTTGGATTCTGAAAAAAAATTTAGTTGGAAATGTCAAATTTTAATAAATTTATTTGAAATCAACTTCGATTTTTTTTGGATTTTGTTGAGTATTTTTATCGTAGGATCTATATTTGAGTAAATTTAGATGAAAATAACATCAATTTTGTTGGAATGTGAAAAAAATTTATTTGGAAGTGTCAAATTTTAATAATATTATTTGAAACCAACTTCGATTTTTTTGGATTTTAATGAGTATTTTTGTTGTAGGATCTATATTTGAGTAAATTTAGATGAAAATAACATCAATTTTTTGGATTGTGAAAAAATTTTAGTTGGAAGTGTCGAATTTTTAAATTTATTTGAAATCAACTTCGATTATTTTGGATTTTGTTGAGTATTTTTGTTGCAGGATCTATATTTGAGTAGATTTAGATGAAAATAACTTCAATTTTTTGGATTGTGAAAAAAAATTTTTGTTGGAAGGGTCAAATTTTAATAAATTTATTTGAAATCAACTTCGATTTTTTTGGATTTTGTTGAGTATTTTTGTTGTAGGATCTATATTTGAGTAAGTTTAGATGAAAATAACTTCAATTTTGTTCGATTGTGAAAAAAATTTTAGTTGGAAGTGTCAAATTTAAACAAATTTATTTGAAATCAACTTCGATTTTTTGGATTTTGTTGAGTATTTTTGTTGTAGGATCTATATTTGAGTAAATTTAGATGAAAATAACTTCAATTTTGTTGGATTGTGAAAAAAATTTTAGTTGGAAGTGTCAAATTTTAATAAATTTATTTGAAATCAACTTCGATTTTTTTGGATTTTGTTGAGTATTTTTGTTGAAGGATCTATATTTGAGTAAATTTAGATAAAAATAACTTCAATTTTGTTGGATTGTGAAAAAAATTTTAGTTGGAAGTGTCAAATTTTAATAAATTTATTTGAAATCAACTTCGATTTTTTTGGATTTTGTTGAGTATTTTTGTTGTAGGATCTATATTTGAGTAAATTTAGATGAAAATAACTTTAATTTTGTTGGATTGTGAAAAAAATTTTAGTTGGAAGGGTCAAATTTTAATAAATTTATTTGAAATCAACTTCGATTTTTTTTTATTTTGTTGAGTATTTTTGTTGTAGGATCTATATTTGAGTAAATTTAGATGAAAATAACTTCAATTTTGTTGGATTGTGAAAAAAATTTTAGTTGGAAATGTCATATTTTAATAAATTTATTTGAAATCAACTTCGATTTTTTTGGATTTTGTTGAGTATTTTTGTTGTAGGATCTATATTTGAGTAAATTTAGATGAAAATAACTTCAATTTTTTGGATTTTGACAAGATTTTGGTCAAATTTTAATAAATTCATTTGCAATCAACTTCGATTTTTTTGGATTTTGTTGAGAATTCTTGTTGTAGGATCTATATTTGATTAAATTTAGATGAAAATAACTTCAATTTTTTGGATTGTGAAAAAAAATTTTAGTTGGAAGGGTCAAATTTTAATAAATTTATTTGAAATCAACTTCGATTATTTTGGGTTTTGTTGAGTATTTTTGTTGTAGGATCTATATTTGAGTAGATTTAGATGAAAATAACTTCAATTTTGTTGGATTGTGAAAAAAATTTCAGTTGGAAGTGTCAAATTTTAATAAATTTATTTGAAATCAACTTCGATTTTTTTGGATTTTATTGAGTATTTTTGTTGTAGGGTCTATATTTGAGTAAATTTAGATGAAAATAACTTCAATTTTTTGGATTTTGACAAGATTTTGGTCAAATTTTAATAAATTCATTTGAAATCAACTTCGATTTTTTTGGATTTTGTTGAGAATTCTTGTTGTAGGATCTATATTTGAGTAAATTTAGATGAAAATAACATCAATTTTTTGGACTGTGAAAAAAATTTTAGTTGGAAGTGTCGAATTTTTAAATTTATTTGAAATCAACTTCGATTATTTTGGATTTTGTTGAGTATTTTTGATGCAGGATCTATATTTGAGTAGATTTAGATGAAAATAACTTCAATTTTTTGGACTGTGAAAAAAAATTTTTGTTGGAAGGGTCAAATTTTAATAAATTTATTTGAAATCAACTTCGATTTTTTTGGATTTTGTCGAGTATTTTTGTTGTAGGATCTATATTTGAGTAAGTTTAGATGAAAATAACTTCAATTTTGTTCGATTGTGAAAAAAATTTTAGTTGGAAGTGTCAAATTTTAATAAATTTATTTGAAATCAACTTCGATTTTTTGGATTTTGTTGAGTATTTTTGTTGTAGGATCTATACTTGAGTAAATTTAGATGAAAATAACTTCAATTTTGTTGGATTGTGAAAAAAATTTTAGTTGGAAGTGTCAAATTTTAATAAATTTATTTGAAATCAACTTCGATTTTTTTGGATTTTGTTGAGTATTTTTGTTGAAGGATCTATATTTGAGTAAATTTAGATAAAAATAACTTCAATTTTGTTGGATTGTGAAAAAAATTTTAGTTGGAAGTGTCAAATTTTAATAAATTTATTTGAAATCAACTTCGATTTTTTTGGATTTTGTTGAGTATTTTTGTTGTAGGATCTATATTTGAGTAAATTTAGATGAAAATAACTTCAATTTTGTTGGATTGTGAAAAAAATTTTAGTTGGAAATGTCAAATTTTAATAAATTTATTTGAAATCAACTTCGATTTTTTTGGATTTTGTTGATTATTTTTGTTGTAGGATCTATATTTGAGTAAACTTAGATGAAAATAACTTATATTATGTGAATTTTGACAATATTTTGGTCAAATTTTAATAAATTCATTTGAAATCAACTTCGATTTTTTGGGATTTTGTTGAGTATTTTGGATGTAGGGTCTATATTTGAGTAAATTTAGATGAAAATAACTTCAATTTTGTTGGATTATGAAAAAAATTTTAGTTGGAAGTGTCAAATTTTAATAAATTTATTTGAAATCAACTTCGATTTTTTTGGATTTTGTTGAGTATTTTTGTTGTAGGATCTATATTTGAGTAAATTTAGATGAAAATAACTTCAATTTTGTTGGATTGTGAAAAGAAATTTAGTTGGAAGTGTCAAATTTTAATAAATTTATTTGAAATCAACTTCGATTTTTTTGGATTTTGTTGAGTATTTTTGTTGAAGGATCTATATTTGAGTAAATTTAGATAAAAATAACTTCAATTTTGTTGGATTATGAAAAAAATTTATTTGGAAGTGTCAAATTTTAATAATATTATTTGAAACCAACTTCGATTTTTTTGGATTTTATTGAGTATTTTTGTTGTATGATCTATATTTGAGTAAATTTAGATGAAAATAACATCAATTTTTTGGATTGTGAAAAAAATTTTAGTTGGAAGTGTCGAATTTTTAAATTTATTTGAAATCAACTTCGATTAATTTGGATTTTGTTGAGTATTTTTGTTGTAGGATCTATATTTGAGTAGATTTAGATGAAAATAACTTCAATTTTTTGGATTGTGAAAAAAAATTTTAGTTGGAAGGGTCAAATTTTAATAAATTTATTTGAAATCAACTTCGATTTTTTTTTATTTTGTTGAGTATTTTTGTCGTAGGATCTATATTTGAGTAAATTTAGATGAAAATAACTTCAATTTTGTTGGATTGTGAAAAAAATTTTAGTTGGAAGTGTCAAATTTTAATAAATTTATTTGAAATCAACTTCGATTTTTTTGGATTTGGTTGAGTATTTTTGTTGTAGGGTCTATATTTGAGTAAATTTAGATGAAAATAACTTCAATTTTGTTGGATGATGAAAAAAAATTTAGTTGGAAATGTCAAATTTTAATAAATTTATTTGAAATCAACTTCGATTTTTTTGGATTTTGTTGAGTATTTTTGTTGTAGGATCTATATTTGAGTAAATTTAGATGAAAATAACTTCAATTTTTTGGATTTTGACAAGATTTTGGTCAAATTTTAATAAATTCATTTGAAATCAACTTCGATTTTTTTGGATTTTGTTGCGTATTTTGGTTGTAGGATCTATATTTGAGTAAATTTAGATGAAAATAACTTCAATTTTGTTGGATTATGAAAAAAATTTTAGTTGGGACTGTCAAATTTTAATAAATTTATTTGAAATCAACTTCGATTTTTTTGGATTTTGATGAGTATTTTGGTTGTAGGATCTATATTTGACTAAATTTAGTTGAAAATAACTTCAATTTTCTTGGATGTAGACAAGATTTTTGTTAAATTTTAATAAATTCATTTGAAATCAACTTCGATTTTTTTGGATTTTGTTGAGAATTCTTGTTGTAGGATCTATATTTGATTAAATTTAGATGAAAATAACTTCAATTTTGTTGGATTGTGAAAAAAACTTATTTGGAAGTGTCAAATTTTAATAATATTATTTGAAGCCAACTTCGATTTTTTTGGATTTTTTTGAGTATTTTTGTTGTAGGATCTATATTTGAGTAAATTTAGATGAAAATAACATCAATTTTCTGGATTGTGAAAAAAATTTTAGTTGGAAGTGTCGAATTTTCAAATTTATTTGAAATCAACTTCGATTATTTTGGATTTTCTTGAGTATTTTTGTTGTAGGATCTATATTTGAGTAGATTTAGATGAAAATAACTTCAATTTTTTGGATTTTGACAAGATTTTGGTCAAATTTTAATAAATTCAATTGAAATCAACTTCGATTTTTTTGGATTTTGTTGAGAATTCTTGTTGTAGGATCTATATTTGATTAAATTTAGATGAAAATAACTTCAATTTTATTGGATTGTGAAAAAAACTTATTTGGAAGTGTCAAATTTTAATAATATTATTTGAAACCAACTTCGATTTTTTTGGATTTTATTGAGTATTTTTGTTGTAGGGTCTATATTTGAGTAAATTTAGATAAAAATAACTTCAATTTTGTTGGATTATGAAAAAAAATTCAGTTGGAAATGTCAAATTTTAATAAATTTATTTGAAATCAACTTCGATTTCTTTGGATTTTGTTGAGTATTTTTGTTGTAGGGTCTATATTTGAGTAAATTTAGATGAAAATAACTTCAATTTTTTGGATTGTGAAAAAAAATTTTAGTTGGAAGGGACAAATTTTAATAAATTTATTTGAAATCAACTTCGATTTTTTTGGATTTTGTTGAGTATTTATGTTGTATGATCTATATTTGAGTAGATTTAGATGAAAATAACTTCAATTTTGTTGGATTGTGAAAAAAATTTTAGTTGGAAGTGTCAAATTTTAATAAATTTATTTGAAATCAACTTCGATTATTTTGGATTTTGTTGAGTATTTTTGTTGTAGGATCTATATGTGAGTAAATTTAGATGAAAATAACTTCAATTTTGTTGGATTGTGAAAAGAATTTTAGTTGGAAGTGTCAAATTTTAATAAATTTATTTGAAATCAACTTCGATTTTTTTGGATTTTGTTGAGTATTTTTGTTGTAGGGTCTATATTTGAGTAAATTTAGATGAAAATAACTTCAATTTTGTTGGATGATGAAAAAAAATTTAGTTGGAAATGTCAAATTTTAATAAATTTATTTGAAATCAACTTCGATTTTTTTAGATTTTGTTGAGTATTTTTGTTGTAGGATCTATATTTGAGTAAATTTAGATGAAAATAACTTCAATTTTTTGGATTTTGACAAGATTTTGGTCAAATTTTAATAAATTCATTTGAAATCAACTTCGATTTTTTTGGATTTTGTTGCGTATTTTGGTTGTAGGATCTATATTTGAGTAAATTTAGATGAAAATAACTTCAATTTTGTTGGATTATGAAAAAAATTTTAGTTGGAACTGTCAAATTTTAATAAATTTATTTGAAATCAACTTCGATTTTTTTGGATTTTGATGAGTATTTTGGTTGTAGGATCTATATTTGACTAAATTTAGTTGAAAATAACTTCAATTTTCTTGGATGTAGACAAGATTTTTGTTAAATTTTAATAAATTCATTTGAAATCAACTTCGATTTTTTTGGATTTTGTTGAGAATTCTTGTTGTAGGATCTATATTTGATTAAATTTAGATGAAAATAACTTCAATTTTGTTGGATTGTGAAAAAAACTTATTTGGAAGTGTCAAATTTTAATAATATTATTTGAAACCAACTTCGATTTTTTTTTATTTTTTTGAGTATTTTTGTTGTAGGATCTATATTTGAGTAAATTTAGATGAAAATAACATCAATTTTCTGGATTGTGAAAAAAATTTTAGTTGGAAGTGTCGAATTTTCAAATTTATTTGAAATCAACTTCGATTATTTTGGATTTTGTTGAGTATTTTTGTTGCAGGATCTATATTTGAGTAGATTTAGATGAAAATAACTTCAATTTTTTGGATAGTGAAAAAAAATTTTTGTTGGAAGGGTCAAATTTTAATAAATTTATTTGAAATCAACTTCGATTTTTTTGGATTTTGTTGAGTATTTTTGTTGTAGGATCTATATTTGAGTAAGTTTAGATGAAAATAACTTCAATTTTTTCGATTGTGAAAAAAATTTTAGTTGGAAGTGTCAAATTTTAATAAATTTATTTGAAATCAACTTCGATTTTTTGGAATTTGTTGAGTATTTTTGTTGTAGGATCTATATTTGAGTAAATTTAGATGAAAATAACTTCAATTTTGTTGGATTGTGAAAAAAATTTTAGTTGGAAGGGACAAATTTTAATAAATTTATTTGAAATCAACTTCGATTTTTTTGGATTTTGTTGAGTATTTTTGTTGAAGGATCTATATTTGAGTAAATTTAGATAAAAATAACTTCAATTTTGTTGGATTGTGAAAAAAACTTATTTGGAAGTGTCAAATTTTAATAATATTATTTGAAACCAACTTCGATTTTTTTTTATTTTTTTGAGTATTTTTGTTGTAGGATCTATATTTGAGTAAATTTAGATGAAAATAACATCAATTTTCTGGATTGTGAAAAAAATTTTAGTTGGAAGTGTCGAATTTTCAAATTTATTTGAAATCAACTTCGATTATTTTGGATTTTGTTGAGTATTTTTGTTGCAGGATCTATATTTGAGTAGATTTAGATGAAAATAACTTCAATTTTTTGGATAGTGAAAAAAAATTTTTGTTGGAAGTGTCAAATTTTAATAAATTTATTTGAAATCAACTTCGATTTTTTTTTATTTTGTTGAGTATTTTTGTTGTAGGATCTATATTTGAGTAAATTTAGATGAAAATAATTTCAATTTTGTTGGATTGTGAAAAAAATTTTAGTTGGAAATGTCATATTTTAATAAATTTATTTGAAATCAACTTCGATTTTTTTGGATTTTGTTGAGTATTTTTGTTGTAGGATCTATATTTGAGTAAATTTAGATGAAAATAACTTCAATTTTTTGGATTTTGACAAGATTTTGGTCAAATTTTAATAAATTCATTTGAAATCAACTTCGATTATTTGGATTTTGTTGAGAATTCTTGTTGTAGGATCTATATTTGATTAAATTTAGATGAAAATAACTTCAATTTTTTGGATTGTGAAAAAAAATTTTAGTTGGAAGGGTCAAATTTTAATAAATTTATTTGAAATCAACTTCGATTATTTTGGGTTTTGTTGAGTATTTTTGTTGTAGGATCTATATTTGAGTAGATTTAGATGAAAATAACTTCAATTTTGTTGGATTGTGAAAAAAATTTTAGTTGGAAGTGTCAAATTTTAATAAATTTATTTGAAATCAACTTCGATTTTTTTGGATTTTATTGAGTATTTTTGTTGTAGGGTCTATATTTGAGTAAATTTAGATGAAAATAACTTCAATTTTTTGGATTTTGACAAGATTTTGGTCAAATTTTAATAAATTCATTTGAAATCAACTTCGATTTTTTTGGATTTTGTTGTGAATTCTTGTTGTAGGATCTATGTTTGAGTAAATTTAGATGAAAATAACATCAATTTTTTGGACTGTGAAAAAAATTTTAGTTGGAAGTGTCGAATTTTTAAATTTATTTGAAATCAACTTCGATTATTTTGGATTTTGTAGAGTATTTTTGATGCAGGATCTATATTTGAGTAGATTTAGATGAAAATAACTTCAATTTTTTGGACTGTGAAAAAAAATTTTTGTTGGAAGGGTCAAATTTTAATAAATTTATTTGAAATCAATTTCGATTTTTTTGGATTTTGTTGAGTATTTTTGTTGTAGGATCTATATTTGAGTAAATTTAGATGAAAATAACTTCAATTTTGTTGGATTGTGAAAAGAAATTTAGTTGGAAGTGTCAAATTTTAATAAATTTATTTGAAATCAACTTCGATTTTTTTGGATTTTGTTGAGTATTTTTGTTGAAGGATCTATATTTGATTAAATTTAGATGAAAATAACTTCAATTTTGTTGGATTATGAAAAAAATTTATTTGGAAGTGTCAAATTTTAATAATATTATTTGAAACCAACTTCGATTTTTTTGGATTTTATTGAGTATTTTTGTTGTATGATCTATATTTGAGTAAATTTAGATGAAAATAACATCAATTTTTTGGATTGTGAAAAAAATTTTAGTTGGAAGTGTCGAATTTTTAAATTTATTTGAAATCAACTTCGATTAATTTGGATTTTGTTGAGTATTTTTGTTGTAGGATCTATATTTGAGTAGATTTAGATGAAAATAACTTCAATTTTTTGGATTGTGAAAAAAAATTTTAGTTGGAAGGGTCAAATTTTAATAAATTTATTTGAAATCAACTTCGATTTTTTTTTATTTTGTTGAGTATTTTTGTTGTAGGATCTATATTTGAGTAAATTTAGATGAAAATAACTTCAATTTTGTTGGATTGTGAAAAAAATTTTAGTTGGAAGTGTCAAATTTTAATAAATTTATTTGAAATCAACTTCGATTTTTTTGGATTTTGTTGAGTATTTTTGTTGTAGGGTCTATATTTGAGTAAATTTAGATGAAAATAACTTCAATTTTGTTGGATGATGAAAAAAAATTTAGTTGGAAATGTCAAATTTTAATAAATTTATTTGAAATCAACTTCGATTTTTTTGGATTTTGTTGAGTATTTTTGTTGTAGGATTTATATTTGAGTAAATTTAGATGAAAATAACTTCAATTTTGTTGGATTATGAAAAAAATTTTAGTTGGAAGTGTCAAATTTTAATAAATTTATTTGAAATCAACTTCGATTTTTTTGGATTTTGTTGAGTATTTTTGTTGTAGGATCTATATTTGAGTGAATTTAGATGAAAATAACTTCAATTTTGTTGGATTGTGAAAAGAAATTTAGTTGGAAGTGTCAAATTTTAATAAATTTATTTGAAATCAACTTCGATTTTTTTGGATTTTGTTGAGTATTTTTGTTGAAGGATATATATTTGAGTAAATTTAGATAAAAATAACTTCAATTTTGTTGGATTGTGAAAAAAATTTTAGTTGGAAGTGTCAAGTTTTAATAAATTTATTTGAAATCAACTTCGATTTTTTGGATTTTGACGAGTATTTTTGTTGTAGGATCTATATTTGATTAAATTTAGATGAAAATAACTTCAATTTTGTTGGATTATGAAAAAATTTTAGTTGGAAGTGTCATACTTTAATAAATTCATATGAAATCAACTTCGATTTTTTTGGATTTTGTCGAGTATTTTTGTTGTAGGATCTATATTTGAGTAAATTTTGTTGAAAATAACTTCAATTTTCTTGGATGTAGACAAGATTTTTGTCAAATTTTAATAAATTCATTTGAAATATAACTTCGATTTTTTTGGATTTTGTTGAGAATTCTTGTTGTAGGATCTATATTTGATTAAATTTAGATGAAAATAACTTCAATTTTGTTGGATTATGAAAAAAATTTATTTGGAAGTGTCAAATTTTAATAATATTATTTGAAACCAACTTCGATTTTTTTGGATTTTATTGAGTATTTTTGTTGTATGATCTATATTTGAGTAAATTTAGATGAAAATAACATCAATTTTTTGGATTGTGAAAAAAATTTTAGTTGGAAGTGTCGAATTTTTAAATTTATTTGAAATCAACTTTGATTAATTTGGATTTTGTTGAGTATTTTTGATGTAGGATCTATATTTGAGTAAATTTAGATGAAAATAACTTCAATTTTGTTGGATTGTGAAAAGAAATTTAGTTGGAAGTGTCAAATTTTAATAAATTTATTTGAAATCAACTTCGATTTTTTTGGATTTTGTTGAGTATTTTTGTTGAAGGATCTATATTTGAGTAAATTTAGATAAAAATAACTTCAATTTTGTTGGATTGTGACAAAAATTTTAGTTGGAAGTGTCAAGTTTTAATAAATTTATTTGAAATCAACTTCGATTTTTTGGATTTTGACGAGTATTTTTGTTGTAGGATCTATATTTGATTAAATTTAGATGAAAATAACTTCAATTTTGTTGGATTATGAAAAAATTTTAGTTGGAAGTGTCATACTTTAATAAATTCATATGAAATCAACTTCGATTTTTTTGGATTTTGTCGAGTATTTTTGTTGTAGGATCTATATTTGAGTAAATTTAGATGAAAATAACTTCAATTTTGTTGGATTGTGAAAAAAAAGTTTAGTTGGTTGGGACAAATTTTAATAAATTTATTTGAAATCAACTTCGATTTTTTTGGATTTTGTTGAGTATTTTTGTTGAAGGGTCTATATTTGAGTAAATTTAGATGAAAATCTCTTCAATTTTGTTGGATTCTGAAAAAAAATTTAGTTGGAAATGTCAAATTTTAATAAATTTATTTGAAATCAACTTCGATTTTTTTTGGATTTTGTTGAGTATTTTTATCGTAGGATCTATATTTGAGTAAATTTAGATGAAAATAACATCAATTTTGTTGGAATGTGAAAAAAATTTATTTGGAAGTGTCAAATTTTAATAATATTATTTGAAACCAACTTCGATTTTTTTGGATTTTAATGAGTATTTTTGTTGTAGGATCTATATTTGAGTAAATTTAGATGAAAATAACATCAATTTTTTGGATTGTGAAAAAATTTTAGTTGGAAGTGTCGAATTTTTAAATTTATTTGAAATCAACTTCGATTATTTTGGATTTTGTTGAGTATTTTTGTTGCAGGATCTATATTTGAGTAGATTTAGATGAAAATAACTTCAATTTTTTGGATTGTGAAAAAAAATTTTTGTTGGAAGGGTCAAATTTTAATAAATTTATTTGAAATCAACTTCGATTTTTTTGGATTTTGTTGAGTATTTTTGTTGTAGGATCTATATTTGAGTAAGTTTAGATGAAAATAACTTCAATTTTGTTCGATTGTGAAAAAAATTTTAGTTGGAAGTGTCAAATTTAAACAAATTTATTTGAAATCAACTTCGATTTTTTGGATTTTGTTGAGTATTTTTGTTGTAGGATCTATATTTGAGTAAATTTAGATGAAAATAACTTCAATTTTGTTGGATTGTGAAAAAAATTTTAGTTGGAAGTGTCAAATTTTAATAAATTTATTTGAAATCAACTTCGATTTTTTTGGATTTTGTTGAGTATTTTTGTTGAAGGATCTATATTTGAGTAAATTTAGATAAAAATAACTTCAATTTTGTTGGATTGTGAAAAAAATTTTAGTTGGAAGTGTCAAATTTTAATAAATTTATTTGAAATCAACTTCGATTTTTTTGGATTTTGTTGAGTATTTTTGTTGTAGGATCTATATTTGAGTAAATTTAGATGAAAATAACTTTAATTTTGTTGGATTGTGAAAAAAATTTTAGTTGGAAGGGTCAAATTTTAATAAATTTATTTGAAATCAACTTCGATTTTTTTTTATTTTGTTGAGTATTTTTGTTGTAGGATCTATATTTGAGTAAATTTAGATGAAAATAACTTCAATTTTGTTGGATTGTGAAAAAAATTTTAGTTGGAAATGTCATATTTTAATAAATTTATTTGAAATCAACTTCGATTTTTTTGGATTTTGTTGAGTATTTTTGTTGTAGGATCTATATTTGAGTAAATTTAGATGAAAATAACTTCAATTTTTTGGATTTTGACAAGATTTTGGTCAAATTTTAATAAATTCATTTGAAATCAACTTCGATTTTTTTGGATTTTGTTGAGAATTCTTGTTGTAGGATCTATATTTGATTAAATTTAGATGAAAATAACTTCAATTTTTTGGATTGTGAAAAAAAATTTTAGTTGGAAGGGTCAAATTTTAATAAATTTATTTGAAATCAACTTCGATTATTTTGGGTTTTGTTGAGTATTTTTGTTGTAGGATCTATATTTGAGTAGATTTAGATGAAAATAACTTCAATTTTGTTGGATTGTGAAAAAAATTTCAGTTGGAAGTGTCAAATTTTAATAAATTTATTTGAAATCAACTTCGATTTTTTTGGATTTTATTGAGTATTTTTGTTGTAGGGTCTATATTTGAGTAAATTTAGATGAAAATAACTTCAATTTTTTGGATTTTGACAAGATTTTGGTCAAATTTTAATAAATTCATTTGAAATCAACTTCGATTTTTTTGGATTTTGTTGAGAATTCTTGTTGTAGGATCTATATTTGAGTAAATTTAGATGAAAATAACATCAATTTTTTGGACTGTGAAAAAAATTTTAGTTGGAAGTGTCGAATTTTTAAATTTATTTGAAATCAACTTCGATTATTTTGGATTTTGTTGAGTATTTTTGATGCAGGATCTATATTTGAGTAGATTTAGATGAAAATAACTTCAATTTTTTGGACTGTGAAAAAAAATTTTTGTTGGAAGGGTCAAATTTTAATAAATTTATTTGAAATCAACTTCGATTTTTTTGGATTTTGTCGAGTATTTTTGTTGTAGGATCTATATTTGAGTAAGTTTAGATGAAAATAACTTCAATTTTGTTCGATTGTGAAAAAAATTTTAGTTGGAAGTGTCAAATTTTAATAAATTTATTTGAAATCAACTTCGATTTTTTGGATTTTGTTGAGTATTTTTGTTGTAGGATCTATACTTGAGTAAATTTAGATGAAAATAACTTCAATTTTGTTGGATTGTGAAAAAAATTTTAGTTGGAAGTGTCAAATTTTAATAAATTTATTTGAAATCAACTTCGATTTTTTTGGATTTTGTTGAGTATTTTTGCTGAAGGATCTATATTTGAGTAAATTTAGATAAAAATAACTTCAATTTTGTTGGATTGTGAAAAAAATTTTAGTTGGAAGTGTCAAATTTTAATAAATTTATTTGAAATCAACTTCGATTTTTTTGGATTTTGTTGAGTATTTTTGTTGTAGGATCTATATTTGAGTAAATTTAGATGAAAATAACTTCAATTTTGTTGGATTGTGAAAAAAATTTTAGTTGGAAATGTCAAATTTTAATAAATTTATTTGAAATCAACTTCGATTTTTTTGGATTTTGTTGATTATTTTTGTTGTAGGATCTATATTTGAGTAAACTTAGATGAAAATAACTTATATTATGTGAATTTTGACAATATTTTGGTCAAATTTTAATAAATTCATTTGAAATCAACTTCGATTTTTTGGGATTTTGTTGAGTATTTTGGATGTAGGGTCTATATTTGAGTAAATTTAGATGAAAATAACTTCAATTTTGTTGGATTATGAAAAAAATTTTAGTTGGAAGTGTCAAATTTTAATAAATTTATTTGAAATCAACTTCGATTTTTTTGGATTTTGTTGAGTATTTTTGTTGTAGGATCTATATTTGAGTAAATTTAGATGAAAATAACTTCAATTTTGTTGGATTGTGAAAAGAAATTTAGTTGGAAGTGTCAAATTTTAATAAATTTATTTGAAATCAACTTCGATTTTTTTGGATTTTGTTGAGTATTTTTGTTGAAGGATCTATATTTGAGTAAATTTAGATAAAAATAACTTCAATTTTGTTGGATTATGAAAAAAATTTATTTGGAAGTGTCAAATTTTAATAATATTATTTGAAACCAACTTCGATTTTTTTGGATTTTATTGAGTATTTTTGTTGTATGATCTATATTTGAGTAAATTTAGATGAAAATAACATCAATTTTTTGGATTGTGAAAAAAATTTTAGTTGGAAGTGTCGAATTTTTAAATTTATTTGAAATCAACTTCGATTAATTTGGATTTTGTTGAGTATTTTTGTTGCAGGATCTATATTTGAGTAGATTTAGATGAAAATAACTTCAATTTTTTGGATTGTGAAAAAAAATTTTTGTTGGAAGGGTCAAATTTTAATAAATTTATTTGAAATCAACTTCGATTTTTTTGGATTTTGTTGAGTATTTTTGTTGTAGGATCTATATTTGAGTAAGTTTAGATGAAAATAACTTCAATTTTGTTCGATTGTGAAAAAAATTTTAGTTGGAAGTGTCAAATTTAAACAAATTTATTTGAAATCAACTTCGATTTTTTGGATTTTGTTGAGTATTTTTGTTGTAGGATCTATATTTGAGTAAATTTAGATGAAAATAACTTCAATTTTGTTGGATTGTGAAAAAAATTTTAGTTGGAAGTGTCAAATTTTAATAAATTTATTTGAAATCAACTTCGATTTTTTTGGATTTTGTTGAGTATTTTTGTTGAAGGATCTATATTTGAGTAAATTTAGATAAAAATAACTTCAATTTTGTTGGATTGTGAAAAAAATTTTAGTTGGAAGTGTCAAATTTTAATAAATTTATTTGAAATCAACTTCGATTTTTTTGGATTTTGTTGAGTATTTTTGTTGTATGATCTATATTTGAGTAAATTTAGATGAAAATAACATCAATTTTTTGGATTGTGAAAAAAATTTTAGTTGGAAGTGTCGAATTTTTAAATTTATTTGAAATCAACTTCGATTAATTTGGATTTTGTTGAGTATTTTTGTTGCAGGATCTATATTTGAGTAGATTTAGATGAAAATAACTTCAATTTTTTGGATTGTGAAAAAAAATTTTTGTTGGAAGGGTCAAATTTTAATAAATTTATTTGAAATCAACTTCGATTTTTTTGGATTTTGTTGAGTATTTTTGTTGTAGGATCTATATTTGAGTAAATTTAGATGAAAATAACTTCAATTTTTTGGATTTTGACAAGATTTTGGTCAAATTTTAATAAATTCATTTGAAATCAACTTCGATTTTTTTGGATTTTGTTGAGAATTCTTGTTGTAGGATCTATATTTGATTAAATTTAGATGAAAATAACTTCAATTTTTTGGATTGTGAAAAAAAATTTTAGTTGGAAGGGTCAAATTTTAATAAATTTATTTGAAATCAACTTCGATTATTTTGGGTTTTGTTGAGTATTTTTGTTGTAGGATCTATATTTGAGTAGATTTAGATGAAAATAACTTCAATTTTGTTGGATTGTGAAAAAAATTTCAGTTGGAAGTGTCAAATTTTAATAAATTTATTTGAAATCAACTTCGATTTTTTTGGATTTTATTGAGTATTTTTGTTGTAGGGTCTATATTTGAGTAAATTTAGATGAAAATAACTTCAATTTTTTGGATTTTGACAAGATTTTGGTCAAATTTTAATAAATTCATTTGAAATCAACTTCGATTTTTTTGGATTTTGTTGAGAATTCTTGTTGTAGGATCTATATTTGAGTAAATTTAGATGAAAATAACATCAATTTTTTGGACTGTGAAAAAAATTTTAGTTGGAAGTGTCGAATTTTTAAATTTATTTGAAATCAACTTCGATTATTTTGGATTTTGTTGAGTATTTTTGATGCAGGATCTATATTTGAGTAGATTTAGATGAAAATAACTTCAATTTTTTGGACTGTGAAAAAAAATTTTTGTTGGAAGGGTCAAATTTTAATAAATTTATTTGAAATCAACTTCGATTTTTTTGGATTTTGTCGAGTATTTTTGTTGTAGGATCTATATTTGAGTAAGTTTAGATGAAAATAACTTCAATTTTGTTCGATTGTGAAAAAAATTTTAGTTGGAAGTGTCAAATTTTAATAAATTTATTTGAAATCAACTTCGATTTTTTGGATTTTGTTGAGTATTTTTGTTGTAGGATCTATACTTGAGTAAATTTAGATGAAAATAACTTCAATTTTGTTGGATTGTGAAAAAAATTTTAGTTGGAAGTGTCAAATTTTAATAAATTTATTTGAAATCAACTTCGATTTTTTTGGATTTTGTTGAGTATTTTTGCTGAAGGATCTATATTTGAGTAAATTTAGATAAAAATAACTTCAATTTTGTTGGATTGTGAAAAAAATTTTAGTTGGAAGTGTCAAATTTTAATAAATTTATTTGAAATCAACTTCGATTTTTTTGGATTTTGTTGAGTATTTTTGTTGTAGGATCTATATTTGAGTAAATTTAGATGAAAATAACTTCAATTTTGTTGGATTGTGAAAAAAATTTTAGTTGGAAATGTCAAATTTTAATAAATTTATTTGAAATCAACTTCGATTTTTTTGGATTTTGTTGATTATTTTTGTTGTAGGATCTATATTTGAGTAAACTTAGATGAAAATAACTTATATTATGTGAATTTTGACAATATTTTGGTCAAATTTTAATAAATTCATTTGAAATCAACTTCGATTTTTTGGGATTTTGTTGAGTATTTTGGATGTAGGGTCTATATTTGAGTAAATTTAGATGAAAATAACTTCAATTTTGTTGGATTATGAAAAAAATTTTAGTTGGAAGTGTCAAATTTTAATAAATTTATTTGAAATCAACTTCGATTTTTTTGGATTTTGTTGAGTATTTTTGTTGTAGGATCTATATTTGAGTAAATTTAGATGAAAATAACTTCAATTTTGTTGGATTGTGAAAAGAAATTTAGTTGGAAGTGTCAAATTTTAATAAATTTATTTGAAATCAACTTCGATTTTTTTGGATTTTGTTGAGTATTTTTGTTGAAGGATCTATATTTGAGTAAATTTAGATAAAAATAACTTCAATTTTGTTGGATTATGAAAAAAATTTATTTGGAAGTGTCAAATTTTAATAATATTATTTGAAACCAACTTCGATTTTTTTGGATTTTATTGAGTATTTTTGTTGTATGATCTATATTTGAGTAAATTTAGATGAAAATAACATCAATTTTTTGGATTGTGAAAAAAATTTTAGTTGGAAGTGTCGAATTTTTAAATTTATTTGAAATCAACTTCGATTAATTTGGATTTTGTTGAGTATTTTTGTTGTAGGATCTATATTTGAGTAGATTTAGATGAAAATAACTTCAATTTTTTGGATTGTGAAAAAAAATTTTAGTTGGAAGGGTCAAATTTTAATAAATTTATTTGAAATCAACTTCGATTTTTTTTTATTTTGTTGAGTATTTTTGTCGTAGGATCTATATTTGAGTAAATTTAGATGAAAATAACTTCAATTTTGTTGGATTGTGAAAAAAATTTTAGTTGGAAGTGTCAAATTTTAATAAATTTATTTGAAATCAACTTCGATTTTTTTGGATTTGGTTGAGTATTTTTGTTGTAGGGTCTATATTTGAGTAAATTTAGATGAAAATAACTTCAATTTTGTTGGATGATGAAAAAAAATTTAGTTGGAAATGTCAAATTTTAATAAATTTATTTGAAATCAACTTCGATTTTTTTGGATTTTGTTGAGTATTTTTGTTGTAGGATCTATATTTGAGTAAATTTAGATGAAAATAACTTCAATTTTTTGGATTTTGACAAGATTTTGGTCAAATTTTAATAAATTCATTTGAAATCAACTTCGATTTTTTTGGATTTTGTTGCGTATTTTGGTTGTAGGATCTATATTTGAGTAAATTTAGATGAAAATAACTTCAATTTTGTTGGATTATGAAAAAAATTTTAGTTGGGACTGTCAAATTTTAATAAATTTATTTGAAATCAACTTCGATTTTTTTGGATTTTGATGAGTATTTTGGTTGTAGGATCTATATTTGACTAAATTTAGTTGAAAATAACTTCAATTTTCTTGGATGTAGACAAGATTTTTGTTAAATTTTAATAAATTCATTTGAAATCAACTTCGATTTTTTTGGATTTTGTTGAGAATTCTTGTTGTAGGATCTATATTTGATTAAATTTAGATGAAAATAACTTCAATTTTGTTGGATTGTGAAAAAAACTTATTTGGAAGTGTCAAATTTTAATAATATTATTTGAAACCAACTTCGATTTTTTTGGATTTTTTTGAGTATTTTTGTTGTAGGATCTATATTTGAGTAAATTTAGATGAAAATAACATCAATTTTCTGGATTGTGAAAAAAATTTTAGTTGGAAGTGTCGAATTTTCAAATTTATTTGAAATCAACTTCGATTATTTTGGATTTTCTTGAGTATTTTTGTTGTAGGATCTATATTTGAGTAGATTTAGATGAAAATAACTTCAATTTTTTGGATTTTGACAAGATTTTGGTCAAATTTTAATAAATTCAATTGAAATCAACTTCGATTTTTTTGGATTTTGTTGAGAATTCTTGTTGTAGGATCTATATTTGATTAAATTTAGATGAAAATAACTTCAATTTTGTTGGATTGTGAAAAAAACTTATTTGGAAGTGTCAAATTTTAATAATATTATTTGAAACCAACTTCGATTTTTTTGGATTTTATTGAGTATTTTTGTTGTAGGGTCTATATTTGAGTAAATTTAGATAAAAATAACTTCAATTTTGTTGGATTATGAAAAAAAATTCAGTTGGAAATGTCAAATTTTAATAAATTTATTTGAAATCAACTTCGATTTCTTTGGATTTTGTTGAGTATTTTTGTTGTAGGGTCTATATTTGAGTAAATTTAGATGAAAATAACTTCAATTTTTTGGATTGTGAAAAAAAATTTTAGTTGGAAGGGACAAATTTTAATAAATTTATTTGAAATCAACTTCGATTTTTTTGGATTTTGTTGAGTATTTATGTTGTATGATCTATATTTGAGTAGATTTAGATGAAAATAACTTCAATTTTGTTGGATTGTGAAAAAAATTTTAGTTGGAAGTGTCAAATTTTAATAAATTTATTTGAAATCAACTTCGATTATTTTGGATTTTGTTGAGTATTTTTGTTGTAGGATCTATATGTGAGTAAATTTAGATGAAAATAACTTCAATTTTGTTGGATTGTGAAAAGAATTTTAGTTGGAAGTGTCAAATTTTAATAAATTTATTTGAAATCAACTTCGATTTTTTTGGATTTTGTTGAGTATTTTTGTTGTAGGGTCTATATTTGAGTAAATTTAGATGAAAATAACTTCAATTTTGTTGGATGATGAAAAAAAATTTAGTTGGAAATGTCAAATTTTAATAAATTTATTTGAAATCAACTTCGATTTTTTTAGATTTTGTTGAGTATTTTTGTTGTAGGATCTATATTTGAGTAAATTTAGATGAAAATAACTTCAATTTTTTGGATTTTGACAAGATTTTGGTCAAATTTTAATAAATTCATTTGAAATCAACTTCGATTTTTTTGGATTTTGTTGCGTATTTTGGTTGTAGGATCTATATTTGAGTAAATTTAGATGAAAATAACTTCAATTTTGTTGGATTATGAAAAAAATTTTAGTTGGAACTGTCAAATTTTAATAAATTTATTTGAAATCAACTTCGATTTTTTTGGATTTTGATGAGTATTTTGGTTGTAGGATCTATATTTGACTAAATTTAGTTGAAAATAACTTCAATTTTCTTGGATGTAGACAAGATTTTTGTTAAATTTTAATAAATTCATTTGAAATCAACTTCGATTTTTTTGGATTTTGTTGAGAATTCTTGTTGTAGGATCTATATTTGATTAAATTTAGATGAAAATAACTTCAATTTTGTTGGATTGTGAAAAAAACTTATTTGGAAGTGTCAAATTTTAATAATATTATTTGAAACCAACTTCGATTTTTTTTTATTTTTTTGAGTATTTTTGTTGTAGGATCTATATTTGAGTAAATTTAGATGAAAATAACATCAATTTTCTGGATTGTGAAAAAAATTTTAGTTGGAAGTGTCGAATTTTCAAATTTATTTGAAATCAACTTCGATTATTTTGGATTTTGTTGAGTATTTTTGTTGCAGGATCTATATTTGAGTAGATTTAGATGAAAATAACTTCAATTTTTTGGATAGTGAAAAAAAATTTTTGTTGGAAGGGTCAAATTTTAATAAATTTATTTGAAATCAACTTCGATTTTTTTGGATTTTGTTGAGTATTTTTGTTGTAGGATCTATATTTGAGTAAGTTTAGATGAAAATAACTTCAATTTTTTGGATTGTGAAAAAAATTTTAGTTGGAAGTGTCAAATTTTAATAAATTTATTTGAAATCAACTTCGATTTTTTGGAATTTGTTGAGTATTTTTGTTGTAGGATCTATATTTGAGTAAATTTAGATGAAAATAACTTCAATTTTGTTGGATTGTGAAAAAAATTTTAGTTGGAAGGGACAAATTTTAATAAATTTATTTGAAATCAACTTCGATTTTTTTGGATTTTGTTGAGTATTTTTGTTGAAGGATCTATATTTGAGTAAATTTAGATAAAAATAACTTCAATTTTGTTGGATTGTGAAAAAAATTTTTGTTGGAAGTGTCAAATTTTAATAAATTTATTTGAAATCAACTTCGATTTTTTTTTATTTTGTTGAGTATTTTTGTTGTAGGATCTATATTTGAGTAAATTTAGATGAAAATAATTTCAATTTTGTTGGATTGTGAAAAAAATTTTAGTTGGAAATGTCATATTTTAATAAATTTATTTGAAATCAACTTCGATTTTTTTGGATTTTGTTGAGTATTTTTGTTGTAGGATCTATATTTGAGTAAATTTAGATGAAAATAACTTCAATTTTTTGGATTTTGACAAGATTTTGGTCAAATTTTAATAAATTCATTTGAAATCAACTTCGATTATTTGGATTTTGTTGAGAATTCTTGTTGTAGGATCTATATTTGATTAAATTTAGATGAAAATAACTTCAATTTTTTGGATTGTGAAAAAAAATTTTAGTTGGAAGGGTCAAATTTTAATAAATTTATTTGAAATCAACTTCGATTATTTTGGGTTTTGTTGAGTATTTTTGTTGTAGGATCTATATTTGAGTAGATTTAGATGAAAATAACTTCAATTTTGTTGGATTGTGAAAAAAATTTTAGTTGGAAGTGTCAAATTTTAATAAATTTATTTGAAATCAACTTCGATTTTTTTGGATTTTATTGAGTATTTTTGTTGTAGGGTCTATATTTGAGTAAATTTAGATGAAAATAACTTCAATTTTTTGGATTTTGACAAGATTTTGGTCAAATTTTAATAAATTCATTTGAAATCAACTTCGATTTTTTTGGATTTTGTTGTGAATTCTTGTTGTAGGATCTATGTTTGAGTAAATTTAGATGAAAATAACATCAATTTTTTGGACTGTGAAAAAAATTTTAGTTGGAAGTGTCGAATTTTTAAATTTATTTGAAATCAACTTCGATTATTTTGGATTTTGTAGAGTATTTTTGATGCAGGATCTATATTTGAGTAGATTTAGATGAAAATAACTTCAATTTTTTGGACTGTGAAAAAAAAATTTTGTTGGAAGGGTCAAATTTTAATAAATTTATTTGAAATCAACTTCGATTTTTTTGGATTTTGTTGAGTATTTTTGTTGTAGGATCTATATTTGAGTAAATTTAGATGAAAATAACTTCAATTTTGTTGGATTGTGAAAAGAAATTTAGTTGGAAGTGTCAAATTTTAATAAATTTATTTGAAATCAACTTCGATTTTTTTGGATTTTGTTGAGTATTTTTGTTGAAGGATCTATATTTGATTAAATTTAGATGAAAATAACTTCAATTTTGTTGGATTATGAAAAAAATTTATTTGGAAGTGTCAAATTTTAATAATATTATTTGAAACCAACTTCGATTTTTTTGGATTTTATTGAGTATTTTTGTTGTATGATCTATATTTGAGTAAATTTAGATGAAAATAACATCAATTTTTTGGATTGTGAAAAAAATTTTAGTTGGAAGTGTCGAATTTTTAAATTTATTTGAAATCAACTTCGATTAATTTGGATTTTGTTGAGTATTTTTGTTGTAGGATCTATATTTGAGTAGATTTAGATGAAAATAACTTCAATTTTTTGGATTGTGAAAAAAAATTTTAGTTGGAAGGGTCAAATTTTAATAAATTTATTTGAAATCAACTTCGATTTTTTTTTATTTTGTTGAGTATTTTTGTTGTAGGATCTATATTTGAGTAAATTTAGATGAAAATAACTTCAATTTTGTTGGATTGTGAAAAAAATTTTAGTTGGAAGTGTCAAATTTTAATAAATTTATTTGAAATCAACTTCGATTTTTTTGGATTTTGTTGAGTATTTTTGTTGTAGGGTCTATATTTGAGTAAATTTAGATGAAAATAACTTCAATTTTGTTGGATGATGAAAAAAAATTTAGTTGGAAATGTCAAATTTTAATAAATTTATTTGAAATCAACTTCGATTTTTTTGGATTTTGTTGAGTATTTTTGTTGTAGGATTTATATTTGAGTAAATTTAGATGAAAATAACTTCAATTTTGTTGGATTATGAAAAAAATTTTAGTTGGAAGTGTCAAATTTTAATAAATTTATTTGAAATCAACTTCGATTTTTTTGGATTTTGTTGAGTATTTTTGTTGTAGGATCTATATTTGAGTGAATTTAGATGAAAATAACTTCAATTTTGTTGGATTGTGAAAAGAAATTTAGTTGGAAGTGTCAAATTTTAATAAATTTATTTGAAATCAACTTCGATTTTTTTGGATTTTGTTGAGTATTTTTGTTGAAGGATCTATATTTGAGTAAATTTAGATAAAAATAACTTCAATTTTGTTGGATTGTGAAAAAAATTTTAGTTGGAAGTGTCAAGTTTTAATAAATTTATTTGAAATCAACTTCGATTTTTTGGATTTTGACGAGTATTTTTGTTGTAGGATCTATATTTGATTAAATTTAGATGAAAATAACTTCAATTTTGTTGGATTATGAAAAAATTTTAGTTGGAAGTGTCATACTTTAATAAATTCATATGAAATCAACTTCGATTTTTTTGGATTTTGTCGAGTATTTTTGTTGTAGGATCTATATTTGAGTAAATTTTGTTGAAAATAACTTCAATTTTCTTGGATGTAGACAAGATTTTTGTCAAATTTTAATAAATTCATTTGAAATATAACTTCGATTTTTTTGGATTTTGTTGAGAATTCTTGTTGTAGGATCTATATTTGATTAAATTTAGATGAAAATAACTTCAATTTTGTTGGATTATGAAAAAAATTTATTTGGAAGTGTCAAATTTTAATAATATTATTTGAAACCAACTTCGATTTTTTTGGATTTTGTTGAGTATTTTTGTTGTAGGATCTATATTTGAGTAAGTTTAGATGAAAATAACTTCAATTTTTTGGATTGTGAAAAAAATTTTAGTTGGAAGTGTCAAATTTTAATAAATTTATTTGAAATCAACTTCGATTTTTTGGAATTTGTTGAGTATTTTTGTTGTAGGATCTATATTTGAGTAAATTTAGATGAAAATAACTTCAATTTTGTTGGATTGTGAAAAAAATTTTAGTTGGAAGGACAAATTTTAATAAATTTATTTGAAATCAACTTCGATTTTTTTGGATTTTGTTGAGTATTTTTGTTGAAGGATCTATATTTGAGTAAATTTAGATAAAAATAACTTCAATTTTGTTGGATTGTGAAAAAAATTTTTGTTGGAAGTGTCAAATTTTAATAAATTTATTTGAAATCAACTTCGATTTTTTTTTATTTTGTTGAGTATTTTTGTTGTAGGATCTATATTTGAGTAAATTTAGATGAAAATAATTTCAATTTTGTTGGATTGTGAAAAAAATTTTAGTTGGAAATGTCATATTTTAATAAATTTATTTGAAATCAACTTCGATTTTTTTGGATTTTGTTGAGTATTTTTGTTGTAGGATCTATATTTGAGTAAATTTAGATGAAAATAACTTCAATTTTTTGGATTTTGACAAGATTTTGGTCAAATTTTAATAAATTCATTTGAAATCAACTTCGATTATTTGGATTTTGTTGAGAATTCTTGTTGTAGGATCTATATTTGATTAAATTTAGATGAAAATAACTTCAATTTTTTGGATTGTGAAAAAAAATTTTAGTTGGAAGGGTCAAATTTTAATAAATTTATTTGAAATCAACTTCGATTATTTTGGGTTTTGTTGAGTATTTTTGTTGTAGGATCTATATTTGAGTAGATTTAGATGAAAATAACTTCAATTTTGTTGGATTGTGAAAAAAATTTTAGTTGGAAGTGTCAAATTTTAATAAATTTATTTGAAATCAACTTCGATTTTTTTGGATTTTATTGAGTATTTTTGTTGTAGGGTCTATATTTGAGTAAATTTAGATGAAAATAACTTCAATTTTTTGGATTTTGACAAGATTTTGGTCAAATTTTAATAAATTCATTTGAAATCAACTTCGATTTTTTTGGATTTTGTTGTGAATTCTTGTTGTAGGATCTATGTTTGAGTAAATTTAGATGAAAATAACATCAATTTTTTGGACTGTGAAAAAAATTTTAGTTGGAAGTGTCGAATTTTTAAATTTATTTGAAATCAACTTCGATTATTTTGGATTTTGTAGAGTATTTTTGATGCAGGATCTATATTTGAGTAGATTTAGATGAAAATAACTTCAATTTTTTGGACTGTGAAAAAAAATTTTTGTTGGAAGGGTCAAATTTTAATAAATTTATTTGAAATCAACTTCGATTTTTTTGGATTTTGTTGAGTATTTTTGTTGTAGGATCTATATTTGAGTAAATTTAGATGAAAATAACTTCAATTTTGTTGGATTGTGAAAAGAAATTTAGTTGGAAGTGTCAAATTTTAATAAATTTATTTGAAATCAACTTCGATTTTTTTGGATTTTGTTGAGTATTTTTGTTGAAGGATCTATATTTGATTAAATTTAGATGAAAATAACTTCAATTTTGTTGGATTATGAAAAAAATTTATTTGGAAGTGTCAAATTTTAATAATATTATTTGAAACCAACTTCGATTTTTTTGTATTTTATTGAGTATTTTTGTTGTATGATCTATATTTGAGTAAATTTAGATGAAAATAACATCAATTTTTTGGATTGTGAAAAAAATTTTAGTTGGAAGTGTCGAATTTTTAAATTTATTTGAAATCAACTTCGATTAATTTGGATTTTGTTGAGTATTTTTGTTGTAGGATCTATATTTGAGTAGATTTAGATGAAAATAACTTCAATTTTTTGGATTGTGAAAAAAAATTTTAGTTGGAAGGGTCAAATTTTAATAAATTTATTTGAAATCAACTTCGATTTTTTTTTATTTTGTTGAGTATTTTTGTTGTAGGATCTATATTTGAGTAAATTTAGATGAAAATAACTTCAATTTTGTTGGATTGTGAAAAAAATTTTAGTTGGAAGTGTCAAATTTTAATAAATTTATTTGAAATCAACTTCGATTTTTTTGGATTTTGTTGAGTATTTTTGTTGTAGGGTCTATATTTGAGTAAATTTAGATGAAAATAACTTCAATTTTGTTGGATGATGAAAAAAAATTTAGTTGGAAATGTCAAATTTTAATAAATTTATTTGAAATCAACTTCGATTTTTTTGGATTTTGTTGAGTATTTTTGTTGTAGGATTTATATTTGAGTAAATTTAGATGAAAATAACTTCAATTTTGTTGGATTATGAAAAAAATTTTAGTTGGAAGTGTCAAATTTTAATAAATTTATTTGAAATCAACTTCGATTTTTTTGGATTTTGTTGAGTATTTTTGTTGTAGGATCTATATTTGAGTGAATTTAGATGAAAATAACTTCAATTTTGTTGGATTGTGAAAAGAAATTTAGTTGGAAGTGTCAAATTTTAATAAATTTATTTGAAATCAACTTCGATTTTTTTGGATTTTGTTGAGTATTTTTGTTGAAGGATCTATATTTGAGTAAATTTAGATAAAAATAACTTCAATTTTGTTGGATTGTGAAAAAAATTTTAGTTGGAAGTGTCAAGTTTTAATAAATTTATTTGAAATCAACTTCGATTTTTTGGATTTTGACGAGTATTTTTGTTGTAGGATCTATATTTGATTAAATTTAGATGAAAATAACTTCAATTTTGTTGGATTATGAAAAAATTTTAGTTGGAAGTGTCATACTTTAATAAATTCATATGAAATCAACTTCGATTTTTTTGGATTTTGTCGAGTATTTTTGTTGTAGGATCTATATTTGAGTAAATTTTGTTGAAAATAACTTCAATTTTCTTGGATGTAGACAAGATTTTTGTCAAATTTTAATAAATTCATTTGAAATATAACTTCGATTTTTTTGGATTTTGTTGAGAATTCTTGTTGTAGGATCTATATTTGATTAAATTTAGATGAAAATAACTTCAATTTTGTTGGATTATGAAAAAAATTTATTTGGAAGTGTCAAATTTTAATAATATTATTTGAAACCAACTTCGATTTTTTTGGATTTTATTGAGTATTTTTGTTGTATGATCTATATTTGAGTAAATTTAGATGAACATAACATCAATTTTTTGGATTGTGAAAAAAATTTTAGTTGGAAGTGTCGAATTTTTAAATTTATTTGAAATCAACTTTGATTAATTTGGATTTTGTTGAGTATTTTTGATGTAGGATCTATATTTGAGTAAATTTAGATGAAAATAACTTCAATTTTGTTGGATTGTGAAAAGAAATTTAGTTGGAAGTGTCAAATTTTAATAAATTTATTTGAAATCAACTTCGATTTTTTTGGATTTTGTTGAGTATTTTTGTTGAAGGATCTATATTTGAGTAAATTTAGATAAAAATAACTTCAATTTTGTTGGATTGTGAAAAAAATTTTAGTTGGAAGTGTCAAGTTTTAATAAATTTATTTGAAATCAACTTCGATTTTTTGGATTTTGACGAGTATTTTTGTTGTAGGATCTATATTTGATTAAATTTAGATGAAAATAACTTCAATTTTGTTGGATTATGAAAAAATTTTAGTTGGAAGTGTCATACTTTAATAAATTCATATGAAATCAACTTCGATTTTTTTGGATTTTGTCGAGTATTTTTGTTGTAGGATCTATATTTGAGTAAATTTTGTTGAAAATAACTTCAATTTTCTTGGATGTAGACAAGATTTTTGTCAAATTTTAATAAATTCATTTGAAATATAACTTCGATTTTTTTGGATTTTGTTGAGAATTCTTGTTGTAGGATCTATATTTGATTAAATTTAGATGAAAATAACTTCAATTTTGTTGGATTATGAAAAAAATTTATTTGGAAGTGTCAAATTTTAATAATATTATTTGAAACCAACTTCGATTAATTTGGATTTTGTTGAGTATTTTTGTTGTAGGATCTATATTTGAGTAAATTTAGATGAAAATAACTTCAATTTTGTTGGATTGTGAAAAAAATTTTAGTTGGAAGTGTCAAATTTTAATAAATTTATTTGAAATCAACTTCGATTTTTTTGGATTTTGTTGAGTATTTTTGTTGTAGGGTCTATATTTGAGTAAATTTAGATGAAAATAACTTCAATTTTGTTGGATGATGAAAAAAAATTTAGTTGGAAATGTCAAATTTTAATAAATTTATTTGAAATCAACTTCGATTTTTTTGGATTTTGTTGAGTATTTTTGTTGTAGGATCTATATTTGAGTAAATTTAGATGAAAATAACTTCAATTTTTTGGATTTTGACAAGATTTTGGTCAAATTTTAATAAATTCATTTGAAATCAACTTCGATTTTTTTGGATTTTGTTGCGTATTTTGGTTGTAGGATCTATATTTGAGTAAATTTAGATGAAAATAACTTCAATTTTGTTGGATTATGAAAAAAAATTTAGTTGGAACTGTCAAATTTTAATAAATTTATTTGAAATCAACTTCGATTTTTTTGGATTTTGATGAGTATTTTGGTTGTAGGATCTATATTTGACTAAATTTAGTTGAAAATAACTTCAATTTTCTTGGATGTAGACAAGATTTTTGTTAAATTTTAATAAATTCATTTGAAATCAACTTCGATTTTTTTGGATTTTGTTGAGAATTCTTGTTGTAGGATCTATATTTGATTAAATTTAGATGAAAATAACTTCAATTTTGTTGGATTGTGAAAAAAACTTATTTGGAAGTGTCAAATTTTAATAATATTATTTGAAACCAACTTCGATTTTTTTGGATTTTTTTGAGTATTTTTGTTGTAGGATCTATATTTGAGTAAATTTAGATGAAAATAACATCAATTTTCTGGATTGTGAAAAAAATTTTAGTTGGAAGTGTCGAATTTTCAAATTTGTTTGAAATCAACTTCGATTATTTTGGATTTTGTTGAGTATTTTTGTTGTAGGATCTATATTTGAGTAGATTTAGATGAAAATAACTTCAATTTTTTGGATTTTGACAAGATTTTGGTCAAATTTTAATAAATTCAATTGAAATCAACTTCGATTTTTTTGGATTTTGTTGAGAATTCTTGTTGTAGGATCTATATTTGATTAAATTTAGATGAAAATAACTTCAATTTTGTTGGATTGTGAAAAAAACTTATTTGGAAGTGTCAAATTTTAATAATATTATTTGAAACCAACTTCGATTTTTTTGGATTTTATTGAGTATTTTTGTTGTAGGGTCTATATTTGAGTAAATTTAGATGAAAATAACTTCAATTTTTTGGATTGTGAAAAAAAATTTTAGTTGGAAGGGACAAATTTTAATAAATTTATTTGAAATCAACTTCGATTTTTTTGGATTTTGTTGAGTATTTTTGTTGTAGGGTCTATATTTGAGTAAATTTAGATGAAAATAACTTCAATTTTTTGGATTGTGAAAAAAAATTTTAGTTGGAAGGGTCAAATTTTAATAAATTTATTTGAAACCAACTTCGATTATTTTGGGTTTTGTTGAGTATTTTTGTTGTAGGATCTATATTTGAGTAGATTTAGATGAAAATAACTTCAATTTTGTTGGATTGTGAAAAAAATTTTAGTTGGAAGTGTCAAATTTTAATAAATTTATTTGAAATCAACTTCGATTATTTTGGATTTTGTTGAGTATTTTTGTTGTAGGATCTATATTTGAGTAAATTTAGATGAAAATAACTTCAATTTTGTTGGATTGTGAAAAAAATTTTAGTTGGAAGTGTCAAATTTTAATAAATTTATTTGAAATCAACTTCGATTTTTTTGGATTTTGTTGAGTATTTTTGTTGTAGGGTCTATATTTGAGTAAATTTAGATGAAAATAACTTCAATTTTGTTGGATGATGAAAAAAAATTTAGTTGGAAATGTCAAATTTTAATAAATTTATTTGAAACCAACTTCGATTATTTTGGGTTTTGTTGAGTATTTTTGTTGTAGGATCTATATTTGAGTAGATTTAGATGAAAATAACTTCAATTTTGTTGGATTGTGAAAAAAATTTTAGTTGGAAGTGTCAAATTTTAATAAATTTATTTGAAATCAACTTCGATTTCTTTGGATTTTGTTGAGTATTTTTGTTGTAGGCTCTATATTTGAGTAAATTTAGATGAAAATAACTTCAATTTTGTTGGATTGTGAAAAAAATTTTAGTTGGAAGTGTCAAATTTTAATAAATTTATTTGAAATCAACTTCGATTTTTTTTTATTTTGTTGAGTATTTTTGTTGTAGGGTCTATATTTGAGTAAATTTAGATGAAAATAACTTCAATTTTTTGGATTGTGAAAAAAAATTTTAGTTGGAAGGGTCAAATTTTAATACATTTATTTGAAACCAACTTCGATTATTTTGGGTTTTGTTGAGTATTTTTGTTGTAGGATCTATATTTGAGTAGATTTAGATGAAAATAACTTCAATTTTGTTGGATTGTGAAAAAAATTTTAGTTGGAAGTGTCAAATTTTAATAAATTTATTTGAAATCAACTTCGATTAGTTTGGATTTTGTTGAGTATTTTTGTTGTAGGATCTATATTTGAGTAAATTTAGATGAAAATAACTTCAATTTTGTTGGATTGTGAAAAAAATTTTAGTTGGAAGTGTCAAATTTTAATAAATTTATTTGAAATCAACTTCGATTTTTTTTTATTTTGTTGAGTATTTTTGTTGTAGGATCTATATTTGAGTAAATTTAGATGAAAATAACTTCAATTTTGTTGGATTGTGAAAAAAATTTTAGTTGGAAGTGTCAAATTTTAATAAATTTATTTGAAATCAACTTCGATTTTTTTGGATTTTGTTGAGTATTTTTGTTGTAGGGTCTATATTTGAGTAAATTTAGATGAAAATAACTTCAATTTTGTTGGATGATGAAAAAAAATTTAGTTGGAAATGTCAAATTTTAATAAATTTATTTGAAATCAACTTCGATTTTTTTGGATTTTGTTGAGTATTTTTGTTGTAGGATCTATATTTGAGTAAATTTAGATGAAAATAACTTCAATTTTTTGGATTTTGACAAGATTTTGGTCAAATTTTAATAAATTCATTTGAAATCAACTTCGATTTTTTTGGATTTTGTTGCGTATTTTGGTTGTAGGATCTATATTTGAGTAAATTTAGATGAAAATAACTTCAATTTTGTTGGATTATGAAAAAAATTTTAGTTGGAACTGTCAAATTTTAATAAATTTATTTGAAATCAACTTCGATTTTTTTGGATTTTGATGAGTATTTTGGTTGTAGGATCTATATTTGACTAAATTTAGTTGAAAATAACTTCAATTTTCTTGGATGTAGACAAGATTTTTGTTAAATTTTAATAAATTCATTTGAAATCAACTTCGATTTTTTTGGATTTTGTTGAGAATTCTTGTTGTAGGATCTATATTTGATTAAATTTAGATGAAAATAACTTCAATTTTGTTGGATTGTGAAAAAAACTTATTTGGAAGTGTCAAATTTTAATAATATTATTTGAAACCAACTTCGATTTTTTTGGATTTTTTTGAGTATTTTTGTTGTAGGATCTATATTTGAGTAAATTTAGATGAAAATAACATCAATTTTCTGGATTGTGAAAAAAATTTTAGTTGGAAGTGTCGAATTTTCAAATTTATTTGAAATCAACTTCGATTATTTTGGATTTTGTTGAGTATTTTTGTTGTAGGATCTATATTTGAGTAGATTTAGATGAAAATAACTTCAATTTTTTGGATTTTGACAAGATTTTGGTCAAATTTTAATAAATTCAATTGAAATCAACTTCGATTTTTTTGGATTTTGTTGAGAATTCTTGTTGTAGGATCTATATTTGATTAAATTTAGATGAAAATAACTTCAATTTTGTTGGATTGTGAAAAAAACTTATTTGGAAGTGTCAAATTTTAATAATATTATTTGAAACCAACTTCGATTTTTTTGGATTTTATTGAGTATTTTTGTTGTAGGGTCTATATTTGAGTAAATTTAGATGAAAATAACTTCAATTTTTTGGATTGTGAAAAAAAATTTTAGTTGGAAGGGACAAATTTTAATAAATTTATTTGAAATCAACTTCGATTTTTTTGGATTTTGTTGAGTATTTTTGTTGTAGGGTCTATATTTGAGTAAATTTAGATGAAAATAACTTCAATTTTTTGGATTGTGAAAAAAAATTTTAGTTGGAAGGGTCAAATTTTAATAAATTTATTTGAAACCAACTTCGATTATTTTGGGTTTTGTTGAGTATTTTTGTTGTAGGATCTATATTTGAGTAGATTTAGATGAAAATAACTTCAATTTTGTTGGATTGTGAAAAAAATTTTAGTTGGAAGTGTCAAATTTTAATAAATTTATTTGAAATCAACTTCGATTATTTTGGATTTTGTTGAGTATTTTTGTTGTAGGATCTATATTTGAGTAAATTTAGATGAAAATAACTTCAATTTTGTTGGATTGTGAAAAAAATTTTAGTTGGAAGTGTCAAATTTTAATAAATTTATTTGAAATCAACTTCGATTTTTTTGGATTTTGTTGAGTATTTTTGTTGTAGGGTCTATATTTGAGTAAATTTAGATGAAAATAACTTCAATTTTGTTGGATGATGAAAAAAAATTTAGTTGGAAATGTCAAATTTTAATAAATTTATTTGAAACCAACTTCGATTATTTTGGGTTTTGTTGAGTATTTTTGTTGTAGGATCTATATTTGAGTAGATTTAGATGAAAATAACTTCAATTTTGTTGGATTGTAAAAAAAATTTTAGTTGGAAGTGTCAAATTTTAATAAATTTATTTGAAATCAACTTCGATTTCTTTGGATTTTGTTGAGTATTTTTGTTGTAGGGTCTATATTTGAGTAAATTTAGATGAAAATAACTTCAATTTTTTGGATTGTGAAAAAAAATTTTAGTTGGAAGGGACAAATTTTAATAAATTTATTTGAAATCAACTTCGATTTTTTTGGATTTTGTTGAGTATTTTTGTTGTAGGGTCTATATTTGAGTAAATTTAGATGAAAATAACATCAATTTTTTGGATTGTGAAAAAAATTTTAGTTGGAAGTGTCAAATTTTAATAAATTTATTTGAAATCAACTTCGATTTTTTGGAATTTGTTGAGTATTTTTGTTGTAGGATCTATATTTGAGTAAATTTAGATGAAAATAACTTCAAATTTGTTGGATTGTGAAAAAAATTTTAGTTGGAAGTGTCAAATTTTAATAAATTTATTTGAAATCAACTTCGATTTTATTGGATTTTGTTGAGAATTCTTGTTGTAGGATCTATATTTGATTAAATTTAGATGAAAATAACTTCAATTTTGTTGGATTGTGAAAAAAACTTATTTGGAAGTGTCAAATTTTAATAATATTATTTGAAACCAACTTTGATTTTTTTGGATTTTATTGAGTATTTTTGTTGTAGGGTCTATATTTGAGTAAATTTAGATGAAAATAACTTCAATTTTTTGGATTGTGAAAAAAAATTTTAGTTGGAAGGGTCAAATTTTAATAAATTTATTTGAAACCAACTTCGATTATTTTGGGTTTTGTTGAGTATTTTTGTTGTAGGATCTATATTTGAGTAGATTTAGATGAAAATAACTTCAATTTTGTTGGATTGTGAAAAAAATTTTAGTTGGAAGGGTCAAATTTTAATAAATTTATTTGAAATCAACTTCGATTATTTTGGGTTTTGTTGAGTATTTTTGTTGTAGGATCTATATTTGAGTAGATTTAGATGAAAATAACTTCAATTTTGTTGGATTGTGAAAAAAATTTTAGTTGGAAGTGTCAAATTTTAATAAATTTATTTGAAATCAACTTCGATTATTTTGGATTTTGTTGAGTATTTTTGTTGCAGGATCTATATTTGAGTAGATTTAGATGAAAATAACTTCAATTTTGTTGGATGATGAAAAAAAATTTAGTTGGAAATGTCAAATTTTAATAAATTTATTTGAAACCAACTTCGATTATTTTGGGTTTTGTTGAGTATTTTTATTGTAGGATCTATATTTGAGTAGATTTAGATGAAAATAACTTCAATTTTGTTGGATTGTGAAAAAAATTTTAGTTGGAAGTGTCAAATTTTAATAAATTTATTTGAAATCAACTTCGATTTCTTTGGATTTTGTTGAGTATTTTTGTTGTAGGGTCTATATTTGAGTAAATTTAGATGAAAATAACTTCAATTTTGTTGGATGATGAAAAAAAATTTAGTTGGAAATGTCAAATTTTAATAAATTTATTTGAAACCAACTTCGATTATTTTGGGTTTTGTTGAGTATTTTTGTTGTAGGATCTATATTTGAGTAGATTTAGATGAAAATAACTTCAATTTTGTTGGATTGTAAAAAAAATTTTAGTTGGAAGTGTCAAATTTTAATAAATTTATTTGAAATCAACTTCGATTTCTTTGGATTTTGTTGAGTATTTTTGTTGTAGGGTCTATATTTGAGTAAATTTAGATGAAAATAACTTCAATTTTGTTGGATTGTGAAAAAAACTTATTTGGAAGTGTCAAATTTTAATAATATTATTTGAAACCAACTTTGATTTTTTTGGATTTTATTGAGTATTTTTGTTGTAGGGTCTATATTTGAGTAAATTTAGATGAAAATAACTTCAATTTTTTGGATTGTGAAAAAAAATTTTAGTTGGAAGGGTCAAATTTTAATAAATTTATTTGAAACCAACTTCGATTATTTTGGGTTTTGTTGAGTATTTTTGTTGTAGGATCTATATTTGAGTAGATTTAGATGAAAATAACTTCAATTTTGTTGGATTGTGAAAAAAATTTTAGTTGGAAGGGTCAAATTTTAATAAATTTATTTGAAATCAACTTCGATTATTTTGGGTTTTGTTGAGTATTTTTGTTGTAGGATCTATATTTGAGTAGATTTAGATGAAAATAACTTCAATTTTGTTGGATTGTGAAAAAAATTTTAGTTGGAAGTGTCAAATTTTAATAAATTTATTTGAAATCAACTTCGATTATTTTGGATTTTGTTGAGTATTTTTGTTGCAGGATCTATATTTGAGTAGATTTAGATGAAAATAACTTCAATTTTGTTGGATGATGAAAAAAAATTTAGTTGGAAATGTCAAATTTTAATAAATTTATTTGAAACCAACTTCGATTATTTTGGGTTTTGTTGAGTATTTTTATTGTAGGATCTATATTTGAGTAGATTTAGATGAAAATAACTTCAATTTTGTTGGATTGTGAAAAAAATTTTAGTTGGAAGTGTCAAATTTTAATAAATTTATTTGAAATCAACTTCGATTTCTTTGGATTTTGTTGAGTATTTTTGTTGTAGGGTCTATATTTGAGTAAATTTAGATGAAAATAACTTCAATTTTTTGGATTGTGAAAAAAAATTTTAGTTGGAAGGGACAAATTTTAATAAATTTATTTGAAATCAACTTCGATTTTTTTGGATTTTGTTGAGTATTTTTGTTGTAGGGTCTATATTTGAGTAAATTTAGATGAAAATAACATCAATTTTTTGGATTGTGAAAAAAATTTTAGTTGGAAGTGTCAAATTTTAATAAATTTATTTGAAATCAACTTCGATTTTTTGGAATTTGTTGAGTATTTTTGTTGTAGGATCTATATTTGAGTAAATTTAGATGAAAATAACTTCAATTTTGTTGGATTGTGAAAAAAATTTTAGTTGGAAGTGTCAAATTTTAATAAATTTATTTGAAATCAACTTCGATTTTTTTGGATTTTGTTGAGAATTCTTGTTGTAGGATCTATATTTGATTAAATTTAGATGAAAATAACTTCAATTTTGTTGGATTGTGAAAAAAACTTATTTGGAAGTGTCAAATTTTAATAATATTATTTGAAACCAACTTTGATTTTTTTGGATTTTATTGAGTATTTTTGTTGTAGGGTCTATATTTGAGTAAATTTAGATGAAAATAACTTCAATTTTTTGGATTGTGAAAAAAAATTTTAGTTGGAAGGGTCAAATTTTAATAAATTTATTTGAAACCAACTTCGATTATTTTGGGTTTTGTTGAGTATTTTTGTTGTAGGATCTATATTTGAGTAGATTTAGATGAAAATAACTTCAATTTTGTTGGATTGTGAAAAAAATTTTAGTTGGATGTGTCAAATTTTAATAAATTTATTTGAAATCAACTTCGATTATTTTGGATTTTGTTGAGTATTTTTGTTGTAGGATCTATATTTGAGTAAATTTAGATGAAAATAACTTCAATTTTGTTGGATTGTGAAAAAAATTTTAGTTGGAAGTGTCAAATTTTAATAAATTTATTTGAAATCAACTTCGATTTTTTTTTATTTTGTTGAGTATTTTTGTTGTAGGATCTATATTTGAGTAAATTTAGATGAAAATAACTTCAATTTTGTTGGATTGTGAAAAAAATTTTAGTTGGAAGTGTCAAATTTTAATAAATTTATTTGAAATCAACTTCGATTTTTTTGGATTTTGTTGAGTATTTTTGTTGTAGGGTCTATATTTGAGTAAATTTAGATGAAAATAACTTCAATTTTGTTGGATGATGAAAAAAAATTTAGTTGGAAATGTCAAATTTTAATAAATTTATTTGAAATCAACTTCGATTTTTTTGGATTTTGTTGAGTATTTTTGTTGTAGGATCTATATTTGAGTAAATTTAGATGAAAATAACTTCAATTTTTTGGATTTTGACAAGATTTTGGTCAAATTTTAATAAATTCATTTGAAATCAACTTCGATTTTTTTGGATTTTGTTGCGTATTTTGGTTGTAGGATCTATATTTGAGTAAATTTAGATGAAAATAACTTCAATTTTGTTGGATTATGAAAAAAATTTTAGTTGGAACTGTCAAATTTTAATAAATTTATTTGAAATCAACTTCGATTTTTTTGGATTTTGATGAGTATTTTGGTTGTAGGATCTATATTTGACTAAATTTAGTTGAAAATAACTTCAATTTTCTTGGATGTAGACAAGATTTTTGTTAAATTTTAATAAATTCATTTGAAATCAACTTCGATTTTTTTGGATTTTGTTGAGAATTCTTGTTGTAGGATCTATATTTGATTAAATTTAGATGAAAATAACTTCAATTTTGTTGGATTGTGAAAAAAACTTATTTGGAAGTGTCAAATTTTAATAATATTATTTGAAACCAACTTCGATTTTTTTGGATTTTTTGGAGTATTTTTGTTGTAGGATCTATATTTGAGTAAATTTAGATGAAAATAACATCAATTTTCTGGATTGTGAAAAAAATTTTAGTTGGAAGTGTCGAATTTTCAAATTTATTTGAAATCAACTTCGATTATTTTGGATTTTGTTGAGTATTTTTGTTGTAGGATCTATATTTGAGTAGATTTAGATGAAAATAACTTCAATTTTTTGGATTTTGACAAGATTTTGGTCAAATTTTAATAAATTCAATTGAAATCAACTTCGATTTTTTTGGATTTTGTTGAGAATTCTTGTTGTAGGATCTATATTTGATTAAATTTAGATGAAAATAACTTCAATTTTGTTGGATTGTGAAAAAAACTTATTTGGAAGTGTCAAATTTTAATAATATTATTTGAAACCAACTTCGATTTTTTTGGATTTTATTGAGTATTTTTGTTGTAGGGTCTATATTTGAGTAAATTTAGATGAAAATAACTTCAATTTTTTGGATTGTGAAAAAAAATTTTAGTTGGAAGGGACAAATTTTAATAAATTTATTTGAAATCAACTTCGATTTTTTTGGATTTTGTTGAGTATTTTTGTTGTAGGGTCTATATTTGAGTAAATTTAGATGAAAATAACTTCAATTTTTTGGATTGTGAAAAAAAATTTTAGTTGGAAGGGTCAAATTTTAATAAATTTATTTGAAACCAACTTCGATTATTTTGGGTTTTGTTGAGTATTTTTGTTGTAGGATCTATATTTGAGTAGATTTAGATGAAAATAACTTCAATTTTGTTGGATTGTGAAAAAAATTTTAGTTGGAAGTGTCAAATTTTAATAAATTTATTTGAAATCAACTTCGATTATTTTGGATTTTGTTGAGTATTTTTGTTGTAGGATCTATATTTGAGTAAATTTAGATGAAAATAACTTCAATTTTGTTGGATTGTGAAAAAAATTTTAGTTGGAAGTGTCAAATTTTAATAAATTTATTTGAAATCAACTTCGATTTTTTTGGATTTTGTTGAGTATTTTTGTTGTAGGGTCTATATTTGAGTAAATTTAGATGAAAATAACTTCAATTTTGTTGGATGATGAAAAAAAATTTAGTTGGAAATGTCAAATTTTAATAAATTTATTTGAAACCAACTTCGATTATTTTGGGTTTTGTTGAGTATTTTTGTTGTAGGATCTATATTTGAGTAGATTTAGATGAAAATAACTTCAATTTTGTTGGATTGTAAAAAAAATTTTAGTTGGAAGTGTCAAATTTTAATAAATTTATTTGAAATCAACTTCGATTTCTTTGGATTTTGTTGAGTATTTTTGTTGTAGGGTCTATATTTGAGTAAATTTAGATGAAAATAACTTCAATTTTTTGGATTGTGAAAAAAAATTTTAGTTGGAAGGGACAAATTTTAATAAATTTATTTGAAATCAACTTCGATTTTTTTGGATTTTGTTGAGTATTTTTGTTGTAGGGTCTATATTTGAGTAAATTTAGATGAAAATAACTTCAAATTTGTTGGATTGTGAAAAAAATTTTAGTTGGAAGGGACAAATTTTAATAAATTTATTTGAAATCAACTTCGATTTTTTTGGATTTTGTTGAGTATTTTTGTTGTAGGGTCTATATTTGAGTAAATTTAGATGAAAATAACATCAATTTTTTGGATTGTGAAAAAAATTTTAGTTGGAAGTGTCAAATTTTAATAAATTTATTTGAAATCAACTTCGATTTTTTGGAATTTGTTGAGTATTTTTGTTGTAGGATCTATATTTGAGTAAATTTAGATGAAAATAACTTCAAATTTGTTGGATTGTGAAAAAAATTTTAGTTGGAAGTGTCAAATTTTAATAAATTTATTTGAAATCAACTTCGATTTTATTGGATTTTGTTGAGAATTCTTGTTGTAGGATCTATATTTGATTAAATTTAGATGAAAATAACTTCAATTTTGTTGGATTGTGAAAAAAACTTATTTGGAAGTGTCAAATTTTAATAATATTATTTGAAACCAACTTTGATTTTTTTGGATTTTATTGAGTATTTTTGTTGTAGGGTCTATATTTGAGTAAATTTAGATGAAAATAACTTCAATTTTTTGGATTGTGAAAAAAAATTTTAGTTGGAAGGGTCAAATTTTAATAAATTTATTTGAAACCAACTTCGATTATTTTGGGTTTTGTTGAGTATTTTTGTTGTAGGATCTATATTTGAGTAGATTTAGATGAAAATAACTTCAATTTTGTTGGATTGTGAAAAAAATTTTAGTTGGAAGGGTCAAATTTTAATAAATTTATTTGAAATCAACTTCGATTATTTTGGGTTTTGTTGAGTATTTTTGTTGTAGGATCTATATTTGAGTAGATTTAGATGAAAATAACTTCAATTTTGTTGGATTGTGAAAAAAATTTTAGTTGGAAGTGTCAAATTTTAATAAATTTATTTGAAATCAACTTCGATTATTTTGGATTTTGTTGAGTATTTTTGTTGCAGGATCTATATTTGAGTAGATTTAGATGAAAATAACTTCAATTTTGTTGGATGATGAAAAAAAATTTAGTTGGAAATGTCAAATTTTAATAAATTTATTTGAAACCAACTTCGATTATTTTGGGTTTTGTTGAGTATTTTTATTGTAGGATCTATATTTGAGTAGATTTAGATGAAAATAACTTCAATTTTGTTGGATTGTGAAAAAAATTTTAGTTGGAAGTGTCAAATTTTAATAAATTTATTTGAAATCAACTTCGATTTCTTTGGATTTTGTTGAGTATTTTTGTTGTAGGGTCTATATTTGAGTAAATTTAGATGAAAATAACTTCAATTTTTTGGATTGTGAAAAAAAATTTTAGTTGGAAGGGACAAATTTTAATAAATTTATTTGAAATCAACTTCGATTTTTTTGGATTTTGTTGAGTATTTTTGTTGTAGGGTCTATATTTGAGTAAATTTAGATGAAAATAACATCAATTTTTTGGATTGTGAAAAAAATTTTAGTTGGAAGTGTCAAATTTTAATAAATTTATTTGAAATCAACTTCGATTTTTTGGAATTTGTTGAGTATTTTTGTTGTAGGATCTATATTTGAGTAAATTTAGATGAAAATAACTTCAATTTTGTTGGATTGTGAAAAAAATTTTAGTTGGAAGTGTCAAATTTTAATAAATTTATTTGAAATCAACTTCGATTTTTTTGGATTTTGTTGAGAATTCTTGTTGTAGGATCTATATTTGATTAAATTTAGATGAAAATAACTTCAATTTTGTTGGATTGTGAAAAAAACTTATTTGGAAGTGTCAAATTTTAATAATATTATTTGAAACCAACTTTGATTTTTTTGGATTTTATTGAGTATTTTTGTTGTAGGGTCTATATTTGAGTAAATTTAGATGAAAATAACTTCAATTTTTTGGATTGTGAAAAAAAATTTTAGTTGGAAGGGTCAAATTTTAATAAATTTATTTGAAACCAACTTCGATTATTTTGGGTTTTGTTGAGTATTTTTGTTGTAGGATCTATATTTGAGTAGATTTAGATGAAAATAACTTCAATTTTGTTGGATTGTGAAAAAAATTTTAGTTGGAAGTGTCAAATTTTAATAAATTTATTTGAAATCAACTTCGATTATTTTGGATTTTGTTGAGTATTTTTGTTGTAGGATCTATATTTGAGTAAATTTAGATGAAAATAACTTCAATTTTGTTGGATTGTGAAAAAAATTTTAGTTGGAAGTGTCAAATTTTAATAAATTTATTTGAAATCAACTTCGATTTTTTTTTATTTTGTTGAGTATTTTTGTTGTAGGATCTATATTTGAGTAAATTTAGATGAAAATAACTTCAATTTTGTTGGATTGTGAAAAAAATTTTAGTTGGAAGTGTCAAATTTTAATAAATTTATTTGAAATCAACTTCGATTTTTTTGGATTTTGTTGAGTATTTTTGTTGTAGGGTCTATATTTGAGTAAATTTAGATGAAAATAACTTCAATTTTGTTGGATGATGAAAAAAAATTTAGTTGGAAATGTCAAATTTTAATAAATTTATTTGAAATCAACTTCGATTTTTTTGGATTTTGTTGAGTATTTTTGTTGTAGGATCTATATTTGAGTAAATTTAGATGAAAATAACTTCAATTTTTTGGATTTTGACAAGATTTTGGTCAAATTTTAATAAATTCATTTGAAATCAACTTCGATTTTTTTGGATTTTGTTGCGTATTTTGGTTGTAGGATCTATATTTGAGTAAATTTAGATGAAAATAACTTCAATTTTGTTGGATTATGAAAAAAATTTTAGTTGGAACTGTCAAATTTTAATAAATTTATTTGAAATCAACTTCGATTTTTTTGGATTTTGATGAGTATTTTGGTTGTAGGATCTATATTTGACTAAATTTAGTTGAAAATAACTTCAATTTTCTTGGATGTAGACAAGATTTTTGTTAAATTTTAATAAATTCATTTGAAATCAACTTCGATTTTTTTGGATTTTGTTGAGAATTCTTGTTGTAGGATCTATATTTGATTAAATTTAGATGAAAATAACTTCAATTTTGTTGGATTGTGAAAAAAACTTATTTGGAAGTGTCAAATTTTAATAATATTATTTGAAACCAACTTCGATTTTTTTGGATTTTTTGGAGTATTTTTGTTGTAGGATCTATATTTGAGTAAATTTAGATGAAAATAACATCAATTTTCTGGATTGTGAAAAAAATTTTAGTTGGAAGTGTCGAATTTTCAAATTTATTTGAAATCAACTTCGATTATTTTGGATTTTGTTGAGTATTTTTGTTGTAGGATCTATATTTGAGTAGATTTAGATGAAAATAACTTCAATTTTTTGGATTTTGACAAGATTTTGGTCAAATTTTAATAAATTCAATTGAAATCAACTTCGATTTTTTTGGATTTTGTTGAGAATTCTTGTTGTAGGATCTATATTTGATTAAATTTAGATGAAAATAACTTCAATTTTGTTGGATTGTGAAAAAAACTTATTTGGAAGTGTCAAATTTTAATAATATTATTTGAAACCAACTTCGATTTTTTTGGATTTTATTGAGTATTTTTGTTGTAGGGTCTATATTTGAGTAAATTTAGATGAAAATAACTTCAATTTTTTGGATTGTGAAAAAAAATTTTAGTTGGAAGGGACAAATTTTAATAAATTTATTTGAAATCAACTTCGATTTTTTTGGATTTTGTTGAGTATTTTTGTTGTAGGGTCTATATTTGAGTAAATTTAGATGAAAATAACTTCAATTTTTTGGATTGTGAAAAAAAATTTTAGTTGGAAGGGTCAAATTTTAATAAATTTATTTGAAACCAACTTCGATTATTTTGGGTTTTGTTGAGTATTTTTGTTGTAGGATCTATATTTGAGTAGATTTAGATGAAAATAACTTCAATTTTGTTGGATTGTGAAAAAAATTTTAGTTGGAAGTGTCAAATTTTAATAAATTTATTTGATATCAACTTCGATTATTTTGGATTTTGTTGAGTATTTTTGTTGTAGGATCTATATTTGAGTAAATTTAGATGAAAATAACTTCAATTTTGTTGGATTGTGAAAAAAATTTTAGTTGGAAGTGTCAAATTTTAATAAATTTATTTGAAATCAACTTCGATTTTTTTGGATTTTGTTGAGTATTTTTGTTGTAGGGTCTATATTTGAGTAAATTTAGATGAAAATAACTTCAATTTTGTTGGATGATGAAAAAAAATTTAGTTGGAAATGTCAAATTTTAATAAATTTATTTGAAACCAACTTCGATTATTTTGGGTTTTGTTGAGTATTTTTGTTGTAGGATCTATATTTGAGTAGATTTAGATGAAAATAACTTCAATTTTGTTGGATTGTAAAAAAAATTTTAGTTGGAAGTGTCAAATTTTAATAAATTTATTTGAAATCAACTTCGATTTCTTTGGATTTTGTTGAGTATTTTTGTTGTAGGGTCTATATTTGAGTAAATTTAGATGAAAATAACTTCAATTTTTTGGATTGTGAAAAAAAATTTTAGTTGGAAGGGACAAATTTTAATAAATTTATTTGAAATCAACTTCGATTTTTTTGGATTTTGTTGAGTATTTTTGTTGTAGCGTCTATATTTGAGTAAATTTAGATGAAAATAACATCAATTTTTTGGATTGTGAAAAAAATTTTAGTTGGAAGTGTCAAATTTTAATAAATTTATTTGAAATCAACTTCGATTTTTTGGAATTTGTTGAGTATTTTTGTTGTAGGATCTATATTTGAGTAAATTTAGATGAAAATAACTTCAATTTTGTTGGATTGTGAAAAAAATTTTAGTTGGAAGTGTCAAATTTTAATAAATTTATTTGAAATCAACTTCGATTTTTTTGGATTTTGTTGAGAATTCTTGTTGTAGGATCTATATTTGATTAAATTTAGATGAAAATAACTTCAATTTTGTTGGATTGTGAAAAAAACTTATTTGGAAGTGTCAAATTTTAATAATATTATTTGAAACCAACTTTGATTTTTTTGGATTTTATTGAGTATTTTTGTTGTAGGGTCTATATTTGAGTAAATTTAGATGAAAATAACTTCAATTTTTTGGATTGTGAAAAAAAATTTTAGTTGGAAGGGTCAAATTTTAATAAATTTATTTGAAACCAACTTCGATTATTTTGGGTTTTGTTGAGTATTTTTGTTGTAGGATCTATATTTGAGTAGATTTAGATGAAAATAACTTCAATTTTGTTGGATTGTGAAAAAAATTTTAGTTGGAAGGGTCAAATTTTAATAAATTTATTTGAAATCAACTTCGATTATTTTGGGTTTTGTTGAGTATTTTTGTTGTAGGATCTATATTTGAGTAGATTTAGATGAAAATAACTTCAATTTTGTTGGATTGTGAAAAAAATTTTAGTTGGAAGTGTCAAATTTTAATAAATTTATTTGAAATCAACTTCGATTATTTTGGATTTTGTTGAGTATTTTTGTTGCAGGATCTATATTTGAGTAGATTTAGATGAAAATAACTTCAATTTTTTGGATAGTGAAAAAAAATTTTTGTTGGAAGGGTCAAATTTTAATAAATTTATTTGAAATCAACTTCGATTTTTTTGGATTTTGTTGAGTATTTTTGTTGTAGGATCTATATTTGAGTAAATTTAGATGAAAATAACTTTAATTTTGTTGGATTGTGAAAAAAATTTTAGTTGGAAGGGTCAAATTTTAATAAATTTATTTGAAATCAACTTCGATTTTTTTTTATTTTGTTGAGTATTTTTGTTGTAGGGTCTATATTTGAGTAAATTTAGATGAAAATAACATCAATTTTCTGGATTGTGAAAAAAATTTTAGTTGGAAGTGTCGAATTTTCAAATTTATTTGAAATCAACTTCGATTATTTTGGATTTTGTTGAGTATTTTTGTTGTAGGATCTATATTTGAGTAGATTTAGATGAAAATAACTTCAATTTTTTGGATTTTGACAAGATTTTGGTCAAATTTTAATAAATTCAATTGAAATCAACTTCGATTTTTTTGGATTTTGTTGAGAATTCTTGTTGTAGGATCTATATTTGATTAAATTTAGATGAAAATAACTTCAATTTTGTTGGATTGTGAAAAAAACTTATTTGGAAGTGTCAAATTTTAATAATATTATTTGAAACCAACTTCGATTTTTTTGGATTTTATTGAGTATTTTTGTTGTAGGGTCTATATTTGAGTAAATTTAGATGAAAATAACTTCAATTTTTTGGATTGTGAAAAAAAATTTTAGTTGGAAGGGACAAATTTTAATAAATTTATTTGAAATCAACTTCGATTTTTTTGGATTTTGTTGAGTATTTTTGTTGTAGGGTCTATATTTGAGTAAATTTAGATGAAAATAACTTCAATTTTTTGGATTGTGAAAAAAAATTTTAGTTGGAAGGGTCAAATTTTAATAAATTTATTTGAAACCAACTTCGATTATTTTGGGTTTTGTTGAGTATTTTTGTTGTAGGATCTATATTTGAGTAGATTTAGATGAAAATAACTTCAATTTTGTTGGATTGTGAAAAAAATTTTAGTTGGAAGTGTCAAATTTTAATAAATTTATTTGAAATCAACTTCGATTATTTTGGATTTTGTTGAGTATTTTTGTTGTAGGATCTATATTTGAGTAAATTTAGATGAAAATAACTTCAATTTTGTTGGATTGTGAAAAAAATTTTAGTTGGAAGTGTCAAATTTTAATAAATTTATTTGAAATCAACTTCGATTTTTTTGGATTTTGTTGAGTATTTTTGTTGTAGGGTCTATATTTGAGTAAATTTAGATGAAAATAACTTCAATTTTGTTGGATGATGAAAAAAAATTTAGTTGGAAATGTCAAATTTTAATAAATTTATTTGAAACCAACTTCGATTATTTTGGGTTTTGTTGAGTATTTTTGTTGTAGGATCTATATTTGAGTAGATTTAGATGAAAATAACTTCAATTTTGTTGGATTGTAAAAAAAATTTTAGTTGGAAGTGTCAAATTTTAATAAATTTATTTGAAATCAACTTCGATTTCTTTGGATTTTGTTGAGTATTTTTGTTGTAGGGTCTATATTTGAGTAAATTTAGATGAAAATAACTTCAATTTTTTGGATTGTGAAAAAAAATTTTAGTTGGAAGGGACAAATTTTAATAAATTTATTTGAAATCAACTTCGATTTTTTTGGATTTTGTTGAGTATTTTTGTTGTAGGGTCTATATTTGAGTAAATTTAGATGAAAATAACTTCAAATTTGTTGGATTGTGAAAAAAATTTTAGTTGGAAGGGACAAATTTTAATAAATTTATTTGAAATCAACTTCGATTTTTTTGGATTTTGTTGAGTATTTTTGTTGTAGGGTCTATATTTGAGTAAATTTAGATGAAAATAACATCAATTTTTTGGATTGTGAAAAAAATTTTAGTTGGAAGTGTCAAATTTTAATAAATTTATTTGAAATCAACTTCGATTTTTTGGAATTTGTTGAGTATTTTTGTTGTAGGATCTATATTTGAGTAAATTTAGATGAAAATAACTTCAAATTTGTTGGATTGTGAAAAAAATTTTAGTTGGAAGTGTCAAATTTTAATAAATTTATTTGAAATCAACTTCGATTTTATTGGATTTTGTTGAGAATTCTTGTTGTAGGATCTATATTTGATTAAATTTAGATGAAAATAACTTCAATTTTGTTGGATTGTGAAAAAAACTTATTTGGAAGTGTCAAATTTTAATAATATTATTTGAAACCAACTTTGATATTTTTGGATTTTATTGAGTATTTTTGTTGTAGGGTCTATATTTGAGTAAATTTAGATGAAAATAACTTCAATTTTTTGGATTGTGAAAAAAAATTTTAGTTGGAAGGGTCAAATTTTAATAAATTTATTTGAAACCAACTTCGATTATTTTGGGTTTTGTTGAGTATTTTTGTTGTAGGATCTATATTTGAGTAGATTTAGATGAAAATAACTTCAATTTTGTTGGATTGTGAAAAAAATTTTAGTTGGAAGGGTCAAATTTTAATAAATTTATTTGAAATCAACTTCGATTATTTTGGGTTTTGTTGAGTATTTTTGTTGTAGGATCTATATTTGAGTAGATTTAGATGAAAATAACTTCAATTTTGTTGGATTGTGAAAAAAATTTTAGTTGGAAGTGTCAAATTTTAATAAATTTATTTGAAATCAACTTCGATTATTTTGGATTTTGTTGAGTATTTTTGTTGCAGGATCTATATTTGAGTAGATTTAGATGAAAATAACTTCAATTTTGTTGGATGATGAAAAAAAATTTAGTTGGAAATGTCAAATTTTAATAAATTTATTTGAAACCAACTTCGATTATTTTGGGTTTTGTTGAGTATTTTTATTGTAGGATCTATATTTGAGTAGATTTAGATGAAAATAACTTCAATTTTGTTGGATTGTGAAAAAAATTTTAGTTGGAAGTGTCAAATTTTAATAAATTTATTTGAAATCAACTTCGATTTCTTTGGATTTTGTTGAGTATTTTTGTTGTAGGGTCTATATTTGAGTAAATTTAGATGAAAATAACTTCAATTTTTTGGATTGTGAAAAAAAATTTTAGTTGGAAGGGACAAATTTTAATAAATTTATTTGAAATCAACTTCGATTTTTTTGGATTTTGTTGAGTATTTTTGTTGTAGGGTCTATATTTGAGTAAATTTAGATGAAAATAACATCAATTTTTTGGATTGTGAAAAAAATTTTAGTTGGAAGTGTCAAATTTTAATAAATTTATTTGAAATCAACTTCGATTTTTTGGAATTTGTTGAGTATTTTTGTTGTAGGATCTATATTTGAGTAAATTTAGATGAAAATAACTTCAATTTTGTTGGATTGTGAAAAAAATTTTAGTTGGAAGTGTCAAATTTTAATAAATTTATTTGAAATCAACTTCGATTTTTTTGGATTTTGTTGAGAATTCTTGTTGTAGGATCTATATTTGATTAAATTTAGATGAAAATAACTTCAATTTTGTTGGATTGTGAAAAAAACTTATTTGGAAGTGTCAAATTTTAATAATATTATTTGAAACCAACTTTGATTTTTTTGGATTTTATTGAGTATTTTTGTTGTAGGGTCTATATTTGAGTAAATTTAGATGAAAATAACTTCAATTTTTTGGATTGTGAAAAAAAATTTTAGTTGGAAGGGTCAAATTTTAATAAATTTATTTGAAACCAACTTCGATTATTTTGGGTTTTGTTGAGTATTTTTGTTGTAGGATCTATATTTGAGTAGATTTAGATGAAAATAACTTCAATTTTGTTGGATTGTGAAAAAAATTTTAGTTGGAAGTGTCAAATTTTAATAAATTTATTTGAAATCAACTTCGATTATTTTGGATTTTGTTGAGTATTTTTGTTGTAGGATCTATATTTGAGTAAATTTAGATGAAAATAACTTCAATTTTGTTGGATTGTGAAAAAAATTTTAGTTGGAAGTGTCAAATTTTAATAAATTTATTTGAAATCAACTTCGATTTTTTTTTATTTTGTTGAGTATTTTTGTTGTAGGATCTATATTTGAGTAAATTTAGATGAAAATAACTTCAATTTTGTTGGATTGTGAAAAAAATTTTAGTTGGAAGTGTCAAATTTTAATAAATTTATTTGAAATCAACTTCGATTTTTTTGGATTTTGTTGAGTATTTTTGTTGTAGGGTCTATATTTGAGTAAATTTAGATGAAAATAACTTCAATTTTGTTGGATGATGAAAAAAAATTTAGTTGGAAATGTCAAATTTTAATAAATTTATTTGAAATCAACTTCGATTTTTTTGGATTTTGTTGAGTATTTTTGTTGTAGGATCTATATTTGAGTAAATTTAGATGAAAATAACTTCAATTTTTTGGATTTTGACAAGATTTTGGTCAAATTTTAATAAATTCATTTGAAATCAACTTCGATTTTTTTGGATTTTGTTGCGTATTTTGGTTGTAGGATCTATATTTGAGTAAATTTAGATGAAAATAACTTCAATTTTGTTGGATTATGAAAAAAATTTTAGTTGGAACTGTCAAATTTTAATAAATTTATTTGAAATCAACTTCGATTTTTTTGGATTTTGATGAGTATTTTGGTTGTAGGATCTATATTTGACTAAATTTAGTTGAAAATAACTTCAATTTTCTTGGATGTAGACAAGATTTTTGTTAAATTTTAATAAATTCATTTGAAATCAACTTCGATTTTTTTGGATTTTGTTGAGAATTCTTGTTGTAGGATCTATATTTGATTAAATTTAGATGAAAATAACTTCAATTTTGTTGGATTGTGAAAAAAACTTATTTGGAAGTGTCAAATTTTAATAATATTATTTGAAACCAACTTCGATTTTTTTGGATTTTTTGGAGTATTTTTGTTGTAGGATCTATATTTGAGTAAATTTAGATGAAAATAACATCAATTTTCTGGATTGTGAAAAAAATTTTAGTTGGAAGTGTCGAATTTTCAAATTTATTTGAAATCAACTTCGATTATTTTGGATTTTGTTGAGTATTTTTGTTGTAGGATCTATATTTGAGTAGATTTAGATGAAAATAACTTCAATTTTTTGGATTTTGACAAGATTTTGGTCAAATTTTAATAAATTCAATTGAAATCAACTTCGATTTTTTTGGATTTTGTTGAGAATTCTTGTTGTAGGATCTATATTTGATTAAATTTAGATGAAAATAACTTCAATTTTGTTGGATTGTGAAAAAAACTTATTTGGAAGTGTCAAATTTTAATAATATTATTTGAAACCAACTTCGATTTTTTTGGATTTTATTGAGTATTTTTGTTGTAGGGTCTATATTTGAGTAAATTTAGATGAAAATAACTTCAATTTTTTGGATTGTGAAAAAAAATTTTAGTTGGAAGGGACAAATTTTAATAAATTTATTTGAAATCAACTTCGATTTTTTTGGATTTTGTTGAGTATTTTTGTTGTAGGGTCTATATTTGAGTAAATTTAGATGAAAATAACTTCAATTTTTTGGATTGTGAAAAAAAATTTTAGTTGGAAGGGTCAAATTTTAATAAATTTATTTGAAACCAACTTCGATTATTTTGGGTTTTGTTGAGTATTTTTGTTGTAGGATCTATATTTGAGTAGATTTAGATGAAAATAACTTCAATTTTGTTGGATTGTGAAAAAAATTTTAGTTGGAAGTGTCAAATTTTAATAAATTTATTTGATATCAACTTCGATTATTTTGGATTTTGTTGAGTATTTTTGTTGTAGGATCTATATTTGAGTAAATTTAGATGAAAATAACTTCAATTTTGTTGGATTGTGAAAAAAATTTTAGTTGGAAGTGTCAAATTTTAATAAATTTATTTGAAATCAACTTCGATTTTTTTGGATTTTGTTGAGTATTTTTGTTGTAGGGTCTATATTTGAGTAAATTTAGATGAAAATAACTTCAATTTTGTTGGATGATGAAAAAAAATTTAGTTGGAAATGTCAAATTTTAATAAATTTATTTGAAACCAACTTCGATTATTTTGGGTTTTGTTGAGTATTTTTGTTGTAGGATCTATATTTGAGTAGATTTAGATGAAAATAACTTCAATTTTGTTGGATTGTAAAAAAAATTTTAGTTGGAAGTGTCAAATTTTAATAAATTTATTTGAAATCAACTTCGATTTCTTTGGATTTTGTTGAGTATTTTTGTTGTAGGGTCTATATTTGAGTAAATTTAGATGAAAATAACTTCAATTTTTTGGATTGTGAAAAAAAATTTTAGTTGGAAGGGACAAATTTTAATAAATTTATTTGAAATCAACTTCGATTTTTTTGGATTTTGTTGAGTATTTTTGTTGTAGCGTCTATATTTGAGTAAATTTAGATGAAAATAACATCAATTTTTTGGATTGTGAAAAAAATTTTAGTTGGAAGTGTCAAATTTTAATAAATTTATTTGAAATCAACTTCGATTTTTTGGAATTTGTTGAGTATTTTTGTTGTAGGATCTATATTTGAGTAAATTTAGATGAAAATAACTTCAATTTTGTTGGATTGTGAAAAAAATTTTAGTTGGAAGTGTCAAATTTTAATAAATTTATTTGAAATCAACTTCGATTTTTTTGGATTTTGTTGAGAATTCTTGTTGTAGGATCTATATTTGATTAAATTTAGATGAAAATAACTTCAATTTTGTTGGATTGTGAAAAAAACTTATTTGGAAGTGTCAAATTTTAATAATATTATTTGAAACCAACTTTGATTTTTTTGGATTTTATTGAGTATTTTTGTTGTAGGGTCTATATTTGAGTAAATTTAGATGAAAATAACTTCAATTTTTTGGATTGTGAAAAAAAATTTTAGTTGGAAGGGTCAAATTTTAATAAATTTATTTGAAACCAACTTCGATTATTTTGGGTTTTGTTGAGTATTTTTGTTGTAGGATCTATATTTGAGTAGATTTAGATGAAAATAACTTCAATTTTGTTGGATTGTGAAAAAAATTTTAGTTGGAAGGGTCAAATTTTAATAAATTTATTTGAAATCAACTTCGATTATTTTGGGTTTTGTTGAGTATTTTTGTTGTAGGATCTATATTTGAGTAGATTTAGATGAAAATAACTTCAATTTTGTTGGATTGTGAAAAAAATTTTAGTTGGAAGTGTCAAATTTTAATAAATTTATTTGAAATCAACTTCGATTATTTTGGATTTTGTTGAGTATTTTTGTTGCAGGATCTATATTTGAGTAGATTTAGATGAAAATAACTTCAATTTTTTGGATAGTGAAAAAAAATTTTTGTTGGAAGGGTCAAATTTTAATAAATTTATTTGAAATCAACTTCGATTTTTTTGGATTTTGTTGAGTATTTTTGTTGTAGGATCTATATTTGAGTAGATTTAGATGAAAATAACTTCAATTTTGTTGGATTGTGAAAAAAATTTTAGTTGGAAGTGTCAAATTTTAATAAATTTATTTGAAATCAACTTCGATTTCTTTGGATTTTGTTGAGTATTTTTGTTGTAGGGTCTATATTTGAGTAAATTTAGATGAAAATAACTTCAATTTTTTGGATTGTGAAAAAAAATTTTAGTTGGAAGGGACAAATTTTAATAAATTTATTTGAAATCAACTTCGATTTTTTTGGATTTTGTTGAGTATTTTTGTTGTAGGGTCTATATTTGAGTAAATTTAGATGAAAATAACATCAATTTTTTGGATTGTGAAAAAAATTTTAGTTGGAAGTGTCAAATTTTAATAAATTTATTTGAAATCAACTTCGATTTTTTGGAATTTGTTGAGTATTTTTGTTGTAGGATCTATATTTGAGTAAATTTAGATGAAAATAACTTCAATTTTGTTGGATTGTGAAAAAAATTTTAGTTGGAAGTGTCAAATTTTAATAAATTTATTTGAAATCAACTTCGATTTTTTTGGATTTTGTTGAGAATTCTTGTTGTAGGATCTATATTTGATTAAATTTAGATGAAAATAACTTCAATTTTGTTGGATTGTGAAAAAAACTTATTTGGAAGTGTCAAATTTTAATAATATTATTTGAAACCAACTTTGATTTTTTTGGATTTTATTGAGTATTTTTGTTGTAGGGTCTATATTTGAGTAAATTTAGATGAAAATAACTTCAATTTTTTGGATTGTGAAAAAAAATTTTAGTTGGAAGGGTCAAATTTTAATAAATTTATTTGAAACCAACTTCGATTATTTTGGGTTTTGTTGAGTATTTTTGTTGTAGGATCTATATTTGAGTAGATTTAGATGAAAATAACTTCAATTTTGTTGGATTGTGAAAAAAATTTTAGTTGGAAGTGTCAAATTTTAATAAATTTATTTGAAATCAACTTCGATTATTTTGGATTTTGTTGAGTATTTTTGTTGTAGGATCTATATTTGAGTAAATTTAGATGAAAATAACTTCAATTTTGTTGGATTGTGAAAAAAATTTTAGTTGGAAGTGTCAAATTTTAATAAATTTATTTGAAATCAACTTCGATTTTTTTTTATTTTGTTGAGTATTTTTGTTGTAGGATCTATATTTGAGTAAATTTAGATGAAAATAACTTCAATTTTGTTGGATTGTGAAAAAAATTTTAGTTGGAAGTGTCAAATTTTAATAAATTTATTTGAAATCAACTTCGATTTTTTTGGATTTTGTTGAGTATTTTTGTTGTAGGGTCTATATTTGAGTAAATTTAGATGAAAATAACTTCAATTTTGTTGGATGATGAAAAAAAATTTAGTTGGAAATGTCAAATTTTAATAAATTTATTTGAAATCAACTTCGATTTTTTTGGATTTTGTTGAGTATTTTTGTTGTAGGATCTATATTTGAGTAAATTTAGATGAAAATAACTTCAATTTTTTGGATTTTGACAAGATTTTGGTCAAATTTTAATAAATTCATTTGAAATCAACTTCGATTTTTTTGGATTTTGTTGCGTATTTTGGTTGTAGGATCTATATTTGAGTAAATTTAGATGAAAATAACTTCAATTTTGTTGGATTATGAAAAAAATTTTAGTTGGAACTGTCAAATTTTAATAAATTTATTTGAAATCAACTTCGATTTTTTTGGATTTTGATGAGTATTTTGGTTGTAGGATCTATATTTGACTAAATTTAGTTGAAAATAACTTCAATTTTCTTGGATGTAGACAAGATTTTTGTTAAATTTTAATAAATTCATTTGAAATCAACTTCGATTTTTTTGGATTTTGTTGAGAATTCTTGTTGTAGGATCTATATTTGATTAAATTTAGATGAAAATAACTTCAATTTTGTTGGATTGTGAAAAAAACTTATTTGGAAGTGTCAAATTTTAATAATATTATTTGAAACCAACTTCGATTTTTTTGGATTTTTTGGAGTATTTTTGTTGTAGGATCTATATTTGAGTAAATTTAGATGAAAATAACATCAATTTTCTGGATTGTGAAAAAAATTTTAGTTGGAAGTGTCGAATTTTCAAATTTATTTGAAATCAACTTCGATTATTTTGGATTTTGTTGAGTATTTTTGTTGTAGGATCTATATTTGAGTAGATTTAGATGAAAATAACTTCAATTTTTTGGATTTTGACAAGATTTTGGTCAAATTTTAATAAATTCAATTGAAATCAACTTCGATTTTTTTGGATTTTGTTGAGAATTCTTGTTGTAGGATCTATATTTGATTAAATTTAGATGAAAATAACTTCAATTTTGTTGGATTGTGAAAAAAACTTATTTGGAAGTGTCAAATTTTAATAATATTATTTGAAACCAACTTCGATTTTTTTGGATTTTATTGAGTATTTTTGTTGTAGGGTCTATATTTGAGTAAATTTAGATGAAAATAACTTCAATTTTTTGGATTGTGAAAAAAAATTTTAGTTGGAAGGGACAAATTTTAATAAATTTATTTGAAATCAACTTCGATTTTTTTGGATTTTGTTGAGTATTTTTGTTGTAGGGTCTATATTTGAGTAAATTTAGATGAAAATAACTTCAATTTTTTGGATTGTGAAAAAAAATTTTAGTTGGAAGGGTCAAATTTTAATAAATTTATTTGAAACCAACTTCGATTATTTTGGGTTTTGTTGAGTATTTTTGTTGTAGGATCTATATTTGGGTAGATTTAGATGAAAATAACTTCAATTTTGTTGGATTGTGAAAAAAATTTTAGTTGGAAGTGTCAAATTTTAATAAATTTATTTGATATCAACTTCGATTATTTTGGATTTTGTTGAGTATTTTTGTTGTAGGATCTATATTTGAGTAAATTTAGATGAAAATAACTTCAATTTTGTTGGATTGTGAAAAAAATTTTAGTTGGAAGTGTCAAATTTTAATAAATTTATTTGAAATCAACTTCGATTTTTTTGGATTTTGTTGAGTATTTTTGTTGTAGGGTCTATATTTGAGTAAATTTAGATGAAAATAACTTCAATTTTGTTGGATGATGAAAAAAAATTTAGTTGGAAATGTCAAATTTTAATAAATTTATTTGAAACCAACTTCGATTATTTTGGGTTTTGTTGAGTATTTTTGTTGTAGGATCTATATTTGAGTAGATTTAGATGAAAATAACTTCAATTTTGTTGGATTGTAAAAAAAATTTTAGTTGGAAGTGTCAAATTTTAATAAATTTATTTGAAATCAACTTCGATTTCTTTGGATTTTGTTGAGTATTTTTGTTGTAGGGTCTATATTTGAGTAAATTTAGATGAAAATAACTTCAATTTTTTGGATTGTGAAAAAAAATTTTAGTTGGAAGGGACAAATTTTAATAAATTTATTTGAAATCAACTTCGATTTTTTTGGATTTTGTTGAGTATTTTTGTTGTAGCGTCTATATTTGAGTAAATTTAGATGAAAATAACATCAATTTTTTGGATTGTGAAAAAAATTTTAGTTGGAAGTGTCAAATTTTAATAAATTTATTTGAAATCAACTTCGATTTTTTGGAATTTGTTGAGTATTTTTGTTGTAGGATCTATATTTGAGTAAATTTAGATGAAAATAACTTCAATTTTGTTGGATTGTGAAAAAAATTTTAGTTGGAAGTGTCAAATTTTAATAAATTTATTTGAAATCAACTTCGATTTTTTTGGATTTTGTTGAGAATTCTTGTTGTAGGATCTATATTTGATTAAATTTAGATGAAAATAACTTCAATTTTGTTGGATTGTGAAAAAAACTTATTTGGAAGTGTCAAATTTTAATAATATTATTTGAAACCAACTTTGATTTTTTTGGATTTTATTGAGTATTTTTGTTGTAGGGTCTATATTTGAGTAAATTTAGATGAAAATAACTTCAATTTTTTGGATTGTGAAAAAAAATTTTAGTTGGAAGGGTCAAATTTTAATAAATTTATTTGAAACCAACTTCGATTATTTTGGGTTTTGTTGAGTATTTTTGTTGTAGGATCTATATTTGAGTAGATTTAGATGAAAATAACTTCAATTTTGTTGGATTGTGAAAAAAATTTTAGTTGGAAGGGTCAAATTTTAATAAATTTATTTGAAATCAACTTCGATTATTTTGGGTTTTGTTGAGTATTTTTGTTGTAGGATCTATATTTGAGTAGATTTAGATGAAAATAACTTCAATTTTGTTGGATTGTGAAAAAAATTTTAGTTGGAAGTGTCAAATTTTAATAAATTTATTTGAAATCAACTTCGATTATTTTGGATTTTGTTGAGTATTTTTGTTGCAGGATCTATATTTGAGTAGATTTAGATGAAAATAACTTCAATTTTTTGGATAGTGAAAAAAAATTTTTGTTGGAAGGGTCAAATTTTAATAAATTTATTTGAAATCAACTTCGATTTTTTTGGATTTTGTTGAGTATTTTTGTTGTAGGATCTATATTTGAGTAAATTTAGATGAAAATAACTTTAATTTTGTTGGATTGTGAAAAAAATTTTAGTTGGAAGGGTCAAATTTTAATAAATTTATTTGAAATCAACTTCGATTTTTTTTTATTTTGTTGAGTATTTTTGTTGTAGGGTCTATATTTGAGTAAATTTAGATGAAAATAACTTCAATTTTGTTGGATTGTGAAACAAATTTTAGTTGGATGTGTCAAATTTTAATAAATTTATTTGAAATCAACTTCGATTTTTTTGGATTTTGTTGAGTATTTTTGTTGTAGGATCTATATTTGAGTAAATTTAGATGAAAATAACTTCAATTTTTTGGATTGTGAAAAAAATTTTAGTTGGAAGTGTCAAATTTTAATAAATTTATTTGAAATCAACTTCGATTTTTTTGGAATTTGATGAGTATTTTGGTTGTAGGATCTATATTTGAGTAGATTTAGATGAAAATAACTTCAATTTTGTTGGATTGTGAAAAAAATTTTAGTTGGAAGTGTTGTGCCCTGTGTGATGGCTCGCAAGGCTGGTACGTTTCGTAACGAACGTAATATAATATGTATAATGTTTAGCGGTGACACGTGTGCTTGGGCTTTGCCTGGGCACAACATCCCTCCCCCCTAAAGGAGGAAAAGCCATCGTACACTAGCCGAATACAAAGCCCAGGCAAAGCCCAAGCACACGTGTCACCGCTATACATTATACATATTATATTACGTTCGTTACGAAACGTTCGAGACGTTTTCAAGCCAAGACAGCCGCTAAGCAACCGAATCTACAAAATCAGCAATATGCGAACGCATCGCCGCGACCGGGAATGGTAACGCGTACCACGCCCAAGAGGGATATAAAACCAATTCGACTCCGCTAATGAACAGACTCGAGATCCGACCCTCGACCGGGCAACACGGCTAAAACCTACTTGTACACCTCAGTCTAGTTTAAGTTGTTTTTGAATAAAGGCTTAGTCTTTGAGTTTAAACACATTTGGTTCAGTTCTCCCGGTGGATTCTCATCCTTTAATCGCTCCCGAACTCACGATTACGCCAGATCCCGTACCAGCCTTGCGAGCCATCACGCAGGGCACAACAAAATTGGTGGCAGCGGTGGGATCTGCATCGTAAAAGTTTTACCGAGCCTTGACGCAACCGATCAATCGACATCGTCTGAGATTGAACTCTCTCAGACAAGACTATTGGATCATCGCAGTCGCATAGGCTGAAACAGGTTATCGTCGCTACCGAGGTAGCACAGAGGACCGAGGAACGGCCTTTGAGAAGACGTTCGACGCAGTCCGAACGACGACGAACCTAGTAACGAGTAAAATCAGCTTGTGAGTAAACGGGTGAACCAACCATCTACCAAACACCAATTCCATCTACGAGGACGCCACGGATCCGAGGACCGAGGCGCACGAGAGGACTTGGAGACCGAGGAACGTGTAGGAGCCGCACCTGAAGGACGGACGGAGAGCCGTACGAGGGAAGCAGCCGTCGAGGTACGCAGCGAACAGCTGTACGGATCGACCTTGCTGGGTCCAGTTTCATCTTATCGCCGCCGTTGGTTCACGTACGAGAGGACGTCCGACCGAGCCAACGACATGTGCTTGCGAGCAGCATTGTGAGTAAATGAAGCGTATACCGAGTCCGAAACAGAAAACGCGAGCGTAAATATTGTAAACCAGAGTCCTAAAGAAATCCAGAGACGGTACATGCATGTCTATAGAAGACGAACGCGCGAATCAATTCAAGCTTCCGGGTCAAAGGAGCTTGTCGAGATCATTCGAATCGTTTTTCAATAAAAAGTTAACCTTCTTACGAGAAGAACTAGACCTCCTACCTTCTATAGACCATCCAAGACCGTCCCGCCAAACACTTCGACCGCCGCCGTTAAAACTAAGCGTTAGGCAGAACGACGATTCAAGCGTAGAATCATCTCCGGAAAATTTCGTGACACCGAATAGAGAATACCCGATTTTGCTAGCGGACTTTAGTTTGTTGGACAGAGTAAATTCGGAAGGACAAGAAATGTCGTTGCTTGACGGAGCTAACCCCCCCCCCCCCCCCGGACTACCGGACGTAAAAAAATTGTCTACCGCGTTGTCACTAGTCGATAAATTCGTAGGGAAATCGTCAGACGAGCTTGCAGAATTTTTGAAGTCCTATGCGAGCGCCGCAGAGTTTGTCCCCGCAACGGAGTTACCGCGGTTCTTGAAAACGGTGATAGGGACGAAAATAAAAGGCAAGGCAGCCAAGGTACTAGAATACAAGGAAATAGAGAGTTTCGATAAATTGAAGGACATCTTAACATCCTTATTCGTGGATAAAAGGTCAATAGGAGCAGTTGGAGCGGAGTTTCACGCCTGTCACCAGCGAGATGGCGAGAGCGTAAAACTATTCGCGTGTAGAGTAGAAGAATTAGCAGGAGAGTTATCCGAGCTATCGGTGAAGCCAGGAAACAGCAACGAAGTAAATAACGCGTTAACAGAATCAGTGCAAGAACGCGCTCTAGATGTTTTCACCCTCGGGTTGAATATAAAACTGAGAACGATCATAAGGTCTCGAAACTACACAACGTTAAATGCAGCTATAGCCTCAGCAATAGAGGAGGAACAAGCGATGGGTCTAAACACCTCAAAAAATTTTAGAAAGTTCGATGATCAACCCAAGAGAAGGGAAGGGTCAAACGTTCCGCGTTGCGAACGCTGTAATAAATTAGGATATTTAGCGAGGAATTGCTATACGCGATTAAGCATGCCGCGAATAAACTATCCGACGCAACAGACGCACATAAAAAGGGAAGTTCAACGCGTCACAGTAGTCTGCCACTATTGTAAAAAACCGGGACACCAAATCAGGGAATGTAGGGCCAGAGAAAGAGCAAATGAACGAGAATATAGACCGCGCTATACAAATACGAATAATAGACGCGACGATTTTAGACAGAATTTTAGCAGAAACCCGAGCCAAGAATCGCCTAGCGGAAATCGAGATTACCCGAACGCGGGCCACGGAACAACCGACGATAGACAAACTAACGCAGGAGCCAGAGTGGATTCATACCGAGCGAATCTGGTAGTGACTTCCAAGACAGAGAATACCATTGAAATCGAAGCGCCGGAGCTAGTAAAAGAAAAAGCAAATTTGCTGGTCGACATCGGTGCCGATATTACGCTAATAAAGATAGGAAAGGTGTTGGGCGATGTGCACGCCCAAGACGAAGTAGTGTCCCTGCGAGGAATAGCTCCAATGGAAATCAAGACGCTATGTCTAATACAATTAAACGTAAGGGTTGGAAATAAACTCGTAACGCATCCCTGCCGGTTGGTGAAAGACGACTTTCCGTTAGAAGCAGACGGAATCCTGGGACAAGATTTTATGACTAAGCACGACGTATGCATCCGAGCGAACCAAGGAATAGAATTGTACGGAATACGGTTCCCTTACTCCGGAAGAGGAAACGTAACACTAAACCCGCGATCAGAAACAATTCTCTTAGCCAGAACGACAAGTATAGGAGAAGGAATAGTAGAGGGACAGCAGATCAAGCCAGGAATACTCATAGGGAACTCACTAACCATAGGCAAAGACGGAAAATGCGTAATAAGCGTAATGAACACCACAGCGGACGAAGTCCTTATCAGTACGCCGACTGTGACATTAGAACCACTGACGAGTGATGACATTGACCCGACGGACGCGACCTGCGACAAAGAGCGCAACGCGCCGACATATATGGTACACGCCGTACACGGAAAAAATAGAATGCAAATCTTGCGCGAAAGCCTCAGGACCGAACACCTAAATGGCGAAGAAGAAACAAGCTTACTTGGACTTTGCGAAAAATACAACGAAATATTCGGATTAGAGGGAGACAAGCTCGGATACTCCACAAAAGCGGAACATTCAATTACCCTAACCCAAGGTACCAAACCTATATACGTGAAGCCGTATAGATTGCCTCAAGCGCATACGGATGAAGTGGATAGACAAGTTCAAGAAATGGTAAAGGAGGGAATAATTAGACCAAGCGCCAGCCAATGGAACGCTCCCTTGCTAGTAGTCCCGAAAAAAACAGATGCTACAGGTAAACGCAGGCTAAGAGTAGTGGTAGATTTTAGGAAGGTAAACGACGCGACAATAGGCGATTCATACCCCTTACCCAACATAACAGATATTCTAGACCAATTAGGCGGAGCGAAATACTTCTCAACCTTAGATTTGGCGTCAGGATTCCATCAAATAGCCATGAAAGAAGAAGATCGTGAGAAGACGGCATTTTCGACGCCATACGGCCATTTCGAATATAATAGAATGCCGTTTGGACTTAAAAACGCTCCCGCGACGTTCCAAAGATTAATGAATACCGTACTATCGGGCCTACAGGGAATAAAATGTTTCGTGTATTTGGATGATATAGTCGTCTACGGACGCTCGTTGAAAGAACACCAGGATCGTCTAGAATTAGTATTTGAACGTATACGCGAAAGTGGCCTAAAGCTTCAACCTAACAAATGTGAATTTCTACGCAAGGAAACAATATACTTAGGACACATAATAACCGAAAACGGCATCAACCCAGACCCGTCAAAATTAGATGCCGTCCGAAACTTCCCAATACCCAAAGGAGTCAAAGACGTACAATCCTTCCTAGGCTTAGCTGGATATTACAGGAGATTTATAGACCATTTCTCACAAATCGCGAAACCACTAACACAACTATTGAAGAAAGACCAAACATTCAGATGGACCGCACAGGAGCAAGAAGCCCTCGAGATTCTAAAGGAAAAACTAACGACAGCACCGATATTACAATATCCAGATTTTTCGAAACCGTTTGTTCTAACAACGGACGCTTCCGGAAAAGCGATAGGAGCGGTACTATCGCAAGGGAAAATAGGACAAGATTTGCCGATAGCATACGCGAGCAGGGTATTAAACAAGGCAGAAGAAAATTACAGCACAATCGAAAAAGAACTGCTAGCTATCGTATGGGCAACGCAACATTTCAGGCCATACGTATACGGCACCAAATTCAAAATCGTGACGGACCACAAGCCACTTACTTGGCTTTTTAACGTAAAGGACCCCGGTTCTAGATTAATGAGATGGAAGTTGAAACTAGCAGAATACGATTATAGCATAGAGTATAAGACGGGAAAAACGAATAAGAACGCGGACGCCCTCAGTAGAATGTTCGCGATTACGCGAGGAATGAAACGACAACTCAGCACCGACGCACTAAACGACGACGGAGAAAGCACCAACGAAGAAGATAAGACCCGACCAGATGAAAACACGAACGATACGACATATACAGAGGATTTTAAAAATCAAATACTACGCGAATATCACGACACGCCTTTAGGTGGGCATCTAGGGGTAAAACGAACACTCGAACGTATAAAATTAAATCATTCATGGCCAGGAATACGGCAAGACGTAGAAAAATACATCTCCAGATGTGAAAAATGTCAGAAAAACAAGCTATCAAGAATAACCAAAGCTCCCATGGTAATTACAGACACTCCCACGGAACCATTCGAGAAATGTGCACTAGACATAGTAGGACCGTTACCCGAGACAAGCAGACGAAACAAATACGTGCTAACCATTCAAGACCTACTAACCAAATTTAGTAAAGCCATACCCCTCGAGAATCAGGAAGCAACCACTGTAGCAAAGGAATTCGTCACTAAGATAATTTGCGAATACGGTATACCACAACAAGTGCTAAATAATCCAAAAAATTTAAGTTATTTTCATCTAAATTTACTCAAATATAGATCCTACAACAAAAATACTCGTCAAAATCCAAAAAAATCGAAGTTGATTACATATGAATTTATTAAAATTTGACACTTCCAACTAAAATTTTTTCATAAAACAACAAAATTGAAGTTATTTTCATCTAAATTTACTCAAATATAGATCCTACAACAAAAATACTCGACAAAATCCAAAAAAATCGAAGTTGATTTCAAATGAATTTATTAAAATTTGCCAAAAATCTTGCCTACATCCAAGAAAATTGAAGTTATTTTCATCTAAATTTATTCAAATATAGATCCTACAACCAAAATACTCAATAAAATCCAAAAAAATCGAAGATGATTTCAAATGAATTTATTAAAATTTGTCAAAATCCAAAAAATTGAAGTTATTTTCATCTAAATTTACTCAAATATAGATCCTACAACAAAAATACTCGACAAAATCCAAAAAAATCGAAGTTGATTTCATATGAATTTATTAAAATTTGACACTTCCAACTAAAATTTTTTCATAAACCAACAAAATTGAAGTTATTTTCATCTAAATTTACTCAAATATAGATCCTACAACAAAAATACTCAACAAAATAAAAAAAAATAGAAGTTGATTTCAAATAAATTTATTAAAATTTGACCCTTCCAACTAAAATTTTTTTCACAATCCAAAAAATTGAAGTTATTTTCATCTAAATCTACTCAAATATAGATCCTACAACAAAAATACTCAACAAAATCCAAAATAATCGAAGTTGATTTCAAATAAATTTAAAAATTCGACACTTCCAACTAAAATTTTTTCACAATCCAAAAAATTGAAGTTATTTTCATCTAAATTTACTCAAATATAGATCCTACAACAAAAATACTCAATAAAATCCAAAAAAATTGAAGTTGGTTTCAAATAATATTATTAAAATTTGACACTTCCAAATAAATTTTTTTCACAATCCAACAAAATTGAAGTTATTTTCATCTAAATTTAATCAAATATAGTTCCTACAACCAAAATACTCATCAAACTCCAAAAAAATGATGTTATTTTCATCTAAATTTACTCAAATATAGATCCTACAACAAACATACTCATCAAAATCCAAAAAAATCGAAGTTGATTTCAAATAAATTTATTAAAATTTGACCCTTCCAACTAAAATTTTTTTCACAATCCAAAAAATTGAAGTTATTTTCATCTAAATCTACTCAAATATAGATCCTACAACCAAAATACGCAACAAAATCCAAAAAAATCGAAGTTGATTTCAAATAAATTTATTAAAATTTGACATTTCCAACTAAATTTTTTTTCACAATCCAAAAAATTGAAGTTATTTTCATCTAAATCTACTCAAATATAGATCCTACAACCAAAAAACGCAACAAAATCCAAAAAAATCGAAGTTGATTTCAAATAAATTTATTAAAATTTGACATTTCCAACTAAATTTTTTTTCAGAATCCAACAAAATTGAAGTGATTTTCATCTAAATTTACTCAAATATAGACCCTACAACAAAAATACTCAACAAAATCCAAAAAAATCGAAGTTGATTTCAAATAAATTTATTAAAATTTGTCCCTTCCAACTAAACTTTTTTTTCACAATCCAACAAAATTGAAGTTATTTTCATCTAAATTTACTCAAATATAGATCCTACAACAAAAATACTCAACAAAATCCAAAAAAATCGAAGTTGATTTCAATTAAATTTATTAAAATTTGACACTTCCAACTAAAATTTTTTTCACAATCCAACAAAATTGAAGTTATTTTCATCTAAATTTACTCTAATATAGATCCTACAAATTTCTCAAAATTTGAATCTTCCAAATTTCTCAAAATTGGACTGTTCCAAGTATAAATTTTTTGTTTGCATAATCAGATAAAATCAAGTTAATTCCAACTAAATTGAATAAAATTTTAATTCTACAAATAAAATTTTTTGAGTATTCGACTAAAATCGGTAAGTACCCTACCTTCCAAATTTCTCAAAATTTGACTCTCCCCAGTATAATTTTTTTGTTGGCATAATCAGATAAAATCAAGTTAATTCCAACTAAATTGAATAAAATTTTAATGCTACAAATAAAATTTTTTTAGAATTCCACTAAAATCGGTAAGTACCCCACCTTCCAAATTTCTCAAAATTTGACTCTTCCAAATTTCTCAAGATTTGACTGTTCCAAGTATAATTTTTTTGTTGGCATAATCAGATAAAATCAAGTTAATTCCAACTAAATTGAATAAAATTTAAATTCTACAAATAAAATTTTTTGAGAATTCGACTAAAATCGGTAAGTACCCTACCTTCCAAATTTCTCAAAATTTGACTCTTCCAAATTTCTCAAAATTTCACTGTTCCAAGTATAATTTTTTTGTTGGCATAATCAGATAAAATCAAGTTAATTCCAACTAAATTGAATAAAATTATAATTCTACAAATAAAATTTTTTGAGAATTCGACTAAAATCGGTAAGTACCCCAACTTCCAAATTTCTCAAAATTTGACCCTTCCAAATTTCTCAAAATTTGACTCTCCCAAGTATAATTTTTTTGTTGGCATAATCAGATAAAATCAAGTTAATTCCAACTAAATTGAATAAAATTTTAATTCTACAAATAAAAATTTTTGAGTATTCGACTAAAATCGGTAAGTACCCTACCTTCCAAATTTCTCAAAATTTGACTCTCCCAAGTATAATTTTTTTGTTGGCATAATCAGATAAAATCAAGTTAATTCCAACTAAATTGAATAAAATTTTAATTCTACAAATAAGTTTTTTTTAGAATTCCACTAAAATCGGCAAGTACCCCACCTTCCAAATTTCTCAAAATTTGCCTCTTCCAAATTTCTCAAAATTTGACTCTTCCAAGTATACTTTTTTTGTTTGCATAATCAGATAAAATCAAGTTAATTCCAACTAAATTGAATAAAATTTTAATTCTACAAATAAAATTTTTTGAGAATTTGACTAAAATCGGTCAGTACCCTACCTTCCAAATTTCTCAAGATTTGACTGTTCCAAGTATAATTTTTTTGTTGGCATAATCAGATAAAATCAAGTTAATTCCAACTAAATTGAATAAAATTTTAATTCTACAAATAAATTTTTTTTAGAATTCCACTAAAATCGGTAAGTACCCCACCTTCCAAATTCCTCAAAATTTGACTCTTCCAAATTTCTCAAAATTTCACTGTTCCAAGTATAATTTTTTTGTTGGCATAATCAGATAAAATCAAGTTAATTCCAACTAAATTGAATAAAATTATAATTCTACAAATAAAATTTTTTGAGATTTCGACTAAAATCGGTAAGTACCCTACCTTCCAAATTTCTCAAAATTTGACTCTTCCAAGTATACTTTTTTTGTTTGCATAATCAGATAAAATCAAGTTAATTCCAACTAAATTGAATAAAATTTTAATTCTACAAATAAAATTTTTTGAGATTTCGACTAAAATCGGTAAGTACCCTACCTTCCAAATTTCTCAAAATTTGACTGTTCCAAGTATACTTTTTTTGTTTGCATAATCAGATAAAATCAAGTTAATTCCAACTAAATTGAATAAAATTTTAATTCTACAAATAAAATTTTTTGAGAATTCGGCTAAAATCGGTAAGTACCCTAACTTCCAAATTTCTAAAAATTTGACTGTTCCATGTATAATTTTTTTGTTTGCATAATCAGATAAAATCAAGTTAATTTCAACTTAATTGAATAAAATTTTAATTCTACAAATAAAATTTTTTGAGAATTCGGCTAAAATCGGTAAGTACCCTAACTTCCAAATTTCTCAAAATTGGACTCTTCCAAATTTCTCAAAATTGGACTGTTCCAAGTATAATTTTTTTGTTTGCGTAATTAGATAAAATCAGGTTACTTTTAACTGAATTGAATAAAATTTTAATTCTACAAATAAAATTTTTTGAGAATTCGACTAAAATCGGTAAGAACCCTACCTTCCAAATTTCTCCAAATTTGACTCTTCCAAGTATAATTTTTTTGTTTGCGTAATTAGATAAAATCAAGATAATTTCAACTAAATTGAATAAAATTTTAATTCTACAAATATAATTTTTTGAGAATTCGACTAAAATCAGTAAGTACCCTACCTTCCAAACTTCTCAAAATTTGACTGTTCCATGTATACTTTTTATGTTTGCATAATCAGATAAAATCAAGTTAATTCCAACTAAATTGAATAAAATTTTTTGAGAATTCGACTAAAATCGGTAAGTACCCTAACTTCCAAATTTCCCAAAATTTGACTCTTCCAAATTTCTCAAAATTTGACTGTTCCAAATATACTTTTTTTGTTTGCATAATCAGATAAAATCAAGTTAATTCCAACTAAATTGAATAAAATTTTAATTCTACAAATAAAATTTTTTGAGAATTCGGCTAAAATCGGTAAGTACCCTAACTTCCAAATTTCTAAAAATTTGACTGTTCCATGTATAATTTTTTTGTTTGCATAATCAGATAAAATCAAGTTAATTCCAACTAAATTGAATAAAATTTTAATTCTACAAATAAATTTTTTTGAGATTTCGACTAAAATCGGTAAGTACCCTACCTTCCAAATTTCTCAAAATTTGACTGTTCCAAGTATACTTTTTTTGTTTGCATAATCAGATAAAATCAAGTTAATTCCAACTAAATTGAATAAAATTTTAATTCTACAAATAAAATTTTTTGAGAATTCGGCTAAAATCGGTAAGTACCCTAACTTCCAAATTTCTAAAAATTTGACTGTTCCATGTATAATTTTTTTGTTTGCATAATCAGATAAAATCAAGTTAATTTCAACTTAATTGAATAAAATTTTAATTCTACAAGTAAAATTTTTTGAGAATTCGACTCAAATCGGTAAGTACCCCACTTTCCAAATTTCTCAAAATTGGACTCTTCCAAATTTCTCAAAATTGGACTGTTCCAAGTATAATTTTTTTGTTTGCGTAATTAGATAAAATCAAGTTACTTTCAACTAAATTGAATAAAATTTTAATTCTACAAATAAAATTTTTTGAGAATTCGACTAAAATCGGTAAGTACCCTACCTTCCAAATTTCTCCAAATTTGACTCTTCCAAGTATAATTTTTTTGTTTGCGTAATTAGATAAAATCAAGATAATTTCAACTAAATTGAATAAAATTTTAATTCTACAAATATAATTTTTTGAGAATTCGACTAAAATCAGTAAGTACCCTACCTTCCAAACTTCTCAAAATTTGACTGTTCCATGTATACTTATTATGTTTGCATAATCAGATAAAATCAAGTTAATTCCAACTAAATTGAATAAAATTTTTTGAGAATTCGACTAAAATCGGTAAGTACCCTAACTTCCAAATTTCCCAAAATTTGACTCTTCCAAATTTCCCAAAATTTGACTCTTCCAAATTTCTCAAAATTTGACTGTTCCAAGTATACTTTTTTTGTTTGCATAATCAGATAAAATCAAGTTAATTCCAACTAAATTGAATAAAATTTTAATTCTACAAATAAAATTTTTTGAGAATTCGGCTAAAATCGGTAAGTACCCTAACTTCCAAATTTCTAAAAATTTGACTGTTCCATGTATAATTTTTTTGTTTGCATAATCAGATAAAATCAAGTTAATTCCAACTAAATTGAATAAAATTTTAATTCTACAAATAAATTTTTTTGAGATTTCGACTAAAATCGGTAAGTACCCTACCTTCCAAATTTCTCAAAATTTGACTGTTCCAAGTATACTTTTTTTGTTTGCATAATCAGATAAAATCAAGTTAATTCCAACTAAATTGAATAAAATTTTAATTCTACAAATAAAATTTTTTGAGAATTCGGCTAAAATCGGTAAGTACCCTAACTTCCAAATTTCTAAAAATTTGACGGTTCCAAGTATAATTTTTTTGTTGGCATAATCAGAGAAAATCAAGTTAATTTCAACTTAATTGAATAAAATTTTAATTCTACAAGTAAAATTTTTTGAGAATTCGACTCAAATCGGTAAGTACCCCACTTTCCAAATTTCTCAAAATTGGACTCTTCCAAATTTCTCAAAATTGGACTGTTCCAAGTATAATTTTTTTGTTTGCGTAATTAGATAAAATCAAGTTACTTTCAACTAAATTGAATAAAATTTTAATTCTACAAATAAAATTTTTTGAGAATTCGACTAAAATCGGTAAGTACCCTACCTTCCAAATTTCTCCAAATTTGACTCTTCCAAGTATAATTTTTTTGTTTGCGTAATTAGATAAAATCAAGATAATTTCAACTAAATTGAATAAAATTTTAATTCTACAAATATAATTTTTTGAGAATTCGACTAAAATCAGTAAGTACCCTACCTTCCAAACTTCTCAAAATTTGACTGTTCCATGTATACTTTTTATGTTTGCATAATCAGATAAAATCAAGTTAATTCCAACTAAATTGAATAAAATTTTTTGAGAATTCGACTAAAATCGGTAAGTACCCTAACTTCCAAATTTCCCAAAATTTGACTCTTCCAAATTTCTCAAAATTTGACTCTTCCAAATTTCTCAAAATTTGACTGTTCCAAGTATACTTTTTTTGTTTGCATAATCAGATAAAATCAAGTTAATTCCAACTAAATTGAATAAAATTTTAATTCTACAAATAAATTTTTTTGAGAATTCGGCTAAAATCGTTAAGTACCCTAACTTCCAAATTTCTAAAAATTTGACTGTTCCATGTATAATTTTTTTGTTTGCATAATCAGATAAAATCAAGTTAATTTCAACTAAATTGAATAAAATTTTAATTCTACAAATAAAATTTTTTGAGAATTCGACTAAAATCGGTAAGTACCCTACCTTCCAAATTTCTCAAAATTTCACTGTTCCAAGTATAATTTTTTTGTTGGCATAATCAGATAAAATCAAGTTAATTCAAACTAAATTGAATAAAATTTTAATTCTTCAAATAAAATTTTTTGAGAATTCGACTAAAATCGGTAAGTACCCCACCTTCCAAATTTCTCAAAATTTGACGGTTCCAAGTATAATTTTTTTGTTGGCATAATCAGAGAAAATCAAGTTAATTCCAACTAAATTGAATAAAATTTTAATTCTTCCAATAAAATTTTTTGAGAATTCGACTAAAATCGGTAAGTACCCTACCTTCCAAATTTCTCAAAATTGGACTGTTCCAAGTATAATTTTTTTGTTGGCATATTCAGATAAAATCAAGTTAATTCAAACTAAATTGAATAAAATTTTAATTCTTCAAATAAAATTTTTTGAGAATTCGACTAAAATCGGAAAATACCCTACCTTCCAAATTTCTCAAAATTTGACTCTTCCAAGTATAATTTTTTTGTTGGCATAATCAGATAAAATCAAGTTAATTTCAACTAATTTGAATAAAATTTTTTGAGAATTCGACTCAAATCGGTAAGTACCCTAACTTCCAAATTTCCCAAAATTTGACTCTTCCAAATTTCTCAAAATTTGACACTTCCAAATTTCTCAAAATTTGACTGTTCCAAGTATAATTTTTTTGTTTGCGTAATTAGATAAAATCAAGTTACTTTCAACTAAATTGAATAAAATTTTAATTCTACAAATAAAATTTTTTGAGAATTCGACTAAAATCGGCAAGTACCCTACCTTCCAAATTTCTCAAGATTTGACTGTTCCAAGTATAATTTTTTTGTTGGCATAATCAGATAAAATCAAGTTAATTCCAACTAAATTGAATAAAATTTTAATTCTACAAATAAATTTTTTTTAGAATTCCACTAAAATCGGTAAGTACCCCACCTTCCAAATTTCTCAAAATTTGACTCTTCCAAATTTCTCAAAATTTGACTCTTCCAAGTATACTTTTTTTGTTTGCATAATCAGATAAAATCAAGTTAATTCCAACTAAATTGAATAAAATTTTAATTCTACAAATAAAATTTTTTGAGAATTTGACTAAAATCGGTAAGTACCCTACCTTCCAAATTTCTCAAAATTTGACTGTTCCAAGTATAATTTTTTTGTTTGCGTAATTAGATAAAATCAAGTTAATTTCAACTAAATTGAATAAAATATTAATTCTACAAATAAAATTTTTTGAGAATTCGACTAAAATCGGTAAGTACCCTACCTTCCAAATTTCTCAAAATTTGACTGTTCCAAGTATACTTTTTTTGTTTGCATAATCAGATAAAATCAAGTTAATTCCAACTAAATTGAATAAAATTTTAATTCTACAAATAAATTTTTTTGAGAATTCGGCTAAAATCGGTAAGTACCCTACCTTCCAAACTTCTCAAAATTTGACTGTTCCATGTATACTTTTTATGTTTGCATAATCAGATAAAATCAAGTTAATTCCAACTAAATTGAATAAAATTTTTTGAGAATTCGACTAAAATCGGTAAGTACCCTAACTTCCAAATTTCCCAAAATTTGACTCTTCCAAATTTCTCAAAATTTGACCCTTCCAAATTTCTCAAAATTGGACTGTTCCAAGTATAAATTTTTTGTTTGCATAATCAGATAAAATCAAGTAAATTCCAACTAAATTGAATAAAATTTTAATTCTACAAATAAAAATTTTTGAGTATTCGACTAAAATCGGTAAGTACCCTACCTTCCAAATTTCTCAAATTTTGACGGTTCCAAGTATAATTTTTTTGTTGGCATAATCAGATAAAATCAAGTTAATTCCAACTAAATTGAATAAAATTTTAATTCTTCAAATAAAATTTTTTGAGAATTCGACTAAAATCGGTAAGTACCCTACCTTCCAAATTTCTCAAAATTGGACTGTTCCAAGTATAATTTTTTTGTTGGCATAATCAGATAAAATCAAGTTAATTCAAACTAAATTGAATAAAATTTTAATTCTTCAAATAAAATTTTTTGAGAATTCGACTAAAATCGGTAAGTACCCTACCTTCCAAATTTCTCAAAATTTGACTCTTCCAAGTATAATTTTTTTGTTGGCATAATCAGATAAAATCAAGTTAATTTCAACTAAATTGAATAAAATTTTAATTCTACAAATAAAATTTTTTGAGAATTCGACTAAAATCGGTAAGTACCCTACCTTCCAAATTTCTCAAAATTTCACTGTTCCAAGTATAATTTTTTTGTTGGTATAATCAGATAAAATCAAGTTAATTCCAACTAAATTGAATAAAATTATAATTCTACAAATAAAATTTTTTGAGATTTCGACTAAAATCGGTAAGTACCCTACCTTCCAAATTTCTCAAAATTTGACTCTTCCAAGTATACTTTTTTTGTTTGCGTAATTAGATAAAATCAAGTTAATTTCAACTAAATTGAATAAAATATTAATTCTACAAATAAAATTTTTTGAGAATTCGACTAAAATCGGTAAGTACCCTACCTTCCAAATTTCTCCAAATTTGACTCTTCCAAGTATAATTTTTTTTTTTGCGTAATTAGATAAAATCAAGATAATTTCAACTAAATTGAATAAAATTTTAATTCTACAAATATAATTTTTTGAGAATTCGACTAAAATCAGTAAGTACCCAACCTTCCAAACTTCTCAAAATTTGACTCTTCCAAATTTCTCAAAATTTGACTGTTCCAAGTATAATTTTTTTGTTTGCGTAATTAGATAAAATCAAGTTACTTTCAACTAAATTGAATAAAATTTTAATTCAACAAATAAAATTTTTTGAGAATTCGACTAAAATCGGTAAGTACCCTACCTTCCAAATTTCTCCAAATTTGACTCTTCCAAGTATAATTTTTTTGTTTGCGTAATTAGATAAAATCAAGATAATTTCAACTAAATTGAATAAAATTTTAATTCTACAAATATAATTTTTTGAGAATTCGACTAAAATCGGTAAGTACCCTACCTTCCAAATTTCTCCAAATTTGACTCTTCCAAGTATAATTTTTTTGTTTGCGTAATTAGATAAAATCAAGATAATTTCAACTAAATTGAATAAAATTTTAATTCTACAAATATAATTTTTTGAGAATTCGACTAAAATCAGTAAGTACCCTACCTTCCAAACTTCTCAAAATATGACTGTTCCATGTATACTTTTTATGTTTGCATAATCAGATAAAATCAAGTTAATTCCAACTAAATTGAATAAAATTTTTTGAGAATTCAACTAAAATCGGTAAGTACCCTAACTTCCAAATTTCCCAAAATTTGACTCTTCCAAATTTCTCAAAATTTGACTCTTCCAAATTTCTCAAAATTTGACTGTTCCAAGTATACTTTTTTTGTTTGCATAATCAGATAAAATCAAGTTAATTCCAACTAAATTGAATAAAATTTTATTTCTACAAATAAAATTTTTTGAGAATTCGGCTAAAATCGGTAAGTACCCTAACTTCCAAATTTCTCAAAATTTGACTCTTCCAAATTTCTCAAAATTTGACTGTTCCAAGTATAATTTTTTTGTTGGCATAATCAGATAAAATCAAGTTAATTCCAACTAAATTGAAAAAAATTTTAATTCTGCAAATAAAATTTTTTGAGAATTCGACTAAAATCGGTAAGTACACCACCTTACAAATTTCTCAAAATTTGAATCTTCCAAATTTCTCAAAATTGGACTGTTCCAAGTATAAATTTTTTGTTTGCATAATCAGATAAAATCAAGTTAATTCCTACTAAATTGAAAAAAATTTAATTCTGCAAATAAAATTTTTTGAGAATTCGACTAAAATCGGTAAGTACCCTAACTTCCAAATTTCTCAAAATTTGACTCTTCCAAATTTCTCAAAATTTGACTGTTCCAAGTATAATTTTTTTGTTGGCATAATCAGATAAAATCAAGTTAATTCCAACTAAATTGAAAAAAATTTTAATTCTGCAAATAAAATTTTTTGAGAATTCGACTAAAATCGGTAAGTACCCCACCTTCCAAATTTCTCAAAATTTGACTCTTCCAAATATCTCAAAATTTCACTGTTCCAAGTATAATTTTTTTGTTGGCATAATCAGATAAAATCAAGTTAATTCCAACTAAATTGAATAAAATTATAATTCTACAAATAAATTTTTTTGAGATTTCGACTAAAATCGGTAAGTACCCTACCTTCCAAATTTCTCAAAATTTGACTCTTCCAAGTATACTTTTTTTGTTTGCATAATCAGATAAAATCAAGTTAATTCCAACTAAATTGAATAAAATTTTAATTCTACAAATAAAATTTTTTGAGATTTCGACTAAAATCGGTAAGTACCCTACCTTCCAAATTTCTCAAAATTTGACTGTTCCAAGTATACTTTTTTTGTTTGCATAATCAGATAAAATCAAGTTAATTCCAACTAAATTGAATAAAATTTTAATTCTACAAATAAATTTTTTTGAGAATTCGGCTAAAATCGGTAAGTACCCTACCTTCCAAACTTCTCAAAATTTGACTGTTCCATGTATACTTTTTATGTTTGCATAATCAGATAAAATCAAGTTAATTCCAACTAAATTGAATAAAATTTTTTGAGAATTCGACTAAAATCGGTAAGTACCCTAACTTCCAAATTTCCCAAAATTTGACTCTTCCAAATTTCTCAAAATTTGACCCTTCCAAATTTCTCAAAATTGGACTGTTCCAAGTATAAATATTTTGTTTGCATAATCAGATAAAATCAAGTAAATTCCAACTAAATTGAATAAAATTTTAATTCTACAAATAAAAATTTTTGAGTATTCGACTAAAATCGGTAAGTACCCTACCTTCCAAATTTCTCATATTTTGACGGTTCCAAGTATAATTTTTTTGTTGGCATAATCAGATAAAATCAAGTTAATTCCAACTAAATTGAATAAAATTTTAATTCTTCAAATAAAATTTTTTGAGAATTCGACTAAAATCGGTAAGTACCCTACCTTCCAAATTTCTCAAAATTGGACTGTTCCAAGTATAATTTTTTTGTTGGCATAATCAGATAAAATCAAGTTAATTCAAACTAAATTGAATAAAATTTTAATTCTTCAAATAAAATTTTTTGAGAATTCGACTAAAATCGGTAAGTACCCTACCTTCCAAATTTCTCAAAATTTGACTCTTCCAAGTATAATTTTTTTGTTGGCATAATCAGATAAAATCAAGTTAATTTCAACTAAATTGAATAAAATTTTAATTCTACAAATAAAATTTTTTGAGAATTCGACTAAAATCGGTAAGTACCCTACCTTCCAAATTTCTCAAAATTTCACTGTTCCAAGTATAATTTTTTTGTTGGTATAATCAGATAAAATCAAGTTAATTCCAACTAAATTGAATAAAATTATAATTCTACAAATAAAATTTTTTGAGATTTCGACTAAAATCGGTAAGTACCCTACCTTCCAAATTTCTCAAAATTTGACTCTTCCAAGTATAATTTTTTTGTTGGCATAATCAGATAAAATCAAGTTAATTTCAACTAAATTGAATAAAATTTTAATTCTACAAATAAAATTTTTTGAGAATTCGACTAAAATCGGTAATTACCCTACCTTCCAAATTTCTCCAAATTTGACTGTTCCAAGTATAATTTTTTTGTTGGCATGATCAGATAAAATCAAGTTAATTCCAACTAAATTGAATAAAATTTTTTGAGAATTCGACTAAAATCGGTAAGTACCCTACCTTCCAAATTTCTCAAAATTTGACTCTTCCAAGTATAATTTTTTTGTTGGCATAATCAGATAAAATCAAGTTAATTTCAACTAAATTGAATAAAATTTTAATTCTACAAATAAAATATTTTGAGAATTCGACTAAAATCGGTAATTACCCTACCTTCCAAATTTCTCAAAATTTGACTGTTCCAAGTATAATTTTTTTGTTTGCGTAATTAGATAAAATCAAGTTAATTTCAACTAAATTGAATAAAATATTAATTCTACAAATAAAATTTTTTGAGAATTCGACTAAAATCGGTAAGTACCCTACCTTCCAAATTTCTCCAAATTTGGCTCTCCCAAGTATAATTTTTTTGTTTGCGTAATTAGATAAAATCAAGATAATTTCAACTAAATTGAATAAAATTTTAATTCTACAAATATCATTTTTTGAGAATTCGACTAAAATCAGTAAGTACCCTACCTTCCAAACTTCTCAAAATTTGACTGTTCCATGTATACTTTTTATGTTTGCATAATCAGATAAAATCAAGTTAATTCCAACTAAATTGAATAAAATTTTTTGAGAATTCGACTCAAATCGGTAAGTACCCTAACTTCCAAATTTCCCAAAATTTGACTCTTCCAAATTTCTCAAAATTTGACCCTTCCAAATTTCTCAAAATTTGACTCTTCCAAGTATAATTTTTTTGTTGGCATAATCAGATAAAATCAAGTTAATTTCAACTAAATTGAATAAAATTTTAATTCTACAAATAAAATTTTTTGAGAATTCGACTAAAATCGGTAAGTACCCTACCTTCCAAATTTCTCAAAATTTCACTGTTCCAAGTATAATTTTTTTGTTGGTATAATCAGATAAAATCAAGTTAATTCCAACTAAATTGAATAAAATTATAATTCTACAAATAAAATTTTTTGAGATTTCGACTAAAATCGGTAAGTACCCTACCTTCCAAATTTCTCAAAATTTGACTCTTCCAAGTATACTTTTTTTGTTTGCGTAATTAGATAAAATCAAGTTAATTTCAACTAAATTGAATAAAATATTAATTCTACAAATAAAATTTTTTGAGAATTCGACTAAAATCGGTAAGTACCCTACCTTCCAAATTTCTCCAAATTTGACTCTTCCAAGTATAATTTTTTTTTTTGCGTAATTAGATAAAATCAAGATAATTTCAACTAAATTGAATAAAATTTTAATTCTACAAATATAATTTTTTGAGAATTCGACTAAAATCAGTAAGTACCCAACCTTCCAAACTTCTCAAAATTTGACTCTTCCAAATTTCTCAAAATTTGACTGTTCCAAGTATAATTTTTTTGTTTGCGTAATTAGATAAAATCAAGTTACTTTCAACTAAATTGAATAAAATTTTAATTCAACAAATAAAATTTTTTGAGAATTCGACTAAAATCGGTAAGTACCCTACCTTCCAAATTTCTCCAAATTTGACTCTTCCAAGTATAATTTTTTTGTTTGCGTAATTAGATAAAATCAAGATAATTTCAACTAAATTGAATAAAATTTTAATTCTACAAATATAATTTTTTGAGAATTCGACTAAAATCGGTAAGTACCCTACCTTCCAAATTTCTCCAAATTTGACTCTTCCAAGTATAATTTTTTTGTTTGCGTAATTAGATAAAATCAAGATAATTTCAACTAAATTGAATAAAATTTTAATTCTACAAATATAATTTTTTGAGAATTCGACTAAAATCAGTAAGTACCCTACCTTCCAAACTTCTCAAAATATGACTGTTCCATGTATACTTTTTATGTTTGCATAATCAGATAAAATCAAGTTAATTCCAACTAAATTGAATAAAATTTTTTGAGAATTCAACTAAAATCGGTAAGTACCCTAACTTCCAAATTTCCCAAAATTTGACTCTTCCAAATTTCTCAAAATTTGACTCTTCCAAATTTCTCAAAATTTGACTGTTCCAAGTATACTTTTTTTGTTTGCATAATCAGATAAAATCAAGTTAATTCCAACTAAATTGAATAAAATTTTATTTCTACAAATAAAATTTTTTGAGAATTCGGCTAAAATCGGTAAGTACCCTAACTTCCAAATTTCTCAAAATTTGACTCTTCCAAATTTCTCAAAATTTGACTGTTCCAAGTATAATTTTTTTGTTGGCATAATCAGATAAAATCAAGTTAATTCCAACTAAATTGAAAAAAATTTTAATTCTGCAAATAAAATTTTTTGAGAATTCGACTAAAATCGGTAAGTACACCACCTTACAAATTTCTCAAAATTTGAATCTTCCAAATTTCTCAAAATTGGACTGTTCCAAGTATAAATTTTTTGTTTGCATAATCAGATAAAATCAAGTTAATTCCTACTAAATTGAAAAAAATTTAATTCTGCAAATAAAATTTTTTGAGAATTCGACTAAAATCGGTAAGTACCCTAACTTCCAAATTTCTCAAAATTTGACTCTTCCAAATTTCTCAAAATTTGACTGTTCCAAGTATAATTTTTTTGTTGGCATAATCAGATAAAATCAAGTTAATTCCAACTAAATTGAAAAAAATTTTAATTCTGCAAATAAAATTTTTTGAGAATTCGACTAAAATCGGTAAGTACCCCACCTTCCAAATTTCTCAAAATTTGACTCTTCCAAATATCTCAAAATTTCACTGTTCCAAGTATAATTTTTTTGTTGGCATAATCAGATAAAATCAAGTTAATTCCAACTAAATTGAATAAAATTATAATTCTACAAATAAATTTTTTTGAGATTTCGACTAAAATCGGTAAGTACCCTACCTTCCAAATTTCTCAAAATTTGACTCTTCCAAGTATACTTTTTTTGTTTGCATAATCAGATAAAATCAAGTTAATTCCAACTAAATTGAATAAAATTTTAATTCTACAAATAAAATTTTTTGAGATTTCGACTAAAATCGGTAAGTACCCTACCTTCCAAATTTCTCAAAATTTGACTGTTCCAAGTATACTTTTTTTGTTTGCATAATCAGATAAAATCAAGTTAATTCCAACTAAATTGAATAAAATTTTAATTCTACAAATAAATTTTTTTGAGAATTCGGCTAAAATCGGTAAGTACCCTACCTTCCAAACTTCTCAAAATTTGACTGTTCCATGTATACTTTTTATGTTTGCATAATCAGATAAAATCAAGTTAATTCCAACTAAATTGAATAAAATTTTTTGAGAATTCGACTAAAATCGGTAAGTACCCTAACTTCCAAATTTCCCAAAATTTGACTCTTCCAAATTTCTCAAAATTTGACCCTTCCAAATTTCTCAAAATTGGACTGTTCCAAGTATAAATATTTTGTTTGCATAATCAGATAAAATCAAGTAAATTCCAACTAAATTGAATAAAATTTTAATTCTACAAATAAAAATTTTTGAGTATTCGACTAAAATCGGTAAGTACCCTACCTTCCAAATTTCTCATATTTTGACGGTTCCAAGTATAATTTTTTTGTTGGCATAATCAGATAAAATCAAGTTAATTCCAACTAAATTGAATAAAATTTTAATTCTTCAAATAAAATTTTTTGAGAATTCGACTAAAATCGGTAAGTACCCTACCTTCCAAATTTCTCAAAATTGGACTGTTCCAAGTATAATTTTTTTGTTGGCATAATCAGATAAAATCAAGTTAATTCAAACTAAATTGAATAAAATTTTAATTCTTCAAATAAAATTTTTTGAGAATTCGACTAAAATCGGTAAGTACCCTACCTTCCAAATTTCTCAAAATTTGACTCTTCCAAGTATAATTTTTTTGTTGGCATAATCAGATAAAATCAAGTTAATTTCAACTAAATTGAATAAAATTTTAATTCTACAAATAAAATTTTTTGAGAATTCGACTAAAATCGGTAAGTACCCTACCTTCCAAATTTCTCAAAATTTCACTGTTCCAAGTATAATTTTTTTGTTGGTATAATCAGATAAAATCAAGTTAATTCCAACTAAATTGAATAAAATTATAATTCTACAAATAAAATTTTTTGAGATTTCGACTAAAATCGGTAAGTACCCTACCTTCCAAATTTCTCAAAATTTGACTCTTCCAAGTATAATTTTTTTGTTGGCATAATCAGATAAAATCAAGTTAATTTCAACTAAATTGAATAAAATTTTAATTCTACAAATAAAATTTTTTGAGAATTCGACTAAAATCGGTAATTACCCTACCTTCCAAATTTCTCCAAATTTGACTGTTCCAAGTATAATTTTTTTGTTGGCATGATCAGATAAAATCAAGTTAATTCCAACTAAATTGAATAAAATTTTTTGAGAATTCGACTAAAATCGGTAAGTACCCTACCTTCCAAATTTCTCAAAATTTGACTCTTCCAAGTATAATTTTTTTGTTGGCATAATCAGATAAAATCAAGTTAATTTCAACTAAATTGAATAAAATTTTAATTCTACAAATAAAATATTTTGAGAATTCGACTAAAATCGGTAATTACCCTACCTTCCAAATTTCTCAAAATTTGACTGTTCCAAGTATAATTTTTTTGTTTGCGTAATTAGATAAAATCAAGTTAATTTCAACTAAATTGAATAAAATATTAATTCTACAAATAAAATTTTTTGAGAATTCGACTAAAATCGGTAAGTACCCTACCTTCCAAATTTCTCCAAATTTGGCTCTCCCAAGTATAATTTTTTTGTTTGCGTAATTAGATAAAATCAAGATAATTTCAACTAAATTGAATAAAATTTTAATTCTACAAATATCATTTTTTGAGAATTCGACTAAAATCAGTAAGTACCCTACCTTCCAAACTTCTCAAAATTTGACTGTTCCATGTATACTTTTTATGTTTGCATAATCAGATAAAATCAAGTTAATTCCAACTAAATTGAATAAAATTTTTTGAGAATTCGACTCAAATCGGTAAGTACCCTAACTTCCAAATTTCCCAAAATTTGACTCTTCCAAATTTCTCAAAATTTGACCCTTCCAAATTTCTCAAAATTTGACTCTTCCAAGTATAATTTTTTTGTTGGCATAATCAGATAAAATCAAGTTAATTTCAACTAAATTGAATAAAATTTTAATTCTACAAATAAAATATTTTGAGAATTCGACTAAAATCGGTAATTACCCTACCTTCCAAATTTCTCAAAATTTGACTGTTCCAAGTATAATTTTTTTGTTTGCGTAATTAGATAAAATCAAGTTAATTTCAACTAAATTGAATAAAATATTAATTCTACAAATAAAATTTTTTGAGAATTCGACTAAAATCGGTAAGTACCCTACCTTCCAAATTTCTCCAAATTTGGCTCTCCCAAGTATAATTTTTTTGTTTGCGTAATTAGATAAAATCAAGATAATTTCAACTAAATTGAATAAAATTTTAATTCTACAAATATCATTTTTTGAGAATTCGACTAAAATCAGTAAGTACCCTACCTTCCAAACTTCTCAAAATTTGACTGTTCCATGTATACTTTTTATGTTTGCATAATCAGATAAAATCAAGTTAATTCCAACTAAATTGAATAAAATTTTTTGAGAATTCGACTCAAATCGGTAAGTACCCTAACTTCCAAATTTCCCAAAATTTGACTCTTCCAAATTTCTCAAAATTTGACCCTTCCAAATTTCTCAAAATTTGACTGTTCCAAGTATACTTTTTTTGTTTGCATATTCAGATAAAATCAAGTTAATTCCAACTAAATTGAATAAAATTTTAATTCTACAAATAAAATTTTTTGAGAATTCGGCTAAAATCGGTAAGTACCCTAACTTCCAAATTTCTAAAAATTTGACTGTTCCATGTATAATTTTTTTGTTTGCATAATCAGATAAAATCAAGTTAATTTCGACTAAATTGAATAAAATTTTAATTCTACAAATAAAATTTTTTGAGAATTCGACTAAAATCGGTAAGTACCCTACCTTCCAAATTTCTCAAAATTTGACTGTTCCAAGTATAATTTTTTTGTTTGCGTAATTAGATAAAATCAAGTTAATTTCAACTAAATTGAATAAAATATTAATTCTACAAATAAAATTTTTTGAGAATTCGACTAAAATCGGTAAGTACCCTACCTTCCAAATTTCTCCAAATTTGACTTCTCCAAGTATAATTTTTTTGTTTGCGTAATTAGATAAAATCAAGATAATTTCAACTAAATTGAATAAAATTTTAATTCTACAAATATAATTTTTTGAGAATTCGACTAAAATCAGTAAGTACCCTACCTTCCGAACTTCTCAAAATTTGACTGTTCCATGTATACTTTTTATGTTTGCATAATCAGATAAAATCAAGTTAATTCCAACTAAATTGAATAAAATTTTTTGAGAATTCGACTAAAATCGGTAAGTACCCTAACTTCCAAATTTCCCAAAATTTGACTCTTCCAAATTTCTCAAAATTTGACTGTTCCATGTATAATTTTTTTGTTTGCATAATCAGATAAAATCAAGTTAATTTCAACTAAATTGAATAAAATTTTAATTCTACAAATAAAATTTTTTGAGAATTCGACTCAAATCGGTAAGGAGCCTACCTTCCAAATTTCTCAAAATTTGACTCATCCAAGTATAATTTTTTTGTTTGCATAATCAGATAAAATCAAGTTAATTTCAACTAAATTGAATAAAATTTTAATTCTACAAATAAAATTTTTTGAGTATTCGACTAAAATTGGTAAGTACCCTACCTTCCAAATTTCTCAAAATTTGACCCTTCCAAATTTCCCAAACTTTGACTGTTCCAAGTATAATTTTTTTGTTGGCATAATCAGATAAAATCAAGTTAATTTCAACTAAATTGAATAAAATTTTAATTCTACAAATAAAATTTTTTGAGAAATCGACTAAAATCGGTAAGTACCCTAACTTCCAAATTTCCCAAAATTTGACTCTTCCAAATTTCCCAAAATTTGACTCTTCCAAATTTCTAAAAATTTGACTCTTCCAAATTTCTCAAAATTTGACTCTTCCAAATTTCTCAAAATTTGACTGTTCCATGTATAATTTTTTTGTTTGCCTAATCAGATAAAATCAAGTTAATTTCAACGAAATTGAATATAATTTTAATTTTTCAAATAAAATTTTTTGAGAAATCGACTAAAATCGGTAAGTACCCTACCTTCCAAATTTCTCAAAATTTGACTCTTCCATGTATAATTTTTCTGTTTGCATAATCAGATAAAATCAAGTCAATTCCAACTAAATTGAATAAAATTTAATTTTACAAATAAAATTTTTTGAGAATTCGACAAAACTCGGTAAGTACCCTACCTTCCAAATTTCTAAAAATTTGACTCTTCCAAGTATAATTTTTTTGTTTGCATAATCAGATAAAATCATGTTAATTCCAACTAAATTGAATAAAATTTTAATTCTACAAATAAAATTTTTTGAGAATTCGACTAAAATCGGTAAGTACCCTACCTTCCAAATTTCTCAAAATTTGACTCTTCCAAGTATAATTTTTTTGTTGGCATAATCAGATAAAATCAAGTTAATTTCAACTAAATTGAATAAAATTTTAATTCTACAAATAAAATTTTTTGAGAATTCGACTAAAATCGGTAAGTACCCTACCTTCCAAATTTCTCAAAATTGGACTCTTCCATGTATAATTTTTCTGTTTGCATAATCAGATAAAATCAAGTCAATTCCAACTAAATTGAATAAAATTTAATTTTACAAATAAAATTTTTTGAGAATTCGACAAAACTCGGTAAGTACTCTACCTTCCAAATTTCTCAAAATTTGACTCTTCCAAGTATAATTTTTTTGGTTGCATAATCAGATAAAATCAAGTTAATTTCAACTAAATTGAATAAAATATTAATTCTACAAATAAAATTTTTTGAGAATTCGACTAAAATCGGTAAGTACCCTACCTTCCAAATTTCTCAAAATTTGGCTCTCCCAAGTATAATTTTTTTGTTTGCGTAATTAGATAAAATCAAGTTAATTTCAACTAAATTGAATAAAATATTAATTCTACAAATAAAATTTTTTGAGAATTCGACTAAAATCGGTAAGTACCCTACCTTCCAAATTTCTCCAAATTTGACTTCTCCAAGTATAATTTTTTTGTTTGCGTAATTAGATAAAATCAAGATAATTTCAACTAAATTGAATAAAATTTTAATTCTACAAATATAATTTTTTGAGAATTCGACTAAAATCAGTAAGTACCCTACCTTCCAAACTTCTCAAAATTTGACTGTTCCATGTATACTTTTTATGTTTGCATAATCAGATAAAATCAAGTTAATTCCAACTAAATTGAATAAAATTTTTTGAGAATTCGACTAAAATCGGTAAGTACCCTAACTTCCAAATTTCCCAAAATTTGACTCTTCCAAATTTCTCAAAATTTGACTGTTCCATGTATAATTTTTTTGTTTGCATAATCAGATAAAATCAAGTTAATTTCAACTAAATTGAATAAAATTTTAATTCTACAAATAAAATTTTTTGAGAATTCGACTCAAATCGGTAAGGAGCCTACCTTCCAAATTTCTCAAAATTTGACTCATCCAAGTATAATTTTTTTGTTTACATAATCAGATAAAATCAAGTTAATTTCAACTAAATTGAATAAAATTTTAATTCTACAAATAAAATTTTTTGAGTATTCGACTAAAATTGGTAAGTACCCTACCTTCCAAATTTCTCAAAATTTGACCCTTCCAAATTTCCCAAACTTTGACTGTTCCAAGTATAATTTTTTTGTTGGCATAATCAGATAAAATCAAGTTAATTTCAACTAAATTGAATAAAATTTTAATTCTACAAATAAAATTTTTTGAGAAATCGACTAAAATCGGTAAGTACCCTAACTTCCAAATTTCCCAAAATTTGACTCTTCCAAATTTCCCAAAATTTGACTCTTCCAAATTTCCCAAAATTTGACTCTTCCAAATTTCTAAAAATTTGACTCTTCCAAATTTCTCAAAATTTGACTCTTCCAAATTTCTCAAAATTTGGCTGTTCCATGTATAATTTTTTTGTTTGCCTAATCAGATAAAATCAAGTTAATTTCAACGAAATTGAATATAATTTTAATTTTTCAAATAAAATTTTTTGAGAAATCGACTAAAATCGGTAAGTACCCTACCTTCCAAATTTCTCAAAATTTGACTCTTCCATGTATAATTTTTCTGTTTGCATAATCAGATAAAATCAAGTCAATTCCAACTAAATTGAATAAAATTTAATTTTACAAATAAAATTTTTTGAGAATTCGACAAAACTCGGTAAGTACACTACCTTCCAAATTTCTAAAAATTTGACTCTTCCAAGTATAATTTTTTTGTTTGCATAATCAGATAAAATCTTGTTAATTCCAACTAAATTGAATAAAATTTTAATTCTACAAATAAAATTTTTTGAGAATTCGACTAAAATCGGTAAGTACCCTACCTTCCAAATTTCTCAAAATTTGACTCTTCCAAGTATAATTTTTTTGTTGGCATAATCAGATAAAATCAAGTTAATTTCAACTAAATTGAATAAAATTTTAATTCTACAAATAAAATTTTTTGAGAATTCGACTAAAATCGGTAAGTACCCTACCTTCCAAATTTCTCAAAATTGGACTCTTCCATGTATAATTTTTCTGTTTGCATAATCAGATAAAATCAAGTCAATTCCAACTAAATTGAATAAAATTTAATTTTACAAATAAAATTTTTTGAGAATTCGACAAAACTCGGTAAGTACACTACCTTCCAAATTTCTAAAAATTTGACTCTTCCAAGTATAATTTTTTTGTTTGCATAATCAGATAAAATCTTGTTAATTCCAACTAAATTGAATAAAATTTTAATTCTACAAATAAAATTTTTTGAGAATTCGACTAAAATCGGTAAGTACCCTACCTTCCAAATTTCTCAAAATTTGACTCTTCCAAGTATAATTTTTTTGTTGGCATAATCAGATAAAATCAAGTTAATTTCAACTAAATTGAATAAAATTTTAATTCTACAAATAAAATTTTTTGAGAATTCGACTAAAATCGGTAAGTACCCTACCTTCCAAATTTCTCAAAATTGGACTCTTCCATGTATAATTTTTCTGTTTGCATAATCAGATAAAATCAAGTCAATTCCAACTAAATTGAATAAAATTTAATTTTACAAATAAAATTTTTTGAGAATTCGACAAAACTCGGTAAGTACTCTACCTTCCAAATTTCTCAAAATTTGACTCTTCCAAGTATAATTTTTTTGGTTGCATAATCAGATAAAATCAAGTTAATTTCAACTAAATTGAATAAAATATTAATTCTACAAATAAAATTTTTTGAGAATTCGACTAAAATCGGTAAGTACCCTACCTTCCAAATTTCTCCAAATTTGACTTCTCCAAGTATAATTTTTTTGTTTGCGTAATTAGATAAAATCAAGATAATTTCAACTAAATTGAATAAAATTTTAATTCTACAAATATAATTTTTTGAGAATTCGACTAAAATCAGTAAGTACCCTACCTTCCAAACTTCTCAAAATTTGACTGTTCCATGTATACTTTTTATGTTTGCATAATCAGATAAAATCAAGTTAATTCCAACTAAATTGAATAAAATTTTTTGAGAATTCGACTAAAATCGGTAAGTACCCTAACTTCCAAATTTCCCAAAATTTGACTCTTCCAAATTTCTCAAAATTTGACTGTTCCATGTATAATTTTTTTGTTTGCATAATCAGATAAAATCAAGTTAATTTCAACTAAATTGAATAAAATTTTAATTCTACAAATAAAATTTTTTGAGAATTCGACTCAAATCGGTAAGGAGCCTACCTTCCAAATTTCTCAAAATTTGACTCATCCAAGTATAATTTTTTTGTTTACATAATCAGATAAAATCAAGTTAATTTCAACTAAATTGAATAAAATTTTAATTCTACAAATAAAATTTTTTGAGTATTCGACTAAAATTGGTAAGTACCCTACCTTCCAAATTTCCCATACTTTGACTGTTCCAAGTATAATTTTTTTGTTGGCATAATCAGATAAAATCAAGTTAATTTCAACTAAATTGAATAAAATTTTAATTCTACAAATAAAATTTTTTGAGAATTCGACTAAAATCGGTAAGTACCCTAACTTCCAAATTTCCCAAAATTTGACTCTTCCAAATTTCTAAAAATTTGACTCTTCCAAATTTCTCAAAATTTGACTCTTCCAAATTTCTCAAAATTTGACTGTTCCATGTATAATTTTTTTGTTTGCCTAATCAGATAAAATCAAGTTAATTTCAACTAAATTGAATATAATTTTAATTTTTCAAATAAAATTTTTTGAGAAATCGACTAAAATCGGTAAGTACCCTACCTTCCAAATTTCTCAAAATTTGACTCTTCCATGTATAATTTTTCTGTTTGCATAATCAGATAAAATCAAGTCAATTCCAACTAAATTGAATAAAATTTAATTTTACAAATAAAATTTTTTGAGAATTCGACAAAACTCGGTAAGTACACTAGCTTCCAAATTTCTCAAAATTTGACTCTTCCAAGTATAATTTTTTTGTTGGCATAATCAGATAAAATCAAGTTAATTTCAACTAAATTGAATAAAATTTTAATTCTACAAATAAAATTTTTTGAGAATTCGACTAAAATCGGTAAGTACCCTACCTTCCAAATTTCTCAAGATTTGACTGTTCCAAAAATAATTTTTTTGTTTGCATAATCAGATAAAATCAAGTTAATTCCAACTAAATTGAATAAAATTTTAATTCTACAAATAAAAATTTTTGAGAATTCGACTAAAATCGGTAAGTACTCTACCTTCCAAATTTCTCAAAATTTGACTCTTCCAAGTATAATTTTTTTGGTTGCATAATCAGATAAAATCAAGTTAATTTCAACTAAATTGAATAAAATATTAATTCTACAAATAAAATTTTTTGAGAATTCGACTAAAATCGGTAAGTACCCTACCTTCCAAATTTCTCCAAATTTGGCTCTCCCAAGTATAATTTTTTTGTTTGCGTAATTAGATAAAATCAAGATAATTTCAACTATATTGAATAAAATTTTAATTCTACAAATATAATTTTTTGAGAATTCAACTAAAATCAGTAAGTACCCTACCTTCCAAACTTCTCAAAATTTGACTGTTCCATGTATACTTTTTATGTTTGCATAATCAGATAAAATCAAGTTAATTCCAACTAAATTGAATAAAATTTTTTGAGAATTCGACTCAAATCGGTAAGTACCCTACCTTCCAAATTTCTCAAAATTTGACTGTTCAAAGTATACATTTTTTGTTTGCATAATCAGATAAAATCAAGTTAATTCCAACTAAATTGAATAAAATTTAAATTCTACAAATAAAATTTTTTGAGAATTCGACTAAAATCGGTAAGTACCCCACCTTCCAAATTTCTCAAAATTTGACTCTTCCAAGTATAATATTTTTGTTGGCATAATCAGATAAAATCAAGTTAATTCCAACTAAATTGAATAAAATTTTAATTCTTCAAATAAAATTTTTTGAGAATTCGACTAAAATCGGTAAGTACCCTACCTTCCAAATTTCTCAAAATTGGACTGTTCCAAGTATAAATTTTTTGTTTGCATAATCAGATAAAATCAAGTAAATTCCAACTAAATTGAATAAAATTTTAATTCTACAAATAAAATTTTTTGAGTATTCGACTAAAATCGGTAAGTACCCTACCTTCCAAATTTCTCAAAATTTGACGGTTCCAAGTATAATTTTTTTGTTGGCATAATCAGATAAAATCAAGTTAATTCCAACTAAATTGAATAAAATTTTAATTCTTCAAATAAAATTTTTTGAGAATTCGACTAAAATCGGTAAGTACCCCACCTTCCAAATTTCTCAAAATTTGACGGTTCCAAGTATAATTTTTTTGTTGGCATAATCAGAGAAAATCAAGTTAATTCCAACTAAATTGAATAAAATTTTAATTCTTCCAATAAAATTTTTTGAGAATTCGACTAAAATCGGTAAGTACCCTACCTTCCAAATTTCCCATACTTTGACTGTTCCAAGTATTATTTTTTTGTTGGCATAATCAGATAAAATCAAGTTAATTTCAACTAAATTGAATAAAATTTTAATTCTACAAATAAAATTTTTTGAGAATTCGACTAAAATCGGTAAGTACCCTAACTTCCAAATTTCCCAAAATTTGACTCTTCCAAATTTCTAAAAATTTGACTCTTCCAAATTTCTCAAAATTTGACTCTTCCAAATTTCTCAAAATTTGACTGTTCCATGTATAATTTTTTTGTTTGCCTAATCAGATAAAATCAAGTTAATTTCAACTAAATTGAATATAATTTTAATTTTTCAAATAAAATTTTTTGAGAAATCGACTAAAATCGGTAAGTACCCTACCTTCCAAATTTCTCAAAATTTGACTCTTCCATGTATAATTTTTCTGTTTGCATAATCAGATAAAATCAAGTCAATTCCAACTAAATTGAATAAAATTTAATTTTACAAATAAAATTTTTTGAGAATTCGACAAAACTCGGTAAGTACACTAGCTTCCAAATTTCTCAAAATTTGACTCTTCCAAGTATAATTTTTTTGTTGGCATAATCAGATAAAATCAAGTTAATTTCAACTAAATTGAATAAAATTTTAATTCTACAAATAAAATTTTTTGAGAATTCGACTAAAATCGGTAAGTACCCTACCTTCCAAATTTCTCAAGATTTGACTGTTCCAAAAATAATTTTTTTGTTTGCATAATCAGATAAAATCAAGTTAATTCCAACTAAATTGAATAAAATTTTAATTCTACAAATAAAAATTTTTGAGAATTCGACTAAAATCGGTAAGTACTCTACCTTCCAAATTTCTCAAAATTTGACTCTTCCAAGTATAATTTTTTTGGTTGCATAATCAGATAAAATCAAGTTAATTTCAACTAAATTGAATAAAATATTAATTCTACAAATAAAATTTTTTGAGAATTCGACTAAAATCGGTAAGTACCCTACCTTCCAAATTTCTCCAAATTTGGCTCTCCCAAGTATAATTTTTTTGTTTGCGTAATTAGATAAAATCAAGATAATTTCAACTATATTGAATAAAATTTTAATTCTACAAATATAATTTTTTGAGAATTCAACTAAAATCAGTAAGTACCCTACCTTCCAAACTTCTCAAAATTTGACTGTTCCATGTATACTTTTTATGTTTGCATAATCAGATAAAATCAAGTTAATTCCAACTAAATTGAATAAAATTTTTTGAGAATTCGACTCAAATCGGTAAGTACCCTACCTTCCAAATTTCTCAAAATTTGACTGTTCAAAGTATACATTTTTTGTTTGCATAATCAGATAAAATCAAGTTAATTCCAACTAAATTGAATAAAATTTAAATTCTACAAATAAAATTTTTTGAGAATTCGACTAAAATCGGTAAGTACCCCACCTTCCAAATTTCTCAAAATTTGACTCTTCCAAGTATAATATTTTTGTTGGCATAATCAGATAAAATCAAGTTAATTCCAACTAAATTGAATAAAATTTTAATTCTTCAAATAAAATTTTTTGAGAATTCGACTAAAATCGGTAAGTACCCTACCTTCCAAATTTCTCAAAATTGGACTGTTCCAAGTATAATTTTTTTGTTTGCATAATCAGATAAAATCAAGTAAATTCCAACTAAATTGAATAAAATTTTAATTCTACAAATAAAATTTTTTGAGTATTCGACTAAAATCGGTAAGTACCCTACCTTCCAAATTTCTCAAAATTTGACGGTTCCAAGTATAATTTTTTTGTTGGCATAATCAGATAAAATCAAGTTAATTCCAACTAAATTGAATAAAATTTTAATTCTTCAAATAAAATTTTTTGAGAATTCGACTAAAATCGGTAAGTACCCTACCTTCCAAATTTCTCAAAATTTGACTCTTCCAAGTATAATTTTTTTGTTGGCATAATCAGATAAAATCAAGTTAATTTCAAATAAATTGAATAAAATTTTAATTCTACAAATAAAATTTTTTGAGAATTCGACTAAAATCGGTAAGTACCCTACCTTCCTAATTTCTCAAAATTTCACTGTTCCAAGTATAATTTTTTTGTTGGTATAATCAGATAAAATCAAGTTAATTCCAACTAAATTGAATAAAATTATAATTCTACAAATAAAATTTTTTGAGATTTCGACTAAAATCGGTAAGTACCCTACCTTCCAAATTTCTCAAAATTTGACTCTTCCAAGTATAATTTTTTTGTTGGCATAATCAGAAAAAATCAAGTTAATTTCAACTAAATTGAATAAAATTTTAATTCCACAAATAAAATTTTTTGAGAATTCGACTAAAATCGGTAATTACCCTACCTTCCAAATTTCTCCAAATTTGACTGTTCCAAGTATAATTTTTTTGTTGGCATAATCAGATAAAATCAAGTAAATTCCAACTAAATTGAATAAAATTTTAATTCTACAAATAAAATTTTTTGAGTATTCGACTAAAATCGGTAAGTACCCTACCTTACAAACTTCTCAAAATTTGACTGTTCCATGTATACTTTTTATGTTTGCATAATCAGATAAAATCAAGTTAATTCCAACTAAATTGAATAAAATTTTAATTCTACAAATAAAATTTTTTGAGAATTCGACTCAAATCGGTAAGGAGCCTACCTTCCAAATTTCTCAAAATTTGACTCATCCAAGTATAATTTTTTTGTTTGCATAATCAGATAAAATCAAGTTAATTTCAACTAAATTGAATAAAATTTTAATTCTACAAATAAAATTTTTTGAGTATTCGACTAAAATTGGTAAGTACCCTACCTTCCAAATTTCTCAAAATTTGACCCTTCCAAATTTCCCAAACTTTGACTGTTCCAAGTATAATTTTTTTGTTGGCATAATCAGATAAAATCAAGTTAATTTCAACTAAATTGAATAAAATTTTAATTCTACAAATAAAATTTTTTGAGAATTCGACTAAAATCGGTAAGTACCCTAACTTCCAAATTTCCCAAAATTTGACTCTTCCAAATTTCTAAAAATTTGACTCTTCCAAATTTCTCAAAATTTGACTCTTCCAAATTTCTCAAAATTTGACTGTTCCAAGTATAATTTTTTTGTTGGCATAATCAGATAAAATCAAGTTAATTCCAACTAAATTGAATAAAATTTTAATTCTACAAATAAAATTTTTTGAGAATTCGACTCAAATCGGTAAGGAGCCTACCTTCCAAATTTCTCAAAATTTGACTCTTCCAAGTATAATTTTTTTGTTGGCATAATCAGATAAAATCAAGTTAATTTCAACTAAATTGAATAAAATTTTAATTCTACAAATAAAATTTTTTGAGAATTCGACTAAAATCGGTAAGTACCCTACCTTCCAAATTTCTCAAGATTTGACTGTTCCAAATATAATTTTTTTGTTTGCATAATCAGATAAAATCAAGTTAATTCCAACTAAATTGAATAAAATTTTAATTCTACAAATAAAATTTTTTGAGAATTCGACTAAAATCGGTAAGTACTCTACCTTCCAAATTTCTCAAAATTTGACTCTTCCAAGTATAATTTTTTTGGTTGCATAATCAGATAAAATCAAGTTAATTTCAACTAAATTGAATAAAATATTAATTCTACAAATAAAATTTTTTGAGAATTCGACTAAAATCGGTAAGTACCCTACCTTCCAAATTTCTCCAAATTTGGCTCTCCCAAGTATAATTTTTTTGTTTGCGTAATTAGATAAAATCAAGATAATTTCAACTATATTGAATAAAATTTTAATTCTACAAATATAATTTTTTGAGAATTCAACTAAAATCAGTAAGTACCCTACCTTCCAAACTTCTCAAAATTTGACTGTTCCATGTATACTTTTTATGTTTGCATAATCAGATAAAATCAAGTTAATTCCAACTAAATTGAATAAAATTTTTTGAGAATTCGACTCAAATCGGTAAGTACCCTACCTTCCAAATTTCTCAAAATTTGACTGTTCCAAGTATACATTTTTTGTTTGCATAATCAGATAAAATCAAGTTAATTCCAACTAAATTGAATATAATTTAAATTCTACAAATAAAATTTTTTGAGAATTCGACTAAAATCGGTAAGTACCCCACCTTCGAAATTTCTCAAAATTTGACTCATCCAAATTTCTCAAAATTTGACTTCTCCAAGTATAATTTTTTTGTTTGCGTAATTAGATAAAATGAAGATAATTTCAACTAAATTGAATAAAATTTTAATTCTACAAATATAATTTTTTGAGAATTCGACTAAAATCAGTAAGTACCCTACCTTCCAAACTTCTCAAAATTTGACTGTTCCATGTATACTTTTTATGTTTGCATAATCAGATAAAATCAAGTTAATTCCAACTAAATTGAATAAAATTTTTTGAGAATTCGACTCAAATCGGTAAGTACCCTACCTTCCAAATTTCTCAAAATTTGACTGTTCCAAGTATACATTTTTTGTTTGCATAATCAGATAAAATCAAGTTAATTCCAACTAAATTGAATATAATTTAAATTCTACAAATAAAATTTTTTGAGAATTCGACTAAAATCGGTAAGTACCCCACCTTCGAAATTTCTCAAAATTTGACTCATCCAAATTTCTCAAAATTTGACTTCTCCAAGTATAATTTTTTTGTTTGCGTAATTAGATAAAATGAAGATAATTTCAACTAAATTGAATAAAATTTTAATTCTACAAATATAATTTTTTGAGAATTCGACTAAAATCAGTAAGTACCCTACCTTCCAAACTTCTCAAAATTTGACTGTTCCATGTATACTTTTTATGTTTGCATAATCAGATAAAATCAAGTTAATTCCAACTAAATTGAATAAAATTTTTTGAGAATTCGACTAAAATCGGTAAGTACCCTAACTTCCAAATTTCCCAAAATTTGACTCTTCCAAATTTCTCAAAATTTGACTGTTCCATGTATAATTTTTTTGTTTGCATAATCAGATAAAATCAAGTTAATTTCAACTAAATTGAATAAAATTTTAATTCTACAAATAAAATTTTTTGAGAATTCGACTCAAATCGGTAAGGAGCCTCCCTTCCAAATTTCTCAAAATTTGACTCATCCAAGTATAATTTTTTTGTTTGCATAATCAGATAAAATCAAGTTAATTTCAACTAAATTGAATAAAATTTTAATTCTACAAATAAAATTTTTTGAGTATTCGACTAAAATTGGTAAGTACCCTACCTTCCAAATTTCTCAAAATTTGACCCTTCCAAATTTCCCAAACTTTGACTGTTCCAAGTATAATTTTTTTGTTGGCATAATCAGATAAAATCAAGTTAATTTCAACTAAATTGAATAAAATTTTAATTCTACAAATAAAATTTTTTGAGAATTCGACTAAAATCGGTAAGTACCCTAACTTCCAAATTTCCCAAAATTTGACTCTTCCAAATTTCTAATAATTTGACTCTTCCAAATTTCTCAAAATTTGACTCTTCCAAATTTCTCAAAATTTGACTGTTCCATGTATAATTTTTTTGTTTGCCTAATCAGATAAAATCAAGTTAATTTCAACTAAATTGAATATAATTTTAATTTTTCAAATAAAATTTTTTGAGAAATCGACTAAAATCGGTAAGTACCCTACCTTCCAAATTTCTCAAAATTTGACTCTTCCATGTATAATTTTTCTGTTTGCATAATCAGATAAAATCAAGTCAATTCCAACTAAATTGAATAAAATTTAATTTTACAAATAAAATTTTTTGAGAATTCGACAAAACTCGGTAAGTACACTACCTTCCAAATTTCTAAAAATTTGACTCTTCCAAGTATAATTTTTTTGTTTGCATAATCAGATAAAATCATGTTAATTCCAACTAAATTGAATAAAATTTTAATTCTACAAATAAAATTTTTTGAGAATTCGACTAAAATCGGTAAGTACCCTACCTTCCAAATTTCTCAAAATTTGACTCTTCCAAGTATAATTTTTTTGTTGGCATAATCAGATAAAATCAAGTTAATTTCAACTAAATTGAATAAAATTTTAATTCTACAAATAAATTTTTTTGAGAATTCGACTAAAATCGGTAAGTACCCTACCTTCCAAATTTCTCAAGATTTGACTGTTCCAAGTATAATTTTTTTGTTGGCATAATCAGATAAAATCAAGTTAATTCCAACTAAATTGAATAAAATTTTAATTCTACAAATAAAATTTTTTGAGAATTCGACTAAAATCGGTAAGTACTCTACCTTCCAAATTTCTCAAAATTTGACTCTTCCAAGTATAATTTTTTTGGTTGCATAATCAGATAAAATCAAGTTAATTTCAACTAAATTGAACAAAATATTAATTCTACAAATAAAATTTTTTGAGAATTCGACTAAAATCGGTAAGTACCCTACCTTCCAAATTTCTCCAAATTTGGCTCTCCCAAGTATAATTTTTTTGTTTGCGTAATTAGATAAAATCAAGATAATTTCAACTATATTGAATAAAATTTTAATTCTACAAATATAATTTTTTGAGAATTCAACTAAAATCAGTAAGTACCCTACCTTCCAAACTTCTCAAAATTTGACTGTTCCATGTATACTTTTTATGTTTGCATAATCAGATAAAATCAAGTTAATTCCAACTAAATTGAATAAAATTTTTTGAGAATTCGACTCAAATCGGTAAGTACCCTACCTTCAAAATTTCTCAAAATTTGACTGTTCCAAGTATACATTTTTTGTTTGCATAATCAGATAAAATCAAGTTAATTCCAACTAAATTGAATATAATTTAAATTCTACAAATAAAATTTTTTGAGAATTCGACTAAAATCGGTAAGTACCCCACCTTCCAAATTTCTCAAAATTTGACTCATCCAAATTTCTCAAAATTTGACTGTTCCAAGTATAATTTTTTTGTTGGCATAATCAGATAAAATCAAGTTAATTCCAACTAAATTGAATAAAATTTTAATTCTACAAATAAATTTTTTTGAGAATTCGACTAAAATCGGTAAGTACCCTACCTTCCAAATTTCTCAAGATTTGACTGTTCCAAGTATAATTTTTTTGTTGGCATAATCAGATAAAATCAAGTTAATTCCAACTAAATTGAATAAAATTTTAATTCTACAAATAAAATTTTTTTAGAATTCCACTAAAATCGGTAAGTACCCCACCTTCCAAATTTCTCAAAATTTGACTCTTCCAAATTTCTCAAAATTTGACTCTTCCAAGTGAACTTTTTTTGTTTGCATAATCAGATAAAATCAAGTTAATTCCAACTAAATTGAATAAAATTTTAATTCTACAAATAAAATTTTTTGAGAATTCGACTAAAATCGGTAAGTACCCTAACTTCCAAATTTCTCAAAATTTGACTGTTCCAAGAATAATTTTTTTGTTGGCATAATCAGATAAAATCAAGTTAATTCCAACTAAATTGAAAAAAAAATTTAATTCTGCAAATAAAATTTTTTGAGAATTCGACTAAAATCGGTAAGTACCCTACCTTCCAAATTTCTCAAAATTTGACTCTTCCAAGTATAATTTTTTTGTTTGCATAATCAGATAAAATCAAGTTAATTCCAACTAAATTGAATAAAATTATAATTCTACAAATAAATTTTTTTGAGAATTCGACTAAAATCGGTAAGTACCCTAACTTCCAAATTTCTCAAAATTTGACTGTTCCAAGTATAATTTTTTTGTTGGCATAATCAGATAAAATCAAGTTAATTCCAACTAAATTGAAAAAAATTTTAATTCTGCAAATAAAATTTTTTGAGAATTCGACTAAAATCGGTAAGTACCCTACCTTCCAAACTTCTCAAAATTTGACTGTTCCATGTATACTTTTTATGGTTGCATAATCAGATAAAATTAAGTTAATTCCAACTAAATTGAATAAAATTTTTTGAGAATTCGACTAAAATCGGTAAGTACCCTACCTTCCTAATTTCTCAAAATTTCACTGTTCCAAGTATAATTTTTTTGTTGGTATAATCAGATAAAATCAAGTTAATTCCAACTAAATTGAATAAAATTATAATTCTACAAATAAAATTTTTTGAGATTTCGACTAAAATCGGTAAGTACCCTACCTTCCAAATTTCTCAAAATTTGACTCTTCCAAGTATAATTTTTTTGTTGGCATAATCAGAAAAAATCAAGTTAATTTCAACTAAATTGAATAAAATTTTAATTCCACAAATAAAATTTTTTGAGAATTCGACTAAAATCGGTAATTACCCTACCTTCCAAATTTCTCCAAATTTGACTGTTCCAAGTATAATTTTTTTGTTGGCATAATCAGATAAAATCAAGTAAATTCCAACTAAATTGAATAAAATTTTAATTCTACAAATAAAATTTTTTGAGTATTCGACTAAAATCGGTAAGTACCCTACCTTACAAACTTCTCAAAATTTGACTGTTCCATGTATACTTTTTATGTTTGCATAATCAGATAAAATCAAGTTAATTCCAACTAAATTGAATAAAATTTTAATTCTACAAATAAAATTTTTTGAGAATTCGACTCAAATCGGTAAGGAGCCTACCTTCCAAATTTCTCAAAATTTGACTCATCCAAGTATAATTTTTTTGTTTGCATAATCAGATAAAATCAAGTTAATTTCAACTAAATTGAATAAAATTTTAATTCTACAAATAAAATTTTTTGAGTATTCGACTAAAATTGGTAAGTACCCTACCTTCCAAATTTCTCAAAATTTGACCCTTCCAAATTTCCCAAACTTTGACTGTTCCAAGTATAATTTTTTTGTTGGCATAATCAGATAAAATCAAGTTAATTTCAACTAAATTGAATAAAATTTTAATTCTACAAATAAAATTTTTTGAGAATTCGACTAAAATCGGTAAGTACCCTAACTTCCAAATTTCCCAAAATTTGACTCTTCCAAATTTCTAAAAATTTGACTCTTCCAAATTTCTCAAAATTTGACTCTTCCAAATTTCTCAAAATTTGACTGTTCCATGTATAATTTTTTTGTTTGCCTAATCAGATAAAATCAAGTTAATTTCAACTAAATTGAATATAATTTTAATTTTTCAAATAAAATTTTTTGAGAAATCGACTAAAATCGGTAAGTACCCTACCTTCCAAATTTCTCAAAATTTGACTCTTCCATGTATAATTTTTCTGTTTGCATAATCAGATAAAATCAAGGCAATTCCAACTAAATTGAATAAAATTTAATTTTACAAATAAAATTTTTTGAGAATTCGACAAAACTCGGTAAGTACACTACCTTCCAAATTTCTAAAAATGTGACTCTTCCAAGTATAATTTTTTTGTTTGCATAATCAGATAAAATCATGTTAATTCCAACTAAATTGAATAAAATTTTAATTCTACAAATAAAATTTTTTGAGAATTCGACTAAAATCGGTAAGTACCCTACCTTCCAAATTTCTCAAAATTTGACTCTTCCAAGTATAATTTTTTTGTTGGCATAATCAGATAAAATCAAGTTAATTTCAACTAAATTGAATAAAATTTTAATTCTACAAATAAAATTTTTTGAGAATTCGACTAAAATCGGTAAGTACCCTACCTTCCAAATTTCTCCAAATTTGGCTCTCCCAAGTATAATTTTTTTGTTTGCGTAATTAGATAAAATCAAGATAATTTCAACTATATTGAATAAAATTTTAATTCTACAAATATAATTTTTTGAGAATTCAACTAAAATCAGTAAGTACCCTACCTTCCAAACTTCTCAAAATTTGACTGTTCCATGTATACTTTTTATGTTTGCATAATCAGATAAAATCAAGTTAATTCCAACTAAATTGAATAAAATTTTTTGAGAATTCGACTCAAATCGGTAAGTACCCTACCTTCCAAATTTCTCAAAATTTGACTGTTCCAAGTATACATTTTTTGTTTGCATAATCAGATAAAATCAAGTTAATTCCAACTAAATTGAATATAATTTAAATTCTACAAATAAAATTTTTTGAGAATTCGACTAAAATCGGTAAGTACCCCACCTTCCAAATTTCTCAAAATTTGACTCATCCAAATTTCTCAAAATTTGACTGTTCCAAGTATAATTTTTTTGTTGGCATAATCAGATAAAATCAAGTTAATTCCAACTAAATTGAATAAAATTTTAATTCTACAAATAAATTTTTTTGAGAATTCGACTAAAATCGGTAAGTACCCTACCTTCCAAATTTCTCAAGATTTGACTGTTCCAAGTATAATTTTTTTGTTGGCATAATCAGATAAAATCAAGTTAATTCCAACTAAATTGAATAAAATTTTAATTCTACAAATAAAATTTTTTGAGAATTCGACTCAAATCGGTAAGGAGCCTACCTTCCAAATTTCTCAAAATTTGACTCATCCAAGTATAATTTTTTTGTTTGCATAATCAGATAAAATCAAGTTAATTTCAACTAAATTGAATAAAATTTTAATTCTACAAATAAAATTTTTTGAGTATTCGACTAAAATTGGTAAGTACCCTACCTTCCAAATTTCTCAAAATTTGACCCTTCCAAATTTCCCAAACTTTGACTGTTCCAAGTATAATTTTTTTGTTGGCATAATCAGATAAAATCAAGTTAATTTCAACTAAATTGAATAAAATTTTAATTCTACAAATAAAATTTTTTGAGAATTCGACTAAAATCGGTAAGTACCCTAACTTCCAAATTTCCCAAAATTTGACTCTTCCAAATTTCTAAAAATTTGACTCTTCCAAATTTCTCAAAATTTGACTCTTCCAAATTTCTCAAAATTTGACTGTTCCAAGTATAATTTTTTTGTTGGCATAATCAGATAAAATCAAGTTAATTCCAACTAAATTGAATAAAATTTTAATTCTACAAATAAAATTTTTTGAGAATTCGACTCAAATCGGTAAGGAGCCTACCTTCCAAATTTCTCAAAATTTGACTCTTCCAAGTATAATTTTTTTGTTGGCATAATCAGATAAAATCAAGTTAATTTCAACTAAATTGAATAAAATTTTAATTCTACAAATAAAATTTTTTGAGAATTCGACTAAAATCGGTAAGTACCCTACCTTCCAAATTTCTCAAGATTTGACTGTTCCAAATATAATTTTTTTGTTTGCATAATCAGATAAAATCAAGTTAATTCCAACTAAATTGAATAAAATTTTAATTCTACAAATAAAATTTTTTGAGAATTCGACTAAAATCGGTAAGTACTCTACCTTCCAAATTTCTCAAAATTTGACTCTTCCAAGTATAATTTTTTTGGTTGCATAATCAGATAAAATCAAGTTAATTTCAACTAAATTGAATAAAATATTAATTCTACAAATAAAATTTTTTGAGAATTCGACTAAAATCGGTAAGTACCCTACCTTCCAAATTTCTCCAAATTTGGCTCTCCCAAGTATAATTTTTTTGTTTGCGTAATTAGATAAAATCAAGATAATTTCAACTATATTGAATAAAATTTTAATTCTACAAATATAATTTTTTGAGAATTCAACTAAAATCAGTAAGTACCCTACCTTCCAAACTTCTCAAAATTTGACTGTTCCATGTATACTTTTTATGTTTGCATAATCAGATAAAATCAAGTTAATTCCAACTAAATTGAATAAAATTTTTTGAGAATTCGACTCAAATCGGTAAGTACCCTACCTTCCAAATTTCTCAAAATTTGACTGTTCCAAGTATACATTTTTTGTTTGCATAATCAGATAAAATCAAGTTAATTCCAACTAAATTGAATATAATTTAAATTCTACAAATAAAATTTTTTGAGAATTCGACTAAAATCGGTAAGTACCCCACCTTCGAAATTTCTCAAAATTTGACTCATCCAAATTTCTCAAAATTTGACTTCTCCAAGTATAATTTTTTTGTTTGCGTAATTAGATAAAATGAAGATAATTTCAACTAAATTGAATAAAATTTTAATTCTACAAATATAATTTTTTGAGAATTCGACTAAAATCAGTAAGTACCCTACCTTCCAAACTTCTCAAAATTTGACTGTTCCATGTATACTTTTTATGTTTGCATAATCAGATAAAATCAAGTTAATTCCAACTAAATTGAATAAAATTTTTTGAGAATTCGACTAAAATCGGTAAGTACCCTAACTTCCAAATTTCCCAAAATTTGACTCTTCCAAATTTCTCAAAATTTGACTGTTCCATGTATAATTTTTTTGTTTGCATAATCAGATAAAATCAAGTTAATTTCAACTAAATTGAATAAAATTTTAATTCTACAAATAAAATTTTTTGAGAATTCGACTCAAATCGGTAAGGAGCCTCCCTTCCAAATTTCTCAAAATTTGACTCATCCAAGTATAATTTTTTTGTTTGCATAATCAGATAAAATCAAGTTAATTTCAACTAAATTGAATAAAATTTTAATTCTACAAATAAAATTTTTTGAGTATTCGACTAAAATTGGTAAGTACCCTACCTTCCAAATTTCTCAAAATTTGACCCTTCCAAATTTCCCAAACTTTGACTGTTCCAAGTATAATTTTTTTGTTGGCATAATCAGATAAAATCAAGTTAATTTCAACTAAATTGAATAAAATTTTAATTCTACAAATAAAATTTTTTGAGAATTCGACTAAAATCGGTAAGTACCCTAACTTCCAAATTTCCCAAAATTTGACTCTTCCAAATTTCTAATAATTTGACTCTTCCAAATTTCTCAAAATTTGACTCTTCCAAATTTCTCAAAATTTGACTGTTCCATGTATAATTTTTTTGTTTGCCTAATCAGATAAAATCAAGTTAATTTCAACTAAATTGAATATAATTTTAATTTTTCAAATAAAATTTTTTGAGAAATCGACTAAAATCGGTAAGTACCCTACCTTCCAAATTTCTCAAAATTTGACTCTTCCATGTATAATTTTTCTGTTTGCATAATCAGATAAAATCAAGTCAATTCCAACTAAATTGAATAAAATTTAATTTTACAAATAAAATTTTTTGAGAATTCGACAAAACTCGGTAAGTACACTACCTTCCAAATTTCTAAAAATTTGACTCTTCCAAGTATAATTTTTTTGTTTGCATAATCAGATAAAATCATGTTAATTCCAACTAAATTGAATAAAATTTTAATTCTACAAATAAAATTTTTTGAGAATTCGACTAAAATCGGTAAGTACCCTACCTTCCAAATTTCTCAAAATTTGACTCTTCCAAGTATAATTTTTTTGTTGGCATAATCAGATAAAATCAAGTTAATTTCAACTAAATTGAATAAAATTTTAATTCTACAAATAAATTTTTTTGAGAATTCGACTAAAATCGGTAAGTACCCTACCTTCCAAATTTCTCAAGATTTGACTGTTCCAAGTATAATTTTTTTGTTGGCATAATCAGATAAAATCAAGTTAATTCCAACTAAATTGAATAAAATTTTAATTCTACAAATAAAATTTTTTGAGAATTCGACTAAAATCGGTAAGTACTCTACCTTCCAAATTTCTCAAAATTTGACTCTTCCAAGTATAATTTTTTTGGTTGCATAATCAGATAAAATCAAGTTAATTTCAACTAAATTGAATAAAATATTAATTCTACAAATAAAATTTTTTGAGAATTCGACTAAAATCGGTAAGTACCCTACCTTCCAAATTTCTCCAAATTTGGCTCTCCCAAGTATAATTTTTTTGTTTGCGTAATTAGATAAAATCAAGATAATTTCAACTATATTGAATAAAATTTTAATTCTACAAATATAATTTTTTGAGAATTCAACTAAAATCAGTAAGTACCCTACCTTCCAAACTTCTCAAAATTTGACTGTTCCATGTATACTTTTTATGTTTGCATAATCAGATAAAATCAAGTTAATTCCAACTAAATTGAATAAAATTTTTTGAGAATTCGACTCAAATCGGTAAGTACCCTACCTTCCAAATTTCTCAAAATTTGACTGTTCCAAGTATACATTTTTTGTTTGCATAATCAGATAAAATCAAGTTAATTCCAACTAAATTGAATATAATTTAAATTCTACAAATAAAATTTTTTGAGAATTCGACTAAAATCGGTAAGTACCCCACCTTCGAAATTTCTCAAAATTTGACTCATCCAAATTTCTCAAAATTTGACTTCTCCAAGTATAATTTTTTTGTTTGCGTAATTAGATAAAATGAAGATAATTTCAACTAAATTGAATAAAATTTTAATTCTACAAATATAATTTTTTGAGAATTCGACTAAAATCAGTAAGTACCCTACCTTCCAAACTTCTCAAAATTTGACTGTTCCATGTATACTTTTTATGTTTGCATAATCAGATAAAATCAAGTTAATTCCAACTAAATTGAATAAAATTTTTTGAGAATTCGACTAAAATCGGTAAGTACCCTAACTTCCAAATTTCCCAAAATTTGACTCTTCCAAATTTCTCAAAATTTGACTGTTCCATGTATAATTTTTTTGTTTGCATAATCAGATAAAATCAAGTTAATTTCAACTAAATTGAATAAAATTTTAATTCTACAAATAAAATTTTTTGAGAATTCGACTCAAATCGGTAAGGAGCCTCCCTTCCAAATTTCTCAAAATTTGACTCATCCAAGTATAATTTTTTTGTTTGCATAATCAGATAAAATCAAGTTAATTTCAACTAAATTGAATAAAATTTTAATTCTACAAATAAAATTTTTTGAGTATTCGACTAAAATTGGTAAGTACCCTACCTTCCAAATTTCTCAAAATTTGACCCTTCCAAATTTCCCAAACTTTGACTGTTCCAAGTATAATTTTTTTGTTGGCATAATCAGATAAAATCAAGTTAATTTCAACTAAATTGAATAAAATTTTAATTCTACAAATAAAATTTTTTGAGAATTCGACTAAAATCGGTAAGTACCCTAACTTCCAAATTTCCCAAAATTTGACTCTTCCAAATTTCTAATAATTTGACTCTTCCAAATTTCTCAAAATTTGACTCTTCCAAATTTCTCAAAATTTGACTGTTCCATGTATAATTTTTTTGTTTGCCTAATCAGATAAAATCAAGTTAATTTCAACTAAATTGAATATAATTTTAATTTTTCAAATAAAATTTTTTGAGAAATCGACTAAAATCGGTAAGTACCCTACCTTCCAAATTTCTCAAAATTTGACTCTTCCATGTATAATTTTTCTGTTTGCATAATCAGATAAAATCAAGTCAATTCCAACTAAATTGAATAAAATTTAATTTTACAAATAAAATTTTTTGAGAATTCGACAAAACTCGGTAAGTACACTACCTTCCAAATTTCTAAAAATTTGACTCTTCCAAGTATAATTTTTTTGTTTGCATAATCAGATAAAATCATGTTAATTCCAACTAAATTGAATAAAATTTTAATTCTACAAATAAAATTTTTTGAGAATTCGACTAAAATCGGTAAGTACCCTACCTTCCAAATTTCTCAAAATTTGACTCTTCCAAGTATAATTTTTTTGTTGGCATAATCAGATAAAATCAAGTTAATTTCAACTAAATTGAATAAAATTTTAATTCTACAAATAAATTTTTTTGAGAATTCGACTAAAATCGGTAAGTACCCTACCTTCCAAATTTCTCAAGATTTGACTGTTCCAAGTATAATTTTTTTGTTGGCATAATCAGATAAAATCAAGTTAATTCCAACTAAATTGAATAAAATTTTAATTCTACAAATAAAATTTTTTGAGAATTCGACTAAAATCGGTAAGTACTCTACCTTCCAAATTTCTCAAAATTTGACTCTTCCAAGTATAATTTTTTTGGTTGCATAATCAGATAAAATCAAGTTAATTTCAACTAAATTGAACAAAATATTAATTCTACAAATAAAATTTTTTGAGAATTCGACTAAAATCGGTAAGTACCCTACCTTCCAAATTTCTCCAAATTTGGCTCTCCCAAGTATAATTTTTTTGTTTGCGTAATTAGATAAAATCAAGATAATTTCAACTATATTGAATAAAATTTTAATTCTACAAATATAATTTTTTGAGAATTCAACTAAAATCAGTAAGTACCCTACCTTCCAAACTTCTCAAAATTTGACTGTTCCATGTATACTTTTTATGTTTGCATAATCAGATAAAATCAAGTTAATTCCAACTAAATTGAATAAAATTTTTTGAGAATTCGACTCAAATCGGTAAGTACCCTACCTTCAAAATTTCTCAAAATTTGACTGTTCCAAGTATACATTTTTTGTTTGCATAATCAGATAAAATCAAGTTAATTCCAACTAAATTGAATATAATTTAAATTCTACAAATAAAATTTTTTGAGAATTCGACTAAAATCGGTAAGTACCCCACCTTCCAAATTTCTCAAAATTTGACTCATCCAAATTTCTCAAAATTTGACTGTTCCAAGTATAATTTTTTTGTTGGCATAATCAGATAAAATCAAGTTAATTCCAACTAAATTGAATAAAATTTTAATTCTACAAATAAATTTTTTTGAGAATTCGACTAAAATCGGTAAGTACCCTACCTTCCAAATTTCTCAAGATTTGACTGTTCCAAGTATAATTTTTTTGTTGGCATAATCAGATAAAATCAAGTTAATTCCAACTAAATTGAATAAAATTTTAATTCTACAAATAAAATTTTTTTAGAATTCCACTAAAATCGGTAAGTACCCCACCTTCCAAATTTCTCAAAATTTGACTCTTCCAAATTTCTCAAAATTTGACTCTTCCAAGTGTACTTTTTTTGTTTGCATAATCAGATAAAATCAAGTTAATTCCAACTAAATTGAATAAAATTTTAATTCTACAAATAAAATTTTTTGAGAATTCGACTAAAATCGGTAAGTACCCTAACTTCCAAATTTCTCAAAATTTGACTGTTCCAAGAATAATTTTTTTGTTGGCATAATCAGATAAAATCAAGTTAATTCCAACTAAATTGAAAAAAAAATTTAATTCTGCAAATAAAATTTTTTGAGAATTCGACTAAAATCGGTAAGTACCCTACCTTCCAAATTTCTCAAAATTTGACTCTTCCAAGTATAATTTTTTTGTTTGCATAATCAGATAAAATCAAGTTAATTCCAACTAAATTGAATAAAATTATAATTCTACAAATAAATTTTTTTGAGAATTCGACTAAAATCGGTAAGTACCCTAACTTCCAAATTTCTCAAAATTTGACTGTTCCAAGTATAATTTTTTTGTTGGCATAATCAGATAAAATCAAGTTAATTCCAACTAAATTGAAAAAAATTTTAATTCTGCAAATAAAATTTTTTGAGAATTCGACTAAAATCGGTAAGTACCCTACCTTCCAAACTTCTCAAAATTTGACTGTTCCATGTATACTTTTTATGGTTGCATAATCAGATAAAATTAAGTTAATTCCAACTAAATTGAATAAAATTTTTTGAGAATTCGACTAAAATCGGTAAGTACCCTAACTTCCAAATTTCCCAAAATTTGACTCTTCCAAATTTCTCAAAATTTGACTCTTCCAAATTGCTCAAAATTTGATTCTTCCAAATTTCTCAAAATTGACTGTTCCATGTATAATTTTTTTGTTTGCATAATCAGATAAAATCAAGTTAATTTCAACTAAATTGAATAAAATTTTAATTCTACAAATATAATTTTTTGAGAATTCGACTAAAATCAGTAAGTACCCTACCTTCCAAACTTCTCAAAATTTGACTGTTCCATGTATACTTTTTATGTTTGCATAATCAGATAAAATCAAGTTAATTCCAACTAAATTGAATAAAATTTTTTGAGAATTCGACTCAAATCGGTAAGTACCCTAACTTCCAAACTTCCCAAAATTTGACTCTTCCAAATTTCTCAAAATTTGACTCTTCCAAATTTCTCAAAATTGGACTGTTCCAAGTATAAATTTTTTGTTTGCATAATCAGATAAAATCAAGTAAATTCCAACTAAATTGAATAAAATTTCAATTCTACAAATAAAATTTTTTGAGTATTCGACTAAAATCGGTAAGTACCCTACCTTCCAAATTTCTCAAAATTTGACGGTTCCAAGTATAATTTTTTTGTTTGCGTAATTAGATAAAATCAAGTTAATTTCAACTAAATTGAATAAAATATTAATTCTACAAATAAAATTTTTTGAGAATTCGACTAAAATCGGTAAGTACCCTACCTTCCAAATTTCTCAAAATTTGACTCTTCCAAGTATAATTTTTTTGTTTGCGTAATTAGATAAAATCAAGATAATTTCAACTAAATTGAATAAAATTTTAATTCTACAAATATAATTTTTTGAGAATTCGACTAAAATCAGTAAGTACCCTACCTTCCAAACTTCTCAAAATTTGACTGTTCCATGTATACTTTTTATGTTTGCATAATCAGATAAAATCAAGTTAATTCCAACTAAATTGAATAAAATTTTTTGAGAATTCGACTAAAATCGGTAAGTACCCTAACTTCCAAATTTCCCAAAATTTGACTCTTCCAAATTTCTCAAAATTTGACTCTTCCAAATTTCTCAAAATTTGACTGTTCCAAGTATACTTTTTTTGTTTGCATAATCAGATAAAATCAAGTTAATTCCAACTAAATTGAATAAAATTTTAATTCTACAAATAAATTTTTTTGAGAATTCGGCTAAAATCGGTAAGTACCCTAACTTCCAAATTTCTCAAAATTGGACTGTTCCAAGTATAAATTTTTTGTTTGCATAATCAGATAAAATCAAGTAAATTCCAACTAAATTGAATAAAATTTTAATTCTACAAATAAAATTTTTTGAGTATTCGACTAAAATCGGTAAGTACCCTACCTTCCAAATTTCTAAAAATTTGACGGTTCCAAGTATAATTTTTTTGTTGGCATAATCAGATAAAATCAAGTTAATTCCAACTAAATTGAATAAAATTTTAATTCTTCAAATAAAATTTTTTGAGAATTCGACTAAAATCGGTAAGTACCCTACCTTCCAAATTTCTCAAAATTGGACTGTTCCAAGTATAATTTTTTTGTTGGCATAATCAGATAAAATCAAGTTAATTCAAACTAAATTGAATAAAATTTTAATTCTTCAAATAAAATTTTTTGAGAATTCGACTAAAATCGGTAAGTACCCTACCTTCCAAATTTCTCAAAATTTGACTCTTCCAAGTATAATTTTTTTGTTGGCATAATCAGATAAAATCAAGTTAATTCCAACTAAATTGAATAAAATTATAATTCTACAAATAAAATTTTTTGAGATTTCGACTAAAATCGGTAAGTACCCTACCTTCCAAATTTCTCAAAATTTGACTCTTCCAAGTATAATTTTTTTGTTGGCATAATCAGATAAAATCAAGTTAATTTCAACAAAATTGAATAAAATTTTAATTCTACAAATAAAATTTTTTGAGAATTCGACTAAAATCGGTAATTACCCTACCTTCCAAATTTCTCAAAATTTGACTGTTCCAAGTATAATTTTTTTGTTTGCGTAATTAGATAAAATCAAGTTAATTTCAACTAAATTGAATAAAATATTAATTCTACAAATAAAATTTTTTGAGAATTCGACTAAAATCGGTAAGTACCCTACCTTCCAAATTTCTCCAAATTTGGCTCTCCCAAGTATAATTTTTTTGTTTGCGTAATTAGATAAAATCAAGATAATTTCAACTAAATTGAATAAAATTTTAATTCTACAAATATAATTTTTTGAGAATTCGACTAAAATCAGTAAGTACCCTACCTTCCAAACTTCTCAAAATTTGACTGTTCCATGTATACTTTTTATGTTTGCATAATCAGATAAAATCAAGTTAATTCCAACTAAATTGAATAAAATTTTTTGAGAATTCGACTCAAATCGGTAAGTACCCTAACTTCCAAATTTCCCAAAATTTGACTCTTCCAAATTTCTCAAAATTTGACTCTTCCAAATTGCTCAAAATTTGTTTCTTCCAAATTTCTCAAAATTGACTGTTCCATGTATAATTTTTTTGTTTGCATAATCAGATAAAATCAAGTTAATTTCAACTAAATTGAATAAAATTTTAATTCTACAAATATAATTTTTTGAGAATTCGACTAAAATCAGTAAGTACCCTACCTTCCAAACTTCTCAAAATTTGACTGTTCCATGTATACTTTTTATGTTTGCATAATCTGATAAAATCAAGTTAATTCCAACTAAATTGAATAAAATTTTTTGAGAATTCGACTCAAATCGGTAAGTACCCTAACTTCCAAATTTCCCAAAATTTGACTCTTCCAAATTTCTCCAAATTTGACTCTTCCAAATTTCTCAAAATTTGACTGTTCCAAGTATACTTTTTTTGTTTGCATAATCAGATAAAATCAAGTTAATTCCAACTAAATTGAATAAAATTTTAATTCTACAAATAAAATTTTTTGAGAATTCGGCTAAAATCGGTAAGTACCCTAACTTCCAAATTTCTAAAAATTTGACTGTTCCATGTATAATTTTTTTGTTTGCATAATCAGATAAAATCAAGTTAATTCCAATTAAATTGAATAAAATTTTAATTCTACAAATAAAATTTTTTGAGAATTCGACTAAAATCGGTAAGTACACTACCTTCCAAATTTCTCAAAATTTGACTCTTCCAAGTATAATTTTTTTGGTTGCATAATCAGATAAAATCAAGTTAATTCCAACTAAATTGAATAAAATTTTAATTCTACAAATAAAATTTTTTGAGAATTCGACTAAAATCGGTAAGTACCCAACCTTCCAAATTTCTCAAGATTTGACTGTTCCAAGTATAATTTTTTTGTTGGCATAATCAGATAAAATCAAGTTAATTCCAACTAAATTGAATAAAATTTTAATTCTACAAATAAAATTTTTTTAGAATTCCACTAAAATCGGTAAGTACCCCACCTTCCAAATTTCTCAAAATTTGACACTTCCAAATTTCTCAAAATTTGACTCATCCAAGTATAATTTTTTTGTTTGCATAATCAGATAAAATCAAGTTAATTTCAACTAAATTGAATAAAATTTTAATTCTACAAATAAAATTTTTTGAGAATTCGACTAAAATCAGTAAGTACCCTACCTTCCAAACTTCTCAAAATTTGACTGTTCCATGTATACTTTTTATGTTTGCATAATCAGATAAAATCAAGTTAATTCCAACTAAATTGAATAAAATTTTTTGAGAATTCGACTAAAATCGGTAAGTACCCTAACTTCCAAATTTCCCAAAATTTGACTCTTCCAAATTTCTCAAAATTTGACTCTTCCAAATTTCTCAAAATTTGACTGTTCCAAGTATACTTTTTTTGTTTGCATAATCAGATAAAATCAAGTTAATTCCAACTAAATTGAATAAAATTTTAATTCTACAAATAAATTTTTTTGAGAATTCGGCTAAAATCGGTAAGTACCCTAACTTCCAAATTTCTCAAAATTGGACTGTTCCAAGTATAAATTTTTTGTTTGCATAATCAGATAAAATCAAGTTAATTTCAACTAAATTGAATAAAATTTTAATTCTACAAATATAATTTTTTGAGAATTCGACTAAAATCAGTAAGTACCCTACCTTCCAAACTTCTCAAAATTTTACTGTTCCATGTATACTTTTTATGTTTGCATAATCTGATAAAATCAAGTTAATTCCAACTAAATTGAATAAAATTTTTTGAGAATTCGACTCAAATCGGTAAGTACCCTAACTTCCAAATTTCCCAAAATTTGACTCTTCCAAATTTCTCCAAATTTGACTCTTCCAAATTTCTCAAAATTTGACTGTTCCAAGTATACTTTTTTTGTTTGCATAATCAGATAAAATCAAGTTAATTCCAACTAAATTGAATAAAATTTTAATTCTACAAATAAAATTTTTTGAGAATTCGGCTAAAATCGGTAAGTACCCTAACTTCCAAATTTCTAAAAATTTGACTGTTCCATGTATAATTTTTTTGTTTGCATAATCAGATAAAATCAAGTTAATTCCAATTAAATTGAATAAAATTTTAATTCTACAAATAAAATTTTTTGAGAATTCGACTAAAATCGGTAAGTACACTACCTTCCAAATTTCTCAAAATTTGACTCTTCCAAGTATAATTTTTTTGGTTGCATAATCAGATAAAATCAAGTTAATTCCAACTAAATTGAATAAAATTTTAATTCTACAAATAAAATTTTTTGAGAATTCGACTAAAATCGGTAAGTACCCAACCTTCCAAATTTCTCAAGATTTGACTGTTCCAAGTATAATTTTTTTGTTTGCATAATCAGATAAAATCAAGTTAATTCCAACTAAATTGAATAAAATTTTAATTCTACAAATAAATTTTTTTTAGAATTCCACTAAAATCGGTAAGTACCCCACCTTCCAAATTTCTCAAAATTTGACACTTCCAAATTTCTCAAAATTTGACACTTCCAAATTTCTCAAAATTTGACTCATCCAAGTATAATTTTTTTGTTTGCATAATCAGATAAAATCAAGTTAATTTCAACTAAATTGAATAAAATTTTAATTCTACAAATAAAATTTTTTGAGAATTCGACTAAAATCAGTAAGTACCCTACCTTCCAAACTTCTCAAAATTTGACTGTTCCATGTATACTTTTTATGTTTGCATAATCAGATAAAATCAAGTTAATTCCAACTAAATTGAATAAAATTTTTTGAGAATTCGACTAAAATCGGTAAGTACCCTAACTTCCAAATTTCCCAAAATTTGACTCTTCCAAATTTCTCAAAATTTGACTCTTCCAAATTTCTCAAAATTTGACTGTTCCAAGTATACTTTTTTTGTTTGCATAATCAGATAAAATCAAGTTAATTCCAACTAAATTGAATAAAATTTTAATTCTACAAATAAATTTTTTTGAGAATTCGGCTAAAATCGGTAAGTACCCTAACTTCCAAATTTCTCAAAATTGGACTGTTCCAAGTATAAATTTTTTGTTTGCATAATCAGATAAAATCAAGTAAATTCCAACTAAATTGAATAAAATTTTAATTCTACAAATAAAATTTTTTGAGTATTCGACTAAAATCGGTAAGTACCCTACCTTCCAAATTTCTCAAAATTTGACGGTTCCAAGTATAATTTTTTTGTTGGCATAATCAGATAAAATCAAGTTAATTCCAACTAAATTGAATAAAATTTTAATTCTTCAAATAAAATTTTTTGAGAATTCGACTAAAATCGGTAAGTACCCTACCTTCCAAATTTCTCAAAATTGGACTGTTCCAAGTATAATTTTTTTGTTGGCATAATCAGATAAAATCAAGTTAATTCAAACTAAATTGAATAAAATTTTAATTCTTCAAATAAAATTTTTTGAGAATTCGACTAAAATCGGTAAGTACCCTACCTTCCAAATTTCTCCAAATTTGACTCTTCCAAGTATAATTTTTTTGTTGGCATAATCAGATAAAATCAAGTTAATTCCAACTAAATTGAATAAAATTATAATTCTACAAATAAAATTTTTTGAGATTTCGACTAAAATCGGTAAGTACCCTACCTTCCAAATTTCTCAAAATTTGACTCTTCCAAGTATAATTTTTTTGTTGGCATAATCAGATAAAATCAAGTTAATTTCAACAAAATTGAATAAAATTTTAATTCTACAAATAAAATTTTTTGAGAATTCGACTAAAATCGGTAATTACCCTACCTTCCAAATTTCTCAAAATTTGACTGTTCCAAGTATAATTTTATTGTTTGCGTAATTAGATAAAATCAAGTTAATTTCAACTAAATTGAATAAAATATTAATTCTACAAATAAAATTTTTTGAGAATTCGACTAAAATCGGTAAGTACCCTAACTTCCAAATTTCCCAAAATTTGACTCTTCCAAATTTCTCAAAATTTGACTCTTCCAAATTGCTCAAAATTTGATTCTTCCAAATTTCTCAAAATTGACTGTTCCATGTATAATTTTTTTGTTTGCATAATCAGATAAAATCAAGTTAATTTCAACTAAATTGAATAAAATTTTAATTCTACAAATATAATTTTTTGAGAATTCGACTAAAATCAGTAAGTACCCTACCTTCCAAACTTCTCAAAATTTGACTGTTCCATGTATACTTTTTATGTTTGCATAATCTGATAAAATCAAGTTAATTCCAACTAAATTGAATAAAATTTTTTGAGAATTCGACTCAAATCGGTAAGTACCCTCACTTCCAAATTTCCCAAAATTTGACTCTTCCAAATTTCTCCAAATTTGACTCTTCCAAATTTCTCAAAATTTGACTGTTCCAAGTATACTTTTTTTGTTTGCATAATCAGATAAAATCAAGTTAATTCCAACTAAATTGAATAAAATTTTAATTCTACAAATAAAATTTTTTGAGAATTCGGCTAAAATCGGTAAGTACCCTAACTTCCAAATTTCTAAAAATTTGACTGTTCCATGTATAATTTTTTTGTTTGCATAATCAGATAAAATCAAGTTAATTCCAATTAAATTGAATAAAATTTTAATTCTACAAATAAAATTTTTTGAGAATTCGACTAAAATCGGTAAGTACACTACCTTCCAAATTTCTCAAAATTTGACTCTTCCAAGTATAATTTTTTTGGTTGCATAATCAGATAAAATCAAGTTAATTCCAACTAAATTGAATAAAATTTTAATTCTACAAATAAAATTTTTTGAGAATTCGACTAAAATCGGTAAGTACCCAACCTTCCAAATTTCTCAAGATTTGACTGTTCCAAGTATAATTTTTTTGTTGGCATAATCAGATAAAATCCAGTTAATTCCAACTAAATTGAATAAAATTTTAATTCTACAAATAAAATTTTTTTAGAATTCCACTAAAATCGGTAAGTACCCCACCTTCCAAATTTCTCAAAATTTGACACTTCCAAATTTCTCAAAATTTGACTCATCCAAGTATAATTTTTTTGTTTGCATAATCAGATAAAATCAAGTTAATTTCAACTAAATTGAATAAAATTTTAATTCTACAAATAAAATTTTTTGAGTATTCGACTAAAATTGGTAAGTACCCCACCTTCCAAATTTTTTCAAAATTTGACTCTTCCAAGTATAATTTTTTTGTTTGCATAATCAGATAAAATCAAATTAATTCCAACTAAATTGAATAAAATTAAAATTCTACAAATAAAATTTTTTGAGAATTCGACTAAAATCGGTAAGTACCCCAATTTCCAAATTTCTCAAAATTTGACTCTTCCAAATTTCTAAAAATTTTACTGTTCCAAGTATAAATTTTTTGTTTGCATAATCAGATAAAATCAAGTAAATACCAACTAAATTGAATAAAATTTTAATTCTACAAATAAATTTTTTTGAGAATTCGACTAAAATCGGTAAGTACCCCACCTCCCAAATATCTCAAAATTTGACTCTTCCAAATTTCTCAAAATTTGACCCTTCCAAATTTCCCAAACTTTGACTGTTCCAAGTATAATTTTTTTGTTGGCATAATCTGATTCAATCAAGTTAATTCCAAGTAAGTTGAATAAAATTTTAATTCTTCAAATAAAATTTTTTGAGAATTCGACTAAAATCGGTAAGTACCCTACCTTCCAAATTTCTCAAAATTTGACTGTTCCATGTATACTTTTTATGTTTGCATAATCAGATAAAATCAAGTTAATTCCAACTAAATTGAATAAAATTTTTTGAGAATTCGACTCAAATCGGTAAGTACCCTAACTTCCAAATTTCCCAAAATTTGACTCTTCCAAATTTCTCCAAATTTGACTCTTCCAAATTTCTCAAAATTTGACTGTTCCAAGTATACTTTTTTTGTTTGCATAATCAGATAAAATCAAGTTAATTCCAACTAAATTGAATAAAATTTTAATTCTACAAATAAAATTTTTTGAGAATTCGGCTAAAATCGGTAAGTACCCTAACTTCCAAATTTCTAAAAATTTGACTGTTCCATGTATAATTTTTTTGTTTGCATAATCAGATAAAATCAAGTTAATTCCAATTAAATTGAATAAAATTTTAATTCTACAAATAAAATTTTTTGAGAATTCGACTAAAATCGGTAAGTACACTACCTTCCAAATTTCTCAAAATTTGACTCTTCAAAGTATAATTTTTTTGGTTGCATAATCAGATAAAATCAAGTTAATTCCAACTAAATTGAATAAAATTATAATTCTACAAATAAAATTTTTTGAGAATTCGACTAAAATCGGTAAGTACCCTACCTTCCAAATTTCTCAAAATTTGACTCATCCAAGTATAATTTTTTTGTTTGCATAATCAGATAAAATCAAGTTAATTTCAACTAAATTGAATAAAATTTTAATTCTACAAATAAAATTTTTTGAGAATTCGACTAAAATCGGTAAGTACCCCACCTTCCAAATTTCTCAAAATTTGACTCTTCCAAATTTCTCAAAATTTGACTCTTCCAAATTTCTCAAACTTTGACGGTTCCAAGTATAATTTTTTTGTTGGCATAATCAGATAAAATCAAGTTAATTCCAACTAAATTGAATAAAATTTTAATTCTACAAATAAAATTTTTTGAGAATTCGACTAAAATCGGTAAGTACCCAACCTTCCAAATTTCTCAAGATTTGACTGTTCCAAGTATAATTTTTTTGTTGGCATAATCAGATAAAATCAAGTTAATTCCAACTAAATTGAATAAAATTTTAATTCTACAAATAAATTTTTTTTAGAATTCCACTAAAATCGGTAAGTACCCCACCTTCCAAATTTCTCAAAATTTGACTCTTCCAAATTTCTCAAAATTTGACTCATCCAAGTATAATTTTTTTGTTTGCATAATCAGATAAAATCAAGTTAATTTCAACTAAATTGAATAAAATTTTAATTCTACAAATAAAATTTTTTGAGTATTCGACTAAAATTGGTAAGTACCCTACCTTCCAAATTTCTCAAAATTTGACCCTTCCAAATTTCCCAAACTTTGACTGTTCCAAGTATAATTTTTTTGTTGGCATAATCAGATTAAATCAAGTTTATTCCAACTAAATTGAATAAAATTTTAATTCTTCAAATAAAATTTTTTGAGAATTCGACTAAAATCGGTAAGTACCCTACCTTCCAAACTTCTCAAAATTTGACTGTTCCAGGTATACTTTTTATGTTTGCATAATCAGATAAAATCAAGTTAATTCCAACTAAATTGAATAAAATTTTTTGAGAATTCGATTAAAATCGGTATGTACCCCAATTTCCAAATTTCTCAAAATTTGACTCTTCCAAATTTCTAAAAATTTGACTGTTCCAAGTATAATATTTTTGTTGGCATAATCAGATAAAATCAAGATAATTCCAACTAACTTGAATAAAATTTTAATTCTACAAATAAAATTTTTGGAGAATTGGACTAAATTCGGTAAGTACCCCAATATCCAAATTTCTCAAAATTTGACCCTTCCAAATTTCTAAAAATTTTACTGTTCCAAGTATAAATTTTTTGTTTGCATAATCAGATAAAATCAAGTAAATACCAACTAAATTGAATAAAATTTTAATTCTACAAATAAAATTTTTTGAGAATTCGACTAAAATCGGTAAGTACCCCACCTCCCAAATATCTCAAAATTTGACTCTTCCAAATTTCTCAAAATTTGACTGTTCCAAGTATAATATTTTTGTTGGCATAATCAGATAAAATCAAGTTAATTCCAACTAAATTGAATAAAATTTTAATTCTACAAATAAAATTTTTTGAGAATTCGACTAAAATCGGTAAGTACCCTACCTTCCAAATTTCTCAAAATTGGACTGTTCCAAGTATAATTTTTTTGTTGGCATAATCAGATAAAATAAAGTTAATTCCAACTAAATTGAATAAAATTTTAATTCTACAAATAAATTTTTTTTAGAATTCGACTAAAATCGGTAAGTACCCTACCTTCCAAATTTCTCAAAATTTGACTGTTCCAAGTATAATTTTTTTGTTTGCATAATCAGATAAAATCACGTTAATTCCAACTAAATTGAATAAAATTTTAATTCTACAAATAAAATTTTTTTAGAATTTGACTAAAATCGGTAAGTACCCCAATTTCCAAATTTCTCAAAATTTGACTCTTCCAAATTTCTAAAAATTTGACTGTTCCAAGTATAATATTTTTGTTGGCATAATCAGATAAAATCAAGTTAATTCCAACTAAATTGAATAAAATTTTAATTCTACAAATAAAATTTTTTGAGAATTCGACTAAAATCGGTAAGTACCCTACCTTCCAAATTTCTCAAAATTTGACTCTTCCAAATTTCTCAAAATTTGACTCTTCCAAATGTCTAAAAATTTGACTGTTCCAAGTATAATATTTTTGTTGGCATAATCAGATAAAATCAAGTTAATTCCAACTAAATTGAATAAAATTTTAATTCTACATATAAATTTTTTTTGAGAATTCGACAGAAATCGGTAAGTACCATACCTTCCAAATTTCTAAAAATTTGACTGTTCCAAGTATAATATTTTTGTTGGCATAATCAGATAAAATCAAGTTAATTCCAACTAAATTGAATAAAATTAAAATTCTACAAATAAAATTTTTTGAGAATTCGACTAAAATCGGTAAGTACCCTACCTTCCAAATTTCTCAAAATTTGACTGTTCCAAGAATAATATTTTTGTTGGCATAATCAGATAAAATCAAGTTAATTCCAACTAACTTGAATAAAATTTTAATTCTACAAATAAATTTTTTTTGAGAATTCGACTAAAATCGGTAAGTACCCTACCTTCCAAATTTCTCAAAATTTGACTGTTCCAAGTATAATTTTTTTGTTGGCATAATCATATAAAATCAAGTTAATTCCAACTAAATTGAATAAAATTTTAATTCTACAAATAAAATTTTTTTAGAATTCGACTAAAATCAGTAAGTACCCTACTCTCCAAATTTCTCAAAATTTGACTGTTCCAAGTATAATTGTTTTGTTCGCATAATCAGAAAAAATCAAGTTAATTTCAACTAAATTGAATAAAATTTTAATTCTACAAATAAATTTTTTTGAGAATTCGACTAAAATCGGTAAGTACCCCAATTTCCAAATTTCTCAAAATTGGACTCTTCCAAATTTCTAAAAATTTGACTGTTCCAAGTATAATATTTTTGTTGGCATAATCAGATAAAATCAAGTTAATTCCAACTAAATTGAATAAAATTTTAATTCTACATATAAATTTTTTTTGAGAATTCGACAGAAATCGGTAAGTACCCTACCTTCCAAATTTCTAAAAATTTGACTGTTCCAAGTATAATATTTTTATTGGCATAATCAGATAAAATCAAGTAAATACCAACTAAATTGAATAAAATTTTAATTCTACAAATAAAATTTTTTGAGTATTCGACTAAAATCGGTAAGTACCATACCTTCCAAATTTCTAAAAATTTGACTGTTCCAAGTATAATATTTTTGTTGGCATAATCAGATAAAATCAAGTTAATTCCAACTAAATTGGATAAAATTTTAATTCTACAAATAAAATTTTTTGAGAATTCGACTAAAATCGGTATGTACCCCACCTACCAAATTTCTCAAAATTTGACTCTTCCAAGTATAATTTTTTTGTTTGCATAATCAGATAAAATCAAGTTAATTCCAACTAAATTGAATAAAATTAAAATTCTACAAATAAAATTTTTTGAGAATTCGACTAAAATCGGTAAGTACCCCAATTTCCATATTTCTCAAAATTTGACTCTTCCAAATTTCTAAAAATTTGACTGTTCCAAGTATAATATTTTTGTTGGCATAATCAGATAAAATCAAGTTAATTCCAACTAACTTGAATAAAATTTTAATTCTACAAATAAAATTTTTGGAGAATTGGACTAAAATCGGTAAGTACCCTACCTTCCAAATTTCTCAAAATTTGACTGTTCCAAGTATAATTTTTTTGTTGGCATGATCCGATAAAATCAAGTTAATTCCAACCAAATTGAATAAAATTTTAATTCTACAAATAAAATTTTTTGAGAATTCGACTAAAATCGGTAAGTACCCCAATTTCCAAATTTCTCAAAATTTGACTCTTCCAAATTTCTAAAAATTTGACTGTTCCAAGTATAATATTTTTGTTGGCATAATCCGATAAAATCAAGTTAATTCCAACTAAATTGAATAAAATTAAAATTCTACAAATAAAATTTTTTGAGAATTCGACTAAAATCGGTATGTACCCCAATTTCCAAATTTCTCAAAATTTGACTCTTCCAAATTTCTAAAAATTTGACTGTTCCAAGTATAATATTTTTGTTGGCATAATCAGATAAAATCAAGTTAATTCCAACTAACTTGAATAAAATTTTAATTCTACAAATAAAATTTTTGGAGAATTGGACTAAAATCGATAAGTACCCTACCTTCCAAATTTCTCAAAATTTGACTGTTCCAAGTATAATTTTTTTGTTGGCTTAATCAGATAAAATCAAGTTAATTCCAACTAAATTGAATAAAATTTTAATTCTACAAATAAAATTTTTTGAGAATTCGACTAAAATCGGTAAGTTCCCTACCTTCCAAATTTCTCAAAATTTGACTCTTCCAAGTATAATTTTTTTGTTTGCATAATCAGATAAAATCAAGTTAATTCCAACTAAATTGAATAAAATTATAATTCTAAAAATAAAATTTTTTGAGAATTCGACTAAAATCGGTAAGTACCCTACCTTCCAAATTTCTCAAAATTTGACTGTTCCAAGAATAATATTTTTGTTGGCATAATCAGATAAAATCAAGTTAATTCCAACTAACTTGAATAAAATTTTAATTCTACAAATAAAATTTTTTGAGAATTCGACTAAAATCGGTAAGTACCCCAATTTCCAAATTTCTCAAAATTTGACTCTTCCAAATTTCTAAAAATTTGACTGTTCCAAGTATAATATTTTTGTTGGCATAATCAGATAAAATCAAGTTAATTCCAACTAAATTGAATAAAATTTTAATTCTACAAATAAAATTTTTTGAGAATTCGACTAAAATCGGTATGTACCCCACCTTCCAAATTTCTCAAAATTTGACTCTTCCATATTTCTCAAAATTTGACTGTTCCAAGTATAAATTTTTTGTTTGCATAATCACATAAAATCAAGTAAATACCAACTAAATTGAATAAAATTTTAATTCTACAAATAAAATTTTTTGAGAATTCGACTAAAATCGGTAAGTACCCTACCTTCCAAATTTCTCAAAATTGGACTGTTCCAAGTATAATTTTTTTGTTGGCATAATCAGATAAAATCAAGTTAATTCCAACTAAATTGAATAAAATTAAAATTCTACAAATAAAATTTTTTGAGAATTCGACTAAAATCGGTAAGTACCCTACCTTCCAAATTTCTCAAAATTTGACTCTTCCAAGTATAATTTTTTTGTGTGCATAATCAGATAAAATCAAGTTAATTCCAACCAAATTGAATAAAATTTTAATTCTACAAATAAAATTTTTTGAGAATTCGACTAAAATCGGTAAGTACCCCAATTTCCAAATTTCTCAAAATTTGACTCTTCCAAATTTCTAAAAATTTGACTGTTCCAAGTATAATATTATTGTTGGCATAATCAGATAAAATCAAGTTAATTCCAACTAAATTGAATAAAATTTTAATTCTACAAATAAAATTTTTTGAGAATTCGACTAAAATCGGTATGTACCCCACCTTCCAAATTTCTCAAAATTTGACTCTTCCATATTTCTCAAAATTTGACTGTTCCAAGTATAAATTTTTTGTTTGCATAATCAGATAAAATCAAGTAAATACCAACTAAATTGAATAAAATTAATATTCTACAAATAAAATTTTTTGAGAATTCGACTAAAATCGGTAAGTACCCTACCTTCCAAATTTCTCAAAATTGGACTGTTCCAAGTATAATTTTTTTGTTGGCATAATCAGATAAAATCAAGTTAATTCCAACTAAATTGAATAAAATTAAAATTCTACAAATAAAATTTTTTGAGAATTCGACTAAAATCGGTAAGTACCCTACCTTCCAAATTTCTCAAAATTTGACTCTTCCAAGTATAATTTTTTTGTGTGCATAATCAGATAAAATCAAGTTAATTCCAACTAAATTGAATAAAATTATAATTCTAAAAATAAAATTTTTTGAGAATTTGACTAAAATCGGTAAGTACCCTACCTTCCAAATTTCTCAAAATTTGACTGTTCCAAGAATAATATTTTTGTTGGCATAATCAGATAAAATCAAGTTAATTCCAACTAACTTGAATAAAATTTTAATTCTACAAATAAAATTTTTTGAGAATTCGACTAAAATCGGTAAGTACCCCAATTTCCAAATTTCTCAAAATTTGACTCTTCCAAATTTCTAAAAATTTGACTGTTCCAAGTATAATATTTTTGTTGGCATAATCAGATAAAATCAAGTTAATTCCAACTAAATTGAATAAAATTTTAATTCTACAAATAAAATTTTTTGAGAATTCGACTAAAATCGGTATGTACCCCACCTTCCAAATTTCTCAAAATTTGACTCTTCCATATTTCTCAAAATTTGACTGTTCCAAGTATAAATTTTTTGTTTGCATAATCACATAAAATCAAGTAAATACCAACTAAATTGAATAAAATTTTAATTCTACAAATAAAATTTTTTGAGAATTCGACTAAAATCGGTAAGTACCCTACCTTCCAAATTTCTCAAAATTGGACTGTTCCAAGTATAATTTTTTTTTTGGCATAATCAGATAAAATCAAGTTAATTCCAACTAAATTGAATAAAATTAAAATTCTACAAATAAAATTTTTTGAGAATTCGACTAAAATCGGTATGTACCCCAATATCCAAATTTCTCAAAATTTGACCCTTCCAAATTTCTAAAAATTTGACTGTTCCAAGTATAATATTTTTGTTGGCATAATCAGATAAAATCAAGTTAATTCCAACTAAATTGAATAAAATTTTAATTCTACAAATAAAATTTTTTGAGAATTCGACTAAAATCGGTATGTACCCCACCTTCCAAATTTTTTCAAAATTTGACTCTTCCAAGTATAATTTTTTTGTTTGCATAATCAGATAAAATCAAGTTAATTCCAACTAAATTGAATAAAATTAAAATTCTACAAATAAAATTTTTTGAGAATTCGACTAAAATCGGTAAGTACCCCAATTTCTAAATTTCTCAAAATTTGACTCTTCCAAATTTCTAAAAATTTTACTGTTCCAAGTATAAATTTTTTGTTTGCATAATCAGATAAAATCAAGTAGATACCAACTAAATTGAATAAAATTTTAATTCTACAAATAAAATTTTTTGAGAATTCGACTGTCACGTCCCGGGTGAGGTCTTTTGGAACGATGACTGTGAGGAAGGAAAAAAGGACAGGCGCGAATCTGAAATCCAGCACTCTGAGGTTTTGAGGGAGATTCAGGCGCGAATATTAAATCCGTCACTCTGGGGATTTTGAGGGAGATTCAGGCGCGAATATTAAATCCGTCACTCTGGGGATTTTGAGGGAGATTCAGGCGCGAATATTAAATCCGTCACTCTGGGGATTTTGAGGGAGATTCAGGCGCGAATATTAAATCCGTCACTCTGGGGATTTTGAGGGAGATTCAGGCGCGAATATTAAATCCGTCACTCTGGGGATTTTGAGGGAGATTCAGGCGCGAATATTAAATCCGTCACTCTGGGGATTTTGAGGGAGATTCAGGCGCGAATATTAAATCCGTCACTCTGGGGATTTTGAGGGAGATTCAGGCGCGAATATTAAATCCGTCACTCTGGGGATTTTGAGGGAGATTCAGGCGCGAATATTAAATCCGTCACTCTGGGGATTTTGAGGGAGATTCAGGCGCGAATATTAAATCCGTCACTCTGGGGATTTTGAGGGAGATTCAGGCGCGAATATTAAATCCGTCACACTTAGAATTTCTGGAGGTGATTAGGCGCGAATCTTGCATCCAGCACTCTAATCGACCAGGGAAGGTTTTAAAAAGGCGAATATATATATATACCCGGAGAACACCCGTTAGAGTACCTTGTATTTGTTTTGATTTTGGTGATAGGATTTACCGTTGCGTTCGTATATAAGAAACTACGCTTAGTATTTCCGGGAATTTGCACGGTTCATGCAACCGTATGTTTATAAATACTGGAAGCGCTCTCGCGTTCACGAACAGAAATCAGCTGTTGCGGCAGCTTGTTTATTTGGGATCTTTGTAACCAAAGGATGCACACAATAATTCGAAGCGTGATTCAGAACTAAGCGGTTTATTAGTAATGCTTAGTATTTGGAACATTGGCGCATGACAAGTAATTACAATATGAAAATATGGATATGATGTAAATAGATATAAGCAAATTAAATTATTATAAAAGCAATAAGCGTTGCTAATACAAAACATAAATGATCGTAATAAGCTCTAGAAAGTAATATAATATGAAATATAATAAGAATAGTAATGCAAAATATATACAAAGAAAGAATTAATGAGATTATATATAAGTTAGTAATAAACGTTAGTAATAATGAATATTCGCAATAAGCTTTGATAAACAAAATAATAATAAATGGTATGGTGGTGATATGCACAGTAATAATGTTAGATAAAAGACTTACAGTAATCGTCGTATTTCACAGATTTGAATCTTTTAACACTGTTTTAAAATACACTTTGGTCAAAGAGGATTGTCTATTGACAAAAGATCAGCAATGAAAGAGAGTCCTGGCCTCTCGATCCTTCGTATTTATAAGACCTTACAGGAGTACTGCGGGGGTACGCGCGGTAAAGACCTTGACAGTTTTCGGGAACAAGACGCAGTAGATTTTGGGGTTTTTGTAAACGGTATGGCTATTAATAGATGTGTTTATGTCACGTACGCCAAATGCGTCGTAATTACAATCACGTGTTGATCACGTTTGTACATTTGCGTCGCAGTAACATTTCTGGGGTTCTTATGGCTGCGGAAGGAGATACTCAACTCGCCGAATGGGTTTTTGGGTGTTTTATAGGAAAAGGGTTAGAGTGACTTGGACTCTGTGAGTGGTAAAGAGGGGATTGAGACGTGGTCTCGATTTAAGAGGGTTTTTGTAACGAGGGACTTGTTTGAACTCGTTTTAAAGGGATTCGTGCCTCATATGGCGAATAGGCGAAGGAGTTTGTAACGATCATCTCGTGATGGGGATCTCTAAGATACATCATCGAGGTGGCGTTTTGTATAGGTCATCTTGTGTTGGGGACCGCTAGGGTACAACATCAAGGTGATCGGCGATTGGGGAGATGGGGTAAGAGTTGAGTTTGACGGACTTTGGTGGAGTGATTGTGAGGTTTATTAATGGATTATTGGAATAGAACCGCGCGAAAATTAGTGGGACGTCACACCTCCCCCCTTATATGAAGAAATGTGTAATTTCTTAAAACAAGGTAGGTGTGGTTTGAAGTGAGAGAAAAAAATTTAAACGGAAAATAGTGGGGCAACACACCTCCCCCTTTATATGAAGAAATGTGTAATTTCTTAACATAAGGCTCGGGTGTCTTGAAATGAGGATATAAATAAAATAAAATATACATAGCCTATTTGGCAAATAAAACAAAACATGTAGCCTATTTTGGCGAAAAGGAAAAAAAAAAAAAATAAAAGATAAAGCCTATTTGGCGAGGAAAAATAAAGGTAAGTGGTGGAGAAAGGTTTATATACAGGGAACTATTTACAAGGGATTATATACAAAGTAAGGATAGGATTTTGGGAAGGAAGGGGATTTTGGAGGGATTAATAAGGGGGAAAGGAATATTCCATGAATTGGTAGGAGGGATCGTCCAGGATGAATGTGAGGTTATAGCCATCTTGATAATGGTCATTGAACCACCTTAGAAACCCGGGTGTCAGTTCCGTAATATCCGGAATTCGGATGGCTGACCCCGTGTCCAGGATTTCCACACCATCTGGGAAAGGAGGGATTGAGGAGGTGGTTAGGGAGGTGGAGGTTTGAGGAGGGGGAGAGTATAACGGGGGAAGGGTAGGGCGGGAGAGTACCTCTCTGCTGCCTGTTGGTGGGCAATATGGGGGTTGTAGGGTGACGGTTTCTTGATCCGTTGGTGTGGGTAGGGGGGAGTCATCTATGGTGATGATCTCCACCGCTGGTGTTGCCTCCCTGACGATGATTGTGGAGGTCACCTTGGGAAGGAGTGGGGACAGACTTCCTCCTTCTTTGCGGGCCTCGTTGCGCATCCACTTTATGTGGGCCAGCCTCCTTTTGAGGCCACCCCCATGGTTCTTTGGGTTGTTTGCCTTGGGGGCTCTTTTGTGTGGCATTATTTTCCTTAGGAAATGAGTGAATTAATACATGTTTTCTACTTTGGAATTAGGGTCAACCCGGATCTTCGCGTAACCGACCAAGACGCGCTTTATTAGCATGTATTATTTTAGTTTTGCCTTTCCAAGTTATTTTTAAATTCTGTGAAGGGATTACTTCCAATATCGTATGAGGACCAGAGTACTGATCTCCGAACTTTCCTTTCCGCGGTTCAATTAAAACGAAGATTGGGTCGCCCGGTTTAAAGGTCTCTTCGTTTATGTGCCGATCATAATATTTCTTATAACGGAGTTTAGATTGATTTAATTTTTCTGCAGCGGCGGTTTGCAGTTCTTGCACCCTCGTACTCAATTTTGAGAGGTAGTGATTGTACGTTTCGTTTTCGAAATCTTCGGGCACCTTTTTTCGGCTGGGTACCCGGGCTATTTTCCCAAATACTAACTCGTATGGGGTGTAACCAGTGCCCTCGTGGACGCTGGTATTATAAGAGAACGCGGCCAAATCAGTCCATTCGTCCCAGTCGCTATAATTACTGATAAACATCTTTAAATACTCTGTTAAAACGAGATGCGATCGCTCTAAAGAGCCGTTTGTCTGTGGGTGGAAGGCTGTGGTTCGAAATTGTTCGATTTTAAATTTTTGCGCGATAGCCTTCATGAATTTACCAGTGAAATTTGCTCCTTGGTCAGTGAGGATGGCTCTAGGAGCTCCGAATTGACAAATAAATCGTTTTATAAACGCGTCGGCTATTTTCATCGACGTAGATTGTTTAAGGGGTTCACACACAAAGTACTTCGTTAACAAATCTTGCATAGTTAGGATGTAGGTATTTCCTGCTCTCGTAGTGGGTAGTGGTCCTACTATATCTAATGCGATTTTATCGAAGGCGCGTCCAGGCGTGTCGGTGAGGATCATTGGTTGCCTGGTTTTAACACGAACGAGTTTCTTCCGTCGACAGTCCGCGCAGTTTCGAATGTAATCCTCCACAGCTTTTTTCATGCCTTTCCAAAGATATTTATGGCGAATTCGATTATAAGTTTTTGTTACCCCTTTATGTCCGGCTAGAGCGGATGCATGGTTTTCCGTAATAATATTTTGGCGTTCAGATTCTTCTGGGATTCGGACTATTTGTAAACATATTGTGACATCGATGTCTTCTTCGTCGACGGTTTCAAGAACGTCTGTAATGATTTCCTGCCAGCTTAATTGATCGATACTTGCCGTTTTTGCTATACGTATATATGAGTATATTACAAGTTCTCTTATCACGTTTTTAAGGGAAGATAGGGCTTCGCCCCAAGTTGTCGTGGTTAGTGGAGTATTTTGTGTTTCTTTAATGACTAATCCAATGAGGATTTGTCCCTTATTATATGATACATGTGCCCTGCCCAATGTAAGTTCGCTTGTTATTATTAGTTCTCCAGCTTCTTGTAATTGTTTAGCTCCATCGTCACAAGGTTTCCCATCGGCACTAAGAAAGAAAACGAGCGTTTCCTTACGTAGGGACAATGGATCGCGACTAATTGATGGCGTCGTCCTGATGTCCCTATCAGGGTCTGCTTCGTACGCTGCATCACGGGAATCGTCTGGCTCAATTATCGATAATTCTGAATCGGTTATTGATTCATCCGACGCGTTGGATTCCACTTCAGAATCAAGGTCGTTCTCTTCTTGCGGCGTTGGCGATTGTGGAGGCGAAATATTTGGGGCGTCCGTTAATTCCTTGTCTTCTTCCTGATTTATTTCTTCCTCTTCGCTATTCATCAGTTCCGGCGGGTTTTCAGAGAGGGGATTTGGTGGGTTTACTGCACTGGTCAACCTTTGACGCACCTTTCTGGGCGGCTGTATCCTGGTAGGCTTTGTTCTTGGGCGAGTTTTATACATAGGTCTAGTTGCAGAGGTCGATGGTTTGGTGAGTCGGGGTCTCCCGGGACCTCGTTTAGCCGGGGGTTGATCTTCCCAGTCGTCATCAGCTTCCTCTCGTGGTCGTACTGGATATGTCTCCACTATGGGAGGATTGCGAGATAATGCATCGGCAAGTTTATTGCTTTTCCCTGGTAGATAGCGAATTTCGTAGTCGTATTCTGCTAACTTTAAGCGCCACCTAACGAGGCGTGACGTTGGATCTTTTACTCTATGCAACCAGATTAGGGGTTGGTGGTCAGTATATAAGATAAATTTCTTTCCATATAAATAAGGTCGGAAGTACCTAACACAATAAACAATGGCTAAAAGTTCTTTTTCGATGGTTGCATAGTTTATTTCTGCTTTGTTCAGGAGGCGAGAAGCATAAGCGATGGGTAACTCTTTTCCTGTGATATCTTGACTCAATATTCCTCCTATAGCAAATTCAGAAGCGTCGGTGGTAACATGGAATTCCAGGTCAAAATTCGGGTATTGCAGGATAGGTTCTTTCTGCAATGCTAATCTTAAGTGGTCAAAAGCCGTTTTCTGGGACGGTCCCCACTCGAATATTGTGTCTTTCTTTAATAATTGGGTTAACGGGCGAGCTATTTTGGAAAAGTCCGGGATAAACCTCCTATAATATCCGGTTAATCCAAGGAATTGTTTAATTCCTTTTGGTGTACTTGGTGCCGGGTAGTTTCGGACGGCTTCAATTTTTCCCAGATCAGGTTTTACCCCTTGCTCAGTGATTATGTGTCCCAAATATGCGACTTCCTTGTGCAAGAATTTACATTTGGAAGGCTGAAGTTTAAGGTTTGCTTCTCTTAGGCGTTGAGCAAGTTTTTTAAATTTAATCAAGTGTTCTGTGAGAGAACTCGCATAAAGGACGATATCGTCCAAGTAAACAAACATTTCCGTGCCCTGGAGTCCCGTAAGAGTGTGATCCATTAGGCGTTGGAAAGTCGCTGGTGCATTACAAAGCCCAAACGGCATTCTGACAAACTCATAGTGGCCATGTGGTGTAGAGAAAGCCGTTTTAGGTGCGTCTTCTGGTTTCATAGGGATTTGATGGAATCCAGAAGCAAGGTCGAATACGGAGAAGTATTTTGCTCCTCCTAACTGATCCAATATCTCATTGATATTCGGAAGTGGGTATGCGTCGGGAACGGTTTTTTCGTTTAGATCCCTGAAGTCAATTACCATTCTCCACAAGAGTTCCCCATTGGGTCCTGGTTTTTTGGAGACGATCCAAATGGGTGAATTGTAGGGTGATAATGATGGCTTTATAATGTCGTTTTCTAGTAAATTCTTTACCTGTTTATCAATTTCTTTCTTATGTATAGGAGGGAAGCGATATTGTTTGGTATTTACAGGCATTGGGTCCTTTGTCTGGATCCCATGCTGGATAGCGTTTGTATGGCCCAACTTCTCATCTGGTAGATGGAAGAGATCGTTGTATTTATATAAAATTCTTTGGACATGGAGTTTTTCCTCCGGATTCATATGTTCCGTAGAAATTAATTTGAGCACTTGTTCCATTCTTGTTGCGGTTTTTTCGGAAATCATTGATACTTCCTCACCCGACGCCATAGCAAGAGACTCCTGGAATTCTAGGGGAAGGGTTGTTTCGGCATAATGCCCGGGGGATGAGAGCGAGTGTACCTTCGCGGATACCTCTGAATGATGGATCGATGGATCTTGGGGAAAGAGGGGCTTGATTTTTGTTAGGGTAGGGATAGGAGTGACGCGTTTAGACGTCTTAGTCTCTTTCGGTCGTCTTTGTTTGGGTTCTGGAATCACAATTTCAAACTCTTCCAATTCAACAGTGGGTACAGTGATTGTTGTGTCCATTTCATTAGAATTTATTATTTGTAAGTACGCTTTGCCATCCTGATTACGGACAAGGGCATTACCTGCATGAATTCCAGTGCCTAAATCTAATCTGGGTAAATATCCTTCCCTTATGTCTGAATTTGATATATTTACAAAGCAAACCGTTTTTGATCTAGCGGGTAACACGAATTGACCTTTATTTACAAACGGAATGGAGTTTCCCTTGAACTCTAACTGTTTCCTTGAATAGTGTATTGAAGCACTTTGTTTTATAAAGAATTCGGTTCCTAGTATTCCTTGTGGTTTGATTGGGAAGTCATTTTCGACTACATGAAACGCGACATCATTGCCCAATAAAGTTATGGTTACTGTTCCAAGGGTGGAGACGAGGTCTTTAGCGATGCCTCTTAATTGCACCTGTTTATTGATATCAATGTCTCGAGGTTGTTTTATTGTATGAATTTTTAATAGATTCACTTCAGAACCGGTATCAATCATTAATTCTGGAGTCATTAATAAATTCGGGGATTGAATAATTACGGACGGTGCTTCATCGACGGCATTTAACCATGCGGTAGCGATTCTAGTTTTGTTATTCCCGCTTCCGCTTGTATTATTATTGGACGCGCTCCTGGTTGGCCCGTTCCACGGTACGCGTCCGCTGTCGACCGTAGGGGCAGAGCGTTTCCCGAGTCTCGTTCCTGGAAGGTTCCAGGGTTTCTCTCATTGTGGTTGAACATCCGTTTTCTACATTCTGAGATTAAATGTCCGGGCTTTTTACAATACGCACAGATACGCAGTTCTGTAGGTCTTGAGGGAGGGGGTCGATTTTTGTCCCAATAAGGGAGCAAAGGATTAGGTGTCTGGCTACCATATCCTGCAATACGATTTGGAGAATACTTCTCGAATGGTTGTGTAGCGGTATTTTGATTACTTCGGCAGGTTCGAGCATCGTGTCCTGTTTTATTGCAGAGTTGGCACATCAATTTCGGGGCCTTTTGTTCAGAAAATCTTTGACGGTCTCTGTCAATCTTCTTGTCCACGAGTACAGCCAAATCGAAAGCTTGGTCGATCGTTTCGAAAGGATGTTGGAGTAGCCTTGTCCTTATGTGGGGTGGAAGACCATCGACGAATGAATCTAAGGTCAGGCGATCTAAGTCTTCGGGGTGATTCCGTGCGAAGTCGCGATTGTAGTCTCTATCCTCTTCCAAGATTGCGAATCGGAGATCTTTAACGCGGGAAATGTATTCTAATACATGTTCGTTTGTTCCTTTGATAATGTTGGCAAGTTCTCCACGGTAGTGGTCAGATGTTTTGGCAGGAGAAAAGATGCGTTTGAGTTGTTTAATTAGGTCGTTTACGGAGTCAAGGACCCTATCCTCAACGGCCAAGCATGCATGGTCTTGCAGCTTGTTTCGTAACAACCTCGCCAGCTGGGGTTCGGCTTGCGAGGGAACCAGAGCCTTAGCCCTATTGCAAGCTCTCGCGAATTGCTCTATGGGTATGTTATGCCCGTTAAAATTTGGGACTGTCTCTATTGCGTCCTTTAATTTTATCTGGGGCGATGGACCCTGGTCCGGCGTTTGGTTATGGTTCGGTACTTCCGGAATATTATTACGATTTTTCACCTCAGGAGTTTTATTGAAATTTAGCACCGGTTTTCTATCGAAACGGGAGGAACCCGGCGTGGAAAAATTATTTGTAATTGGCGGGGGTGCAAGAAGTTTTTCCATCATTACCTCAATATTTCGTATCTTATCGGAAAGACCTTTAAACGTGGGGTCGGACGATGCGGTGCCTACGTCCGAATGCGTTTTGGTTTCTGGGTTTGTTACAAATTTCGCGTGCAAGTTTTCAATCTCGGCTTGTTTTTCGCGTAATACTTGTAATCGTTCCATTATTTCGACGGTCGCGATTTCTATAGCGCTATTGGTAGGTCCCGCGTCTTGGTCGCTTACGGCGATATCGTCGGTTTCGCCGTACACAGACATGTTTAGTTAGCCGTTATTTAAATTCAGGTTGTTCTATCCCGGGAACCAAAAATTATTAACCCGTAATGATTTCTATTTGAAAGGAGGAAATGTTCCGTGCACTCAACGCAGCTACTCAACGGGCGCGTTTGGAATAAGGGGTTTTTACAACGAGGGCATTTAGGGAATAGATTATTCAAAGTATAATAGTGTTCCTGATATATTTCTTTCACTTCAATTGGATTCAAGTCGAAGCAGTGTAGACAAATATCATAGCCTTCCGTGGTCGTTGATACGCCGCCCGAAACACAGGTCAGTTCATTAGTATATGCCAATTGGTTCAGAAATTCGTGGCACAAGTTTGATAGATGCTGTCGTTGAAATCTATTATGCATACTTTATTTTGGGATTTGTGGGTACCTTTTGTATAAAGGACCTATTTCTCGTGGCCTACCTTAAGTGACCAAAATTATTATGTTTTGTTTCTTGTCTAGGATTTGAATTCTTTTATGCTCGGTTATTGATTTTAATCGCGGCTTTCATGTAAGAGGAAGAAATGTTCTGTGCACGCGGCGCACCTGTTAATGGGGCGAGTGCGATATATAATGTTATTACACCATTCACAATTGGGGAATGTATAGGGCGACTGACAATAATGTATTTGATATATTATTTCTGTATTTACTGGATCTCTCTGAGAGCAATTCAAACAAATTTCCTCGTCTTCGTAGGTAGTCGCTAAATTTCCAATAACACAAACCCACGTCGACACAAATGCAGGTTGTATTACGCCTTGTAACATGCGACTTCGATAAGATAGGGCGCCCCGATTGGGGTGTTCAATATACATATTAAATCGTGGGACTTTGTGGGTACCGTATGAAAAGAGAATTTATTTCTATTAACGGTAGACGTTATCCCACCGCTGTCACCAAAAATATGTCACGTCCCGGGTGAGGTCTTTTGGAACGATGACTGTGAGGAAGGAAAAAAGGACAGGCGCGAATCTGAAATCCAGCACTCTGAGGTTTTGAGGGAGATTCAGGCGCGAATATTAAATCCGTCACTCTGGGGATTTTGAGGGAGATTCAGGCGCGAATATTAAATCCGTCACTCTGGGGATTTTGAGGGAGATTCAGGCGCGAATATTAAATCCGTCACTCTGGGGATTTTGAGGGAGATTCAGGCGCGAATATTAAATCCGTCACTCTGGGGATTTTGAGGGAGATTCAGGCGCGAATATTAAATCCGTCACTCTGGGGATTTTGAGGGAGATTCAGGCGCGAATATTAAATCCGTCACTCTGGGGATTTTGAGGGAGATTCAGGCGCGAATATTAAATCCGTCACTCTGGGGATTTTGAGGGAGATTCAGGCGCGAATATTAAATCCGTCACTCTGGGGATTTTGAGGGAGATTCAGGCGCGAATATTAAATCCGTCACACTTAGAATTTCTGGAGGTGATTAGGCGCGAATCTTGCATCCAGCACTCTAATCGACCAGGGAAGGTTTTAAAAAGGCGAATATATATATATACCCGGAGAACACCCGTTAGAGTACCTTGTATTTGTTTTGATTTTGGTGATAGGATTTACCGTTGCGTTCGTATATAAGAAACTACGCTTAGTATTTCCGGGAATTTGCACGGTTCATGCAACCGTATGTTTATAAATACTGGAAGCGCTCTCGCGTTCACGAACAGAAATCAGCTGTTGCGGCAGCTTGTTTATTTGGGATCTTTGTAACCAAAGGATGCACACAATAATTCGAAGCGTGATTCAGAACTAAGCGGTTTATTAGTAATGCTTAGTATTTGGAACATTGGCGCATGACAAGTAATTACAATATGAAAATATGGATATGATGTAAATAGATATAAGCAAATTAAATTATTATAAAAGCAATAAGCGTTGCTAATACAAAACATAAATGATCGTAATAAGCTCTAGAAAGTAATATAATATGAAATATAATAAGAATAGTAATGCAAAATATATACAAAGAAAGAATTAATGAGATTATATATAAGTTAGTAATAAACGTTAGTAATAATGAATATTCGCAATAAGCTTTGATAAACAAAATAATAATAAATGGTATGGTGGTGATATGCACAGTAATAATGTTAGATAAAAGACTTACAGTAATCGTCGTATTTCACAGATTTGAATCTTTTAACACTGTTTTAAAATACACTTTGGTCAAAGAGGATTGTCTATTGACAAAAGATCAGCAATGAAAGAGAGTCCTGGCCTCTCGATCCTTCGTATTTATAAGACCTTACAGGAGTACTGCGGGGGTACGCGCGGTAAAGACCTTGACAGTTTTCGGGAACAAGACGCAGTAGATTTTGGGGTTTTTGTAAACGGTATGGCTATTAATAGATGTGTTTATGTCACGTACGCCAAATGCGTCGTAATTACAATCACGTGTTGATCACGTTTGTACATTTGCGTCGCAGTAACATTTCTGGGGTTCTTATGGCTGCGGAAGGAGATACTCAACTCGCCGAATGGGTTTTTGGGTGTTTTATAGGAAAAGGGTTAGAGTGACTTGGACTCTGTGAGTGGTAAAGAGGGGATTGAGACGTGGTCTCGATTTAAGAGGGTTTTTGTAACGAGGGACTTGTTTGAACTCGTTTTAAAGGGATTCGTGCCTCATATGGCGAATAGGCGAAGGAGTTTGTAACGATCATCTCGTGATGGGGATCTCTAAGATACATCATCGAGGTGGCGTTTTGTATAGGTCATCTTGTGTTGGGGACCGCTAGGGTACAACATCAAGGTGATCGGCGATTGGGGAGATGGGGTAAGAGTTGAGTTTGACGGACTTTGGTGGAGTGATTGTGAGGTTTATTAATGGATTATTGGAATAGAACCGCGCGAAAATTAGTGGGACGTCACACGACTAAAATCGGTAAGTACCCCACCTCCCAAATATCTCAAAATTTGACTCTTCCAAATTTCTCAAAATTTGACTGTTCCAAGTATACTTTTTTTGTTTGCATAATCAGATAAAATCAAGTTAATTCCAACTAAATTGAATAAAATTATAATTTTACAAATAAAATTTTTTGAGAATTCGACTAAAATCGGTGAGTACCCTACCTTCCAAATTTCTCAAAATTTGACTCTTCCAAGTATAATTTTTTTGGTGGCATAATCAGATAAAATCAAGTTAATTCCAACTAAATTGAATAAAATTTTAATTCTACAAATAAAATTTTTTGAGAATTCGACTAAAACCGGTAAGAACCCCACCTTCCAAATTTCTCAAAATTTGACTCTTCCATATTTCTCAAAATTTGACTGTTCCAAGTATAAATTTTTTGTTTGCATAATCAGATAAAATCAAGAAAATACCAACTAAATTGAATAAAATTTTAATTCTACAAATAACATTTTTTGAGAATTCGACTAAAATCGGTAAGTACCCTACCTTCCAAATTTCTCAAAATTTGACTCTTCCAAGTATAATTTTTTTGTTTGCATAATCAGATAAAATCAAGTTAATTCCAACTAAATTGAATAAAATTATAATTCTACAAATAAAATTTTTTGAGAATTCGACTAATATCGGTCAGTACCCTACCTTTCAAATTTCTCAAAATTTTACTCTTCCAAGTATAATTTTTTTGTTTGCATAATCAGATAAAATCAAGTTAATTTCATCTAAATTTAATAAAATTTTAATTCTACAAATAAATTTTTTTTGAGAATTCGACTAAAATCGGTAAGTACCCTACCTTCCAAATTTCTCAAAATTTGACTCTTCCAAGTATAATTTTTTTGTTTGCATAATCAGATAAAATCAAGTTAATTCCAACTAAATCGAATAAAATTTTAATTCTACAAATAAATTTTTTTGAGAATTCGACTAAAATCGGTAAGAACCCCACCTTCCAAATTTCTCAAAATTTGACTCTTCCAAATTTCTCAAAATTTGACTGTGCCAAGTATAATTTTTGTGTTGGCATAATCAGATAAAATCAAGTTAATTCCAACTAAATTGAATAAAATTAAAATTCTACAAATAAAATTTTTTGAGAATTCGACTAAAATCGGTAAGTACCCTACCTTCCAAATTTCTCAAAATTTGACTCTTCCAAGTATAATTTTTTTGTTGGCATAATCAGATAAAATCAAGTTAATTCCAACTAAATTGAATAAAATTGTAATTATAGAAATAAAATTTTTTGAGAATTCTCCTAAAATCGGTAAGTACCCTACTTTCCAAATTTCTCAAAATTTGACTGTTCCAAGTATAATTTTTTTGTTGGCATAATCAGATAAAATCAAGTTAATTCCAACTAAATTGAATAAAATTGTAATTATAGAAATAAAATTTTTTGAGAATTCTCCTAAAATCGGTAAGTACCCTACTTTCCAAATTTCTCAAAATTTGACTCTTCCAAGTATAATTTTTTTGTTACCATAATCAGATAAAATCAAGTTAATTTCAACTAAATTGAATAAAATTTTAATTCTACAAATAAAATTTTTTGAGAATTCTCCTAAAATCGGTAAGTACCCTACTTTCCAAATTTCTCAAAATTTGACTCTTCCAAGTATAATTTTTTTGTTGGCATAATCAGATAAAATCAAGTTAATTCCAACTAAATTGAATAAAATTTTAATTCTACAAATAAAATTTTTTGAGAATTCGACTAAAACCGGTAAGTACCCCACCTTCCAAATTTCTCAAAATTTGACTCTTCCATATTTCTCAAAATTTGACTGTTCCAAGTATAAATTTTTTGTTTGCATAATCAGATAAAATCAAGAAAATACCAACTAAATTGAATAAAATTTTAATTCTACAAATAACATTTTTTGAGAATTCGACTAAAATCGGTAAGTACCCTACCTTCCAAATTTCTCAAAATTTGACTCTTCCAAGTATAATTTTTTTGTTTGCATAATCAGATAAAATCAAGTTAATTCCAACTAAATTGAATAAAATTATAATTCTACAAATAAAATTTTTTGAGAATTCGACTAATATCGGTCAGTACCCTACCTTTCAAATTTCTCAAAATTTTACTCTTCCAAGTATAATTTTTTTGTTTGCATAATCAGATAAAATCAAGTTAATTTCATCTAAATTTAATAAAATTTTAATTCTACAAATAAATTTTTTTTGAGAATTCGACTAAAATCGGTAAGTACCCTACCTTCCAAATTTCTCAAAATTTGACTCTTCCAAGTATAATTTTTTTGTTTGCATAATCAGATAAAATCAAGTTAATTCCAACTAAATCGAATAAAATTTTAATTCTACAAATAAATTTTTTTGAGAATTCGACTAAAATCGGTAAGAACCCCACCTTCCAAATTTCTCAAAATTTGACTCTTCCAAATTTCTCAAAATTTGACTGTGCCAAGTATAATTTTTGTGTTGGCATAATCAGATAAAATCAAGTTAATTCCAACTAAATTGAATAAAATTAAAATTCTACAAATAAAATTTTTTGAGAATTCGACTAAAATCGGTAAGTACCCTACCTTCCAAATTTCTCAAAATTTGACTCTTCCAAGTATAATTTTTTTGTTGGCATAATCAGATAAAATCAAGTTAATTCCAACTAAATTGAATAAAATTGTAATTATAGAAATAAAATTTTTTGAGAATTCTCCTAAAATCGGTAAGTACCCTACTTTCCAAATTTCTCAAAATTTGACTGTTCCAAGTATAATTTTTTTGTTGGCATAATCAGATAAAATCAAGTTAATTCCAACTAAATTGAATAAAATTGTAATTATAGAAATAAAATTTTTTGAGAATTCTCCTAAAATCGGTAAGTACCCTACTTTCCAAATTTCTCAAAATTTGACTCTTCCAAGTATAATTTTTTTGTTACCATAATCAGATAAAATCAAGTTAATTTCAACTAAATTGAATAAAATTTTAATTCTACAAATAAAATTTTTTGAGAATTCTCCTAAAATCGGTAAGTACCCTACTTTCCAAATTTCTCAAAATTTGACTCTTCCAAGTATAATTTTTTTGTTGGCATAATCAGATAAAATCAAGTTAATTCCAACTAAATTGAATAAAATTTTAATTCTACAAATAAAATTTTTTGAGAATTCGACTAAAACCGGTAAGTACCCCACCTTCCAAATTTCTCAAAATTTGACTCTTCCATATTTCTCAAAATTTGACTGTTCCAAGTATAAATTTTTTGTTTGCATAATCAGATAAAATCAAGAAAATACCAACTAAATTGAATAAAATTTTAATTCTACAAATAACATTTTTTGAGAATTCGACTAAAATCGGTAAGTACCCTACCTTCCAAATTTCTCAAAATTTGACTCTTCCAAGTATAATTTTTTTGTTTGCATAATCAGATAAAATCAAGTTAATTCCAACTAAATTGAATAAAATTATAATTCTACAAATAAAATTTTTTGAGAATTCGACTAATATCGGTCAGTACCCTACCTTTCAAATTTCTCAAAATTTTACTCTTCCAAGTATAATTTTTTTGTTTGCATAATCAGATAAAATCAAGTTAATTTCATCTAAATTTAATAAAATTTTAATTCTACAAATAAATTTTTTTTGAGAATTCGACTAAAATCGGTAAGTACCCTACCTTCCAAATTTCTCAAAATTTGACTCTTCCAAGTATAATTTTTTTGTTTGCATAATCAGATAAAATCAAGTTAATTCCAACTAAATCGAATAAAATTTTAATTCTACAAATAAATTTTTTTGAGAATTCGACTAAAATCGGTAAGAACCCCACCTTCCAAATTTCTCAAAATTTGACTCTTCCAAATTTCTCAAAATTTGACTGTGCCAAGTATAATTTTTGTGTTGGCATAATCAGATAAAATCAAGTTAATTCCAACTAAATTGAATAAAATTAAAATTCTACAAATAAAATTTTTTGAGAATTCGACTAAAATCGGTAAGTACCCTACCTTCCAAATTTCTCAAAATTTGACTCTTCCAAGTATAATTTTTTTGTTGGCATAATCAGATAAAATCAAGTTAATTCCAACTAAATTGAATAAAATTGTAATTATAGAAATAAAATTTTTTGAGAATTCTCCTAAAATCGGTAAGTACCCTACTTTCCAAATTTCTCAAAATTTGACTGTTCCAAGTATAATTTTTTTGTTGGCATAATCAGATAAAATCTAGTTAATTCCAACTAAATTGAATAAAATTGTAATTATAGAAATAAAATTTTTTGAGAATTCTCCTAAAATCGGTAAGTACCCTACTTTCCAAATTTCTCAAAATTTGACTCTTCCAAGTATAATTTTTTTGTTACCATAATCAGATAAAATCAAGTTAATTTCAACTAAATTGAATAAAATTTTAATTCTACAAATAAAATTTTTTGAGAATTCTCCTAAAATCGGTAAGTACCCTACTTTCCAAATTTCTCAAAATTTGACTCTTCCAAGTATAATTTTTTTGTTGGCATAATCAGATAAAATCAAGTTAATTTCAACTAAATTGAATAAAATTTTAATTCTACAAATAAAATTTTTTTGAGAATTCGACATAAATTTTTATTTGTTAGAATTAAATTTTTTTTGTAAGAATTAAATTTTTTTTATAAGAATTAAATTTTTATTTGTTAGAATTAAATTTTTTTTGTAAGAATTTAATTATTTTGTAAGAATTAAATTTTTTTGTATGAATTAAATTTATTTTGTAAGAATTAATCTTTTTTTGAGAAATAATTTTTTTTTGTAAGAATTATTTTGGTTTTGTAAGAATTAAATTTTTTTTGTAAGAATTAAATTTTTTTTATAAGAATTAAATTTTTATTTGTTAGAATTAATTTTTTTTTGTAAGTATTTAATTATTTTGTAAGAATTATATTTTTATTTGTAACAATTAAATTTTTTTGTAAGAATTAAATTTTTATTTGTTCGAATTAAATTTTTTTTGTAAGAATTAAATTTTTTTGGTAAGAATTAAATTTTTTTGGTAAGAATTAAATTTTTATTTGTCAGAATTAATTTATTTTGAGAAAAAATTTTCATCTTCAGGATTAATTTTTTTTTCGATAGAATTAAATTTTTTTTGCAAGAATTAAAAATTTTTTCGTTAGAATCTAATTTTTATTGTTAGAATTAAAATTTTTTTGTAAGAATTAATTTTTTTCGTGTAAGAATTTAATTTCTTTGTAAGAATTACTTTTTATCGTAAAATTTAAATTTTTTTGGAAGAACTAATTTTTTCTAGTAAGAATTAAATTTTTTTTGTAAGAATTAAATTATATTTTTGAGAATTAAATTTTTTTGGTAAGATTTAAATTTATATTTGTATGAATTAATTTTTTTTCAGAAAAATTTTTTTTTCGTTAGAATGAATTTATTTTTCGATAGAATGAATTTATTTTTCGATAGAATTAAATTTTTTTGCAGGAATTAAAAAATTTTTCGTTAGAATTTAATTTTTCTTGTTAGAATTTAATTTTTTTTGTAAGAATTAATTTTTTTTAGAAATCAATTTTTATTGGAAGAATTAAATTGGTTTTGCTAGAATTACATTTTTTCCTCAAGAATTAATATTGTTTTTTGAGAAACAATTTTTTTGTAAGAATCTAATTATTTTGTAAGAATTAATTTTTTTGGTAAGAATTAAATTTTTTCGTTAGAATTAAATTTTTATTTGTGAGAATTAAAATTTGCTTCCTAAGAAATAATTTTTTTTGTAAGAATTAAATTTTTATTTGTTAGAATTAAAAATTTTTTTGGAACTATTACATTTTTTGGTAAGAATTAAGTTTTTATTTGTTAGAATTGAATTTTTTTTGTAAGAAGTAAATTTTTTTGGTAAGAATTAATTTTTTTTGTAAGAATTAAATTTTTTTTGCAAGAATTAAAAATTTTTTCGTTAGAATTTAATTTTTATTGTTAGAATTAAATTTTTTTTGTCAGAATTAATTTTTTTTTGAGAAATAAATTTTTATTGTAAGAATTAAATTGGTTTTGCTAGAATTAAATTTTTTCCTGTAAGAATTAATTTTGTTTTTTGAGAAACAATTTTTTTTGTAAGAATCTAATTATTTTGTAAGAATTAAATTTTTATTTGTAAGAATTAAATTTTTTTTGTAAAATTTAAATTTTTTTGCAAGAATAAATATTTTTTTTTTGAGAAATAAATTTTTTTTTTGTAAGAATGAAATTTTTTTTGTAAGAATTAAATTTTTTTTGTAAGAATTAAATTTTTTTTTAAAGTATTACATTTTTTTGGTAAGAATTAAGTTTTTATTTGTAGGAATTGAATTTTTTTTGTAAGAAGTAAATTTTTTTGGTAAGAATTAAATTTTTTTGGTAAGAATTAAATTTTTATTTGTCAGAATTAACTTATTTTGAGAAAAAAATTTTTCTTCAAAATTAATTTTTTTTTCGATAGAATCAAATTTTTTTTGCAAGAATTAAAAATTTTTTCGTTAGAATTTAATTTTTATTTTTAGAATTAAAATTATTTTGTAAGAATTAATTTTTTTTTAGAAATCAATTTGTATTGGAAGAATTAAATTGGTTTTGTTAGAATTAATTTTTTTTCTATAAGAATTAATTTTGATTTTTGAGAAATAATTTTTTTTTGTAAGAATATAATTATTTTGTAAGAACTAAATTGTTTCGTGTAAGAATTTAATTTCTTTGTAAGAATTAATTTTTTTTGTAAAACTTAAATTTATTTTGGAAGAATTAATTTTTTTTGTAAGAATTAAATTTTTATTTGTTAGAATTAAATTTTTCTTTTAAGAATTAAATTTTTTTTGTAAGAATTAATTATGTTTTTTGAGAAATAATTTTTTTCTGTAAGCATTTAATTATTTTGTAAGAATTACATTTTTTCTGTAAGAATTAAATTTTATTTGTTAGAATTAAGTGTTTTTTGAAAGAATTAATTTTTTTTGAGAAATAAATTTTTTTTGTAAGAATTAAATTATATTTTTTTGGTAAGATTTAAATTTATATTTGTATGAATTAATTTTATTTCAGAAAAAAATTTTTTTCGTTAGAATGAATCTATTTTTCGATAGAATTAAATTTTTTTGCAAGAATTAAAAAATTTTTCGTTAGAATTTAATTTTTCTTGTTAGAATTAAATTTTTTTGGAAGAATTAATTTTTTCTTGTAAGAATTAAATTTTTTTTGTAAGAATTAAATTCTTATTTGTAAGAATTAAATTTTTTTTCGTTAGAATTTAATTTTTTTTCTTAGAATTAAATTTTTTTTGTAAGAATTGATTTTTTTTTAAATCAATTTTTATTGGAAGAATTAAATTGGTTTTGTTAGAATTAATTTTTTTTCTATAAGAATTAATTTTGATTTGTGAGAAATAATTTTTTTTTCTAAGAGTATAATTATTTTGTAAGAATTAAATTTTTTCGTGTAAGAATTTAATTTCTTTGTATGAATTTAATTATTTTGTAAGAATTAAATTTTTTTTGTGAGAATTAAATTTTTTTTGTAAGAATTAAATTTTTATTTGTAAGAATTAAATTTTTATTTGTAAGAATTAAATTTTTTTTCGTTAGAATTTAATTTTTTTTCTTACAATTAAATTTTTTTTGTAAGAATTGATTTTTTTTTTAAATCAATTTTTATTGGAAGAATTAAATTGGTTTTGTTAGAATTAATTTTTTTTCTATAAGAATTAATTTTGATTTTTGAGAAATAATTTTTTTTTCTAAGAGTATAATTATTTTGTAAGAATTAAATTTTTTCGTGTAAGAATTTAATTTCTTTGTATGAATTTAATTATTTTGTAAGAATTAAATTTTTTTTGTGAGAATTAAATTTTTTTTGTAAGAATTAAAATTTCTTTTGTAACAAATAAATTTTTTCGGTTAAGAATTTAATTTTTTTGTAAGAATTAATTTTTTGTTTGTTTGAATTAAATTTTATTTGTAAGAATTAAATTTTTTTTTAAGAATTAAATTTTTATTTGTAAGAATTAAATTTTTATTTGTAAGAATTAAATTTTTTTTCGTTAGAATTTAATTTTTTTTCTTAGAATTAAATTTTTTTTGTAAGAATTGATTTTTTTTTAAATCAATTTTTATTGGAAGAATTAAATTGGTTTTGTTAGAATTAATTTTTTTTCTATAAGAATTAATTTTGATTTTTGAGAAATAATTTTTTTTTCTAAGAGTATAATTATTTTGTAAGAATTACATTTTTTCGTGTAAGAATTTAATTTCTTTGTATGAATTTAATTATTTTGTAAGAATTAAATTTTTTTTGTGAGAATTAAATTTTTTTTGTAAGAATTAAATTTTTATTTGTAAGAATTAAATTTTGTTTGTAAGAATTAAATTTTTTTTGTAAGAATTAATTTTTTTGGTAAGAATTTAATTATTTTGTAAGAATTAAATTTTTTTTGTATGAAATAAATTTTTTTTATAAGTATTAAATTTTTATTTGTTAGAATTAAATTATTTTTTGTAAGAATTAAATTTTATTTGTAAGAATTAAATTTTTTTTGTTAGAATTAAATTTTTATTTGTAAGAATTAATTTTTTTAAGAAATTTTTTTTTACGTTAGAATTAAATTTTATTTGTTAGAATTACGTGTTTTTTGAAAGAATTAATTTTTTTTGAGAAATAAATTTTTTTTGTAAGAATTAAATTATATTTTTGAGAATTAAATTTTTTTGGTAAGAATTTAATTTCTTTGTATGAATTTAAATATTTTGTAAGAATTAAATTTTTTTTGTGAGAATTAAATTTTTTTTGTAAGAATTAAAATTTCTTTTGTAACAATTAAATTTTTTCGGTTAAGAATTTAATTTTTTTGTAAGAATTAATTTTTTGTTTGTTTGAATTAAATTTTATTTGTAAGAATTAAATTTTTTTTGTAAGAATTAAATTTTGTTCGTAAGAATTAAATTTTTTTTGTATGAATTAATTTTTTTTTGTAAGAATAAAAATTTTTTTTTATGAATTAATTTTTTTTGTAAGAATTAAAATTTTTTGTAAGAATTAAAATTTTTTGGTAAGAATTAAATTTTTATTTGTTAGAACTAAATTTTTTTTGTAAGAATTAAATTTTTTTGGTAAGAATTAAATTTTTTGGTAAGAATTAAATTTTTATTTGTAAGAATTAATTTTTTTTGAGAAATTTTTTTTTTCATCAGAATTAATTTTTTTTCGATAGAATTAAATTTTTTTTGCCAGAATAATTTTTTTTTTCGTTTAAATTCAATTTTTTTTGTCAGAATTAAATTTTTTTTATAAGAATTAATTTTTTTTTAGAAATCAATTTTTATTGGAAGGATTAAATTGGTTTTGTTAGAATTAAATTTTTTTCTGTAAGAATCAATTTTGTTTTTTGAGAAATAATTTTTTTTTCTAAGATTATAATTATTTTGCAAGAATTAAATTTTTTCGTGTAAGAATTTAATTTTTTTGTAAGAATTAATTTTTTGTTTGTTTGAATTAAATTTTATTTGTAAGAATTAAATTTTTTTGTAAGAATTAAATTTTGTTCGTAAGAATTAAATTTTTTTTGTATGAATTAATTTTTTTTGTAAGAATTAAAATTTTTTGTAAGAATTAAATTTTTTGTAAGAATTAATTTTTTTTTGTAAGAATTAAATTTTTTTTGTAAGAATTAAATTTTGTTTGTAAGAATTAAATTTTTTTTGTAAGAATTAATTTTTTTTGGTAAGAATTAAATTATTTTGTAAGAATTAAATTTTTTTTGTATGAATTAAATTTTTTTTATAAGTATTAAATTTTTATTTGTTAGAATTAAATTATTTTTGGTAAGAATTAAATTTTATTTGTAAGAATTAAATTTTTTTTGTTAGAATTAAATTTTTATTTGTAAGAATTAATTTTTTTTAAGAAATTTTTTTTTACGGTAGAATTAAATTTTATTTGTTAGAATTACGTGTTTTTTGAAAGAATTAATTTTTTTTGAGAAATAAATTTTTTTGTAAGAATTAAATTATATTTTTGAGAATTAAATTTTTTTGGTAAGAATTTAATTTCTTTGTATGAATTTAAATATTTTGTAAGAATTAAATTTTTTTTGTGAGAATTAAATTTTTTTTGTAAGAATTAAAATTTCTTTTGTAACAATTAAATTTTTTCGGTTAAGAATTTAATTTTTTAGTAAGAATTAATTTTTTGTTTGTTTGAATTAAATTTTATTTGTAAGAATTAAATTTTTTTTGTAAGAATTAAATTTTGTTCGTAAGAATTAAATTTTTTTGTATGAATTAATTTTTTTTTGTAAGAATTAAAATTTTTTGTAAGAATTAAATTTTTTTGTAAGAATTAATTTTTTTTTGTAAGAATTAAATTTTTTTTGTAAGAATTAAATTTTGTTTGTAAGAATTAAATTTTTTTTGTAAGAATTAATTTTTTTTGGTAAGAATTAAATTTTTTTGTAAGAATTAAATTTTTATTTGTTAGAACTAAATTTTTTTTTGTAAGAATTAAATTTTTTTGGTAAGAATTAAAATTTTTTGGTAAGAATTAAATTTTTATTTGTTAGAACTAATTTTTTTTTGTAAGAATTAAATTTTTTTGGTAAGAATTAAATTTTTTGGTAAGAATTAAAATTTTATTTGTAAGAATTAATTTTTTTTGAGAAATTTTTTTTTTCATCAGAATTAATTTTTTTTCGATAGAATTAAATTTTTTTTGCAAGAATAATTTTTTTTTTCGTTTAAATTCAATTTTTTTTGTCAGAATTAAATTTTTTTTGCAAGAATTAATTTTTTTTTAGAAATCAATTTTTATTGGAAGAATTAAATTGGTTTTGTTAGAATTAAATTTTTTTCTGTAAGAATCAATTTTGTTTTTTGAGAAATAATTTTTTTTCTAAGATTATAATTATTTTGCAAGAATTAAATTTTTTCGTGTAAGAATTTAAATTTGTGTAAGAATTAATTTTTTGTTTGTTTGAATTAAATTTTATTTGTAAGAATTAAATTTTTTTTGTAAGAATTAAATTTTGTTCGTAAGAATTAAATTTTTTTTGTATGAATTAATTTTTTTTTGTAAGAATTAAAATTTTTTGTAAGAATTAAATTTTTTTGTAAGAATTAATTTTTTTTTGTAAGAATTAAATTTTTTTTGTAAGAATTAAATTTTGTTTGTAAGAATTAAATTTTTTTTGTAAGAATTAATTTTTTTTGGTAAGAATTTAATTATTTTGTAAGAATTAAATTTTTTTTGTATGAATTAAATTTTTTTTATAAGTATTAAATTTTTATTTGTTAGAATTAAATTATTTTTGGTAAGAATTAAATTTTATTTGTAAGAATTAAATTTTTTTTGTTAGAATTAAATTTTTATTTGTAAGAATTAATTTTTTTTAAGAAAATTTTTTTTACGTTAGAATTAAATTTTATTTGTTAGAATTAAGTGTTTTTTGAATGAATTAATTTTTTTTGAGAAATAAATTTTTTTTGTAAGAATTAAATTATATTTTTGAGAATTAAATTTTTTTGGTAAGATTTAAATTTATATTTGTATGAATTAATTTTTTTTCAGAAAAAATTTTTTTTCGTTAGAATGAATTTATTTTTCGATAGAATTAAATTTTTTTGCAAGAATTAAAATTTTTTTCGTTAGAATTTAATTTTTATTGTTAGAATTAAATTTTTTTTGTCAGAATTAATTTTTGTTTGAGAAATAAATTTTAATTGTAAGAATTAAATTGGTTTTGCTAGAATTAAATTTTTTCCTGTAAGAATTAATTTTGTTTTTTGAGAAACAATTTTTTTTGTAAGAATCTAATTATTTTGTAAGAATTAAATTTTTATTTGTAAGAATTAAATTTTTTTTGTAAAATTTAAATTTTTTTGCAAGAATAAATATTTTTTTTTGAGAAATAAATTTTTTTTTGTAAGAATGAAATTTTTTTTGTAAGAATTAAATTTTTTTTGTAAGAATTAAATTTTTTTTGAAAGTATTACATTTTTTTGGTAAGAATTAAGTTTTTATTTGTAGGAATTGAATTTTTTTTGTAAGAAGTAAATTTTTTTGGTAAGAATTAAATTTTTTTGGTAAGAATTAAATTTTTATTTGTCAGAATTAACTTATTTTGAGAAAAAAAAATTTCTTCAAAATTAATTTTTTTTTCGATAGAATCAAATTTTTTTTGCAAGAATTAAAAATTTTTTCGTTAGAATTTAATTTTTATTTTTAGAATTAATTTTTTCTTGTAAGAATTAAATTTTTTTTGTAAGAATTAAATTTTTATTTGTAAGAATTAAATTTTTTTTTAAGAATTAAATTTTTATTTGTAAGAATTAAATTTTTAAATGTAAGAATTAAATTTTTTTTCGTTAGAATTTAATTTTTTTTCTTAGAATTAAATTTTATTTGTAAGAATTGATTTTTTTTTTAAATCAATTTTTATTGGAAGAATTAAATTGGTTTTGTTAGAATTAAATTTTTTTTGTAAGAATTAAATTTTGTTTGTAAGAATTAAATTTTTTTTGTAAGAATTAATTTTTTTGGTAAGAATTAAATTTTTTTGTAAGAATAAAATTTTTATTTGTTAGAACTAAATTTTTTTTTGTAAGAATTAAATTTTTTTGGTAAGAATTAAAATTTTTTGTTAAGAATTAAATTTTTATTTGTAAGAACTAAATTTATTTTGTAAGAATTAAATTTTTTTGGTAAGAATTAAATTTTTTGGTAAGAATTAAATTTTTATTTGTAAGAATTAATTTTTTTTGAGAAAATTTTTTTTTCATCAGAATTAATTTTTTTTCGATAGAATTAAATTTTTTTTGCAAGAATAAATTTTTTTTTCGTTTAAATTCAATTTTTTTTTGTCAGAATTAAATTTTTGGTGTAAGAATTAAATTTTGTTCGTAAGAATTAAATTTTTTTTGTATGAATTAATTTTTTTTGTCAGAATTAAAATTTTTTGTAAGAATTAAATTTTTTGTAAGAATTAATTTTTTTTTGTAAGAATTAAATTTTTTTTTGTAAGAATTAAATTTTGTTTGTAAGAATTAAATTTTTTTTGTAAGAATTACTTTTTTTTGGTAGGAATTTAATTATTTTGTAAGAATTAAATTTTTTTTGTATGAATTAAATTTTTTTATAAGTATTAAATTTTTATTTGTTAGAATTAAATTATTTTTGGTAAGAATTAAATTTTATTTGTAAGAATTAAATTTTTTTGTTAGAATTAAATTTTTATTTGTAAGAATTAATTTTTTTTAAGAAATTTTTTTTTACGTTAGAATTAAATTTTATTTGTTAGAATTACGTGTTTTTTGAAAGAATTAATTTTTTTTGAGAAATAAATTTTTTTTGTAAGAATTAAATTATATTTTTGAGAAATAAATTTTTTTGGTAAGAATTTAATTTCTTTGTATGAATTTAAATATTTTGTAAGAATTAAATTTTTTTTGTGAGAATTAAATTTTTTTTGTAAGAATTAAAATTTCTTTTGTAACAATTAAATTTTTTCGGTTAAGAATTTAATTTTTTTGTAAGAATTAATTTTTTGTTTGTTTGAATTAAATTTTATTTGTAAGAATTAAATTTTTTTGTAAGAATTAAATTTTTTTTGTAAGAATTAATTTTTTTTGGTAAGAATTAAATTTTTTTGTAAGAATTAAATTTTTATTTGATAGAACTAAATTTTTTTTTGTAAGAATTAAATTTTTTTGGTAAGAATTAAAATTTTTTGGTAAGAATTAAATTTTTATTTGTTAGAACTAAATTTTTTTTGTAATAATTAAATTTTTTTGGTAAGAATTAAATTTTTTGGTAAGAATTAAATTTTTATTTGTAAGAATTAATTTTTTTTGAGAAAATTTTTTTTTCATCAGAATTAATTTTTTTTCGATAGAATTAAATTTTTTTTGCAAGAATAATTTTTTTTTCGTTTAAATTCAATTTTTTTTGTCAGAATTAAATTTTTTTTGTAAGAATTAATTTTTTTTTAGAAATCAATTTTTATTGGTAGAATTAAATTGGTTTTGTTAGAATTAAATTTTTTTCTGTAAGAATCAATTTTGTTTTTTGAGAAATAATTTTTTTTTCTAAGATTATAATTATTTTGCAAGAATTAAATTTTTTCGTGTAAGAATTTAATTTTTTTGTAAGAATTAATTTTTTGTTTGTTTGAATTAAATTTTATTTGTAAGAATTAAATTTTTTTTGTAAGAATTAAATTTTGTTCGTAAGAATTAAATTTTTTTTGTATGAATTAATTTTTTTTGTAAGAATTAAAATTTTTTGTAAGAATTAAATTTTTTGTAAGAATTAATTTTTTTTGTAAGAATTAAATTTTTTTTGTAAGAATTAAATTTTGTTTGTAAGAATTAAATTTTTTTTGTAAGAATTAATTTTTTTTGGTAAGAATTTAATTATTTTGTAAGAATTAAATTTTTTTTGTATGAATTAAATTTTTTTTATAAGTATTAAATTTTTATTTGTTAGAATTAAATTATTTTTGGTAAGAATTAAATTTTATTTGTAAGAATTAAATTTTTTTTGTTAGAATTAAATTTTTATTTGTAAGAATTAATTTTTTTTAAGAAATTTTTTTTTACGTTAGAATTAAATTTTATTTGTTAGAATTATGTGTTTTTTGAAAGAATTAATTTTTTTTGAGAAATAAATTTTTTTTGTAAGAATTAAATTATATTTTTGAGAATTAAATTTTTTTGGTAAGAATTTAATTTCTTTGTATGAATTTAAATATTTTGTAAGAATTAAATTTTTTTTGTGAGAATTAAATTTTTTTTGTAAGAATTAAAATTTCTTTTGTAACAATTAAATTTTTTCGGTTAAGAATTTAATTTTTTTGTAAGAACTAATTTTTTGTTTGTTTGAATTAAATTTTATTTGTAAGAATTAAATTTTTTTTGTAAGAATTAAATTTTGTTCGTAAGAATTAAATTTTTTTTGTATGAATTAATTTTTTTTTGTAAGAATTAAAATATTTTGTAAGAATTAAATTTTTTTGTAAGAATTAATTTTTTTTTGTAAGAATTAAATTTTTTTTGTAAGAATTAAATTTTGTTTGTAAGAATTAAATTTTTTTTGTAAGAATTAATTTTTTTTGGTAAGAATTAAATTTTTTTGTAAGAATTAAATTTTTATTTGTTAGAACTAAATTTTTTTTTGTAAAATTTAATTTTTTTTTGTAAAATTTAAATTTTTTTTGGAATAATTTTTTTTGTAATAATTAATTTTTTTTGTAAAAATAAAATTTTTTGGTAAGAATAAATTTTTATTTGTAAGAATTAAATTTTTTGGTAAGAATTAAATTTTTTTGTATGAATTAAATTTATTTTGTAAGAATTAAAAATTTTTTCGTTAGAATTTAATTTTTATTGTTAGAATCAATTTTTTTTGTAAGAATTATTTTTTTTTTGTACAATTTAAATTTTTTTTTGAAGAATTAATTTTTTTTGTAAGAATTAAATTTTTTCTGTAAGAATTAATTTTGTTTTTCGAGAAATGAATTTTTTTTGAAAGAATTAAATTGGTTTTGTAAGCATTAAATTTTTTTCTGTAAGAATTAATTTTGTTTTTTTGAGAAATAATTTTTTTTTGTAAGAATTAAATTTTTTTTATAAGAATTAAATTTTTATTTTTTAGAATTAAATTTTTTTTGTAAGTATTTAATTATTTTGTAAGAATTAAATTTTTTTGTAAGAATTAAATTTTTTTTGTAACAATTAAATTTTTTCGGGTAAGAATTTAATTTTTTTGTTCGAATTAATTTTTTTTTGTAAAATTTAAATTTTTTTGTAAGAATTAATTTTTTTTTGAGAAATAAAATTTTATTTGTAAGAATTAAAATTTCTTTTGGATCAATCAAATTTTTTTTTAGAATTAAATTTTTTTTTAGGAATTAAATTTTTTGTAAGAATTAATTTTTTTGTAGGAATTAAATTTTTTTGTTAGAATTAAATTTTTATTTGTGAGAATTAAAATTTTATTCCCAAGAAATAATTTTTATTTGTAAGAATTAAATTTTTATTTGTTAGAATTAAATTTTTTTTGTAAGTATTAAATTTTTTTGCAAGAATTAAATTTTTTTTCGATAGAATGTAATTTTTTTTGTTAGAATTAAATTTTTTGGTAAGAATTAATTTTTTTTTGAGAAATAATTTTTTATTGTAAGAATTAAATTGGTTTTGTTAGAATTAAATTTTTTCTGTAATAATTAAATTTGTTTTTTGAGAAATAATTTTTTTGGTAAGAATTTAATTATTTTTGGTAAGAATTAAATTTTTTTTGCAAGAATTAATTTTTTTTTCGTTAGAATTAATTTTTTTTTTTGTTAGGCCTGAATGTTTTTTGTTAGGCTGGAATGTTTTTTGTAAGAATTAATCTTTTTTTGAGAAATAAATTTTTTTTGTAAGAATTAATTTGGTTTTGAAAGCATTAAATTTTTTTCTGTAAGAATTAATTTTGTTCTTTGAGAAATAATTTTTTTTTGTAAGAATTTAATTATTTTGTGAGAATTAAATGTTTTTGTAAGAATTAAATTTTTTTTTGTAAAATTTAATTTTTTTTTGTAAAATTTAAATTTTTTTTGGAATAATTTTTTTTGTAATAATTAATTTTTTTTGTAAAAATAAAATTTTTTGGTAACAATAAATTTTTATTTGTAAGAATTAAATTTTTTGGTAAGAATTAAATTTTTTTGTATGAATTAAATTTATTTTGTAAGAATTAATCTTTTTTTGAGAAATAATTTTTTTTTGTAAGAATTAATTTGGTTTTGTAAGAATTAAATTTTTTTTGTAAGAATTAATTTTTTTTTGAGAAATAAAATTTTATTTGTAAGAATTAAAATTTCTTTTGAAACAATTAAATTTTTTCGGTTAAGAATTTAATTTTTTGTAAGAATTAATTTTTTTTGTGAGATTTAATTTTTTTTTTTTAAATTTAAATTTTTTTTGGAATAATTTTTTTTGTAATAATTAATTTTTTTGTAAAAATAATTTTTTTTGGTAAGAATAAATTTTTATTTGTAAGAATTAAATGTTTTTTGTAAGATTTAATTTTTTTTTTGAGAAAAAATTTTTTTCGTTAGAATTAATTTTTTTTGTAGGAATTAAATTTTTTTGTTAGAATTAAATTTTTATTTGTAAGAATTAATTTTTTTTTAGTAACAATTAAATGTTTTTGTGAGAATTAATTTTTTTTTGTAAAATTTAAATTTTTTTGTAAGAATTAATTTTTTTTGAGAAATAAAATTTTATTTGTAAGAATTAAAATTTCTTTTGTAACAATTAAATTTTTTCGGTTAAGAATTTAATTTTTTGTAAGAATTAATTTTTTTTGTAAGATTTAATTTTTTTTGTAAAATTTAAATTTTTTTTGGAATAATTTTTTTTGTAATAATTAATTTTTTTTGTAAAAATCAAATTTTTTGGTAAGAATAAATATTTATTTGTTAGAATTAAATTTTTTTTTTGAAAGTATTACATTTTTTTGGTAAGAATTAAATTTATATTTGTTAGAATTGAATTTTTTTTTGAAAGAATTAAATTTTTTTGGTAAGAATTAAATTTTTTTGGTAAGAATTAAATTTTTATTTGTCAGAATTAACTTATTTTGAGAAAAAATTTTCATCTTCAGAATTAATTTTTTTTTCGATAGAATTAAATTTTTTTGCAAGAATTAAAAATTTTTTCGTTAGAATTTAATTTTTATTGTTAGAATCAATTTTTTTTGTAAGAATTAATTTTTTTTTAGAAATCAATTTTTATTGGAAGAATTAAATTGGTTTTGTTAGAATTAATTCTTTTTCTATAAGAATTAATTTTGATTTTTTAGAAACAATTTTTTTTTCTAAGAGTATAATTATTTTGTAAGAATTAAATTTTTTCGTGTAAGAATTTAATTTCTTTGTAAGAATTAATTTTTTTTGTAAAATTTAAATTTTTTTTGGGAGAATTAATTTTTTTTGTAAGAATTACATTTTTTTTTGTAAGAATTAATTATTTCTTGTAAGAATTTAATTTATTTTGTAAGAATTAATTTTGTTTTTTGAGAAATAATTTTTTTTGTATGCATTTAATTATTTTGTAAGAATTACATTTTTTCTGTAAGAATTAAATTTTTATTTGAAAGAATTAAATTTTTATTTGTTAGAATTAAATTTTTTTTTTGAAGAATTACATTTCTTTTGTAAGAATTAAAATTTTTTTTAAAAATTAAATTTTTATTTGCAAGATTTAAATTTTTTTGTGTAAGAATTAAATTTTATTGTGTAAGTATTTAATTTTTTTGTAAGAATTATTTTTTTTTTGTACAATTTAATTTTTTTTTGGAAGAATTAATTTTTTTTGTAAGAATTAAATTTTTTCTGTAAGAATTAATTTTGTTTTTCGAGAAATGAATTTTTTTTGAAAGAATTAAATTGGTTTTGTAAGCATTAAATTTTTTTCTGTAAGAATTAATTTTGTTTTTTTGAGAAATAATTTTTTTTTGTATGAATTTAATTATTTTGTAAGAATTAAATTTTTTTGGTAAGAATTAATTTTTTTTGTAAGAATTAAATTTTTTTGTTAGAATTAAATTTTTATTTGTGAGAATTAAATTTTTTTTGTAAGAATTAAATTTTTTTTGTAAGAATTAAATTTTTTTTGTAAGAATTAAATTTTTTTGTAGGAATTAATTTTTAGTTGTAAGAATTAATTTTTTTCAGAAAAAAATTTTTTTCGTTAGTATTAATTTATTTTCTTTTGTTTGAATTAAATTTTTTGTCAGAATTAATTTTTTTTTGTGAAATAAATTTTTATTGTAAGAATTAAATTTTTTTGTAAGAATTAATTTTTTTTTGTAAGAATTAAATTTTTTTGTTAGAATTAAATTTTTATTTGTGAGAATTAAAATTTTATTCTTAAGAAATAATTTCTTTTTGTAAGAATTAAATTTTTTTTGTAAGAATTAAATTTTTTTGGTAAGAATTAAATTTTTTTGGTAAGAATTAAATTTTTATTTGTAAGAATTAAATTTTTATCTGTTAGAATTAAAATTTTTTTTTGTAAGAATTAAATTTTTTTTGTAAGAATTAAATTTTTTTTGTAAGAATTAATTTTTTAGTGGTAAGAATTAATTTTTTTTCAGAAAAAAATTTTTTTCGTTAGAATTAATTTTTTTTCTCGATAGAATTAATTTTTTTTTGGAAGAATTAAAAATTTTTTCGTAACAATTTAATTTTTTTGTTAGAATTAAATTTTTTATGTAATAATTAATTTTTTTGTAAAAATATTTTTTTTTGGTAAGAATAAATTTTTATTGTAAGAATTGAAATTTTTGTTAGAATTATATTTTATTTGTTAGAATTAAATTTTTTTTGTAAGAATTAATTTTTTTTTAGAAATCAATTTTTATTGGAAGAATTAAATTTATTTTGTTAGAATTAATTTTTTTTCTTTAAGAATTAATTTTGATTTTTGAGAAATAATTTTTTTTTCTAAGAGTATAATTATTTTGTAAGAATTAAATTTTTTCGTGTAAGAATTTCATTTCTTTGTAAGAATTAATTTTTTTGTAAAATTTAAATTTTTTTTGTAAGAATTAATTTTTTTTGTAAGAATTAAATTTTTTTGTAAGAATTAAATTTTTTTTGTAAGAATTAATTTTTTTTTTGCAAGAATTAATTTTTTTTTTAAGAATTAAATTTTGTTTGTAAGAATTAATTTTTTTTTGTAAGAATTAATTTTTTTTTGTAAGAATTAAATTTTTTTTGTAAGAATTCAATTTTTATTTGCAAGAATTAAATTTTTATTTGTTAGAATTAATTTTTTTTTTGAAAGAATTAAATTTTTATTTGCGGACTTCCGTTTCCGGTCGCGAGAGTGGCAGAAGTGTGTCTTTGGTGGTGCGGATTGTGTGAAGGAAGTGTGAGTGGAGGGAGATACGAGAGGATAGGGAGTGAGTGGAGAAGGTTATGGGTGAGGTGAGGAAGAGGGGAGAATAAAGGGAAAAGGGCAGGAATAGTGGGTGGCGAAGTGTGAAGCAGGACAAGGGAGCGGTTTGGAGGTTAGGTAGGAGGATAGGTTTCAGTTTGGCGGGAAGAGGTAGGCAGAGGAGTAGGTGGAGGTATCTAGCGGACAGGTGAGGAAGTAGGAAGAGAGGAGCAGAAGGCGGGAGTTTTGAACGGGATAAAAGGAAAAAGGATAGACGTAGGAAGTTAAGGGTAAGAGTCGAGAAGACGGCGAAAAGTTTGGGCTTGAGAGGAGGACGGGTAATGGCGGATGATAAGGGAAAAGAGGGGAGGGGGGATGGAGCAGGAAAGGAAAAAGGAAAGTTGATGAGTGAGGGAAGGCAAAGGAATGATAGTGGGAGTAGCGTGGGCAGCTATGCAGGGAGTATGGATAGCTGCGGGGGAAAAAAGAGAAAGGAGAGGGAGGAGGAAGAAGGGTCGGGAGAGGAAAAGAGGAGAGAAGGGTTTAAAAGGAGTGGGAAGACTGTGAGATCGCCGGAGGGAGGGGAGAAAAGGGGGGGGAGAGAAGAAAGAGAGGACATTGGGAATGTGGTGGGGATATTGAAGGAGTTGATGAAGGAGATAAGGGAGGAGAAAGAGGAAATGAGGAAGGAGTTGAGGGAGGTGAAGGAGGAGATGAGGAAGGAAAGGGAGGAAAGAAAAAAGGAGATGGAGGAATGGAGAGAGGAAAGGAGGAAATGGGAGGAGGGAAGGAGGGAAGAGAAGAGGAGGAGGGAAAAGATAGAAGAAAGGTTGGAGAGGATGGCAGAGAGGGATGGGAGGGTGGAGGAAATGATAGGGAAGATAGAGAAATGGGAAAGAGAAAAGGTTGGGAGGGGTAGTATAGGGAGGGGGGAGGGGGGAGAAGTGGAGGAGTGTTTGGTAAGAGTAAGAAGGATGGAGTTAAAACAGGACAAGAAGGAGAGGGAGGAGAGAAGGAATAATGTTGTGGTACGGGGGCTGGGGGTAGAGGGGATAGAGGAGGAGAAGGAGGTGAAGAAGTTGTGGGCCACGATGGGATTAGAGGAGGGGGGGGATAAGGGAGGTGAGAAGAGTAGGGAGAAGGGGGAAGGAAGGTAGCGGGTTGGTTCTGGTGAAGCTGACGGGAAGGGAGGAGAAAATAAAGGTGATGGAGGCGAGGAAAAAACTGAGGGGAAGGAAGGAGAGGATAGATGATGATCTGACGGAGGAGGAAAGAAAGGCAAGATGGAAGGTGGAAAGAGAGGCGGAGAGGGAGAGGGAGGGGGGAAAGAAGGTACAGGTGGGATACATGAAGATGTGGGTGAACGGAAAGTTGAGAAGATGGGATGAGCTGAGAGAAAGCTGGGTGGAAGAGCAGGGAAACGAAAGATAAGGGAAAGGGGGGAGGGAGAGGGGAGTGAGGGGGGGGCGAGGGGGGGAGGGCGGGGTATATACAAGGTCGCATTCTGGAACGTGGCTGGGCTGAGGAGCAAAGACGAGGACTTTTGGATAGGTTTGAAGGAGTGGGACGTGGTATTGATGAGTGAGACGTGGATGGAGGAGGGGGGGTGGGGAAATATAGAAAGGAGGCTGCCCAGGGGGTATACGTGGAGTAGACAGTGGGCGCGGAGGGAGAAGAGGAAGGGTAGAACAATAGGAGGGATGTTAATGGGGGTAAGGAAGGGATTGGAAGTGGGAGTGGAGGAGGAAGGAGGAAGGGAAGGGATCTTGACGAAAAAGGTAAGGATGGGGGGGGAGTGGTGGAGGATAGTGGGGGTGTATGTGAATGGAGACATGCAAAGGAAGTTGGAGGACGTAGGGGAGTGGATGGAAGAGAGGGAATGGGGAGTGAGGGGGTTAATAGGGGGGGATTTTAACGCCAGGACAGGGGAAGAAGGGGGGCGGGTATTGGGATGGGAGGAGGTTGAGGGAGGGGGACGGGGGAGTAGGAGGTCGAAAGATAAGGAGGTAAATGGTGAAGGGAGGAGGTTGTGCGAATACTTGGAAGAAAGGGGGTGGAGTATTTTAAACGGGGGTGTGGAGGGAGATGAGCAGGGGGAGTGGACATTTACAGGAGGGAGAGCTAATACGGTGATTGATTATGTGATTGGGAATGAAGACACTTGGGAGAAGGTGGAAAGGGTAGAAGTGGGAGAGAGAGTAGAATCGGACCATCAGCCGTTGGTGGTCTGGGTAAGGGGAGAGGACGAGGGCGGTGTGGAGAGGAAGAAAGGTGATGGGAAGAAGGGAGGAGGAAGAGGGAACTGGACAGAGGAAGGGAGAAAGGAGTTTATGAAGAGTTTTGGGAAGAGGGAGGAAGGTGATTGGGGACTGGAGGAGGAGTGGAGAGAGTTGAGAGAAAGGATAAAGGTAGCGGTGGGGAAGTCGGAAAGGGGGAGGGAGAGGAAAAGGAAGGGAGGCTGGTGGGATGAGGAGTGTAGGGAAGAGAAGAGTAAGGTGAGGAGGGAGTTGAGAAAGTGGAGAAGGGAGGGAGGAGATGGGAAGGGTTACAGAGAGAGGAAGAGGTTATATGGAAGGATGTGTGAGGAAAAGAGGAAGAAGGAGATGGAGCGCTGGGAAAGGGAACTGGAGGGGGTAAGGACAGAAGGACAGGTGTGGAAGGTAGTGAATAGAGAGAGGGGAAGGAGAAAGAGGGTAAATGAAAAGATAGCAATGGAGAAATGGGACGAGTATTTCAGGGGACGGTTGGGAGGGGTGGAATGGAGGGTGACGAAAGGTGAAGGGAGGGTGAGGGAGAGGGACGGAGAGAGGGAGATAGGAAGGGAGGAAATAAGAAGGGTGGTGAAGAGTCTAAAGGACGGGAAGGCGGGGGGAGGGGATGGAATACAGAATGAGGTGTGGAAGTACGGGGGGGAGGAGGTGGAAAAGTGGCTGTGGGTAATATGTAACAGGGTATGGAGGGGGGAAGGGTGGCCAGAGGATTGGAAGGAAGGGGTGGTGGTACCGGTGATGAAGAAAGGGGCCGGAGAAAGGGTGGAAGATTATAGGGGTATTACATTAACACAGACGGCGTATAAGATATACGCTGCGGTACTGGCAGAGAGGCTGAGGGTCGAGGTAGAGGAGAAGAAGCTGCTGCCGCCGAGTCAAACGGGGTTTAGGAGGGGGGTAGGATGTATCGACAACATATACGCACTAAATTACCTGATAAACAGGCAAGTAGGGAGGAAGGAGAGAAGGTTGGTGGTATTGTTTGTCGATATGAAGGCCGCGTTTGACTCGGTGGACAGAGAGGTATTAGCCAAGGCTATGAGGGATAGGGGGGTAAGGGAAGAGCTGGTGGTGAGGTGTGAGGAGGTCCTGAGGGAAACGATAGGAAGAGTCAGAGTGGGGGAGGAGGAGGGGGAGAGGTTTTGGACGGCAAGGGGGGTAAGGCAGGGGTGCCCGCTAAGCCCAATTATGTTCACCCTTCTGACTGCGGACATGGACGAAGTGCTGGGGAGGGGAGGTTGGGGGGGGGGTGAAGCTGGGGGATAGAAAGGTATATACTCTGGCGTACGCGGACGACGTGGCGGTACTAGCGGAGGATGTGGAAGGGATGAAGGGGATGATGGGCAAACTGGAGAAGTACGTGGAGGGGAAGGGGTTGCAAGTTAATGTGGGGAAGACAAAGGTGATGAGGTGTAGAAGGGGGGGGGGCAGATGGAGCAAAGTGGTATGGAGGTGGAAGGGAAAGGAGTTGGAGGAGGTAAGGAGTTTTAAATATTTAGGATACACATTGATGGGAAATGGAGGACAGGAGGAGCACGTGAAGGAGAGGGTAAGAAAGGGGGCTACGGTGATGGGACAGGTGTGGGGGATTGGGAAAAGGAAGTTTGGGAAGGACTGGGGAAGAAGGATTTGGTTATTCGATAAGTTGGTGTGGGCGGTAGTTAGTTATGGGGTGGAGGTGTGGGGATGGAAAGGTAGGGAAAGGGTGGAAGGACTGCAGGAGAGGTACCTGAAGTGGGTGTTGGGGGTGGAACGGAGTACGCCAGGTTACATGGTAAGGGAAGAGTTGCAGAGGGGGATGATGAAGGGAGGGGCGGGGATGAGGGCATGGGGATATGAGAGGAAGTTAGAGGAGGGGAAGGGGGGGGAGTTGGCAAGGGAATGCTGGGAGGAAATGAAAAGGAGGATGAGTAGAGGAAAGGTTCTGCAAGGGTGGGAGGAGGAAAGGGAGCAGTATTATAAGGACAGGGGGTGGACGGTGGAGGAGGTGGAGAGGGAGAGGGAGAGGGGGGGAATAAGGGGGGAGGAGTTGGTGGAGAGGGAGAGAAGGTTGCAAGAAGAGGAGAGGTGGAGGAGGATTAAAGAGACGCGGTACAACAAGTGGTACGGGAGGGTGAAAGGGGTGGGGGTGCCGGGGTATTTGAAGAAAGGGTGGGGGGAGGATAGGTGGAAGAGGGTAGCACGGTTTAGGTTAGGGAATGAGATGAAGGAGGGGAGACACTGGGAGGAGGAGGAGAGAAGGAGGTGCAGAATGTGTGGGCAGGAGGAGGAGACGTGGGAACACGTATGGGAGGTCTGCACAGGGTGGGGAATTGAGAGGGGATGGCAAGAGGTGGTGATGGAGGTGTTAGGGGATGAGGGGGAGGGGGAAGAGTGGATGAAGAAGTTGGAAGAAAGAAGAGCGGGGTGTGGGTGGGGTTCGGAGGTGTGAGTGGAGGAATGGGAGTGAGAGGGGAAGCGAGTGGAAGCGGAGGTCCAGGGGACGGAGGGGAGAGAGAGCGAGCGAGCGAGCGGGAGGGGAGATGTAGAGTGTAAGATGTAGGTTAAGTTAGGTTAAGTTAGATTAAGTAGGATAAGGTAGTTTTTAAGGAAAAATTGTGTGAATGTCGAGGGAGAAAGTTTGTGAGGAATTGTAACCCTTAGGGGACCAAATAAAAGATTACTGTAAATTTTTATTTGCAAGAATTAAAATTTTTTTCGTAGGAATTTAATTTTTTTGTTAGAATTAAATTTTTTATGTAATAATTAATTTTTTTGTAAAAATAATTTTTTTTGGTAAGAATAAATTTTCATTTGTAAGAATTAAAATTTTTGTTAGAATTATATTTTATTTGTAAGAATTAAATTTTTTTTGTAAGAATTAAATTTTTTTTGTAAGAATTAAATTTTTTTTGTAAAAATTAAATTTTTTTTGTTAGAATTAATTTTTTTTTGTTACATTTAAATTTGTTCGGGTGAGAAATTAATTTTTTTGTTCGAATTAATTTTTTTTGTAAAATTTAAATTTTTTTTTTTTGAGAAATAGAATTTTATTTGTGAGAATTAAAATTTCTTTTGTAACAATTAATTTTTTTCGGTTAAGAATTTAATTTTTTTCTAAGAATTAATTTTTGTTTGTTCGAATTAATTTTTTTTTGTAAAATTTAAAATTTTTTGTAAGATTTAATTTTTTTTTTGAGAAATAAATGTTTTTTGTAAGAATTAATTTTTTTTTAGAAATCAATTTTTATGGCAAGAATTAAATTGGTTTTGTTAGAATTAATTTTTTTTCTGTAAGAATTAATGTTTAGAAAGCGGATTAAGGAAGCGTAGCTAGGAAGTGTTACTCGGATTCAGGCGCACCAGAATTTACTTATTTACGAGAGCACGAGAACAATTCTATTTAAGATAAGAAGAGTCAAGGTTACAGTTACCGTTGGAGCTTATGTACAAGTCACCGAAAATATATACACTATTTACAATAAGGTTGAACCGTTTTATCCACAACTAATTTAGCACAAACGTTAGTAACTAAGCGGATGGCAAGCGCGAAGCAGATTTCCCAGCAAATGGGCAAGCGTAGCGAAAGAGAGCTGTGAGCAAGGCAGCGTATAAAACGAGCAAAGGAAGCGTGCTAATCGTAGCAGAGTCGCGAACAGACAAGATCTTCCAGGAAATCGCGTTCGATTGCCTGGAAGGCAGAAGTCCCCCTTCCATCGATCGCGAGTCGATGGGAGGGGTCCGTGATCGCTGCTCCACATGAGTCAGCGGGCCGGTGTCACTAATCGTCTAATTATCAGCGGGCTCACACAGATGGCGTGGTCATGCTGCTTTTCCGTACAACTAATTTTGTTTTATGAGAAATAATTTTTTTTGTAAGAATTTAATTATTTTGTAAGAATTAAATTTTTATTTGTAAGAATTAAATTTTTTTTGTAACAATTAAATTTTTTCGGGTAAGAAATTAATTTTTTTGTTCGAATTAATTTTTTTGTAAAATTTAAATTTTTTTGTAAGATTTAATTTTTTTTGTAAGAATTAATTTTTTTTGAGAAAACATTTTTTTCGTTAGAATTAATTTTATTTCGATAGAATTAATTTCTGGTGCAAGAATTAAATTTTTATTTGTAAGAATACATTTTTTTTGAGAAAAATTTTTTTTCGTTACAATTAATTTTTTTTCGATAGAATTAATTTTTTTTGCAAGAATTAAATTTTTTTTCTTTAGAATTAAATTTTTTTTTGTAAGAATTAATTTTTTTTTGTAAGAATTAAATTATCTTGGTAAGAATTAAATTTTTATTTGTAAGAATTAATTCATATTGAGAAAAAAAATTTTCTCCAGAATTAATTTTTTTTCGATAGAATTAAATTTTTTTTGCATGAATTAAAATTTTTTCGTTAGAATTTATTTTTTTTTGTTAGAATTAAATTTTTTTTGTAAGAATTAATTTTTTTTTAGAAATCAATTTTTATTGGAAGAATTAAATTGGTTTTGTTAGAATCAATTTTTTTTCTGTAAGAATTAATTTTGTTTTTTGAGAAATAATTTTTTTTCTAAGAATATAATTATTTTGTAAGAATTAAATTTTTTCGTGTAAGAATTTAAATTTTTTGTAAGATTTAAATTTTTTTTGTAAGAATTAAATTTTTTTTGTAAGAATTAATTTTTTAGTTGTAAGAATTAAAATTTTTTTGGGAAATAAATTTTTATTGTAAGAATGAAATTTTTTTTTGTAAGAATTAATTTTTTTTTGTAAGAATAAATTTTTTTTGAGAAAATTTTTTTTCGTTAGAATTAATTTTTTTTCGATAGAATTAATTTTTTTTTGCAAGAATTAAATTTTTTTTCATTAGAATTAAAATTTTTATTTGTAAGAATTAAATTTTTTCGGGTAAGAATATAATTTTTTTTACAAGAATTAAATTTTTTTTCGTAAGAATTTAATTTCTTTTGTTAGAATTAAATTTTTCTTGTCAGAATTAATTTTTTTTTGGGAAATAAAATTTTATTGTAAGAATTAAATTTTTTTTTTGTAAGAATTAATTTTTTTTTGTAAGAATTAAATTTTTTTGTTAGAATTAAATTATTAATTGTGAGAATTATAATTTTATTCCTAAGAAATAATTTTTTTTTGGAAGAATTAAATTTTTATTTGTTAGAATTAAATTTTTTTTTGAAAGTATTACATTTTTTTGGTAAGAATTATATTTTTATTTGTTAGAAATAAATTTTTATTTGTATGAATTAAATTTTTATTAGTTAGAATTAAATTTTTTTTGTAAGAATTAAATTTTTTTTGTAAGAATCAAATTTTTTTTGTAAGAATTAATCTTTTAGTTGTAAGAATTAATTTTTTTTCAGAAAAAAATTGTTTTCGTTAGAATTAATTTTTTTTCTCGATAGAATTAAATTTTTTTTGCAAGAATTAAAATTTTTTTCGTAAGAATTTAATTTTTTTGTTAGAATTGTGGGATTGTAAGGAGGGTTTAGGACAGTAATAAAAATGCACTCGTTGAAAGTAAAGAATATGTAATGGAAAAGGCTGGACGCCACGCGCTCACGGTTGCCACGCGCTCACGGTTTACATCCGCCCGAAAGAGAGCGCGTCCCCGCTGGACGCTCCTCTTATACCGTCCGTCGCGATTCGCAATTGTCGCGGCTTCCAGACGCGTCTCGAAGATTCGCGAAATCCTCAGGGACGCTTCGAATCCTCGAGGCACACGCCACGCACCTAGCAACGAGGTCTTCTAGAAGCGTCGCCCCGAGCGCACGCCGCTCACGCATACACGCGTACGCACACGCAGGCACGCAACAGTCACATCCCACACCCGGCCGCCCTGAATAAAACACCTGACCACAGGTGTCGGTCGCTTCGTCCGCAGATTCGTCGTCATCGCCCAATGAATCATACGAGTCGCACGCCCATGTTTTCATGTGATCGGCCGCAGTAGACGTAGTCATCGGACCTTCGCCGTCACCCACCTTCTCGACTATGTATCGGTCACCGCGTAATTTCCGAATTTTTTTGTAGGGTCCAAGGAACTTATTCGCAAATTTGAGGCCGGGACCCTGTTGTGTACGCTTAATTGCTACTAAGTCATTCTCGCGATATTCCCTAGCTACCACTCTATTTTTATTGTAGTTTCTCCTGTTTTCGCGTTGCACTTTTTCGATACACTCCTTAGCCTGGGCTCGAAGTTCATCTCGCCTGTCCTGGAACCCCGAAATCCACTCTTTCTCTAACAACTCTCTAATTTCGCGATTTTCGCGTAGGCGTGGGTAGGTTCCGAACAGCAGGCGAAACGGTGTCGTGCCCACGCTCCGCTGTACGGTAGTATTTAAACATATCTGTGCTGTTTCTAGAAAACGGTGCCATTCTTCCCGCCTGGGGTGCGCAAGTTTAGTTAGAAGTGGTATTAGCGTTCGATTCACAAGCTCGACTTGTCCGTTAGCCCGCGGAATTCCGGTCGTAATCAGTTTGTGATCTATATTTTCCCTAGCGCAATACTCCGCGAATTCGTTGGAGGTGAACGCTGTCCCCCTATCTGTGATGATACGTCGCGGATTTCAAAAAATGACTGACTGTTTGCTTAGTTTGTCAACCACCTCTTTCGCATTTGTGGTCCTCGTCGCGTACAACCATACGAATTTTGTGAAAGCATCGATTACAACAAGTATATGTTTGTACTTCTTTTTAGTTGAAGGAAGGGGTCCGACGTGGTCCACGTGGTATGTGTCTAAAGGTACTTCCCCTTTCTCCAATGGATTTAACAGGCCTTCTTGTTTACCGCTCTTTCTCTCCGCTAAGATGCACACAATACAATTACGTATTATTTTCTCGATTTTCGATTTCGCATTGGGAATATAATACTCCAGTTTCAATAATGCCTCGGTTTTCGCCACTGAAAAATGACCTTTCTCATGCGCGTGACGAACTATTTGTGACTGCATTCTTTTTGGTACTACTAATTTTAATTGGCCGTCAATTTCTTTGAACAACAAATCTGACCTCATCGAGTAGGAATCGGCCTTTCCCTGCTTCGCGAGTTCGATGATTTTCGCCACGTCGGTGTCTGCACGCTGCGCTCTCCGGAACTGCACCGTCAATGTATCGTTACCATTGATCAGCATGCACATCGGTAATGGGTTACGACTCAGAGCATCGACGTGGCGCATACCGGTTCCCGGCCGGTGCTCAATTTCGTATTCGAAGTCTTGGAGAAACAGCGCCCAACGTGCCACCCTAAGGTAAAGATCCTTTTTTTGCATTGTAAGGGTAAAGGCTCTACAATCCGTGACTATCTTAAAGCGTATACCTAGCAAATACACCCTGAATCGCTTCAGTGCGCGGACTATCGCTAAGATTTCCAGCTCATAGCTGCTATACTTCTCCTCCGCCGAGGTTGTCTTTCCACTAGCATAATATATGGGGTGAAACTTTTGATTGACGCTATCCCGCTGCATCAATACGGCTCCATAGCCATGCATCGATGCATCGGTGTGCAACTCTGTTTCTGCGCCTATGTTATACAACCGGAGTACTGGTTCCTCGCTTAAAATCATTTTTAACCGATTGAACGCGGATAATTCCCGTTCTCCGATACGGAGTTCCACATTCGCTTTAAGAAGTTCCGTCAACGGCCTGGCAATTATTGAATAATGCGGTATGAATTTACGAAAATACTCGGTCAAGCCTAGGAAGCCTTGTATCTGTTTGATCGTACGCGGCTCCGGGAATTGCATGACAGCCAGAGTTTTATGCTCCGACGGCCGTATATTACCGTCTTCGATGATATGACCCAGAAACTTAACGCGTGTTTGCAAGAATCGACACTTCTCCCAATTAATTATCAGTCCTGATTGTGCTGCTGTATCCAATACTAATTTTAATCTCTCTAGACCAGATTCGTAATCAATCGACGGTATGATCAGGTCATCAAGGTACGTCAACACAACATTTGAAGCTATTAAACTCCGGAATACTGCATTGATAAATTTTTGAAAAACGGCCGGTGAATTTGCTAAACCAAATGGAACGCGCAAAAACTCATAGTGCCCGTCGGGCACGATAAAAGCAGTGTACTTTCTACTACTTTCACTAACGCCCACATGAAAAAAGCCATTTTTCAAATCTAGAGTACTGAAGACTTTCGCCCCTTGTAATTGGTCTAGTTGGTCCTCTATTAATGGTAGCGGAAAACGGCCGCGGACAATTTTTTTATTCATTACCCGGAAGTCGATACACAGCCTTTTCTTACCTTGCTTCCACACTAATACTACGGGACTAGCGTGTTCGGATAAGGAGGGTTGTATGACGCCCTCGTCTAACCAAGTGTGAATTTGTGCATTCACTTCATCTCTCTCCGCGGGTGCTAATCGTCTCGCGCGCTGGTACACCGGCTCCTCATCTTTGACAATTATATCCATGGACATCTTTACTTTACCGGTTTTCGCCGGTACATAATTTTCTATCGCCTGGTCTATCGCTAGCCGATGGCCCGGATCGGCAATGTAAGACGTATCCACCTCGGAAACCTCGTGGATAGAGATTTCAAATATTTCCGGGACTCTATCACACAACGCGACTTCGTTTACTTCACGTCTAGAAATTGAGATATCGCTACCGCTTAGCCGCAAGTCTACAGTCTGAATGAAATCGGCGCCTATCAATAGTTCGGTACTCATCAGCTGATCCGAGATTACGTGCGCCGCGATTGGATACGCTTGTCCGTCGATATCAACACTCGTTCTCAATTCGCCTAACGTTTTATTATTTTCGGAACCGATGCCGCGAAACCGTAATTCGTTCCGTTCCAAACGTGGAGCGCCTATCCGAACGTATGTTTCCGCACGCATCAAACTCAAATCGCTTCCCGTATCAATTAACGCCAATACCTTTACGCCGCCGAGTGTTACCTCCTTCGAATACTTTTTGTCGCCTGGTCGGGAAACGCTGCTGCAGCTGTCCCTCGTCGCTGGTTTCTTCTTGGGGCAGTTCATCGCGATGTGCCCATATCCGTGGCATTCGAAACACCTGATGCCCTTATCCTTCATTGGGCAGGCCCCTGCCAAATGGTCCCTCGCCCCGCAGTTGCGACACCACCACCCAGGGCCGCTCGCTCGCCGTTGACTCTCCCCCGTTCGCTGTTCGCCGTTCTCCTTCCTGAAACCTCGCCAGTCGCCCTTGTCGCTTCTGTCGCTCCTATCGCTTCTGGCGCCTCTGCCGCTCCTGTCGTTTCTGTCGCCTCTGTCGCCTCTGACACCGAACATCCCGTTGCTCCTTCCTCGCCACAGAACAGTTTCAAACGCCTCCAGGAGTGCCGCGTTGGTTTTGAACCGTTGCATGCGTGCCTGGTCCCTCAATCCTGGATCCGGAATTCCGTCGATAACGCAATCCAGTATTTCGTCCTCGCCTACCGGCACGTTGTTCGCAAGTATCACCTTTTCGTGGAAATACTCTTTGAATGATTCACCCTTCCTCCACATTCGCTCTTCAAATGTCTTCCGCCTCATCGCCTTGCCTGGTTGGTGATAAAACATTCCTCGTAGTTCCAGAAGAAAATCGTCGATGGGCATCTGTATGAAGGTGGGCTTCGAATGGAACCACTCAAGGGCTTTCCCCTTCAGTCGCGTCCCAACCAAAATTTTGCAAGATTCTGGTGGCAACTCGTACGTCGTTCGAAGCAATCTTAGCCGGTTCTCCCACTGTTCGAACTGGCTGCCGTTTCCGTCGAAGTAACCCAACAGTTCCGCCATCTCCGAGATCTTCTGCCGTCGGTTCGCTGGCTGTCGCTCTTCTTGTACCGACGGCTGTGGTATGGGTTGTGCCGGTGGCGGCACGGAATGGGCCGGTGGAGGCACGGACTGGGCCGGTGGCGTCACGAACTGGGCCGGTGGAGGCACGGACTGGGCCGGTGGCGGCGCGGACTGGGCTGCCGTCGCCACCGTCAATTGTTGCAATTGTCGCATGACCTCGATTTCGCGTCGCGCAACTTCCAACGCGTGCTCGGCCACTTCCTTTTCTCTTCTAAGGAGGGCTAATTCCCTCAGGGTGTCCGTGGCTTCGGGTTGGTTATCCATGGCGATAGTTTCGCCTACCCCAGTCACAATTTGCGCGTCACTCTCGCTAGTTACACTTCGCGTTTCACACTCGTCTACGACAATTCGCGCGTCACTTTGATTACTGACGCCTCGCGACTCACCAATGGCGTCCATTAGCCTCGCCAACAATTCCGTTCGCGACCCGCTCGTTTGCAGATCCAACGCTCTTAGACGTTCATTTAACTCCACAAGTTTTAGCTTTTTCACGCTCATCGGCTCTTTCGATCACGGTCGCCGACCGCACTACGTGACTTCACGACTTCACACGCACTCGCGATTACTGTCCAGTTTAGACTCTATCAATCCCGGACGAGCCCCCAGATTTGTGGGATTGTAAGGAGGGTTTAGGACAGTAATAAAAATGCACTCGTTGAAAGTAAAGAATATGTAATGGAAAAGGCTGGACGCCACGCGCTCACGGTTTACATCCGCCCGAAAGAGAGCGCGTCCCCGCTGGACGCTCCTCTTATACCGTCCGCCGCGATTCGCAATTGTCGCGGCTTCCAGACGCGTCTCGAAGATTCGCGAAATCCTCAGGGACGCTTCGAATCCTCGAGGCACACGCCACGCACTTAGCAACGAGGTCTTCTAGAAGCGTCGCCCCGAGCGCACGCCGCTCACGCATACACGCGTACGCATACGCAGGCACGCAACAGTCACATCCCACAGAATTAAATTTTTCTTGTCATAATTAATTTTTTTGTAAAAATAAATTTTTTTGGTAAGAATAAATTTTCATTTGTAAGAATTAAAATTTTTGTTAGAATTAAATTTTTTTGGTAAGAATTCAATTTTTTTGGTAAGAATAAATTTTTTTTTGTAAGGATTAAATTTTTTTGTAAGAATTAAATTTTTTTTGTAAGAATTAAATTTTGTTTGTAAGAATTAATTTTTTTTTGCAAGAATTAATTTTTTTTTCGTTAGAATTAAATTTTTTTGTTAGAATTAAATGTTTTTTGGAAGAATTAATTTTTTTTTGGGAAATAAATTTATTTTGTAAGAATTAATTTGGTTTTGCAAGAATTAAACTTTTTTTGTAAGAATTATATTTTTTTTGTAAGTATTAAATTTTTTTTGTAAAAATTAAATTTTTTTGGTAAGAATTTAATTTTATTGTAAGAATTAATTTTTTTGGGAAAAATTAAAAATTTTTTTGTGAGAATTAATTTTTTTTGAGAAAATTTTTTTTTCGTTAGAATTAACTTTTTTCGATAGAATTTATTTTTTTGCAAGAATTAAATTTTTTTTTTAGAATTAAATTTTTTTTGTTACAATTAAATGTTTTTTGTAAGATTTAATTTTTTTTTTTGAGAAATGAATTTTTTTTGTAAGAATTAAATTGGTTTTGTAAGCATTAAATTTTTTTCTATAAGAATTAATTTTGTTTTTTTGAGAAACAAATTTTTTTTTAAGAATAATATTTTTATTTGTAAGAATAAAATTTTTATAAGTTAGAATTAAATTTTTTTTGTAAGAATTAAATTTTTTGTTAGAATGTATGTTTTTTTGTTAGAATTAAATTTTTTTGTCAGAATTAATTTTTTTTGAGAAATAATTTTTTTTGAAAGAATTAATTTGGTTTTGTAAGAATTAAATTTTTTTCTGTAAGAATTAATTTTCTTTCTTGAGAAATAATTTTATTTCGTAAGAATTTAATTATTTTGTATGAATTAAATTTTTTCGTGTAAGAATTTAATTTTTTTGTAAAATTTAAATTTTTTTTGAAGAATTAATTTCTTTTGTAAGAATTAAATTTTTATTTGCAAGAATTAAATGCTTTTTGTAAAAATTATTTTTTTTTTGAGAAATAATTTTTTTTTGTAAGAATCAAATTGGTTTTGTTGGAATTAAATTTTTGTCTTTAAGAATTAATTTTATTTTTTGTAAGAATTTAATTATTTTGTAAGAATTAAATTTTTTTTGTAAGAATTTAATTATTTTGTAAGAATTAAATTTTTTTTGTAAGAATTTAATTATTTTGTAAGAATTAAAATTTTTTGTAAGAATTAAATCTCTTTTGCAAGAATTAAATTTTTTTGTAAGAATTATATCTCTTTTGTAAGAATTAAATTTTTTGGTAAAAATTAAATTTTTATTTGATTGAATTAATTGTTTCTTGTAAGAATTAAATTTTGCTTGTAAGAATTAAATTTTTATTTGTAAGAATTAATTTTTTTGTAAGTATTTAATTTTTTTTGTAAGAATTAAATTTTTTTTAAGAATTAAATTTTTATTTGTAAGAATAAAATTTTTATTAGTTAGAATTAAATTTTTTTGTAAGAATTAAATTTTTTTGTTAGAATTAAATTTTTATTTGTAAGAATTAAATTTTTATTTGTTTGAATTAAATTTTTTTTGTAAGAATTAAATTTTTCTTGCAAGAATTAAATTGTTTTTGTAAGAATTAATTTTTTTTGAGAAATAAATTTTTTTTGTAAGAATTAAATTTTTTGTTAGAGTTATTGAGGTTTTAATAGTAATAGTATACAGGGTGTCCCAAAAATGCTGCGGTTCCTTAAAGGGGGTGATTCGGGGGGTGATTGCAAACAACTGTTTCATTTGCGAAAATGCCCTCCGAGGTTTCGTTAACGAGATATTAATAAAAAGCACCGACCAATCAGAGCGCGAGCCTTCCGCTGGAGGTCCCGCGCTAGCGTGGCCGCGCGCCGGGCCGCGCTGCGACTACGAACAAGCAAGGCGGCATGCATCGAAGGAAATTGCGTAGAATGGCAAATGAAAAAGACGTAACAAAAAAATCGAACCTTTTGCCATGCTTTGTTTGCCATTTAAAGTGAATAATGAATAAAGGATAAATGGATGAAAATCACGTGTAACGTAAAAAGACGAATACACATTTTTTTAGAAGATTCGAAAATAATAATTATTTGAAGTGGGAGGATAAGGAATACGTAAAATTCCTTGTGTTAATAACATATCCACGAAAAGGTAATGTAACAGGAAATTAACGAAAAGTGATCGTAGTTCGTTATTGTGATAAAAATCCGTAACTCAATAACGGCCAGCACTGTTGCTGATAACGAATAAGTCTGTTTAAAAAGCCCGAATAAATATTTTCGTACGAGAATTTTGAGAATTATCGCCGGAAATAAGCCATTGCTTGCGTTAAATTTAAAAATGAATGATCACCATTAAAGTAACTAAAACTCACCCTTGTAGAAAATTCACCTGCAACTTGAAAACTTATGTCACTGGGTCACTGAACCGATCCTGGTCATCGATGGACGAGCCCAGTGCACAGCTGATCCCAGGTATACGACACTACCCAAAGTTAAGGGTCGCAATGTCAGGTGCGTCCAGGTCAACGTACCGATTATTCACTTCACTGCACGGCTACTAACACTGGTCACTTAATTTATTTTTCATGGAACGTGTTGTTGCTACGTTCTAAAAATTGGTGGAAATGAATTTTTACTTGGCGTTCGGAGCCGTGGGTAATTCCCGCGCAAATTCTCACGCTGCAGCACTTGCGTCCTCGTTGTTCGGGGGGTACACACAGAACATCGCGTAATACTCTTGAGCAGAGATCATTTGTCTGCGACGCGATTGCTGACTGCTGACTGACAAGATTTTTTCCAAGCGACTTCTTCTACCCCCAAATAGTTTCTCTCGTTCCATTATGAGTTGACCCCCACCAGGCCAAGAGGCTTCAGGTAAAAAGAAGCCAGCACATTTTCGGAACACCCGTGTTTTGCAGAAGTGCAACGAAAACTTTCACAAAAGTCCGCGCTCCGTCCTTCTACTGCCAATGTACCCATTGCTTCGAGATAGAAAACAGACACCACGTGTATCGGTTCGAAAGGGTCCGAAGAGAAGAGAAACAGAAAGTCTTCGAGTTGCTATAAAGAAAAAAATCCTGCTTCCTGTTTCCCTTTTCCGATACCCTGAGTTCACGTCTGCTACGAGGCGGAACCAAGTAAGTCATAAATTATCCGAAACTGTAGGAAACCGTTCTCTACCGCCGACTTGCGGGACAATACGGTCATAAACCGCGACCCTGGCGAAATGCTCTGGCTGATCAGCCTGATTAATTTTGGAGAACTAGAAATTACAGAGTATTATCCAGCATCAATACGTCTCGCGGAGAGACACAGGAAAAGAAGGGATAGTGCGCTGACTGCGCGTAGTCCCGCCTGCTTCGTCCGACCCTCAAATTAAAGACGGATCCCTTATCTCTCGAGTATAAACAAGTGCTCGAATTTCAAAACACAAGCACGCGTCGACGTATTCGGTGCGAGAGACTGTGGGCTTGAGGTCCGATTGGCCCCAAACTAACCGATCTGCCCTGCATCCCTCCCAAATGGCCGCTGTCCTGAAGAGGCCCTCTTCACAGCAATATCTCCTCCCCAAGGCCCACCTTCTCTCGCACCGAATACGTCGACGCATGCTTCTGTTTTGAAATTCGAGCGCGTGTTTAGACACGAGAGATAAGCAGGCCCGATTGGTTACCTTTGGGAGGAGATATTGCTGTGAAGAGGGCCTCTTCAGGACAGCGGCCATTTGGGAGGGATGCAGGGCAGATTGGTTAGTTTGGGGCCAATCGGACCTCAAGCCCACAGTCTCTCGCACCGAATACGTCGACGCGTGCTTGTGTTTTGAAATTCCAGCACTTGTTTATACTCGAGAGATAAGGGATCCGTCTTTAATTTGAGGGTAGGACGAAGCAGGCGGGACTACGCGCAGTCAGCGCACTATCCCTTCTTTTCCTGTGTCTCTCCGCGAGACGTATTGATGCTGGATAATACTCTGTAATTTCTAGTTCTCCAAAATTAATCAGGCTGATCAGCCAGAGCATTTCGCCAGGGTCGCGGTTTATGACCGTATTGTCCCGCAAATCGGCGGTAGAGAACGGTTTCCTACAGTTTCGGATAATTTATGACTTAATTGGTTCCGCCTCGTAGCAGACGTGAACTCAGGGTGTCAGAAAGGGGAAACAGGAATGGTATGCATTTTCTTCTTTATAGCAACTCGAAGACTTTCTGCGTCTCTTCCCTTCGGACCCTTTCGAACCGATACACGTGGTGTCTGTTTTCTATCTCGAAGCAATGGGTACATTGGCAGTAGAAGGACGGAGCGCGGGCTTTTGTGAAAGTTTTCGTTGCACTTCTGCAAAACACGTGTGTTCCGAAAATGTGCTGGCTTCTTTTTACCTGAAGCCTCTTGGCCTGGTGGGTGTCAACTCATAATGGAACGAGAGAAACTATTTGGGGGTAGAAGAAGTCGCTTGGAAAAAATCTTGTCAGTCAGCAGTCAGCAGTCGCGTCCCAGACAAATGTTCTCTGCTCAAGAGTATTACGCGATGTTCTGGGTGTACCCCCCCCCCCCCCCCCAACAACGAGGACGCAAGTGCTGCAGCGTGAGAATTTGCGCGGGGATTACCCACGGCTCTGAACGCGAAGTAAAAATTCATTTCCACCAATTTTTATAACGTAGGAACAACACGTTCCATGAAAAGTAAATTAAGTGATCAGTGTTAGTAGCCGTGCAGTGAAGTGAATATTCGGTACGTTGACCTGGACGCACCTGACATTGCGACCCTTAACTTTGGGTAGTGTCGTATACCTGGGATCAGCTGTGCACTGGGCTCGTCCATCGATGACCAGGATCGGTTCAGTGACCCAGTGACACAAGTTTTCAAGTTGCAGGTGAATTTTCTACAAGGGTGAGTTTTAGTTACTTTAATGGTGTTCATTCATTTTTAAATTTAACGCAAGCTATGGCTTATTTCCGGCGGTAATTCTCAAAATTCTCGTACGAAAATATTTATTCGGCCTTTTTAAACAGACTTATTCGTTATCAGCAACAGTGCTGGCCGTTATTGAGTTACGGATTTTTATCACTTTTCGTTAATTTCCTGTTACATTACCTTTTCGTGGATATGTTATTAACACAAGGAATTTTACGTATTCCTTATCCTCCCACTTCAAATAATTATTATTTTCGAATCTTCTAAAAAAAATGTGTATTCGTCTTTTTACGTTACACGTGATTTTCATCCATTTATCCTTTATTCATTATTCACTTTAAATGGTAAACAAAGCATGGCAAAAGGTTCGATTTTTTTGTTACGTCTTTTTCATTTGCCATTCTACGCAATTTCCTTCGATGCATGCCGCCTTGCTTGTTCGTAGTCGCAGCGCGGCTCGGCGCGCGGCCACGCTAGCGCGGGACCTCCAGCGGAAGGCTCGCGCTCTGATTGGTCGGTGCTTTTTATTAATATCTCGTTAACGAAACCTCGGAGGGCATTTTCGCAAAGGAAAAAGTTGTTTGCAATCACCCCCCGAATCACCCCCTTTAAGGAACCGCAGCATTTTTGGGACACCCTGTATATATAAAATATGCTTTACAGCTACAATCCTTCTCTACAACGATCGACTAACGATTACTACACATAGGGCGGTATTCATAGTCGTTGCTTAAGCATGTGCTTAAGAATTTCTTGACAAAGTCGGCCTTATTCGAATAAGCTATGCTTAAGACGTCATGTATTCATAGTCTGAACTTAAGATTTGCTTGGTCAAGAAAATGGTGCTTAATGCTTGCTTAGTCAAGCAAATGCTTAAGCCAATCTTATATTACGTTCGGCAAGCATCGGAAACTTTCCCGTGTAGCCGAGCGGAATACCCAATCAGGAATGATATTGAAAATACATCTTGTGTTTCTTTTCCCGCGCCGTCACCACACAGATACTGGCAGAGACGTAGATGGTACTGCGTTACGCTTCGAAAAATAACAACTGAACTCCTACTCTACGCGTTAACAACCTGTGAAGAAATTAACACTTCATGTTTTGCCAACAGTAACACGCGTCCTTCACCGTCTTAACGCCTAATCAAGGAGGAGATATAATAAGAGGCGTCAATCCGGGCGGAACCTTTGAAGTCTTTACTTGACCTTGGCATTTAAATTGGTTGTCTATTCAAGCAGGATATTCAAATCGACTAAATGTACCTTACCGCAATTTGCTGATTATTGCCGAAGTTTACCGATCATAGCCGACTGGGCATTTAAATTGGTTGTCTAGTGATTTCCCTAGCTTATTTCTGTCCTTGTCGAGTGACGCCTCTTATTATATATCCTCTTTGGTCTAATAACATGGTCTTAAGTCAACTAAAACGTCGACTTGAAAATCTAACCTCACTTTGCTCGAATAAGACTGCTTTATGCTCGAATAAGAAGTTCTTAATCGACTATGAATACTTATGTTCTTAAGATGATCTTAAAAACTGACTATGAAACATGATTCAATAAGGATTACTTGACAAAGTAAATACTTGAGTAAATGCTTAAGACGGTGCTTATTTGTCGACTATGAAACTAGACGGGGACTTAAGCAAATGCTTAAGACGATCTTAGTCTTAAGCAACGACTATGAATACCGGCCATAAGATCGTAACGTGACAAGCGACCGACGCGCCGCCAGCGACCGACAAAACGCAACCGCTTGTCGCACATGCGCGCGAACTGCAAACACTTATCTCCAACACCTCCTCTCAAGACGCGCGCTAAACAATCTCTTTTACATTCATCTCACTCATACAAAAATAATGCTTGTCCCTTGACAACGGTTTGGTGAGTACATCTGCAGGCATACTATTCGTTGACATATACTGTAAACTCAGACTTCCGTCAAGCAAGGCATCTCTTATAAAATGAAACTTAATATCTATATGCTTTGTCCTCGGATGTACAATCGCACTCTTTGACAATAATTGCGCTCCCTTATTATCGTTGTAAATTACAATATTATCTAAATTAGTTACATTTAACTCTTTGATAAACTTGGATATATATAACGCATGTTTAACAGCTTCCGCGATTGCCACATATTCTGCCACGGTTGAGGACATGGCAACTGCTCGTTGTTTTTGTGATTTCCAACTGATTGAACCCATCGACATATTAAATACATATCCGGTGTACGACCTCCTGTCGAGCTTACACCTTCCCCAATCGGCATCCACATAAGCCGCTATCTCGGCGTCTGATTTCCTGAAAACAATACCGTAATTACATGTTCTCTTAAGGTATCGCAATACCCTCTTAGCTGCTTGCCAATGAGCCTCCGTATCACAATCGTTGAACTGGGCTAGGACGCTCACTGCGTGAGCAATATCAGGCCTTGTTGCCACAGCCAAATACATCAACGAACCAACCAATTCACGATAAGGCCTCCTCTGGTTTTTCACGCCCTTATTGTTATCTAATGTGGCATCTTTATCCATTGGCGTACATACTGGATTACAGCCATCCATTCCAAATCTTTGTAATAAATCGGTAACATATTTTTCTTGCGTCATGCTTACCCCTTCGGCATCTTGTTTTATATTAATACCTAAGCAATACCCGATTTTTCCTAGATCTTTTATATCAAAATCCTTGGCCAATTCAGTTTTTACGTTCCTGATCCACTTATGATCATCAGATACAATTATGATGTCATCTACATACACGGCTATATACAACCTGGTATTTCCTCTTTGACCACTGTATACGCATGGATCGGAAACCGTAGGACTTAATCCTAAATTCTTCAGTTTTTCGTCTAACTTTTCATTCCACTGTTTCCCGGCTTGTTTCAGGCCACATAAAGCTTTATTCAAATAACATACAGGACGATTCTGGGACCTTATTTGTTCTAATATGCCTTTCCCTTTTTCCTGTATTTTCTTCTCTTCTCTCGTATCCGCTATTATTTCAGCTAGACTTTCTTCAAATCCTTCAGGCACGTCCATATAAATATCTTCTTTTAAAAACCCGTTAAGATATGCACTTGTTACATCTAGCTGTTCCACCGTCATGTTCAATTTAACCGCCAAGGCTAACAGTAATCTGATGGAATCCAACCTCGCAACCGGTGCGAACGTATCTCCGAAATCAATTCCAGGGCGTTGTGTAAACCCCTTGGCCACTATCCTCGGATTTCGTTTCTCTAACGATCCATACGCCCGGTATTTATTCGCGAGAACTGTGCGACACCCTATTACCCTTCCATTCTCTGGCTTCTCTGTAATGTCAAAAGTATCATTTTTAACTAAACATTTTACCTCTGTTCTTATGGCTCTTTTCCACTCTTCTTGGTCATCTCCTTGCTGTGCATCTTTTACCGATATGTCAGCCATGTTAGCAGCTAACATAACCAAGTTGGCCTCTGCAATCTGGTTACTACCATTCTCTTCAGCCACTTCATCATTTTGCATTGGATTTCGTGGGTAATCTTCATTTTGTGTCTCCTTGTAATGAAATAGTTTCCTAGGACGACCCCTCATACCTGTCCTCACAATTTTCGGCCTCCCAGGTGCCCTTTTCAATGCACTGTTTACATTTCCTTCCTCTACGCTCTCACCTGTAGCTTGGACATCACTTGCCATGTCAGGATCGACATCAGTATGACTAATTTCATCCTGGACTTGTATTACATTTTGAACTTCGTCTTGCTTCCTCTTCTCATCAGGGGCTCGCTTCTCATGTTCCTCGTCTTTATGTTCGATAACTCTGATATCCCTCGATACTATCACTTTCCTTTCTGCTGGTAGCCACACTCTGTGTGCTTTTGATCGTTCGCAGTAACCTATAAAAATCCCTGCTTTCGTCCTATCTTCAAATTTTTTCTTTCTTGGATCATTATTTAGAATGTATGCCTCCATTCCGAATATTCGCAAATGTGACAAAACCGGTAGTCTTCCTATCCATAGTTCGAATGGCGTTTTTCCATTCAATGCCCTGGCCGAGCATCTATTTCTGATATAATTAGCAGTTGAAACTGCTTCCGCCCAATACCCGTGTGATAGTCCTGCTTGCAACAACATACATCTCGCCGTCTCTATTAGCGTGCGATTCTTTCGTTCAGCCAAACCATTTTGTTGCGGCGTGTGCGGTACTGTTAACCGCCTTTGAATTCCATTTTCTTTTAGGAATTCGTCAAATCTTGTATTGCAATACTCCCGACCATTATCTGTCTGCAAGTACTTTACTTTCTTTTCAGTCAACGTCTCGGCATATTTCTTAAATTCTATGAATCGCTGTAACACTTCATCTTTTGTTTTTAAAAAATACACTTGGCACCATCTTGAATAATCATCAATGAATGTCAATATGTATTTTGATCCACCTATCGATTCCGTTTTCATAGGTCCACATAAATCAGAATGTACTATTTCTAACAATCTTGTACTTCTTTTTGATTCTCTTGGAAACGGTGTCGACGTCAGCTTACCCTGTATGCATTTCTCACACGATGGAATGGTATTGTTTCCTTGAATTTTAATTCCTATTGCCTTCTCCATCCTTACCATATACGTTAAATCCCTTACATTCAAATGTCCGAGACGTTCATGCCATAATTATAGATTAGAATTTCCGTCTCGACACTCCACCCTTCTAGCATGCTCTGTACATTCTTGTATGTAATATAAATTGCCAACTCTATTTGCTTTGGCTCTTATTCTTCCGTCTTTTCCCTTTATAACAGCTCCATGCTTGGTGTAGATTACTACATTGTCCCTTTCTGTAATCATCGCTACCGATGCTAAATTTACCCTTAAATCAGGAACATATAGGGTATCCTGAAATTCTATCCCTTTAACATTATTGTCTAGACATGTGTAACGAGTTACGTCGGTGGGACGACGATCTTACCCCCCACCACGCGCCCGACCGAGGCAGAGCGTACCGCGCGACGCCAACGGTCTTGCCCCCCACCACTCGTCCGCAATACCGAGAACTGGCGCGAGAGGGATTCACAGAGAGAGACTCTCTCGCTGCCGAAAATGTGCGGACGAGGACATAAAGGTCGAGGGCATAGGCCTATTTGAGAGAGACCGCCTAGAGCGTTAGTACACAGTACGCCTCTCCCGGAGACCTCCTGTGCGATTCCACGTTCTTGTGCAGTAACACTCGTTCTTGCGAAAGCCAAGCGCCCGTGTTTCCCACCAGTTCTCGTGCGTCCACAGACTGAGTCTCTGTGCATTTTTCGCCTCCACACCTCCACGGTTCCCAGAAGGACAGCGTGAGCCATCCTCTGGACGAAATACCGATAACCGCCATCGATCTCCCGAACAGAGTTATCTCTGTTCTCGAGAGCGTCCTTACAGTCGCCGACTCACCCGCGGGCTGTGCCCACTGGGTGACCGGACCCCCCCGACTCTCCGACCAGGGTCCATTGGCAGGGTTGGCCCGCCTGGACACCGAAGGGTCAAATCGTCTTTCCTCTCCACTCTCGCCGAATCGACCATCGAGACACGCGCCGCGATACGCACCGCCGACCAACGCTCCGAAATACGCGACGCGATCCGCGCCGATACCCGCGATAGGCTAAGTCTAGGTTTAAGCCGTGCATACTCTGTTTGCCAGCATAGACCTGGCCGGGATACTCTGTACATCAGCGTGAATAAATTCTCGTACTCTACCTCACCTCTGCGTACTAAGTCATTCGATCGGCGGCCCTGGACCACCGTCCTGAGCTGGCGATACGGTTCCTCCACCGTCCCACCGGTAACCCCGCGGTTTAACGGTTACATTTTGGCGCCCAAACAGGGACTTACAAAAGTACGGAGGACGATCGAATGACGGGGGTCAGCTGGGTGTACGAAAAGTCCAAAGCCGACCTCGTCGAGCTCGCGGTGTCATACAAGCTCGACACCACCGGATCCATCGACGCGCTGCGAGCGCGAATAGTGGCGCACCTTCGCAACACCACCATGCAGCGGGACATCGAAGCAGACATCCCACCCACCACGTCCAAAGCGATCTCCACGGTAGCCACTGTGGAGAACGCTCCGGACCCCGAAGAAACGCCGCTCGTCAGTTTTTCCCCCAAAACTAAGGGGAAAACAGAGGCAGCGAGCGACCATGGTCCACCTCCCGTCCAATACATGATGGACCGAGTACGAAAGTGGGGAGGTCATTATGACGGAGGAAAGGGCGCCGAGGACTTCCTGGAGCAGCTCGAAGACCTCCAGGATAGCTACGAGGTCGCCCCCGAACAAATTTTACGATGCCTCACCGTAATACTAAAAGGCGTAGCACTGCACTGGTTCCGCGTCGAGAAACAAAATCTCCCGACGTGGGACAAGTTCTTGCCAGCCTTCAAGCGGAGGTTCATGCCGCGGCGAACACGGCAAGAGTTGGAGAAAGCCATCCACCAACGCCTCCAAGAGTCGACCGAAACCGCGGCCGACTTTGCCGACCACCTACGGCTGCTGATGCGCCGCCACGGGGGAATTTCGGAAGAAGACCAGTTAGAGTGGGTCTATTCGAACCTCCGCCCAGAGTACCGGCTGTTTATCCACCGGAAGGACTTCGACACTTTGCCCGACCTCATCGACCTAGCAACCGACCACGAACGAGCACGAGCCGACGAAAAGGCCAGAGCCCCGACTAAAGCCCCGGACGAACCCCAAAAAGTCCGGGGATACCAGCGGCTCGCCGTGGTCGGCGACGACTACCAGAGGGAGGACTGCTGCTGGAGGTGCGGTCAACGCGGACACTACCGCCAAGACTGCCGCCGGCCAGCACGGCTGTTTTGCAGTCGCTGCGGAACCGAGGGGCGAGCCTCCCGAGACTGCAGATGCCAAGGACCGTCGGGAAACGCCAACGGAGCCGGCGGACGAGGCACCGACCGGAATACTCCACCCAGACGGCCTCGAAGGGATTAAACGACGATGACCGGCCATTCATACCGATCAAGGTCCACGACCAGTGGTTCCAGGCGCTCGTCGACACGGGGGCCTCACAATCATACGTGAGCCCCACGATGGCCAATTGGTGTCGAGAGCGCGGGAGCCCCGGAACCACGACGGACCGACTCGTCCGAGTGGCCAACGGCGCCACGGAACAACTCACCGAGGAGGTAATCTTGACCGCGCAAATCGGAGCTGAAGTACACGCCTTCCGATGCGCGGTCCTCCCAAACCTATCACACGACGTACTCCTCGGTGTCGACGTCCAACGGATCGTGGGGATGACCCTACAAATCCAGCAGCTGCGGTGGAAACCACGAGAGGAAACCGCCACCGTCGAAGCTAACCCCGGCCTACGAGGATGCACTAGGGAGCAAAGGCAGCGGCTGGAAGCATTCCTCGTAGAGGAGCTCGGCCATTTCGACCAGCTGCCCGGCCTCACCAACATGGCCAAACACCACATCCGACTGAAGGCAGGCGCGGAGCCTGTTAAGCACCGGTACACGCCGAGGAATCCCGCCACCCAAGCCATTATCGACGAGGAGGTCACCCGAATGCTCACGGAGGGCATCATCGAACCCTCGAACAGCCCGTGGAGCTCCCCGGTCGTGGTGGTCAAGAAGAAAAACGGAAAGCGTAGGTTTTGTATCGACTTTCGACGGGTCAACGAGGTCACCGAAAAAGACGCGTACCCGCTGCCCCAGGTCCAGGCTACCCTGGAGAAATTACGGGGGGCGCGGTACATCTCCACGATAGACCTGGCCAACGGATATTGGCAGGTGCCTCTTGACCCGGAGAGTCGCCCGATCACCGCATTCACCGTACCGGGGAGGGGGCTGTTCCAATTCAGAGTGATGCCTTTCGGGCTACACTCCGCGCCGGCCACCTTCCAACGCCTCCTGGACCAGATCATCGGCCCGCGGCTGGAGCCGCGGGCATTCGCCTACCTCGATGACATCATCGTGCTCGGGAGCACCTTCGAGGAGCACCTGGACAACCTCCGCGAGGTGCTGCAGCGGCTACGGGCGGCCGGACTACGGCTGAACAAGGAGAAATGCCAGTTCGGCCGAACCGAGCTGCAGTACCTCGGTCACACCGTCACCGACCAGGGGGTAGCGACAGACCCGGAGAAAGTGCAGGCCATCGCCAGGATACCCGCCCCCACGAACCTAAAAGAACTCCGAAGGTTTTTGGGCATGGTATCCTGGTACCGGCGATTTATTCCCCGATTCACGGACATCGCCGCCCCACTTAACCACCTACTTCAAAAGAAAGTACGGTGGACATGGGGCGAAAACGAGGAGAAGGCGTTCGAGGCCCTTCGACAACAGCTGGCAACCGCCCCCGTACTCGCCTGCCCCGACTTCACCATTCCCTTCACGCTCCAGACGGACGCGAGCAACGAGGGGCTCGGCGCGGTTTTAACGCAAGAAATCCAGACCGAAGAACGCGTTATTTCGTACGCGAGCCGCACGCTGAGCCCCGCCGAGAAAAACTACTCGGTCACCGAGAAGGAGTGCCTCGCGGTCGTCTGGGGCATCCGGAAGATGCGGCCGTACCTGGAGGGGTACCACTTTACCGTCCTGACCGACCACCAGTCATTAAAATGGTTGCGGACAATGGACAACCCCTCCGGTCGGTTGGCCCGCTGGGGCCTCGAGCTGCAGGAGTACGACTTCGACGTCCAGTACCGGAAAGGGGCCAACAACCTGGTCGCCGACGCCCTCTCCCGACAACCCGAAGGCGACTCCAAAGCAGCAGAGGTCACCAGCGTGGAGGCGCCAACCGGCTGCCAGTGGTACGACCGCATGAAAACGGCCGCCGAAAACGAACCCCACCGTTACCCGGAGTACCACATCGTGGAGGGGCACCTGTACCGCCACATCTCGGACGCCCACGGCCCCCGAACCGAGCTGGAGTGGAAGTGGTGCGTGCCCCAGCCGCTCCGAGAAGCCGTACTCCGGGAAAATCACGACGCACCCACCGCCGGACACCTAGGAGGCAGCAAAACGGCAGCGCGGCTATCGCAACGCTACTTCTGGCCAGGAATGATCCGCGACGCGAAGCGATACGTCCGACACTGCCAAAAATGCCTTGAGTACAAGGCACTCCAGCGAGCGCCCGCGGGCGGTATGCAGACGACGCCCGCGGCAAACCCGTGGGACGTGGTGGCCGTCGATTTAGTGGGACCCCTGCCACGGTCAGCGAAAGGATTTACCATGCTGGCCGTGATGCAGGACAAATTCAGTAAGTGGGTCGAGGTCCAACCACTGCGACAGGCCACCGCCCCCGCCGTCACCAGGGCCCTAAAGGAGAGGGTCGTGCTCCGGTTCGGATGCCCTCGGCGAGTAATCACGGACAACGGCCGGCAGTACGAGAGCAGGGATTTCACGGGACTGCTCCGGACATACGGCATCGAACACCGGCGGACGCCCCCGTACACCCCCCAGTGCAACCCAGTGGAGAGGGTCAACCGCGTCATCAAGACGATGATCGCGCAATTGACCGACGGAGACCATCGCCACTGGGACCATTGGCTGCCGGAAGTCATGTTCGCCTACAACACCGCGCGACATGACTCCACCGGATATACCCCGGCGTACCTAAACTACGGCCGGGAACCAGCAACCCCCGGGGCCCTCCGCCAACCACCGACCGCGATCGCCGAGGAAGACACCGATGACCGGAGCACCGACCGCGACGACGACGTCGAACGCCTGCGAGAGGCCATCCGCCTCGCCCGCCACGCGCAAGCCCAGGCCACAGAGGCACAGAAGAAGTCCTACAACCTCCGGCGGCGGGACTGGCGGCCGCGGATCGGCGACAAGGTCATGCTCCGTGAGCATCCCTTGTCGTCCGCGGCCAAGAACTTCAACGCCAAATTGGCACCGAAGTTCTCAGGGCCCCACGTGGTGAAAGAATACGTGGGGCCAAACCTGGTCCTGCTGCGGAGCGGAAAGAAGAAGCCCCGTAGGGCCCATATCCAGGACTTGAAGCCCTGCGGAGGAGAGGAGGGAGGCCTCCCTGTCGGGACGCAAGCTCCCACCACCGCCGACCAAGCCCCCCCCCCCCCCCGCGCAAGCGATTGAGCGCGAAGCCGCCGAAGCCACCAAACTCAAAACAGCCCCTAATTACGACCACCAGGTGGCTTCGGCGATGAACGCCGCGGGATCGGTTTCGCGCTGCAGAAGTCAGCGCGAAGAAGCTGATAAGGCCCGCGGCGCACCGGAGGGGGAAAAGGCAAAATTACGGGAAAATGGCCCCAAAGCCGAGAATCGCCCACGAGACCGCCAGAAAAGAGGCGGTAGCACTAAAGGCGGAGAACGCCGAAAGGCCCATAGAGTGCCGGACAAGGAAACGGCCGGGGAACCCCCCGCAAGTCCCCCCCCGCAGCCAAACGGCGGCTGGACTTCGGCGGACCCCCACCCCCGGCACGAGGACCACCGGCGAGGCCGAAACCACCGCCACGAAAACCCTCCACGACGAATGGGGATCACCCTCGTCGAGGAGGTGGAAAAGAGTCGGCTGCCCCCGCCGATCCTGCCAGCACCGTGCCCAACCCCCGAGGCCAACCAGCCCACCGAGGACAGGTCTGGACCAGCCGCCTCCTTACTGGCAGCGCTGCTCCAGGCACCGCCACCGCCCTGGAAGGCGATGGAAACGCCGCCGCAGCAGTCACCAGCCCGGACACCGCCGACGCAGCCACCAGCCCGGACACCGCCGACGCAGCGACCAAGGCCGCCGCCCCGTCCCCGGAACCCCCCGGCCCTAATGGACCTCCATATCTCCCCACCCCTGACTGCCCAGCCACCGCCGCCACCGACACCGAGGAGGCCGACGCCGACGAAGCCGCCGGGACCCCCACCGCCGAGGCCTACGGCGCAACCGCCGAGGCAACCGAGGACAGAGCCGACGCCACCGCCGCAGCCGCCAGCACCGCCATCCCCTCCCCCGACGACCGCCGCAGCGCCGTGGTCATACCACCCGGCCACCTCCCAGGACCTCCGGCTGGACCTACCGGCCTTCCAGGTCGGCCGGAGGTACCGGATCCCCACGCCCGGGGGATACATGGAGGTAAAGCTGTTGCGGCGGCAACAAATGCGGGTCAGCTTCCTCCCTCACCCCCAGCCCCCACAATAAGTAGGTTAAGTAGCTATTTTAAGTAGGTTTAAGTAAAAATGTAAGTAGGTTAAGTAGACTAAGTTAGAATAAATGTACAGTAGGCTAAGGATAGATTTAAGGATAGATGTAAACAAAAAAAAAACGAAACAAACACCACGCACAGAGGCCTGTGGGAGAGTGGGGGTAAGATCGCGTCCTCCGAAGGGAGGAGGTGATGTAACGAGTTACGTCGGTGGGACGACGATCTTACCCCCCACCACGCGCCCGACCGAGGCAGAGCGTACCGCGCGACGCCAACGGTCTTGCCCCCCACCACTCGTCCGCAATACCGAGAACTGGCGCGAGAGGGATTCACAGAGAGAGACTCTCTCGCTGCCGAAAATGTGCGGACGAGGACATAAAGGTCGAGGGCATAGGCCTATTTGAGAGAGACCGCCTAGAGCGTTAGTACACAGTACGCCTCTCCCGGAGACCTCCTGTGCGATTCCACGTTCTTGTGCAGTAACACTCGTTCTTGCGAAAGCCAAGCGCCCGTGTTTCCCACCAGTTCTCGTGCGTCCACAGACTGAGTCTCTGTGCATTTTTCGCCTCCACACCTCCACGGTTCCCAGAAGGACAGCGTGAGCCATCCTCTGGACGAAATACCGATAACCGCCATCGATCTCCCGAACAGAGTTATCTCTGTTCTCGAGAGCGTCCTTACAGTCGCCGACTCACCCGCGGGCTGTGCCCACTGGGTGACCGGACCCCCCCGACTCTCCGACCAGGGTCCATTGGCAGGGTTGGCCCGCCTGGACACCGAAGGGTCAAATCGTCTTTCCTCTCCACTCTCGCCGAATCGACCATCGAGACACGCACCGAGATACGCGCCGCGACACGCGCCGCGATACGCACCGCCGACCAACGCTCCGAAGTACGCGACGCGATCCGCGCCGCGATACGCGCCGATACCCGCGATAGGCTAAGTCTAGGTTTAAGCCGTGCATACTCTGTTTGCCAGCATAGACCTGGCCGGGATACTCTGTACATCAGCGTGAATAAATTCTCGTACTCTACCTCACCTCTGCGTACTAAGTCATTCGATCGGCGGCCCTGGACCACCGTCCTGAGCTGGCGATACGGTTCCTCCACCGTCCCACCGGTAACCCCGCGGTTTAACGGTTACACATGTTTGAATTTGTACATTTCCTTTCGCTTCAACATTTGCTGACATGTGACTAGCTAAACTCAATTTCTTATGTTCCGATGGGTGCAACTCAACAAATTTTTCTTTATCGTTACATAAATGTTTAGTACAACCACTATCCAAGCACCAATTATTGTGTTCTGAATCCGTTACAACTGCACATGCTTTTTCCCTGTCTACGTGGTTTGCATAAAACATTTCTTGCACCGAACCTGCGCTTGGTTTATTTGTAGCACCTTTTCTTGCGTAACAATTAATCGCTTTGTGCCCCATCTTGCCACAATGGAAACATTTTATGGGCAATCTACTATTACTTGAATTTTTGTCATACCTGTTATTGTCGTACTTATTATACTTCCCCTTTGTTCCCTTTCCTGGCTCGTTCTGCTTCGCTGCCATTGCACCAGGTTCATCACTGTGCTTTTGTTTTCTGGTCTCAAATTCTTCTAAAATCTTTATCTTCAACATCTCAAGATCTGGGAGCTCGTCACGGGATTCCATTGCACATCTAAAGTTTTCGTACGTATCTGGTAGACTATTTAACAGCATTGCACTCTGCAGGTCCTTGTGAATTTCTATACCCATATCACCAAGCTTATCTACCACTTCGATGAAGTTATTTATATGTTCACGCACATCCGCACCATGTGCCATGCGGTGACTGGTCAGCTTTTTCAGTAAGCCGGCCTTTTTCGCCGGACCTTTGGACGCATATATGGATTGCAGCTTTTCCCATACCTCATGCGCAGTTTTGCAGCCTTTAATTTGTTTTAATTCGTTAGCGCTTACAGCGAGTATAATATCAGATTTTGCCTTCTGATCGGCGAACATCCCATGCACGGACCGCTACTTGCGACTCCGCCTCATCTTCTGCAGGCCTACGTTTTTGTCCATTCGCATATTCCCAGCCGTCATTTTTTATTAGCAGGGCTTCTGCCTGTATGCACCACGTATCATAGTTATCCTTTGTTAATAACTCGATCCGATTCGATTTTCCGATACTTGCCGCCATCATGCACGTGTCAGTATAACCTCAAATTTTTACCCTTCTTTTTACTTTTTAATCACTTTTCCTTTCTATTCTTTAAATAATTATTTACGCTCTGGGCCCATAACCTGTTAGAGTTATTGAGGTTTTAATAGTAATAGTATATATATAAAATATGCTTTACAGCTACAATCCTTCTCTACAACGATCGACTAACGATTACTACACATAAGATCGTAACGTGACAAGCGACCGACGCGCCGCCAGCGACCGACAAAACGCAACCGCTTCTCGCACATGCGCGCGAACTGCAAATACTTATCTCCAACATTTTTTTTGAATGAATTAAATTTTTTTTATAAGAATCAAATTTTTATTTGTTAGAATTAAATTATTTTTGGTAAGAATTACATTTTTTTGTAAGAATTAAATTTTTTTTGTAAAAATCAAATTTTTTTTTTTAGAAATGAATTTTTTTTGTAAGAATTAAATTGGTTTTGTAAGCATTAATTTTTTTTGTAGGAATTAATTTGGTTTTGTAAGAATTAAATTTTTTTCTGTAAGAATTAATTTTGTTTTTTGAGAAATAATTTTTTTTGTAAGAATTTAATTATTTTGTATGAATTAAATTTTTTCGTGTAAGAATTTAATTTTTTTGTTAGAATTAATTTTTTTTTGTAAAATTTAAATTTTTTTTTTTAAGAATTAATTTCTTTTGTAAGAATTCAATTTTTATTTGTAAGAATTAATTTTTTTTGTATGTAATAAATTTTTTTTGTAAGAATTAATTGTTTTTTTAAGAATTAAATTTTTATTTGTAAGAATTCAATTTTTATTAGTTAGAATTAAATTTTTTCGTAAGAATTAAATTTTTATTTGTAAGAATTAATTTTTTTTTAGTAACAATTAATGTTTTTGTAAGAATTAATTTTTTTTTGTTAGAATTAAATTTTTATTTGTGAGAATTAAATTTTTTTTGTTAGAATTAAATTTTTTTTGTTAGAATTAAATTTTTATTTGTAAGAATTAAATTTATTTTGTATGAATTAAATTTTTTCGTGTAAGAATTTAATTTTTTTGTTAGAATTAATTTTTTTTGTAAGTATTAAATTTTTTTTGTAAGAATCAATTTTTTTTTTAAGAAATAAATTTTTATTTGTTAGAATTAAATTTTTATTAGTTAGAATTAAACTTTTTTTGTAAGAATTAAATTTTTTTTGTTAGAATTAAATTTTTATTTGTAAGAATTAATTTTTTATTTGTTTGAATTAAATTTTTTTTGTAAGAATTAAATTTTTATTTGTTTGGATTAAATTTTTTTTGTAAGAATTAAATTTTTCTTGCAAGAATTAAATTTTTTTTGTAAAAATTAAATTTTTTTTGTAAAAATTAATTTTTTTTTTGAGAAATAAATTTTTTTGTAAGAATTAAATTGGTTTTGGTAGAATTAAATTTTTTTCTTTAAGAATTAATTTTGTTTTTTGTAAGAATTTAATTATTTTGTAAGAATTAAAATTTTTTTGTAAGAATTAAATTTTTATTTGTAAGAATTAAATTTTTTTTGTTAGAATTAAATTTTTATTTGTAAGAATTAATTTTTTATTTGTTTGAATTTAATTTTTTTGTTAGAATTAATTTTTTTTGTAAGTATTAAATTTTTTTTGTAAGAATTAATTTTTTTTTTAAGAAATAAATTTTTATTTGTTAGAATTAAATTTTTATTAGTTAGAATTAAACTTTTTTTGTAAGAATTAAATTTTTTTTGTTAGAATTAAATTTTTATTTGTAAGAATTAATTTTTTATTTGTTTGAATTAAATTTTTTTTTTAAGAATTAAATTTTTATTTGTTTGGATTAAATTTTTTTTGTAAGAATTAAATTTTTCTTGCAAGAATTAAATTTTTTTTGTAAAAATTAAATTTTTTTTGTAAAAATTAATTTTTTTTTTGAGAAATAAATTTTTTTGTAAGAATTAAATTGGTTTTGGTAGAATTAAATTTTTTTCTTTAAGAATTAATTTTGTTTTTTGTAAGAATTTAATTATTTTGTAAGAATTAAAATTTTTTTGTAAGAATTAAATTTTTATTTGTAAGAATTAAATTTTTTTTGTACAACAAATAAATTTTTTCGGGTAAGAATTTAATTTTTTTGTTCGAATTAATTTTTTTTGTAAAATTTAAATTTTTTTGTATGAATTAATTTTTTTTTGAGAAATAAAATTTTATTTGTAAGAATTAAAATTTATTTTGTAACAATTAAATTTTTTCGGTTAAGAATTTAATTTTTTTGTAAGAATTAATTTTTTTTGTAATAATTTTTTTTTTGTAATAATTTTTTTTTGTAATAATTATTTTTTTTGTAAAAATAATTTTTTTTTGGTAAGAATAAATTTTTATTTGTAAGAATTAATTTTTTTGGGGAAAAAATTTTTTTCGTTAGAATTAATTTTTTTTCGATAGAATTAAATTTTTTTGCAAGAATTATTTTTTTTTCGTAGAATTAAATTTTTTTTGTTAGAATTAAATGTTTTTTGTTAGAATTAATTTTTTTTTGAAAAATTAATTTTTTTTGTAAGAATTAATTTGGTTTTGTAAGAATTAAATTTTTTTGTAAGAATTATATTTTTTTTTGTAAGTCTAAAATTTTTGTGTAAAAATTAAATTTTTATTTGTAAGAATACATTTTTTTGAGAAAATTTTTTTTTTCGTTATAATTAATTTTTGTTTCGATAGAATTAAATTTTTTTGCAAGAATTAAATTGGTTTTGTTAGAATTTTTTTTTTCTGTAAGAATTAATTTTGTTTTTTGAGAAATAATTTTTTTTGGAAGAATTAAATTTTTTTGTAAGAATAAAATTTATTTTGTAAGAATTAAATTATTTTTGGTAGGAATTAATTTTTTTTTTGTAAGGATTAATTTTTTTTTGCGAAATTTTTTTTGTAAGAATTAAAATTTTTTTGTAAGAATTAAATTTTTATTTGCAATATTTAATTTTTTTTTCTAACAATTAAATTTTATTGGGTAAGAATTTAATTTTTTTGTAAGAATTCTTTTTTTTTGTAAAATTTAAATTTTTTTTTGAAGAATTAATTTTTTTTGTAAGCATTAAATTTTTTTCTGTAAGAATTAATTTTGTTTTCTTGAGAAATAATTTTTTTTTGTATGAATTTAATTATTTGGTAAGAATTAAATTTTTTTTGGAAGAATTATATTTTTATTCCTAAGAAATAATTTTTTTTGTAAGAATTAAATTTTTTTTGTAAGAATTAAATTTTTTTGCACGAATTAATTTTTTTTTGAGAAATAAATTTTTTTTTGTAAGAATCAAATTTTTTTGTAAGAATTAAATTTTTTTTGTAAGAATGTAATTTTTTTGTAAGAATTATTTTTTTTTGTATAATTTAAAGTTTATTTGGAAGAATTAAATTTATATTTGTAAAAATTAAATTTTATATTGTAAAAATTTAATTATTTTGTATGAATTAAATTTTTTTGTGTAAGAATTTAATTTTTTTGTAAGAATTAAATTTTTATTTGTAAGAATTAAATTTTTATTTTATAGAATTAAATTTTTTTTGTAAGAATTAATTTTTTTTTAGAAATCAATTTTTATTGGAAGAAGTAAATTGGTTTTGTTAGAATTAATTTTTTTCTATAAGAATTAAATTTTTTTTGTAAGAATTAAATTTTTTTTGTAAGAATTAAATTTTTTATGTAAGAATTAATTTTTTTTGTAAGAATTAATGTTTTTTGTTAGAATTAAATTTTTATTTCTGAGAAGTAAAATTTTATTCCTAAGAAATAATTTTTTTTTGTAAGAATTAAATTTTTAATTGTTAGAATTATATTTTTTATTGAAAGTATTACATTTTTTTGGTAAGAATTAAATTTTCATTTGTTAGAAATAAATTGTTCTTTGTAAGAATTAATTTTTTTTTGTTAGAATTAAATATTTTTGTAAGAATTAAATTTTTTTTGTAAGAATTAAATTTTTTTTGCCAGAATTAAATTTTCTTGTAAGAATTAAATTTTTTTTGTAAGAATTAAATTTTTTTTGTAAGAATTCATTTTTTTGCAAGAATTAATTTTTTTTTGTGAAATTTAAATTTTTTTTTGAATAATTTTTTTGTAATAATTAATTTTTTTGTAAAAATAATTTTTTTTGGTAAGAATTAAATTTTATTTGTAAGAATTTAAATTTTTGTTAGAATTAAATTTTATTTGTAAGAATTAAATTTTTTTTGTAAGAATTAAATTTTTTTTGTAAGAATTAAATTTTTTTGTAAGAATTAAATTTTTTTTGTAAGAATTAAATTGGTTTTGTAAGCATTAAATTTTTTTCTGTAAGAATTAATTTTGTTTTTTTTGAGAAATAATTTTTTTTTGTAAGAATTTAATTATTTTGTAAGAATTAAATTTTTATTGTAAGAATTATATTTTTATTTGTAAGAATTAAATTTTTTCGTGTAAGAATTTAATTTTTTTGTAAGAATTCTTTTTTTTTGTAAAATTTAAATTTGTTTTGGAAGAATTAATTTTTTTGTAAGAATTAATTTTTTTTGTTAGAATCAAATTTTTATTTGTAAGAATTAAATTTTTATTCGTAAGAAATTTTTTTTTTGCCAGAATTAAATTTTTTTGGTAAGAATTATATTTTTAATTGTTTGAATTGAATTTTTCTTGTAAGAATTAATTTTTTAGCTGTAAGAACTAATTTTTTTGGAGAAAATTATTTTTTTCGTTAGAATTATTTATTTCTCAATAGAATTAATTTTTTTTTGCAAGAATTAAAACTTTTTTCGTTAGAATGTAATTTTTTTTGGTTAGAATTAAATTTTTTTTGCAAGACATAATTTTTTTTTGAGAAATAAATTTTTATTGTGAGAATTAATTTGGTTTAGTTAGAATTCATTTTTTTTCTGCAAGAATTAATTTTGTTTTTTGAGAAATAATTTTTTTTTTCAAAGAATATAATTATTTTGTAAGAATTAAATTTTTTTGTAAGAATTATATTTTTATTTGTAAGAATTATATTTTTTCGTGTAAGAATTTAATTTTTTGTAACAATTAAATTTTTTTGGTAAGAGTTAAATTTTTTTGTTAGGATTAAAAAGTTTTATTTGTTTGACTTAAATTTTGCTTGTAAGAATTAAATTTCTATTTGTAAGAATTAAATTTTTTTTGTAACAATTAAATGTTTTCGTGTAAGAATTTAATTTTTTGTAACAATTAAATTTTTTTGGTAAGAGTTAAATTTTTTGTTAGAATTAAATTTTTTTTATAAGAATTAAAATTTTATTTGTTAGAATTAAATTATTTCTGGTAAGAATTAAATTTTTTTTGTAAGAATTAAATTTTTTTGGTAAGAATTAAATTTTTATTTGTAAGAATTCATTTTTTTTTGAGAAAAATTTTTTTTCGTTAGAATTAATTTTTTTTTCGATAGAATTAAATTTTTTTTGTAAGAATTACATTTTTTTGTAAGAATTACATTTTTTGTAAGAATTTAATTTTTATTTGTAATAATTAAATTTTTATTTGTAAGAATTAAAATTATATTAGTTAGAATTAAATTTCTTTTTGCAAGAATTAAATTTTTTTGGCAAGAATTAAAAAGTTTTATTTGTTTGAATTAAATTTTTCTTGTAAGAATTAAATTTTGATTTGTAAGAATTAAAATTTTTTTGTAACAATTAAATGTTTTCGTGTAAGAATTTTATTTTTTGTAAGAATTAAATTTTTATTTGTAAGAATTAATTTTTTTTTGAGAAAAATTTTTTTTCGTTAGAATTAATTTTTTTTCGATAGAATTAATTTTTTGTGCAAGAATTAAATTTTTATTTGTAAGAATTAATTTTTTTTGAGAAAATTTTTTTTTCGTTAGAATTAATTTTTTTTCGATAGAATTAAATTTTTGTTGCAAGAATTAAATTTTTTTTCTTTAGAATTAATTTTTTTTTGCTAGAATTAAATGTTTTTTGTAAGATTTAATTTTTTTTTTGAGAAATAATTTTTTTTTGTTAGAATTAAATTTTTTTCTGTAAGAATTAATTTTCTTTATGAGAAATAATTTTTTTTGTAAGAATTTAATTATTTTGTAGGAATTAAAATTTTTTTGTAAGAATTAATTTTTTTTAATAAGAATTAAAATTTTATTTGTTAGAATTAAATTATTTCTGGTATGAATTAAATTTTTTTTGTAAGAATTAAATTTTTTTGGTAAGAATTAAATTTTTATTTGTAAGAATTAATTTTTTTTGAGAAAAATTTTTTTTCGTTAGAATTAATTTTTTTCGATAGAATTAATTTTTTTTTGGCAAGAATTAAAAATTTTTTCGTTAGAATTTAATTTTTTTGTTAGAAATATATATTTTTGTAAGAATTAATTTTTTTTTGAGAAATAAATTTTTATTGTAAGAATTAAATTGGTTTTGTTAGAATTAATTTTTTTTCTCTAAGAATTACTTTTGTTTTTCGAGAAATAATTTTTTTTGCAAGAATTAAATTTTTATTTGTAAGAATAAATTTTTTTTGAGAAAAATTTTTTTTTCGTTAGAATTAATTTTTTTTTTCGATAGAATTAATTTTTTTTCCACGAATTTAAATTTTTTTTCATTAGAATTAAATTTTTTTTTGTTAGAATTAAATGTTTTTTGTAAGATTTAATTTTTTTTTGAGAAATGAATTTTTTTTGTAAGAATTAAAATGGTTTTGTAAACATTCAATTTTTTTCTGTAAGAATTAATTTTGTTTTTTTGAGAAATAAATTTCTTTTGTAAGAATTTACTTATTTTGTAAGAATTAATTTTTTTTTGTTAGAATCAAATTTTTATTTGTAAGAATTAAATTTTTATTCGTAAGAAATTTTTTTTTTGCAAGAATTAAATTTTTAATTGTTTGAATTGAATTTTTCTTGTAAGAATTAATTTTTTAGCTGTAAGACCTAATTTTTTTTGAGAAAATTATTTTTTTCGTTAGAATTAATTTTTTTTCTCAATAGAATTAATTTTTTTTTGCAAGAATTAAAACTTTTTTCGTTAGAATTTAATTTTTTTTGTTAGAATTGAATTTTTTTTGAAAGAATTAAATTTTTTTTGTAAGAATTAAATTTTTTCGTGTAAGAATTTAATTTCTTTGTAAGAATTAATTTTTTTTGTAAAATTTAAATTTTTTTTGGAAGAATTCATTTTTTTTGTAAGAATTAAATTTTTATATGTTAGAATTAAATTTTTCTTGTAAGAATTAAATTTTTTTTGTAAGAATTAAATTTTTATTTGTAAGAATTAAAATTTTATTAGTTAGAATTAAATTTTTTGTGCAAGAATTAAATTGATTTGGTAAGAATTATAAAGTTTTATTTGTTTGAATTAAATTTTTCTTGTACGAATTAAATTTTTATTTGTAAGAATTAAAATTTTTTTGTAACAATTAAATGTTTTCGTGTAAGAATTTAATTGTTTTGTAAGAATTACATTTTTTTGGTTAGACTTACATTTTTTTGTAAGAATTACATTTTTTGTAAGAATTAAATTTTTATTTGTAAGAATTAATTTTTTTTTGAGAAAAATTTTTTTTCGTTAGAATTAATTTTTTTTCGATAGAATTAATTTTTTGTGCAAGAATTAAATTTTTATTTGTAAGAATTAATTTTCTTTTTGAGAAATAATTTTTTTTGGAAGAATTTAATTATTTTGTAGGAATTGTTACGAGCCGGGGCTGCGGCAACGCGAGAGGCCGGCGAGAGGGGTATTTCCCAAGGAATACGGTTTATGAATTTGTTAGTTAGAGGGCGGACGAACCTGATGCGAAATCAGGGAGCCGCAGGATTATCGGAAACGAGGACGAACCTGATGCGAAATCTGGGAGCCTCTAGGAATGGAGTCACTCACGGACGAACCTGATGCGAAATCAGGGAGCCGCAGGAGGGTGATTATTCGTGAACGAACCCGATGCGAAATCGGGGAGTCACTAGGATGATGTTCACAGACGAACTCGACGCGAAGTCGAGGAGCTGTTAGGAGGTTGGATTATTCACAGACGAACCTGGTGCGTAACCAGGGAGCTGTTCGGAAGGTGGTTGACTTACAGACGAACCTGATGCGAAATCAGGGAGCTGTAGGATACGGACGAACCTGATGCGAAATCAGGGAGCCGCAGGAGAGGTTAAACGTGGACGAACCCGATGCGAAATCGGGGAGCCACTAGGTTGGAGAAGATTCCTTTTTTGGTATTGGATGCGAAAGACCCTGATGTGAAATCAGGGAGTCGCGGGAAATGTTAGTATTGCCTCGTAACTCTTAATTAATATTTGATACAACTCGAGCGGTAAAGTTGTATCGGTGGGTATATGCTACTAATATTATAAGGATCGCTGGGTAAAAGATGGGTTTTAACGAATCTGACTCAATTTAGACGTGAACACCATTCGTGTATTCAATAACTAATTATTGTACAAATGTAAGTGTCGCGATTAAATAGTGTAGTAAAAGTGTATGAATTACCACTAATTTGCGCGGTGTTGACGCACTGGCGATGCGGGGCGTACGAGTGGTTATTCAGAGAAGCCAAATAGAATATAAACCGAACTCGCGGATTCTATGAGGTTAACTATGATTCCGATGGAGACTTTAGCTCGATCTTACTAGATTTAACCAACTCTGTACGAGCGTGACACGACGTTACTCTACGCGTGACTGTGCTGCTTTGAACCGAAGAGGGTAGAAACCAAAGGGTTTATACAGGGTGTTCCGAAAATGGTGCGGTATATTAAAGGGGGTGATTCGGGGGGTGATTGCAAACAACTTTTTCCTTTGCGAAAATGCCCTCCGAGGTTTCGTTAACGAGATATTAATAAAAAGCACCGACCAATCAGAGCGCGAGCCTTCCGCTGGAGGTCCCGCGCTAGCGTGGCCGCGCGCCGGGCCGCGCTGCGACTACGAACAAGCAAGGCGGCATGCATCGAAGGAAATTGCGTAGAATGGCAAATGAAAAAGACGTAACAAAAAAATCGAACCTTTTGCCATGGTTTGTTTGCCATTTAAAGCGAATAATGAATAAAGGATAAATGGAAGAAAATCACGTGTAACGTAAAAAGACGAATACACATTTTTTTTCGAAGATTCGAAAATAATAATTATTTGAAGTGGGAGGATAAGGAATACGTAAAATTCCTTGTGTTAATAACATATCCACGAAAAGGTAATGTAACAGGAAATTAACGAAAAGTGATCGTAGTTCGTTATTGTGATAAAAATCCGTAACTCAATAACGGCCAGCACTGTTGCTTATAGCGATTAAGTCTGTTTAAAAAGCCCGAATAAATATTTTCGTACGAGAATTTTGAGAATTATCGCCGGAAATAAGCCATAGCTTGCGTTAAATTTAAAAATGAATGATCACCATTAAAGTAACTAAAACTCACCCGTGTCGAAAATTCACCTGCAACTTGAAAACTTGTGTCACTGGGTCACTGAACCGATCCTGGTCATCGATGGACGAGCCCAGTGCACAGCTGATCCCAGGTATACGACACTACCCAAAGTTAAGGGTCGCAATGTCAGGTGCGTCCAGGTCAACGTACCGAATACTCACTTCACTGCACGGCTACTAACACTGATCACTTTATTTACTTTTTATGGAACGTGTTGTTCCTACGTTTTAAAGCCGCGACGCTAACCGACGAAACGTATCCTCACTTGGTGTTTCGATATTGGGATATTCTAGCGCAAACATTTCTGCAACGCGATTTCTAGCTGACTGACAGGATTTTTTCCAAGCAACTTCCGCTACCCCCATGTAGCTTCTCTGGTTCCATTATGAGTTAACTCCCACCAAGCCAAGAGGCTTTAGGTAAAAAGAAGCCAGCACATTTTCGGAACACACGTGTTTTGCAGAAGTGCAACGAAAACTTTCACAAAAGCCCGCGCTCCGTCCTTCTACTGTCAATGTACCCATTGCTTCGAGATAGAAAACAGACACCACGTGTATCGGTTCGAAAGGGTCCGAAGGGAAGAGACGCAGAAAGTCTTCGAGTTGCTATAAAGAAGAAAATGCATACCATTCCTGTTTCCCCTTTCTGACACCCTGAGTTCACTTCTGCTACGAGGCGGAACCAATTAAGTCATAAATTATCCGAAACTGTAGGAAACCGTTCTCTACCGCCGACTTGCGGGACAATACGGTCATAAACCGCGACCCTGGCGAAATGCTCTGGCTGATCAGCCTGATTAATATTGGAGAACTAGAAATTACAGAGTATTATCCAGCATCAATACGTCTCGCGGAGAGACACCGGAAAAGAAGGGATAGTCCGCTGACTGCGCGTAGTCCCGCCTGCTTCGTCCTACCCTCAAATTAAAGACGGATCCCTTATCTCTCGAGTATAAACACGTGCTCAAATTTCAAAACACAAGCACGCATCGACGTATTCGGTGCGAGAGACTGTGGGCTTGAGGTCCGATTGGCCCCAAACTAACCAATCTGCCCTGGATCCCTCCCAAACGGCCACTGTCCTGAAGAGGCCCTCTTCACAGCGATATCTCCTCCACAAGGCCAACCTTCTCTCGCACGGAATACGTCGACGCATGCTTTTGTTTGGAAATTCGAGCGCGTGTTTAGACACGAGAGATAAGCAGGCCCAAATGGCTAGTTCAGGACCAATCGAACTTCAAGCCCGCCTTCTCTCGCACGGAATACATCAACGCGTCTCGTCCCTGAATTGGGGGACAATCCGGGACATGTATTATCCTGATGCCAGAACACATCGAAATGTCCTTTACCGTTTCACGTCGAGGTCGCGATTGTAAAAATCAGAAAAATTACTACCACATTCGCTGCTATGTTTTCTGTAAATTAAGCTTATTTCTAGAGTAATGCAGCTGATATTAACGTCGCAGTAAGCTGTTAAAGGCAATGGTGCGCCCCGTCTCAGGTAAAGCAGCCGCGCGCGATTACAGTCAGCTGACCGTACCGCTACCACCCCACATTTCTTCAGTGAGGTCAAAAAACAGATCGGCAGAATTGCAGGAGAATTTTACTAACCCACTCTTGGCCAATCATACTGTTTTTATAATAATCTCCCCCCCCCAAGACAAAACATCGCGATTTTCGTGATGCTTTTACAAAAGAAGGGAAAACGACCTACAAGTCTTTCGTAAGCAAAAGTGTAAAAGAGAATTGTCGGGTGTAGTGTAATGTAGTGTACTTATCGCTAGGTATTGCGGGGTGTTGGGTTCAGTTGTCGCTGGGCACCACGTAGCCCATCTCCAGCCAGTGGTTGATGACATCTAGTGGGGTTGTACGAGTAGCTGGTCCAGCGTCAGCGTTGCAGTGATGCTATCCTTCTGATCCCCATCAGCATCTCCGTGCTGGTTGTTGTTTGCAGGGGCGGCGTATGGGAAGGGGTTGAGTACTCCTCAGGTAGAGCCTCACTGCTTACCAGGGTATGTTTCGGGACCAGGGTGATCAGGACCATATTTGGGTAGACGGTCGGCTTACCGTTTTGCCGTGGACGGAAAATAGGCGTGTTTTAATTTGTCCTGATGCTTTGTAATTAATTTATGGCGTGTTTGTAATACTACGTTGTTCATATCCATTATGTCCATTATCTGGTACGGTCCAATGTAATGTGGATCAAATTTACTGGTTCGTGGTTCCTTGAGTACGTAACCAAAATCGCCTACGTTAAACGTTGCTGGTTTTGCACGGATATCGTAATAATTTTTCGAACAATTTTTTGCTTTGTTTAGATTATCGGAAGCTATATTACGAATACTAGTCATGTGCGTTATCAGTTCTATTAGGTATTCTCCGTATGACTTTAATTTTTCACCGGTTGGAAAAGAGCTTGGTTCTCGAGCTGGCTTGCCAAAGATTAATTCGTACGGAGTGAAATTTGTTGCTTCATGAACGGATGTATTGTAAGAAAACATTGCGAATTGTATTAATAGATCCCAGTCTTCATAATTATCCATGTAATGCTTAAGATATTCGGTGAGGACGATGTGGCTTCGTTCCAGAGACCCATTAGTTTGTGGTCTATATCCCGAGGTTGTGATTTGTTTAATTTTAAATATTTCAGATAGGTTGGTCATAAGTGTTCCAATGAAGCTAGTTCCTTTGTCTGTTAGTATTGCGCGAGGTGTACCATAAATTGCGATGAAATGTCTGGCAAAAGCATCTGCAATTGTAGTAGCTCGAATGTTAGGTATTGCTACGGCTACGCAATATTTCGTTAGATTATCTTGAATGGTGAGAATGTGTCTGTTCCCACTGGGTGTAATTGGTAAAGGTCCCACTGTATCTAAGGAAATTTTGTCAAAGGCTCCTATAGGTGTGTCGGTGATCAACATCGGCTGACGAGTTTTCGCTCGGACTAATTTTTGTTCTTGACAACTCTGGCATCTTCGGATGTAGTCTTGAATGTCATTACTCATTTGTGGCCAATGGAATTTTGATCGGATACGTTTGTATGTCTTCGTTACTCCTTTATGTCCTCCAATTAAACTGTCGTGAGCCTCGCAGATGATGTGCTGTCTGTCCTCTTCGGATGGTGTGGTGATGGTACAGTTGCATAGAATAATCTGCAGACCTGTTCCCATGAAAACCTCTTCTAAAATCTTGACGAATTCATTGGATGGTATTTTATGAAGGTCCCCCGTAGCAGAAATTCGAAATGATTTAATCTGATTTTGATCCAAGGTGTGTCGAAGAGTTTTCAATCCATCGAGCACATCTACTCTTTTAATATTATCAAAGAAGTTTTCTGAGATTATTATACTGAAAGTTTTAAATAGTCCATTGTCCGTAGTTATCACCTGTCCCTTTTTTGGTTGTGCTGCCAGAAGATTTGCTTTATTAATCATTTCTGTGTCTAGTAGTAATTTTCCAACGGGGTTTACTAAATTGCAATCGGCAGAACTGAAATGTACGTGATGTCCTTCTTCAGCAGTAAAGGTATTTGAAGAGACAATAATTTGATGTGGTTGGTCTAATGGGATCTCTTCCAGATCACCAAGGTCGGTTGAATTTTCGGTTTCGGTAGTGAAGAATGGGTAAGGGTCAAGCGTGCGGTCAAAGACCCTAGATTCAGTTGACCTGCTGTCAGGTGGTTGTCCCACACTTGCTTCGGCTGTAGTCCCTGCAGGTAGCTGGTTTATTGAGGGTTGTAAAAGTTCATCCATGACTTCTAAGGATACTTGCGGTGTACTGAGTAATTCTTGTTGAATATTTCCTGCATTTTCTATGACAGTATTGTCGGTCGGCTCCTCAAAGGATATTAGATCGTCGAATGAGGTCTGGTCCTTATCTAAAGGGACGATTTGTGTGGAATTTGCTACGGGCGAGAAACTGTTTATGGTTTCCTGGCGTTCATCTGGCATGGTTACCTTTTGAGATAGGCTGGGGAAAGATCGGTTCTTGTATATTACTGGAGAATGTTGAACGTTCCCACGTGCGGTTTCTTCTGTTTCATCTGAACTGCTACTTGTCTCTCGGTACTTGGGTCGATTTTCCCTATCTCGTCGTAACTGTCGTATGCGATGTCCGATTGCTTCGGCGTTCGCTTCTGTTTTCGGTATCTGGGCTTTGAAGTCGGGATCCTGAAGCTCTCGTGGAATAAGTGGTAGGCAGGCAGACGTGGGGTTGCGTGATAATGCGTCTGCGTTCTTATTCGTCTTTCCAGATTTATGGACAACCTGGTACTCGTACTCTAAAAGTCGGAGCTTCCACTTCATAAGTCTTGAAGTGGGGTCCTTAACAGAATGTAACCAGACTAGTGGTCTGTGATCTGTAACGAGGGTGAATGGGGTTCCGTAAATGAAAGGCCTGAAGTATCTTACGGCGTAAACCATGGCCAAACATTCCTTTTCAGTAGCCGAATAATTCTTCTCAGGTTTATTTAGGCTGCGAGATGCGTAAGCAATCGGCAGATCGTTTCCTATCTCCCCTTGACTAAGTACGGCTCCAATAGCGTAATCAGATGCATCTGTTGTGACGATAAATGGTTTACTAAAATCTGGGTATTGCAATATGGGTTGTTGACAAAGTTCGTTACGTAATTGCTTAAAACTTTGGTCTTGTTCTTCTGTCCATTTAAATTTGATGCCTTTTCCTAATAAATTAATTAAAGGTTTTGCTTTTGTGGTGAAATTAGGTACGAATCTTCGGTAATATCCTACAAGTCCTAAGAATTGTTGAATGTTCTTCTGCGTTGTTGGTATGGGAAAATCTTGAACAGCTTTTAATTTCCTAGGGTCAGGTCTTACTCCTTCCTTTGAAATAATGTGTCCAAGGTATGCAACTTCCTTTCGCAGGAATTGGCACTTGTTGGTCTGGAGGGTTAATCCATGTTCTCGAAGGCGGGTTAACAGTTTTTTGACTTTAATATTATGTTCCTGTAATGATGATGCGTAAATTACTATGTCGTCCAAATAGACAAAGAGGTCTGTTCCTTGGAGTCCAGTGAGTGCTTGATCCATCAGGCGTTGAAAGGTGGGTGGTGCGTTCTTTAATCCGAAGGGCATTCGAGAAAATTCGTTTGGAGTAGTGAATGCTGTTGTTGATTTATCTTTCGGATCCATCTCTATTTGATGAAATCCACTAGCGAGATCAAAGACTGAAAAATATTTAGCTCCTCCTAGCCGATCTAAAATCTTCGTGATTTGAGGTAATGGATACTTATCAGATATTGTTATTTCATTGAGGCCGCGGAAATCTATTACCAGACGCCAACGTTTCACTCCGTTTTCGTCTTCTTTCTTCGGGACGATCCATAAAGGTGAGTTGTATGGAGATTTAGAGGGTGTAATTATACCGTTTGATAATAACGCGCTGATTTGTTTTTGGATTTCCTTTTGGTGAATGAGAGGATAACGATATTGTCTTGTGTTGATCGGAATATCGTTTGATGTATGAATTGAATGTTTAAATTCGCGAGCCTTCCCAAGTTTATCTCCAGGAAGATAAAATCGGTCGGGAAAATCTGTGACTAAATGGGTAACGAAATCTAATTCTTCCCTATTTAAATGTTTTGTGTTTAGGGCTTCTAAAATTTTTTGTATTCTATCTTCACTTGTTTTGAATTTTGACGGGTGTTCTGCAGCTAAGTAAAAATCTTCTTCTGATGAACCGAAAATTTCGAATGGCTCCAATGCTTGTGGTTTTATCTCTACGTCTAGGGGTACATCGCTGGTATTTGTTGCCATAACGTAACACTTTCCTTCACTATTCCTCACAACTGCTTCTCCTATGTAGAGATGTTCGAGGGTCTTGATACGTGGTAGATATCCTTCCTTCATCCCGCGGTTTGTTATAGTTATAGCAATCTGTTGCGACGTCCTAGGTTCGATACGATGTTTGGTCGACGTTGGTAGTGTTCCTGTTTGAGGTAGGTCTTGATAGTTTGAAAAACGTAGTGGTCGGGTTGGTTTGTTCTTTAACACCAAAGTCCCATGATAATAGGAAATTTCGGCCTCCTCTTGTTTTAAAAATGGGCTTCCTATAAGTCCATCTGCTTCTATTGCAAGCTCTTTTACCACATAGAAAAGTGCGGGAGCTTCGTGGATATGAAGAATTGTTATTCCTAAAGTGTGAATTGGATTAGTAGTAATTCCGGTTAATTCGATTTCTTCCCTAGAGTTTATCGCGGCTTTTTGTCCTAGGGCGTTAATGACTACTAAATTAACGGATGCTCCACCATCGATTAGGAATTCTCCCGTTCCTGACTCCAGTTCTGGAACCTTGATGTTGATCCGTGGGGCAGGTGCTTCCTTGATGAGGGTTTCTCTTCGAAGCGGACTGTCCTTTGGCGAGCTTCTTTGTTTCCGCTCATCGTGTCGCCTATACGTTGAGCGCGATCGAAGTTTAAAGATTTGTTTGATTCAACGGACGAATCTCGCGAGTCTCGTTGATATCTCGGGCTACGCGGATGTTTCCTACAGGATTTTCCGTCATGTCCGGTCGTACCGCAATGCCAGCAATATAAACTTGGCTTGCGATTTGTATCGGGATTTTTTAAAATAGAATAATGTTTTTCCCCATCATCTGCGTACGATGAGTCGGAGCGATAAGAAGGGGATCTCGAGAGGCTCCGGTGACGCAAGGTCCAGGCCGTCGTACGTGTCCGTCCTTCTCGTTCCTCTTCAAAACCAGATGTTTTCGTAGACCGATCCCTGTTCTGGTCGTATCTACTTGGAGAGTGCGGGTACGACACTTCACGGTCGTGGTTTCGAGAGTCTTCCGCGTAATGGTCTCGACGAGACCACCGGGAGGGTGATTCATTACGGGGCGACTGTCGTCTATTCCTTAATTTTCGGTCTATCTGTAGCACGGCGTCGTAAGCTTGTTCAAGTGTTTTGATGTCTTGAATCTGAGCCGACACTTTCCAGGAAATTCGATCCGGTAAACCGTCGATGAAGTTTTCTTTAACGTCCTTTTCCATTTCTTTGACGAAGTCTTCAGCGTGATCCAGATACCTTTCCCGAATAGCTCCGCGCGCACAGTAAACGAGATGACAAGTCCTGTCGACGTACTGTCGCAGGCTTTCTCCTTCGCGAATTCGTAGTTTCGCGATTTCTACTTGGAAGTATGACAAACTTCTTCCCGGCGCGAATCTCTTTTTCAAATGTTGAACTAATTTCTTAACAGATTCGAATTTATGCTCTAAGGTGCACCTGCGTGCCGGACCGATCAGTTTCGTTAGAATTATCGCAAGATACTCGGCTTCCGTACCCTCAGGAATCAAAGTTAACCCGTCTTCCACATTTTGTGCAAAGCGCGTCAAGGGTGGACTTTCACCGTCGAAGGTTGGAATTGACATTGTAATGTTTTGTATACATGTCCGTTGCGTCAAGAGTGACATTGAGTTTGCAATTGAAACTGTCAGGTTCATAATGTCGTTAGACGAGACGTTCGCCTGTGCGCTTGTCATTTTGAAAATTACTAAGTGACTCGACTAGAGAAAACTAGTATATTGTCGATAATAAATAATGAGTGATTTTAACGTATTTAAAAAACCCAAATTTGACGGCGATTCTAATGCAGTAGCATCCCACCGCTGTCACCAGTTCTGTTACGAGCCGGGGCTGCGGCAACGCGAGAGGCCGGCGAGAGGGGTATTTCCCAAGGAATACGGTTTATGAATTTGTTAGTTAGAGGGCGGACGAACCTGATGCGAAATCAGGGAGCCGCAGGATAATCGGAAACGAGGACGAACCTGATGCGAAATCAGGGAGCCTCTAGGAATGGAGTCACTCACGGACGAACCTGATGCGAAATCAGGGAGCCGCAGGAGGGTGATTATTCGTGAACGAACCCGATGCGAAATCGGGGAGTCACTAGGATGATGTTCACAGACGAACTCGACGCGAAGTCGAGGAGCTGTTAGGAGGTTGGATTATTCACAGACGAACCTGGTGCGTAACCAGGGAGCTGTTCGGAAGGTGGTTGACTTACAGACGAACCTGATGCGAAATCAGGGAGCTGTAGGATACGGACGAACCTGATGCGAAATCAGGGAGCCGCAGGAGAGGTTAAACGTGGACGAACCCGATGCGAAATCGGGGAGCCACTAGGTTGGAGAAGATTCCTTTTTTGGTATTGGATGCGAAAGACCCTGATGTGAAATCAGGGAGTCGCGGGAAATGTTAGTATTGCCTCGTAACTCTTAATTAATATTTGATACAACTCGAGCGGTAAAGTTGTATCGGTGGGTATATGCTACTAATATTATAAGGATCGCTGGGTAAAAGATGGGTTTTAACGAATCTGACTCAATTTAGACGTGAACACCATTCGTGTATTCAATAACTAATTATTGTACAAATGTAAGTGTCGCGATTAAATAGTGTAGTAAAAGTGTATGAATTACCACTAATTTGCGCGGTGTTGACGCACTGGCGATGCGGGGCGTACGAGTGGTTATTCAGAGAAGCCAAATAGAATATAAACCGAACTCGCGGATTCTATGAGGTTAACTATGATTCCGATGGAGACTTTAGCTCGATCTTACTAGATTTAACCAACTCTGTACGAGCGTGACACGACGTTACTCTACGCGTGACTGTACTGCTTTGAACCGAAGAGGGTAGAAACCAAAGGGTTTATATAGTCCCAAAAATGAGTGGGGATTAGTTGGAAATTTCCATATAAGGAAATTCTTCGGGGTCGTCGTCGTGTCACTCCCGTTCCCATGATCGTCAACCAGATGGTCGAGAGCACTTCCCCCATTAGTGGTGTGTGATAAGCAAAAGGATTTTAGGGCGTTTTCCCTTCGCAGACGCGAGCTCGAAAAAACGGTTGAGAGCGGCGTATGGGAAAATTCCACATACGTAACAGAATTAAAATTTTTTGGTAATAATTAAATTTTTTTTATAAGAATTAAAATTTTAATTGTTAGAATTAAATTATTTCTGGTATGAATTAATTTTTTTTTGTAAGAATTACATTTTTTTGGTAAGAATTAAATTTTTATTTGTAAGAATTAATTTTTTTTGAGAAAAATTTTTTTTCGATAGAATTAATTTTTTTTGAGAAAAATTTTTTTTCGATAGAATTAATTTTTTTTGAGAAAAATTTTTTTTCGATAGAATTAATTTTTTTTCGATAGAATTAAATTTTTTTTGCAAGAATTAAATTTTTTTTCGTTAGAATTAAATGTTATTTGTTAGAATTAAATGTTTTTTAAGAATTAATTTTTTTTTTGAGAAATAATTTTTTTTGTAAGAATTAAATTTTTATTTGTTAGAATTAAATTTTTTTTGTAAGAATTACATTTTTTTGTAAGAATTACATTTTCTGTAAGAATTAAATTTTTATTTGTAATAATTAAATTTTTATTTGTAAGAATTAAACTTATATTAGTTAGAATTCAATTTCTTTTCGCAAGAATTAAATTTTTTTTGGCAAGAATTAAAGGTTTAATTTGTTTGAATTAAATTTTTCTTGTAAGAATTAAATTTTGATTTGTAAGAATTAAAATTTTTTTGTAACAATTAAATGTTTTCGTGTAAGAATTTTATTTTTTGTAAGAATTAAATTTTTATTTGTAAGAATTAATTTTTTTTTTAGAAAAATTTTTTTTCGTTAGAATTAATTTTTTTTCGATAGAATTAATTTTTTGTGCAAGAATTAAATTTTTATTTGTAAGAATTAATTTTTTTTGAGAAAATTTTTTCTTCGTTAGAATTAATTTTTTTTTCGATAGAATTAAATTTTTGTTGCAAGAATTAAATTTTTTTTCTTTAGAATTAATTTTTTTTTGCTAGAATTAAATGTTTTTTGTAAGATTTAATTTTTGTTTTGAGAAATAATTTTTTTTTGTTAGAATTAAATTGGTTTTGTTAGAATTAATTTTTTTTCTGTAAGAATTAATTTTCTTTATGAGAAATAATTTTTTTTGGAAGAATTTAATTATTTTGTAGGAATTAAAATTTTTTTGTAAGAATTAAATTTTTTTTATAAGAATTAAAATTTTATTTGTTAGAATTAAATTATTTCTGGTATGAATTAAATTTTTTTTGTAAGAATTAAATTTTTTTGGTAAGAATTAAATTTTTATTTGTAAGAATTAATTTTTTTTGAGAAAAATTTTTTTTCGTTAGAATTAATTTTTTTTCGATAGAATTAATTTTTTTTTGGCAAGAATTAAAAATTTTTTCGTTAGAATTTAATTTTTTTTGTTAGAAATATATATTTTTGTAAGAATTAATTTTTTTTTGAGAAATAAATTTTTATTGTAAGAATTAAATTGGTTTTGTTAGAATTAATTTTTTTTCTCTAAGAATTAATTTTGTTTTTTTGAGAAATGAATTTTTTTGCAAGAATTAAAATGGTTTTGTAAACATTAAATTTTTTTCTGTAAGAATTAATTTTGTTTTTTTGAGAAATAAATTTCTTTTGTAAGAATTTACTTATTTTGTAAGAATTAATTTTTTTTGTTAGAATCAAATTTTTATTTGTAAGAATTAAATTTTTATTCGTAAGAAATTTTTTTTTGCAAGAATTAAATTTTTAATTGTTTGAATTGAATTTTTCTTGTAAGAATTAATTTTTTAGCTGTAAGAATTAATTTTTTTTGAGAAAATTATTTTTTTCGTTAGAATTAATTTTTTTTCTCAATAGAATTATTTTTTTTTTGCAAGAATTAAAACTTTTTTCGTTAGAATTTAATTTTTTTGTTAGAATTAAATTTTTTTTGTAAGAATTCAATTTTTTTTGTAAGAATTAAATTTTTTCGTGTAAGAATTTAATTTCTTTGTGAGAATTAATTTTTTTTGTAAAATTTAAATTTTTTTTGGAAGAATTAATTTTTTTTGTAAGAATTAAATTTTTATATGTTAGAATTAAATTTATTCTTGTAAGAATTAAATTTTTTTTGTAAGAATTAAATTTTTATTTGTAAGAATTAAAATTTTATTAGTTAGAATTAAATTTTGTTTTGCAAGAATTAAATTGATTTGGTAAGAATTAAAAAGTTTTATTTGTGTGAATTAAATTTTTCTTGTAAGAATTAAATTTTTATTTGTAAGAATTTAATTTTTTGTTAGAAGTATTTTTTTTTGTAAAATTTAAATTTTTTTTGGAAGAATTAATTACTTTTGTAAGAATTCAATTTTTATTTGCAAGAATTCAATTTTTATTTGATAGAAATAATTTTTTTTTGTAAGAATTACATTTTTTTGTAAGAATTAATTTTTTTTTGCGAAATAAATTTGTATTGTAAGAATTAAATTGGTTATGTTAGAATTAAATTTTTTTCTGTAAGAATTAATTATGTTCTTTGAGAAATAATTTTTTTTGTAAGAATTTAATTATTTTGTAAGAATTAAATTTTTATTTGATAGAATTAAAATTTTTTTTCTAAGTATTAAATTTTTCTGGTAAAAATAATTTTTTTTTTGTTAGAATTAAATTCGTTTGTAAGAATAAATTTTTTTTTGTAAGAATTAAATTTTTTTTGTAAGAATTAAAATTTTTTTGTAAGAATTAAATTTTTATTTGTAAGAATTAAATTTTTTTTGTAACAATTAAATTTTTTCGGGGAAGAATTTAATTTTTTTGTTCGAATTAATTTTTTTTTTGTAAAATTTAAATTTTTTTGTAAGAATTATTTTTTTTTTGAGAAATAAAATTCTATTTGTAAGAATTAAAATTTCTTTTGTAACAATTAAATTTTTTCGGTTAAGAATTTATTTTTTTTTGAAAAAATTAATTTTTGTTTGAGAAATAAATTTTGATTGTAAGAATTAAATTTTTATTTGTTAGAATTAAATTTTTTTTGTTAGTATTAAATTTTTTTGGTAAGAATTAAATATTTATTTGTTAGAATTAAATTTTTTTTGTATGAATTAAATTTTTTGTAAGAATTAAATTTTTATTTGTAATAATTCAATTTTTATTTGTAAGAATTAAAATTATATTAGTTAGAATTAAATTTCTTTTTGCAAAAATTAAATTTTTTTGGCAAGAATTAAAAAGTTTTATTTGTTTGAATTAAATTTTTCATGTAAGAATTAAATTTTGATTTGTAAGAATTAAAATTTTTTTGTAACAATTAAATGTTTTCGTGTAAGAATTTATTTTTTTTTAAGAATTAAATTTTTATTTGTAAGAATAAATTTTTTTTTGAGAAAAAAATTTTTTCGTTAGAATTAATTTTTTTTCGATAGAATTAATTTTTTGTGCAAGAATTAAATTTTTATTTGTAAGAATTAATTTTTTTTGAGAAATAAATTTTTTTTGTAAGAATTAACTTTTTTTTGTCAAAATAAAATTTTTATTTGTAAGAATAAATTTTTTTGAGAAAATTTTTTTTTCGTTAGAATTAAATTTTTTTGTTAGAATTAAATGTTTTTTGTAAGATTTAAAACTTTTTTCGTTAGAATTTAATTTTTTTTGTTAGAATTAAATTATTTCTGGTAAGAATTAAATTTTTTTGTAAGAATTAAATTTTTTCTTCAGAATTAATTTTTTTTCGATAGAATTAATTTTTTTTTGCAAGAATTAAAATTTTTTTCGTAAGAATTTAATTTTTTTTGTTAGAATTAAATTTTTTTTGTAAGAATTAATTTTTTTTTAGAAATCAATTTTTATTGGAAGAATTAAATTGGGTTTGTTAGAATTAATTTTTTTTCTGTAAGAATTAATTTTGTTTTTTTTTGAGAAATAAATTTTTTTTTGTAAGAATTTAATTATTTTGTATGAATTAAATTTTTTTTGTAAGAATTATATTTTTATTTGTAAGAATTAAATTTTTTCGTGTAAGAATTTAATTTTTTTGTAAGAATTAAATTTTTATTTGTAAGAATTAAATTTTTTTTTCTAACAATTTAATTTTTTCGGGGAAGAATTTAGTTTTTTTGTTCGAATTAATTTTTTTTTGTAAAATTTAAATTTTTTTGTAAGAATTTTTTTTTTTTTGAGAAATAAAATTTTATTTGTAAGAATTAAAATTTCTTTTGTAACAATTAAATTTTTTCGGTTAAGAATTTATTTTTTTTTTGAGAAATAAATTTTGATTGTAAGAATTAAATTTTTATTTGTTAGAATTAAATTTTTTTTGTTAGTATTAAATTTTTTTGGTAAGAATTAAATATTTATTTGTTAGAATTAAATTTTTTTTGTATGAATTAATTTTTTTTGAGAAAATTTTTTTTCGTTAGAATTAATTTTTTTTTCGATAGAATTAAATTTTTTTTGCATGAATTAAATTTTTTTTCGTTAGAATTAAATGTTTTTTGTTAGAATTAAATGTTTTTTTGAGAATTAATTTTTTTTTGAGAAATAATTTTTTTTTGTAAGAATTAAATTTTTATTTGTTAGAATTAAATTTTTTTTGTTAGTATTAAATTTTTTTGGTAAGAATTAAATATTTATTTGTTAGAATTAAATTTTTTTTGTATGAATTAAATTTTTTGTAAGAATTAAATTTTTATTTGTAATAATTCAATTTTTATTTGTAAGAATTAAAATTATATTAGTTAGAATTAAATTTCTTTTTGCAAAAATTAAATTTTTTTGGCAAGAATTAAAAAGTTTTATTTGTTTGAATTAAATTTTTCATGTAAGAATTAAATTTTGATTTGTAAGAATTAAAATTTTTTTGTAACAATTAAATGTTTTCGTGTAAGAATTTATTTTTTTTTAAGAATTAAATTTTTATTTGTAAGAATAAATTTTTTTTTGAGAAAAAAATTTTTTCGTTAGAATTAATTTTTTTTCGATAGAATTAATTTTTTGTGCAAGAATTAAATTTTTATTTGTAAGAATTAATTTTTTTTGAGAAAATTTTTTTTTCATTAGAATTAAATTTTTTTGTTAGAATTAAATGTTTTTTGTAAGATTTAAAACTTTTTTCGTTAGAATTTAATTTTTTTTGTTAGAATTAAATTATTTCTGGTAAGAATTAAATTTTTTTGTAAGAATTAAATTTTTTCTTCAGAATTAATTTTTTTTCGATAGAATTAATTTTTTTTTGCAAGAATTAAAATTTTTTTCGTAAGTATTTAATTTTTTTTGTTAGAATTAAATTTTTTTTGTAAGAATTAATTTTTTTTTAGAAATCAATTTTTATTGGAAGAATTAAATTGGGTTTGTTAGAATTAATTTTTTTTCTGTAAGAATTAATTTTGTTTTTTTTTGAGAAATAAATTTTTTTTTGTAAGAATTTAATTATTTTGTATGAATTAAATTTTTTTTGTAAGAATTATATTTTTATTTGTAAGAATTAAATTTTTTCGTGTAAGAATTTAATTTTTTTGTAAGAATTAAATTTTTATTTGTAAGAATTAAATTTTTTTTTCTAACAATTTAATTTTTTCGGGGAAGAATTTAGTTTTTTTGTTCGAATTAATTTTTTTTTGTAAAATTTAAATTTTTTTGTAAGAATTTTTTTTTTTTTGAGAAATAAAATTTTATTTGTAAGAATTAAAATTTCTTTTGTAACAATTAAATTTTTTCGGTTAAGAATTTATTTTTTTTGAAAAAATTAATTTTTTTTTTGAGAAATAAATTTTGATTGTAAGAATTAAATTTTTATTTGTTAGAATTAAATTTTTTTTGTTAGTATTAAATTTTTTTGGTAAGAATTAAATATTTATTTGTTAGAATTAAATTTTTTTTGTATGAATTAATTTTTTTTGAGAAAATTTTTTTTCGTTAGAATTAATTTTTTTTTCGATAGAATTAAATTTTTTTTGCATGAATTAAATTTTTTTTCGTTAGAATTAAATGTTTTTTGTTAGAATTAGATGTTTTTTTGAGAATTAATTTTTTTTTGAGAAATAATTTTTTTTTGTAAGAATTAAATTTTTATTTGTTAGAATTAATTTTTTTTTGTAAGAGTTACATTTTTTTGTAAGAATTACATTTTTTGTAAGAATTAAATTTTTATTTGTAATAATTCAATTTTTATTTGTAAGAATTAAAATTATATTAGTTAGAATTAAATTTCTTTTTGCAAGGATTAAATTTTTTTGGCAAGAATTAAAAAGTTTTATTTGTTTGAATTAAATTTTTCATGTAAGAATTAAATTTTGATTTGTAAGAATTAAAATTTTTTTGTAACAATTAAATGTTTTCGTGTAAGAATTTAATTTTTTGTAAGAATTAAATTTTTATTTGTAAGAATAAATTTTTTTTTGAGAAAAATTTTTTTCGTTAGAATTAATTTTTTTTCGATAGAATTAATTTTTTGTGCAAGAATTAAATTTTTATTTGTAAGAATTAATTTTTTTTGAGAAATAAATTTTTTTTGTAAGAATTAAATTTTTTTTGTCAAAATTAAATTTTTATTTGTAAGAATACATTTTTTTGAGACAATTTTTTTTTCATTAGAATTAAATTTTTTTGTTAGAATTAAATGTTGTTTGTAAGATTTAAAACTTTTTTCGTTAAAATGTAATTTTTTTGTTAGAATTAAATTTTTTTTGTAAGAAATAATTTTTTTTTGAGAAATAAATTTTTATTGTAAGAATTAAATTGGTTTTGTTAGAATTAAATGTTTTTGTAAGAATTAATTTTTTTTTGAGAAATAAATTTTTTTAGTAAGAATTAATTTGGTTTTGTAAAAATTAAATTTTCTTTGTTAGAATTATATTTTTCTTGTAAGTATTACATTTTTTTGTAAAAATTAAATATTTATTTGTAAGAATAAATTTTTTTGAGAAAAATTTTTTTTCGTTAGAATTAATTTTTTTGGTTAGAATTAAATGTTTTTTGTAAGATTTAATTTTTTTTTTTGAGAAATAAATTTTTTTGTAAGAATGAAATTGGTTTTGTAAGCATTAAATTTTTTTCTGCAAGAATTAATTTTGTTTTTTGAGAAATAAATTTTTTTTGTAAGAATTTAATTATTTTGTAAGAATTATTTTTTTGTGTAAAATTTAAATTTTTTTTGGAAGAATCAAATTTTTCTTGCAAGAATTAAATTTTTTTTGTAAGATGTTGGAGATAAGTGTTTGCAGTTCGCGCGCATGTGCGAGAAGCGGTTGCGTTTTGTCGGTCCCTGGCGGCGCGTCGGTCGCTTGTCACGTTACGATCTTATGTGTAGTAATCGTTAGTCGATCGTTGTAGAGAAGGATTGTAGCTGTAAAACATATTTTATATATACAGGGTGTCCCAAAAATGCTGCGGTTCCTTAAAGGGGGTGATTCGGGGGGTGATTGCAAACAACTTTTTCCTTTGCGAAAATGCCCTCCGAGGTTTCGTTAACGAGATATTAATAAAAAGCACCGACCAATCAGAGTGCGAGCCTTCCGCTGGAGGTCCCGCGCTAGCGTGGCCGCGCGCCGGGCCGCGCTGCGACTACGAACAAGCAAGGCGGCATGCATCGAAGGAAATTGCGTAGAATGGCAAATGAAAAAGACGTAACAAAAAAATCGAACCTTTTGCCATGGTTTGTTTGCCATTTAAAGTGAATAATGAATAAAGGATAAATGGATGAAAATCACGTGAAACGTAAAAAGACGAATACACATTTTTTTTTAGAAGATTCGAAAATAATAATTTGTGAAGTGGAAGGATAAGGAATACGTAAAATTCCTTGTGTTAATAACATATCCACGAAAAGGTAATGTAACAGGAAATTAACGAAAAGTGATCGTAGTTCGTTATTGTGATAAAAATCCGTAACTCAATAACGGCCAGCACTGTTGCTGATAACGAATAAGTCTGTTTAAAAAGCCCGAATAAATATTTTCGTACGAGAATTTTGAGAATTATCGCCGGAAAAAAGCCATAGCTTGCGTTAAATTTAAAAATGAATGATCACCATTAAAGTAACTAAAACTCACCCTTGTAGAAAATTCACCTGCAACTTGAAAACTTGTGTCACTGGGTCACTGAACCGATCCTGGTCATCGATGGACGAGCCCAGTGCACAGCTGATCCCAGGTATACGACACTACCCAAAGTTAAGGGTCGCAATGTCAGGTGCGTCCAGGTCAACGTACCGAATATTCACTTCACTGCACGGCTACTAACACTGGTCACTTAATTTATTTTTCATGGAACGTGTTGTTGCTACGTTCTAAAAATTGGTGGAAATGAATTTTTACTTGGCGTTCGGAGCTGTGGGTAATTCCCGCGCAAATTCTCACGCTGCAGCACTTGCGTCCTCGTTGTTCGGGGGGTACACCCAGAACATCGCGTAATACTCTTGAGCAGAGAACATTTGTCTGCGACGCGATTGCTGACTGCTGACTGACAAGATTTTTTCCAAGCGACTTTTTCTACCCCCAAATAGTTTCTCTCGTTCCATTATGAGTTGCCAAGAGGCTTCAGGTAAAAAGAAGCCAGCACATTTTCGGAACACACGTGTTTTGCAGAAGTGCAACGAAAACTTTCACAAAAGCCCGCGCTCCGTCCTTCTACTGCCAATGTACCCATTGCTTCGAGATAGAAAACAGACACCACGTGTATCGGTTCGAAAGGGTCCGAAGAGAAGAGAAACAGAAAGTCTTCGAGTTGCTACAAAGAAAAAAATCCTGCTTCCTGTTTCCCTTTTCCGATACCCTGAGTTCACGTCTGCTACGAGGCGGAACCAAGTAAGGCATAAATTATCCGAAACTGTAGGAAACCGTTCTCTACCGCCGACTTGCGGGACAATACGGTCATAAACCGCGACCCTGGCGAAATGCTCTGGCTGATCAGCCTGATTAATTTTGGAGAACTAGAAATTACAGAGTATTATCCAGCATCAATACGTCTCGCGGAGAGACACAGGAAAAGAAGAGATAGTCCGCTGACTTCGCGTAGTCCCGCCTGCTTCGTCCTACCCTCAAATTAAAGACAGATCCCTTATCTCTCGTGTCTAAACACGCGCTCGAATTTTCAAACAAAAGCACGCGTCGACGTATTCCGTTGGAGAGAAGGCCGGTTGAAGTTCGATTGGTCCTGAACTAACCAATCGGGCCTGCTTATCTCTCGTGTCTAAACACGCGCTCGAATTTCCAAACAAAAGCATGCGTCGACGTATTCCGTGCGAGAGAAGGTGGGCCTTGTGGAGGAGATATCGCTGTGAAGAGGGCCTCTTCAGGACAGTGGCCGTTTGGGAGGGATGCAGGGCAGATTGGTTAGTTTGGGGCCAATCGGACCTCAAGCCCACAGTCTCTCGCACCGAATACGTCGATGCGTGCTTGTGTTTTGAAATTCGAGCACGTGTTTATACTCGAGAGATAAGGGATCCGTCTTTAATTTGAGGGTGGGACGAAGCAGGCGGGACTACGCGCAGTCAGCAGACTGTCCCTTCTTTTCCTGTGTCTCTCCGCGAGACGTATTGATGCTGGATAATACTCTGTAATTTCTAGTTCTCCAAAATTAATCAGGCTGATCAGCCAGAGCATTTCGCCAGGGTCGCGGTTTATGACCGTATTGTCCCGCAAGTCGGCGGTAGAGAACGGTTTCCTACAGTTTCGGATAATTTATGCCTTACTTGGTTCCGCCTCGTAGCAGACGTGAACTCAGGGTATCGGAAAAGGGAAACAGGAAGCAGGATTTTTTTCTTTATAGCAACTCGAAGACTTTCTGTTTCTCTTCTCTTCGGACCCTTTCGAACCGATACACGTGGTGTCTGTTTTCTATCTCGAAGCAATGGGTACATTGGCAGTAGAAGGACGGAGCGCGGGCTTTTGTGAAAGTTTTCGTTGCACTTCTGCAAAACACGTGTGTTCCGAAAATGTGCTGGCTTCTTTTTACCTGAAGCCTCTTGGCCTGGTGGGGGTCAACTCATAATGGAACGAGAGAAACTATTTGGGGGTAGAAGAAGTCGCTTGGAAAAAATCTTGTCAGTCAGCAGTCAGCAATCGCGTCGCAGACAAATGTTCTCTGCTCAAGAGTATAACGCGATGTTCTGTGTGTACCCCCCGAACAACGAGGACGCAAGTGCTGCAGCGTGAGAATTTGCGCGGGAATTACCCACGGCTCCGAACGCCAAGTAAAAATTCATTTCCACCAATTTTTAGAACATAGCAACAACACGTTCCATGAAAAATAAATTAAGTGACCAGTGTTAGTAGCCGTGCAGTGAAGTGAATATTCGGTACGTTGACCTGAACGCACCTGACATTGCGACCCTTAACTTTGGGTAGTGTCGTATACCTGGGATCAGCTGTGCACTGGGCTCGTCCATCGATGACCAGGATCGGTTCAGTGACCCAGTGACACAAGTTTTCAAGTGGCAGGTGAATTTTCTACAAGGGTGAGTTTTAGTTACTTTAATGGTGATCATTCATTTTTAAATTTAACGCAAGCTATGGCTTATTTCCGGCGATAATTCTCAAAATTCTCGTACGAAAATATTTATTCGGGCTTTTTAAACAGACTTATTCGTTATCAGCAACAGTGCTGGCCGTTATGGAGTTACGGATTTTTATCACAATAACGAACTACGATCACTTTTCGTTAATTTCCTGTTACATTACCTTTTCGTGGATATGTTATTAACACAAGGAATTTTACGTATTCCTTATCCTCCCACTTCAAATAATTATTATTTTCGAATCTTCTAAACAAAATGTGTATTCGTCTTTTTACGTTTCACGTGATTTTCATCCATTTATCCTTTATTCATTATTCACTTTAAATGGCAAACAAACCATGGCAAAAGGTTCGATTTTTTTGTTACGTCTTTTTCATTTGCCATTCTACGCAATTTCCTTCGATGCATGCCGCCTTGCTTGTTCGTAGTCGCAGCGCGGCCCGGCGCGCGGCCACGCTAGCGCGGGACCTCCAGCGGAAGGCTCGCGCTCTGATTGGTCGGTGCTTTTTATTAATATCTCGTTAACGAAACCTCGGAGGGCATTTTCGCAAAGGAAAAAGTTGTTTGCAATCACCCCCCGAATCACCCCCTTTAAGGAACCGCAGCATTTTTGGGACACCCTGTATACTATTACTATTAAAACCTCAATAACTCTAACAGGTTATGGGCCCAGAGCGTAAATAATTATTTAAAGAATAGAAAGGAAAAGTGATTAAAAAGTAAAAAGAAGGGTAAAAATTTGAGGTTATACTGACACGTGCATGATGGCGGCAAGTATCGGAAAATCGAATCGGATCGAGTTATTAACAAAGGATAACTATGATACGTGGTGCATACAGGCAGAAGCCCTGCTAATAAAAAATGACGGCTGGGAATATGCGAATGGACAAAAACGTAGGCCTGCAGAAGATGAGGCGGAGTCGCAAGTAGCAGTCCGTGCATGGGATGTTCGCCGATCAGAAGGCAAAATCTGATATTATACTCGCTGTAAGCGCTAACGAATTAAAATAAATTAAAGGATGCAAAACTGCGCATGAGGTATGGGAAAAGCTGCAATCCATATATGCGTCCAAAGGTCCGGCGAAAAAGGCCGGCTTACTGAAAAAGCTGACCAGGCACCGCATGGCACATGGTGCGGATGTGCGTGAACATATAAATAACTTCATCGAAGTGGTAGATAAGCTTGGTGATATGGGTATAGAAATTCACAAGGACCTGCAGAGTGCAATGCTGTTAAATAGTCTACCAGATACGTACGAAAACTTTAGATGTGCAATGGAATCCCGTGACGAGCTCCCAGATCTTGAGATGTTGAAGATAAAGATTTTAGAAGAATTTGAGACCAGAAAACAAAAGCACAGTGATGAACCTGGTGCAATGGCAGCGAAGCAGAACGAGCCAGGAAAGGGAACAAAGGGGAAGTATAATAAGTACGACAATAACAGGTATGACAAAAATTCAAGTAATAGTAGATTGCCCATAAAATGTTTCCATTGTGGCAAGATGGGGCACAAAGCGATTAATTGTTACGCAAGAAAAGGTGCTACAAATAAACCAAGCGCAGGTTCGGTGCAAGAAATGTTTTATGCAAACCACGTAGACAGGGAAAAAGCATGTGCAGTTGTAACGGATTCAGAACACAATAATTGGTGCTTGGATAGTGGTTGTACTAAACATTTATGTAACGATAAAGAAAAATTTGTTGAGTTGCACCCATCGGAACATAAGAAATTGAGTTTAGCTAGTCACATGTCAGCAAATGTTGAAGCGAAAGGAAATGTACATATTCAAACATGTCTAGACAATAATGTTAAAGGGATAGAATTTCAGGATACCCTATATGTTCCTGATTTAAGGGTAAATTTAGCATCGGTAGCGATGATTACAGAAAGGGACAATGTAGTAATCTTCACCAAGCATGGAGCTGTTATAAAGGGAAAAGACGGAAGAATAAGAGCCAAAGCAAATAGAGTTGGCAATTTATATTACATACAAGAATGTACAGAGCATGCTAGAAGGGTGGAGTGTCGAGACGGAAATTCTAATCTAAAATTATGGCATGAACGTCTCGGACATTTGAATGTAAGGGATTTAACGTATATGGTAAGGATGGAGAAGGCAATAGGAATTAAAATTCAAGGAAACAATACCATTCCATCGTGTGAGAAATGCATACAGGGTAAGCTGACGTCGACACCGTTTCCAAGAGAATCAAAAAGAAGTACAAGATTGTTAGAAATAGTACATTCTGATTTATGTGGACCTATGAAAACGGAATCGATAGGTGGATCAAAATACATATTGACATTCATTGATGATTATTCAAGATGGTGCCAAGTGTATTTTTTAAAAACAAAAGATGAAGTGTTACAGCGATTCATAGAATTTAAGAAATATGCCGAGACGTTGACTGAAAAGAAAGTAAAGTACTTGCAGACAGATAATGGTCGGGAGTATTGCAATACAAGATTTGACGAATTCCTAAAAGAAAATGGAATTCAAAGGCGGTTAACAGTACCGCACACGCCGCAACAAAATGGTTTGGCTGAACGAAAGAATCGCACGCTAATAGAGACGGGGAGATGTATGTTGTTGCAAGCAGGACTATCACACGGGTGTAGTATCATAAACTTGGGCCGGAGCGACCCAGGCTAAGAGGCCACCGAGGAGTGATGCGCTGGGTGTCGGTCGGACCTCGTGTAGTTTTAAGACGGGTGATTGTGTGTGTGTGTGCGTGTGAATGAGGGGTGCGTAGCGGGGACTGCCTGGAAAATGCGAAAGGCAGGCAGTGTCGTGTTAGCCGTGGGTGAAGAGACTTTGACCTGCAAGTGGCGGTCAAGAGAGAGTTGCATTTAGCTTAGTCTAGTTTAGTTTTACTTTAATGTTTCTTAGGCTATTTAATTAAAATATATATTTACTCGTATTTAACTCATCAAACACCCCGAGTCTCGACCGTCATTTCAAAATCCCACAAACTTTGGGGGCTCAGCCGGGATTAAGTGGACTGTTTGGGACGAACGGACTGTGTTAAATACGGTAGTAAACTGTGACAGTGTTCAGTGATACTGTGGAATATAAGTTTGAGCATGTCTTCCAAGGGGGACGAAGTGTCGGAGACACCCAAGGGGGGTGGTGATTTGTCGGAGATGACGATTCCGCAGCTGAAAGAAGAATTGTGTAAGAGGAACTTGAGGAAAACCGGAAATAAATCCGATTTGATTGTGCGCCTGCGGTCTGCTTTGCCTTTGGGAAAAGATGTTGAAAACGACGAGGATGCGAGTGAACACGAGAGCGACGATGATACAAGCGATCATGAGAGCGACGCGGATGCAAGCGATCATGAAAGCGGCAGGGACGAGGCAAGAGGCACAGCAACAACGTCTCGAAGCCGACGTAGTAGAGTGGCAAGAGTTAAGGAAACGTTGTTAACTTTCAAGGATGTGGAGGGAACTATTCCATGCTTCAGCGGTGATAATCAAGTCAGTATTCATCGATGGTTGAAAGATTTCGAAGACATGGCTGAGTTGTGCGGTTGGTCAGGCGTGCAGACTGTTATATATGCCAAGAGATTGTTAAGGGGCTCTGCCAAAATCTTTGTCAGTTACGAGGAATGTGGCGGGTCATGGAGTCGATTGAAGAAAGCCTTAAGGAAGGAATTCGCGCCGACGGTAAACAGCCGTACAGTGCATAAGAAGTTATCTCAGAGATTTAAAAAAGACGATGAAAGTTATCAAGAGTACGTGTATAAGATGCTTGAGATTGCTTCTCAGGCGAGTGTGGAAATTGTAGCTGTGATCCAATATGTCATCGATGGCATCCGGGATGACGAGGTGAATAAAACAATTCTGTACGGTGCCAAGAATATTCGCGAGTTGAAGGAAAGACTGATTATGTACGAGACCATGAAGAATAATGTGAGATCTAAGCATAAGCGCACAGAAGAGAGAAGGCCGGTTCCGCAGAAGGATGCGACGAAGAATCGTCGTTGTTTCACCTGTGGGTCGCGGAATCATCCAAGTCAGGAGTGCCCTATGAAGGATAAGGGTGTGAAATGTTTTAAATGTCAGGAACATGGGCATTTCGCATCCAAGTGTACAACGAAGGTGCCGGTGAGTACCTGCAGCACAACGGATGTTAGCCGAAATAAATGCTACAAGGAGGTGCAAATAGGGGACAATAAGTTTATGGCTCTTATTGACACAGGTAGCGACCTAAATTTAATGCGCGCGGACCAGTATATAAGAATGGGTGCACCGCGTTTACATAATTGGATACTCGGTTTCCGGGGTGTCGGTTTGGATAGCAATCAAACCTTAGGGAAGTTTGTTATTGATGTTATAATAGACGACGAACAGTATCCTATAGAGTTTCATGTAGTGTCCGATGAGTTAATGCGATGCGGTATTTTGATAGGCACAGAATTTTTGAATACTGTGGATGTGCACATCAGCGGTGGTGGTGTCGGGATCACTAGGCCGAAACCGAAACATTCTGCGGTTCCGGAGGTTTTTCACATCAGCGTTGATAATGATAATAAATTAGATCTATCGTACATTACCAGTAGTGAGTATCGGGGAAAGGTTGAGAGATTCCGAGAGAATTATGTACCAAACAAAACTCGGGAAGTGGACGTTAAAATGCGGATACTCTTAAAGGATAATGTTCCGGTGTGTCAGCGTCCGCGAAGGCTATCTCATCAGGAAAAACAAGAGGTTGATTCACAGATAGAAGCGTGGCTGAGGGATGGAATAATTCGTCAGTCGCATTCAGATTATGCAAGCCCTATAGTGTTGGTAAAAAAGAAAGATGGTTCTATTCGTATATGTATCGATTATAGGTTTTTGAATTTAAAGATAATAAAAGACAGATATCCGCTTCCCCTTATTGAGGACCTTTTGGATCGGTTGCAAGGTGCACTTATTTTTAGTACGCTCGATTTGAAGAATGGGTTTTTTCATGTTCAGATTGAGGAAGATAGTAGCAAGGTCACTGCATTCGTGGTACCAAATGGGCAGTACGAATTTTTGCGTGTCCCGTTTGGTTTGTGTAACTCGCCATCTGTATTTCAAAGATATATCAATGCTGTGTTTAAGGACTTAATTTCCGCCGGTATTGTGTTGACATATATGGATGACTTAGTTATACCTGCTTGTACTTATGAGGAAAGATTTGAAAGGTTAGAAATCGTTTTAAAAAAAGCAAGTGAACACGGACTCTTAATAAACTGGGGAAAATGCCGTTTTATACAGACGCGAATAGAGTACCTCGGATATATAATTGAGAATGGGACCATCAGACCATCACAGCACAAAACTAATGCGGTGATGAAATTTCCGAAGCCGACATCTGTTAGAGGTGTACAGAGTTTTCTCGGGTTAACGGGATACTTCAGGAAGTTCATGCCGCGATATTCCATGGTTGCCCGACCTTTGACAGATCTTTTGCGATCGGGTGTAAGTTTTAATTTTGGTGATCAGGAGGAGAGAGCTTTCGAGACGCTTAAATTATTGCTAAGTTCGAAACCAGTACTGAGGTTGTATAGAGTGGGCGCAGAAACGCAGCTGCATACGGATGCTTCAAGTTTTGGGTTTGGGGCTATTTTATTGCAGCGTGATAGCGATGATGGTGCGTTTCACCCGACATTTTATGCGAGTTGGAAGACCACTCCTGCCGAGGAAAAGTATAGCAGTTACGAACTCGAGGTCTTGGCGATTGTGAGAGCGTTGAGAAAATTTAGAGTGTATCTGTTAGGTATTTCCTTCAGTATCGTGACCGATTGTCAAGCGTTTGCCCTCACAATGAAAAAACGGGACCTGTGCGTGCGAGTAGCCAGATGGGCTCTTCTCTTAGAGGATTTCAATTATGCGATCGAGCACAGACCAGGCAAGTCTATGTCTCATGTGGATGCTTTGAGCAGGTACCCGATTCTTACCACAATGTTGCTCGAGGAGAATGAAAGTGGATTAATTTGTAAGTTTAGAAAGGCACAGTGCGAGGACAGTGAGTTACAGGACATTTTAAGTGCAGTGAAGCAGGGTCGTGGGGACGGTTATGTATCAAGAAAAGGACTGTTGTATAAGTGCGTAGGAAGTGACGTCCTTGTGGTGGTGCCCAAGTGTATACAGACGCAGGTCATTCGGCAGGCGCATGAGCGTGGGCATTTCGGGGTCATAAAGACCGAGGCTGTCGTAAAGAGGGACTATTGGTTTAAGGGTATGCGACCGAAAATAGAAAAGGTCCTACGGGGTTGTGTTAGTTGCATTTTGGCTGAAAGAAAATCTGGAAAACAAGAAGGGTTTTTAAATAGCATCGATAAGGGGGATCTTCCGTTGGATACATACCATCTGGATCATCTCGGTCCTATTACGTCAACGAAGAAGAAATATCGTCATATCCTTGTAGTAACGGATGCGTTCACAAAGTTCGTGTGGTTGTACGCGACTAGGTCTACGGATTCAAAGGAGGTTTTACATAAACTTAAGAGACAGGCCGTGGTGTTCGGGAACCCTGGACGAATAGTAACGGATCGGGGAACGGCGTTTACGTCTCGCATGTTCAAGCAATACTGCACTGAAGAAAATATTGAACACATTTTAGTTACGACAGGCGTTCCTCGCGGTAATGGGCAAGTAGAAAGAGTTAATAGGACGCTTATACCATTGTTAACGAAATTGTCTGTGTCCAAACCTCAAGATTGGTATAAACATTTGGAAACTGCGCAAAAGTATTTAAATTCAACGCCTAGCAGGAGTACGGGTACAACGCCTTTTAGAGTCCTGTTTGGGTTGCCTATGCGTTTGAAGGAGGACCCAGAAATTCGTCAATTAATTGAAGATGAGTGGCTTGCTATGTTCGAGGAAAGTCGTGACGAAGTACGAAAGCAGGCCAAGGAGAATATATTGAAAATCCAGGTTGAGAATAAAAGGCAGTTTAACAAAAAGCGCAAAATAGCCACGCTTTATCAGGAAGGTGATGTGGTCGCCATTAAGCGGATACAACCGGATACGGGTGGAAAATTTAGCAATAAGTTCCTTGGGCCTTACGTTATAGAGCGTGTTCTGCGTAATGACCGTTACATTGTAAGGAAAATTGGAGATCATGAAGGTCCTCAACGGACTTCCTCTTCGGCGGACAATATGAAACGTTGGGCTAGCGACGATGACCAAGCTTTTGAAAGTGACGATGGACACGAAACAGAGGATGAAGCAGAGGACGGGGAGAACGTTTGAAAGGCAACATCTGGGGACAGATGTAATGTAGGATGGCCGAGTGTAGTATCATAAACTTGGGCCGGAGCGACCCAGGCTAAGAGGCCACCGAGGAGTGATGCGCTGGGTGTCGGTCGGACCTCGTGTAGTTTTAAGACGGGTGATTGTGTGTGTGTGTGCGTGTGAATGAGGGGTGCGTAGCGGGGACTGCCTGGAAAATGCGAAAGGCAGGCAGTGTCGTGTTAGCCGTGGGTGAAGAGACTTTGACCTGCAAGTGGCGGTCAAGAGAGAGTTGCATTTAGCTTAGTCTAGTTTAGTTTTACTTTAATGTTTCTTAGGCTATTTAATTAAAATATATATTTACTCGTATTTAACTCATCAAACACCCCGAGTCTCGACCGTCATTTCAAAATCCCACACGGGTATTGGGCGGAAGCAGTTTCAACTGCTAATTATATCAGAAATAGATGCCCGGCCAGGGCATTGAATGGAAAAACGCCATTCGAACTATGGATAGGAAGACTACCGGTTTTGTCACATTTGCGAATATTCGGAATGAAGGCATACATTCTAAATAAAGATCCAAGAAAGAAAAAATTTGAAGATAGGACGAAAGCAGGGATTTTTATAGGTTACTGCGAACGATCAAAAGCACACAGAGTGTGGCTACCAGCAGAAAGGAAAGTGATAGTATCGAGGGATATCAGAGTTATCGAACATAAAGACGAGGAACATGAGAAGCGAGCCCCTGATGAGAAGAGGAAGCAAGACGAAGTTAAAAATGTAATACAAGTCCAGGATGAAATTAGTCATACTGATGTCGATCCTGACATGGCAAGTGATGTCCAAGCTACAGGTGAGAGCGTAGAGGAAGGAAATGTAAACAGTGCATTGAAAAGGGCACCTGGGAGGCCGAAAATTGTGAGGACAGGTATGAGGGGTCGTCCTAGGAAACTATTTCATTACAAGGAGACACAAAATGAAGATTACCCACGAAATCCAATGCAAAATGATGAAGTGGCTGAAGAGAATGGTAGTAACCAGATTGCAGAGGCCAACTTGGTTATGTTAGCTGCTAACATGGCTGACATATCGGTAAAAGATGCACTGCAAGGAGATGACCAAGAAGAGTGGAAAAGAGCCATAAGAACAGAGGTAAAATGTTTAGTTAAAAATGATACTTTTGACATTACAGAGAAGCCAGAGAATGGAAGGGTAATAGGGTGTCGCACAGTTCTCGCGAATAAATACCGGGCGTATGGATCGTTAGAGAAACGAAATCCGAGGATAGTGGCCAAGGGGTTTACACAACGCCCTGGAATTGATTTCGGAGATACGTTCGCACCGGTTGCGAGGTTGGATTCCATCAGATTACTGTTAGCCTTGGCGGTTAAATTGAACATGACGGTGGAACAGCTAGATGTAACAAGTGCATATCTTAACGGGTTTTTAAAAGAAGATATTTATATGGACGTGCCTGAAGGATTTGGAGAAAGTCTAGCTGAAATAATAGCGGATACGAGAGAAGAGAAGAAAATAGAGGAAAAAGCGAAAGGCATATTAGAACAAATAAGGTCCCAGAATCGTCCTGTATGTTATTTGAATAAAGCTTTATATGGCCTGAAACAAGCCGGGAAACAGTGGAATGAAAAGTTGGACGAAAAACTGAAGAATTTAGGATTAAGTCCTACGGTTTCCGATCCATGGGTATACAGTGGTCAAAGAGGAAATACCAGGTTGTATATAGCCGTGTATGTAGATGACATCATAATTGTATCTGATGATCATAAGTGGATCAGGAACGTAAAAACTGAATTGGCCAAGGATTTTGATATAAAAGATCTAGGAAAAATCGGATATTGCTTAGGTATTAATATAAAACAAGATGCCGAAGGGGTAAGCATGACGCAAGAAAAATATGTTACCGATTTATTACAAAGATTTGGAATGGATGGCTGTAATCCAGTATGTACGCCAATGGATAAAGATGCCACATTAGAAAACAATAAGGGCGTGAAAAACCAGAGGAGGCCTTATCGTGAATTGGTTGGTTCGTTGATGTATTTGGCTGTGGCAACAAGGCCTGATATTGCTCACGCAGTGAGCGTCCTAGCCCAGTTCAACGATTGTGATACGGAGGCTCATAGGCAAGCAGCTAAGAGGGTATTGCGATACCTTAAGGGGGTAGTGGACTATTAGATACGTAAAATCGATAGTTTCTTTAACGCTAAATTACGTTCATACCAAATAATCGTTATAGTCCTGCTTTTCACAATCTATTGTGGGCACGTTTGCGAGTAATTACCAAAAAAAAAAATCGTTGGAATGTATAAAATTGTCGAAGTTATTAATCGTTGAAGATAGCCTTGTACGGCGCACCGCTGCAGGTGGTGTACATCGATTCAGGTGAGCCAATCATTTGAAAGCAAAATGCTTTGGGGTGAGTACTTTATACACCAAAATGTACAGAGTGGAACTTTGGCGATGAATTTGAACAAAAATTGTGGAAGTTACGCACGAATCAATTTTTCCTCGACATTTTTACGGAAAAAAATCGTCTTTAATCAGTTATAAAATGTTTTATAAACATCCAATGTTGATGCGGGAATTCCACTCTGTAGAAGAAGGAATTCTACACGTCCAGTAAAAATTTCAAGTGAAAATATTCATTGGTTCAAGAGTTATGATGTACACCGTGTCTGAAAATGGTGTTTCGAGAAAAACGGCTTCAAAGTTAAGTCCCCTATGCCAATACCGCTCTGCGAGGCCGCGCACTCAGTTACGTTCGCTGCTATAACTTCTACAATTATTTGAATTTCTTCATGACATTTTGTTTAAAATGTTCATAAAGGATAAGACTTTCAGAATCAGTAAAAAAAATCGATTTTTTGAAGCTGAAATAGTTCACTACCCCCTTAAGAGAACATGTAATTACGGTATTGTTTTCAGGAAATCAGACGCCGAGATAGCGGCTTATGTGGATGCCGATTGGGGAAGGTGTAAGCTCGACAGGAGGTCGTACACCGGATATGTATTTAATATGTCGATGGGTCCAATCAGTTGGAAATCACAAAAACAACGAACAGTTGCCATGTCCTCAACCGAAGCAGAATATGTGGCAATCGCGGAAGCTGTTAAACATGCGTTATATATATCCAAGTTTATCAATGAGTTAAATGTAAATAATTTAGATAATATTGTAATTTACAACGATAATAAGGGAGCGCAATTATTGTCAAAGAGTGCGATTGTACATCCGAGGACAAAGCATATAGGGCGGTATTCGCAGTCGCTTCTTATTCTCAAGACCGTCTCAAGCATTTGCTCAAGATGCCGCCTAGATTCATAGTTGTGTCTTGAGGTCGTGTCTTAAGCATTTGCTTGAGCAAAGTCTTGTTCAAATAAGTAATTCCTTGTATGACGTCACATGTGTAATAAGCAATTGCTCATTCACGTTCGGAAACTTTCGGAATAATTCGGTTAGAACAACCAATGATAGAAGGATATTCCGTTCGTTCCTTGGTGGGCGACGGAGTAGGATGCTCGAACGTGAGTAATGCGTGTGAGCGTCGAGGTTATTTTTTCAGCGAAGAATAGGTTACCGGTGAGCCCCGGAGATTCTCCGGAGTGGAGGGAGAACACCTACGGCAATGAGGGTTAAGGTCTGTGCCCACATATCCGTTCCGTCTCCGTTCCGCGTCAGTCTGCCATTGGTAAGAAGAAGAGGGGCGTAGAGGGTCCCTCTTCTTCTTACCAATGGCAGACTGACGCGGAACGGAGACGGAACGGATATGTGGGCACAGACCTTTATGCGCGTGATGAATGGCGAGGATAACCCTCCGCTGTGGCTCACCATACTTCAACAACGGAGCATAATGAAGGAAATTAGCTGAAAAATTGATTTATATTATTTCACTCTTGCTTCGTTAAAAATAGTCCGAATTATATGAAATTTTGTATGTATTTCATCGGAAAAACATGAGGAATCTATCGGTGTCACTTCCATATCGATACGATAAAGAATAAAGAATGCAGTTTTCCATGTCCTTTGTCAGGTAATGGCGTCAGTTTGAGGTTGCCGGGGAATGAAATCTCCGGAGTGGAGGGGGAACACCATGTGACTGAATCATCACGCACACATATCGCCATTGCCGTAGGTGTTCCCCCTCTACCCCGGACACTCAAGACGGTCTCAAGATATGTAAAACGTTGTCTTGAAAATATAACCTCGTTTTATCGTCTATTTTGACACATGTGACGTCATACAAGGAATTACTTATTTGAACAAGATCTTCCTCAAGCAAATGCTTAAGACACGACCTCAAGACAGTCTTGAGACGAATCCATACGTCATTACATGCGAAATCATGCGAGATTCCACGAGATGAACTACTTAACCTGCAAGAAGGTTTTCATTCATGTTTTCATTTCATAATTGAAATGCATATTATTATGGGTAATCAATGTCGCTAATATCAATATTATTATCGATGTATATCAAGTATACTTATCAATAATGTACAAAATAAATTAAAATTAAATGGAGTCTCTACAATCTGAGGTGTTTTTATTTCTATATTACATCAGTTTAGTGGTTGGGTTTATATATTAGTTTATTATACTAAAAACAAACATTACATGGCAGTGGAAAAGTTTTTCTCTGCAAATCATTAATAAATAACCTCAACGCTCACACGCATTACTCACACATGTTCGAGCATCCTACTCCGTCGCCCACCAAGGAACGAACGGAAGGATATTCTATCATTGGTTTTTCTAACAGAATTATTCCGAAAATTTCCGAACATGAATGTGAAAATATAAGATATAAGCAATTGCTTATTCTAAGCAAATACTTAAGATCATCTTGAGCATTTGCTCAAGAAGGCCGCCATAGTTGTGTCTTGAGATAATCTTGAGGTCGTGCTTAAGCATTTGCTCAAGACGCGACTGCGAATACCGCCCATAGATATTAAGTTTCATTTTATAAGAGATGCCTTGCGGGACGGAAGTCTGAGTTTACAGTATATGTCAACGAATAGTATGCCTGCAGATGTACTCACCAAACCGTTGTCAAGGGACAAGCATTATTTTTGTATGAGTGACATAAATGTAAAAGAGATTGGTTAGCGCGCGTCTTGAGAGGAGGTGTTGGAGATAAGTGTTTGCAGTTCGCGCGCATGTGCGAGAAGCGGTTGCGTTTTGTCGGTCGCTGGCGGCGCGTCGGTCGCTTGTCACGTTACGATCTTATGTGTAGTAATCGTTAGTCGATCGTTGTAGAGAAGGATTGTAGCTGTAAAGCATATTTTATATATATACTATTACTATTAAAACCTCAATAACTCTAACATAAAAATTAAATTTTTATTTGTAAGAATTAAAATTTTATTAGTTACAATTAAATTTTTTTTTGCAAGAATTAAATTTTTTTGGTGAGAATTAAAAAGTTTTATTTGTTTGAAATAAATTTTTCTTGTAAGAATTAAATTTTTATTTGTAAGAATTAATTTATTTTGAGAAAAAAAAATTTTCTTCAGAATTAATTTTTTTTTCGATAGAATTAAATTTTTTGCAAGAATTAAAATTTTTTTCGTTAAAATTTAATTTTTTTTGTTAGAATTAATTTTTTTTTTGTTAGAATTAATATTTTTGTAGAAATCAATTTTTATTGGAAGAATTAAATTGGTTTTGTTACAACTCATTTTTTTTCTGTAAGAATTAATTTTGTTTTTTGAGAAATAATTTTTTTTTCTAAGAATATAATTATTTCGTAAGAATTAAAATTTTTCATGTAAGAATTTAATTTCTTTGTGAGAATTAATTTTTTTGGTAAGAATTAAAATTTTTTGGTAAGAATTAAATTTTTATTTGTAAGAATTAATTCATATTGAGAAAAAATTTTTTTCTTCAGAATTAATTTTTCTTCTCGATAGAATTAAATTTTTTTGCAAGAATTAAATTTTTTTCCTTTAGAATTTAATTTCTTTTGTTTGAATTAAATTTTTTTTGTAAGAATTAATTTTTTTTTAGAAATCAATTTTTATAGGAAGAATTAAATTGGTTTTGTTAGAATTAATTATTTTTCTGTAAGAATTAATTTTGTTTTTTGAGAAATAATTTTTTTTGTAAGAATTTAATTTTTTTTGTAAGAATTAAATTTTTTTTGTAAGAATTAAATTTTTTTTGTAAGAATTAATTTTTTTTTTGCGAAATAAAATTTTATTTTTAAGAATTAAAATTTCTTTTGTAACAATGAAATTGTTTCGGTTGAGAATTTTATTTTTTTGTAAGAATTAATTTTTTTTGTAAGAATTAATTTTTTTTTTAGAATTGTATTTTTATTTGTAAGAATTAAATTTTTTTGTTAAGAGTTAAATTTTTTTGGTAAGAATTAATTTTTTTTTGTAAGAATTAAATTTTTTTGTAAGAATTAATTTTTTTTTGAGAAATAATTTTTTTTTGTAAGAATTAAATTTTTTTGTAAGAATTAAATTTTTTTTGTAAGAATTAAATTTTTTTTGTAAGAATTAATTTTTTTTGTAAGAATTAAATTTTTTTGTAAGAATTAAATTTTTATTTGTTAGAATTATATTTTTTATTGAAAGTATTACATTTTTTTGGTAAGAATTAAATTTTCATTTGTTAGAAATAATTTTTTTTTTGTAAGAAATAATTTTTTTTTGTAAGAATTAAATGTTTTTTGTAAGAATTACATTTTTTTTGAAAGTATTAAAATTTTTTTGTAAGAATTAAATTTTTTGGTACGAATTAAATTTTTATTTGTAAGAATTAATTTATTTTGAGAAAAAAAAATTTTCTTCAGAATTAATTTTTTTTTCGATAGAATTATTTTTTTTTGCAAGAATTAAAATTATTTTCGTTAGAATTTAATTTTTTTTGTTAGAATTAAAATTTTTTTGTAAGAATTAATTTTTTTTTAGAAATAAATTTTTATTGTAAGTATTAATTTGGTTTTGTTAGAATTAAATTTTTATTTGTTAGAATTAAATTTTAATTTGTAAGAATTAAATTTTTTCGTGTAAGAATTTAATTTTTTTGTAAGAATTAAATTTTATTTTGTAAAAATTTAATTATTTTGTGTGAATTAAATTTTTTCGTGTAAGAATCATATTTTTATTTGCAAGAATTAATTTTTTTCGTGTAGGAATTTAATTTTATTGTAAGAATTAATTTTTTTGTATAAAATTAAATTTTTTTTTGTAAGAATTAATTTTTTTTGAGAAAAAATTTTTTTCGTTAGAATTCATTTTTTTTTCGATAGAATTAATTTTTTTTCTGGATAGAATTAAATTTTTTTTGCATGAATTAAAATTTTTTTCGTTAGAATTTTATTTTTTTTGTTAGAATTAAATTTTTTTTGTCAGAATTAATTTTTTTTTTTGAGAAATAAATTTTTATTGTAAGAATTAAATTGGTTTTGTTAGAATTAAATTTTTTCCTGTAAGAATTAATTTTGTTTTTTGAGAAATAATTTTTTTTTGTAAAAATTTAATTATTTTGTATGAATTAAATTTTTTCTTGTAAGAATTTATTTTTTTTGTACGAATTAAATTTTTATTTGTAAGAATTACATTTTATTTGTAAGAATTAATTTTTTTTGTAAGAATTAATTTTTTTTGTTAGAATTAAATTATTATTTGTTAGAATTAAATGTTTTTTGTAAGAATTAAATTTTTTTTGTAAGAATTAATTTTTTTTGTAAGAATTAAATTTTTTTGTTATAATTAAGTTTTTATTTGTGAAAATTAAATTTTTTTTGTAAGAATTAAATTTTTTTGGTAAGAATTAAATTTTTTTGGTAAGAATCAAATTTTTATTTGTAAGAATTAATTTTTTTTGAGAAAAAAAATTTTTCTTCAGAATTAATTTTTTTTCGATAGAATTAAATTTTTTTTGCAAGAATTAAAGATTTTTTCGTGTAAGAATTTAATTTCTTTGTAAGAATTAATTTTTTTTGTAAAATTTAAATTTTTGTTGGAAGAATTAATTTTTTTTGTAAGAATTAAATTTTTATATGTTAGAATTAAAATTTTCTTGTAAGAATTAAATTTTTTTTGTAAGAATTAAATTTTTATTTGTAAGAATTAAAATTTTATTAGTTAGAAGTAAATTTTTTTTTGCAAGAATTAAATTGATTTGGTAACAATTAAAAAGTTTTATTTGTTTGAATTCAATTTTTCTTGTAAGAATTAAATTTTTATTTGTAAGAATTAAATTTTTTTTGTAACAATTAAATGTTTTCGTGTAAGAATTTAATTTTTTTGTAAGAATTACATTTTTTTGGTAAGAATTACATTTTTTTGTAAGAATTACATTTTTTGTAAGAATTAAATTTTTATTTGTAAGAATTAATTTTTTTTTGAGAAAAAGTTTTTTTCGTTAGAATAAATTTTTTTTCGATAGAATTAATTTTTTTGTGCAAGAATTAAATTTTTATTTGTAAGAATTAATTTTTTTTGAGAAATTTTTTTTTTCGTTAGAATTACTTTTTTTCGATAGAATTAAATTTTTGTTGCAAGAATTAATTTTTTTTTCTTTAGAATTAATTTTTTTTGCTAGAATTAAATGTTTTTTGTAAGATTTAATTTTTTTTTTTGAGAAGTAATTTTCTTTGTAAGAATTAATTTGGTTTTGTAAAAATTAAATTTTCTTTGTTAGAACTATATTTTTTTTGTAAGTATTAAATTTTTTTGTAAAAATTAAAGTTTTATTTTTAAGAATAAATTTTTTTTCTTTAGAATTAATTTTTTTGGTTAGAATTAAATGTTTTTTGTAAGATTTATTTTTATTTTAGAGAAATAATTTTTTTTTGTTAGAATTAAATGTTTTTGTAAGAATTAATTTTTTAATTGTTTGAATTGATTTTTTCTTGTAAGAATTAAATTTTTATTTGTAAGAATTAATTTTTTTTGTTAGAATTAAATGTTTTTTGTAAGATTTAAAACTTTTTTCGTTAAAATGTAATTTTTTTTGTTAGAATTAAATTTTTTTTGTAAGAAATAATTTTTTTTTGTGAAATAAATTTTTATTGTAAGAATTAAATTGGTTTTGATAGAATTAAATTTTTTTCTGTAAGAATTAATTTTTTTTTTTTGAGAAATAATTTTTTTTTGTAAGAATTAAATTTTTATTTGTAAGAATTATTTTTTTTTTGAGAAAAAAAATTTTTCTTTAGAATTAATTTTTTTTTGTTAGAATTAAATGTTTTTTGTAAGAATTAATTTTTTTTGAGAAACAATTTTTTTTCGTTATAATTACATTTTTATTTCACAGAATTAAATTTTTTTTGTAAGAATTTAATTTTTTTTGTTAGAATTAAATTTTTTATGTAATAATTAATTTTTTTGTTAGAATTAAATTTTTATTTGTAAGAATTAAATTTTTTTTTGTAACAATTAAATTTTTTCGGGGAAGAATTTAATTTTTTTGTTCGAATTAATTTTTTTTTGCAAAATTTAAATTTTAGTAATAATTAATTTTTTTCTTGAGAAATAAATTTTTATTTGCTAGAATTAAATTTTTATTTGTTAGAATTAAATTTTTTTGTAAGAATTAAATTTTTATTTGTTAGAATTAAATTTTTTTGTAAGAATTAAATTTTTTTTTAAGAATTATATTTTTATTTGTAAGAATTAAAATTTTTCGTTTAAGAATTTAATTTTATTGTAAGAATTATTTTTTTTGTGTAAAATTTAATTTTTTTTGTAAGAATTAAATTTTTTTTGTAAGAATTAATTTTTTTTGTAAGAATTATATTTTTTTGTTAGAATTAAATTTTTATTTGTGAGAATTAAATTTTTTTGTAAGAATTAAATTTTTTTGGTAAGAATTAAATTTTTTGGTAAGAATCAAATTTTTATTTGTAAGAATTAATTTTTTTTGAGAAAAAAAATTTTTCTTCAGAATTAATTTTTTTTCGATAGAATTAAATTTTTTTTTGCAAGATTAAAAATTTTTTTCGTGTAAGAATTTAATTTCTTTGTAAGAATTAATTTTTTTTGTAAAATTTAAATTTTTGTTGGAAGAATTAATTTTTTTTGTAAGAATTAAATTTTTTTGTATGAATTAAATTTTTATTTGTAAGAATTAATTTTTTTGTAGAAAATTTTTTTTTTCGATAGAATTAATTTTTTGTGTAAGAATTAAATTTTTATTTGTAAGATTAAATTTTTTTTGAGAAAATATTTTTTTTCGTTAGAATTAATTTTTGTTTCGATAGAATTCAATTTTTTTTGCAAGAATTAAATTTTTTTTCTTTAGAATTATTTTTTTTGTTAGAATGAAATGTTTTTTGTAAGAATTAATTTTTTTGTAAGAATTAAATTTTTTTGTTAGAATTAAATTTTTATTTGTGAGAATTAAAATGTTATTCCTAAGAAATAATTTTTTTTTTGTAAGAATTAAATTTTTTTTTGTAACAATTAAATTTTTTCGGGGAAGTATTTAATTTTATTGTTCGAATTAATTTTTTTTTGCAAAATTTAAATTTTAGTAAGAATTAATTTTTTTTTTGAGAAATAAATTTTTATTTGCTAGAATTAAATTTTTATTTGTTAGAATTAAAATTTTTTGTAAGAATTAAATTTTTTTTGTAAGAATTAAATTTTTTTGTAAGAATTATATTTTTATTTGTAACAATTAAAATTTTTCGTGTAAGAATTTAATTTTATTGTAAGAATTATTTTTGTTGTGTAAAATTTAATTTTTTTTTGTAAGAATTAAATTTTTTTTGTAAGAATTAATTTTTTTTGTAAGAATTAAATTTTTTTGTTAGAATTAAATTTTTATTTGTGAGAATTAAATTTTTTTTGTAAGAATTAAAATTTTTTGGTAAGAATTAAATTTTTTGGTAAGAATCAAATTTTTATTTGTAAGAATTAATTTTTTTTGAGAAAAAAAATTTTTCATCAGAATTAATTTTTTTTCGATAGAATTAAATTTTTTTTTGCAAGATTAAAAATTTTTTTCGTGTAAGAATTTAATTTCTTTGTATGAATTAATTTTTTTTGTAAAATTTAAATTTTTGTTGGAAGAATTAATTTTTTTTGTAAGAATTAAATTTTTATAGTAAATAGGTTTATTTTCTGCCTTTCGGCCTCAAAATGGGGTTACATGTGTTATGTGTGTAAGTGTATCTGGGACTTCAAGATTGTGCTTTCGTTTTGACTTCTTTCTTCATCTTGTTCTTCTTTTCTTCTTCTTTTTTCCAGTACCATACGCATCCACTCCGCTCCTTCTTCTTCTCCCTTTAGTATCCCTCTGATCGTTGAATTTTCTCTTTTCAGCTCCTTACAGTCGTGTAGCATGTGACCCAGCGTCTCTCTAGCCCCATTACATAGTCTGCATACTGTCTCTTTTTCTTCCTTCCAGTACTTGCTTCCCCGCTCTTCGTTCCCACATCTGAACCTCGCAATCATTCTTTGGTCTCTGCCTTTGTAATGTCCGTTTAGGTAATTTGCTCGCTGGTTATCCCTGATTTCTGTGTAATGTGTGTTATATCTGCCTCCTAGTATTCTGTCGTATTGCCATTGAACCTGCTCTGTCCTGTCTCTTTGCGCTAGTTCCTCAGCAAACTCTCTTCCTCCCCTTCTTTCTATTTCCATTGCTTGGATATCCATCATTTTTTGCCTGTAGTATGAATCTCTCATTTCCTCCCATTTCGACTTTTTCTCTGTTTGCTTCGCGTCTATTTCCCTCCAGCATTCTTGTACTATTTTATTCTTATTCAGCCGTTTCGTTTTCTCCTCATATTTTATTGCTCTTTTCCCCGCTTCTATCCGTACTTTGTCCGTTTTTGTTTCCTCCAAAATTAGATACGCTGGTGTATTAAAGTCCAAACCTAAAGTCCACCTTATGTATTTCTCCTGTATTTTCTCTACCTTTTCTGCTTCCGTCCATCCCCAAATTTCTGACGCGTACAGCAAGATACTTTTCACTATGCTTCTGAATATTCTCATTCTTCTCTCAAAATTGTTCTTGAACATTCTTTGTCCTATTCCCCATATCTGCGCCATTGCTATTCTTGCTTTCTTTGTGACTTCCCTTATATGCATCTCTCTGCCCCCATTTTTCTGGAAATTATACCCTAAGTATTTGAACTCTTTTGCTTCTTCCAGACTGTGCCCCTGCCAGCCCCATTCTTCTCTCTTCTTCTTTCCTCTTCCTTTATGGAAAATCAGCACCTTAGATTTCTCTGCATTCAGTTGCAACCCTTTCCTTTCCAGGTATTTTTCAAATCTTCGTATCATGTCCTTAAGATCTTTTGGTTCATTTGCTAGTAACGCTATATCGTCCGCATATGCTAGAGTCCAGATTTTTTCTTTTCCTATTCTTACTCCTCCCGATTGGTTTTTCCTCATGGTTTCCTCTAAATCTGCTACATATATTGTAAATAACGTTGGACTCAGTGGGCATCCCTGTCTTACCCCTTTTGTTGTCCAGAATTTGGATGACATTTCTCCGTTTGCTTTTATAGTATTTCTTGTTTCTGTGTAAATTTCTCCGATTCTCGTCCTCAAGCGTGTACTTATTTCCTTTCTCTTCATGATGTACTGAAGTTTTACTCTATCCACTTTATCAAATGCAGCACTTAGATCCGCGAAAAAGGTATACAGCTTTCCCCCTTTTTTCTGTATTTCTCTGTTAGCTACATAGTTCAGAATAAAAATGTTATCTGTTGTCGACCTACCGCTCCTGAATCCTGCTTGTGTTTCTGGTATTATGTGGTTCTTTTCCAATTCCTCTTTTAATCTTTTTTCCAGGACCATAGCATATATTTTGTACGCTGTGTTTAGGATCGTTATCCCCCGGTAGTTGCTCACCTTTTCTCTATCTCCTTTTTTGAATATTGGTGAAATCACCCCTTCTTTCCACCTCTCCGGGAATCCTTCTCCCTTCCACACCTTATTGAAAATTTCTGTGATTCTTTTTACTATTTTCACGTTACCGTAAATCCAGGCTTCATTTTCTATTTTGTCTTCCCCAGCTGCTTTCTTCTTTTTTAATCTCCTGATTTGTTCCGTTACTTCTGTTTCTGTTATTTCTTCTTCCTCTTCTCCTTCCGTGTTTTCTATTTCTTCCAACTCTCCTACTTCTTTTTTACTGTCGACGCCTTCTAGCAATGTTTTAAAGTGATCCTTCCATTCTTTTAAATCTATTTTATTGGAGATTCCTATTCTTTTCTTTCTTTGTTTATTTATGTATTCCCATATTTGATTTTCTCCCTTTAATTGCATTATCTCATTTTCTGTATATTCTTGTAATTCCCTTCTCCTTTCTTCGCACACTTTTTTGTACTCCCTTCTTTTCTTCTGGTAGTCTTCTTTGTCTCCTTTACCCCTTCTCCAGTTCCTCAATGCTTTCCTAGCTTCTCTTTTCTTTTTTGTACAATTCGAATTCCACCACTTAAAGCTGCCCAATTTCCATTTTTTTATTTTTACTTCTTCTTTCCGTACTGCATTATTTATTTTTCCTACCATTTCTTCCACCATTTCATTCACCTCCGTCTTATTAAAGTTTATTTTGTTTAATTCCATTTGAAACTCTCTCTTCCCTTCCTCTGTCCAGACTCTTCTCTCTCTCCACCTCTCTTCCTGATTTCCCTCTCGTTCTCTCCTTTTATTTCCCTTATATAGTTCCGCAATCAGAGGCATATGGTCTGATTCCACTCTTTCTTCCACTGTGAATTTCTTGATATCTTCTTTTGCCTCGACATTTGTTATTATATAATCAATTACCGTGCTGCCTCTCGGCCCCGTATATGTGTACTCTCCTTTATCATCTCCCTCCATATTCCCGTTCAAAATATTCCATCCTCTCTCCTCCACCATCTCTAATAACAACTTTCCCTCTGTGTTTTTAACTTTGTCTTTTGATCTCCTTTCGCCATACTTTTCTTCTATTCTAAAATCGCCCCCTTCCTGTCCAATTCTGGCATTGAAATCTCCGCCGATTATCAGTTTCACCACCTCCTTCTCCTCTATTATCTGATCAAGCTCTTCTTTCGTCTCCTTCATGTCTCTGCTGTATACTGTTATTATTCTCCATTTTTCATTTTGTATCTTTATTCTTCTCTCTTGAATATGTTCCGTTCCCGCGTTCGATTCCTCCTCTTCTATGCCCTTTCTTATTCCTGTGATAATTCCGCCTATCGCTCTCCCTTTTTTTCTCTCTCTGGTGGCATATTTACATTTCCATGAGAATTCTCGTGGCAATTTATCTTTCAATCCTTCCCATTGTTTCTCTTCAATCCACGTTTCTACTAATCCTATTACATCGAGTTCTTTTAAGAAATCCCAAAACTGTTTGTCTTTGCTAAATAATCCAGCTACATTCCAGTATCCTATTTTAAATGTATCTATTTCTCTTTGACTTCTTATTCCTTTCCCAATTCTGTGTACCCCCTCTCCCCGCATATCTGCATCCGCAGGCGCGCGGGGAACGGGCGTTGGTACTGCCTTTTGTCGTGCTTTCGTTGTCCTTGTAAGCTCTGCGATCCTCCAATAATTTAGAGGTTCACAGAACTTTGCCGACTCCAAAAATTTACTTCTTTCAGCCCACCATCCTCTTTCCAAATAAATGTTTTATCGTTGATTTTTACTTTCTTGTACCCAACCTTCACCTTTGCCCCTTGCTCCCTCTCCACCTTGGCAATATCTTTAATATTTCTTTGTATCTCCCTTTCCTTTTTCGTCAGGTCATTGTCAATAAATAGCCTCTTATCTTTCAATGTACTCTTCTTTAGCATTACTGCTCTTTTCTGTTGCCAGCTTCTTAACTTCGCTATCAGTAGCCCTCTTTTATCTCCCATTCCTACCCAATATGCTTCCTCGATATCTGCTTCTACCTGCAATTCGTGCCTTAACACATACTCCACCGTTTCCTTCGGCGTCTCTTTACGCGGTAAATCCTCTCCCCTTAGGGTAATATTATTCCTTCTCTCTCTTTTTTCTCTAGCCTCTTCCTTCCTTTCTAACCCCTCCAGTCTTCCTGTCAGCGTTTCTGCCTGAACATTCTTGGCCTCCAGTACTTCTATCCTTCCTCTCATTTCGTTCCTTTCCTTCTCCCATATCTCATTCCTGCTCTTCCACTCGTCCCTCAGATCCTGCATTCCCTGCCTCAGATCTCTATTATCTTTTCTCAGCTCTTCCATGTCTTTCTTAACTGCCAGCACAGCTTCGATCAATTTGTCTAATTTTGCATTCATTTCTTTTTCCTGTTCTGTCTTCTGACTGTCCGGTGTTTCCGCAGTTCCTATAACTACCTCAGTTTTCTTCATTGGAGGCGACCTCCCTACTTTCCTTGCTTTTAAGAATTCTTCTTCTATTTCCTTTTCGGCCCTTAACCTCTCCTGCTCCTCCTCGCCCTCCCGTTTCCTCTTGAATGAGTCCAGTATCGAGCCTTCGCTGTCCGCTCTTTTTCTTCCCAGCTGTTCTGCCAACGATGGTCTTCCCCTTCTTCTCGTTTCCTTTTGCACTTCCCCGCCTTCGCCGGCTCGGCTCATTAGAGTCTCCGCTCTTCTTTACCTACTGCTGTCTGCGCTTTGTCTTCTTACTTCTTCCACTCCTCTAGATGTCACTTATCCTTGCCACGTATCTTATACTTCGTGCACTCGTTTCACACCTTCACTTCTTCGCCTTTTATCTCACCCTTAGACCCTTTATTAACTGTCGCTTATACCGTCCACCAATACCTTGTCTAATCCCCTCGTTTTCCACCCAACCTTGTAATTTTCTGCGCACTTTTGCCACACTTTTCGTCTATTTCTTTCACCTGTCTGCATACACACGTTATTCTCTCGCGCACGTCACGTGGTTCCCCAATTAAATTTTTATATGTTAGAATTAAAATTTTCTTGAAAGAATTAAATTTTTTTTGTAAGAATTAAATTTTTATTTGTAAGAATTAAAATTTTATTAGTTAGAAGTAAATTTTTTTTTGCAAGAATTAAATTGATTTGGTAAGAATTAAAAAGTTTTATTTGTTTGAATTCAATTTTTCTTGTAAGAATTAAATTTTTATTTGTAAGAATTAAATTTTTTTTGTAACAATTAAATGTTTTCGTGTAAGAATTTAATTTTTTTGTAAGAATTACATTTTTTTGGTAAGAATTACATTTTTTTTTGTAAGAATTACATTTTATGTAAGAATTAAATTTTTATTTGTAAGAATTAATTTTTTTTTTAGAAAAATTTTTTTTCGTTAGAATAAATTTTTTTTCGATAGAATTAATTATTTGTGCAAGAATTAAATTTTTATTTGTAAGAATTAATTTTTTTTGAGAAAATTTTATTTTCGTAAGAATTAATTTTTTTCGATAGAATTAAATTTTTGTTGCAAGAATTAAATTTTTTTTCTTTAGAATTAATTTTTTTTGCTAGAATTAAATGTTTTTTGTTAGAATTAAATTTTTTATGTAATAATTAATTTTTTTGTAAAAATAATTTTTTTGGGTAAGAATAAATTTTCATTGTAAGAATTAAAATTTTTGTTAGAATTATATTTTATTTGTAAGAATTACAGTTTTTTGTAAGAATTAAATTTTTTTTGTAAGAATTAAATTTTTTTGTTAGAATTAAATTTTTATTTGTAAGAATTAAATTTTTTTTTGTAACAATTAAATTTTTTCGGGGAAGTATTTAATTTTTTTGTTCGAATTAATTTTTTTTTGCAAAATTTAAATTTTAGTAAGAATTAATTTTTTTTTTGAGAAATAAATTTTTATTTGCTAGAATTAAATTTTTATTTGTTAGAATTAAATTTTTTCGTAAGAATTAAATTTTTTTTGTAAGAATTAAATTTTTTTTGTAAGAATTAAAATTTTTTTGTAAGAATTAAATTTTTATTTGTTAGAATTAAATTTTTTTTTGTAACAATTAAATTTTTTCGGGGAAGAATTTAATTTTTTTGTTCGAATTAATTTTTTTTGCAAAATTTAAATTTTAGTAAGAATTAATTTTTTTTTTGAGAAATAAAATTTTATTTGTAAGAATTAAAAGTTCTTTTGTAAAAATTAAATTTTTTCAGTTAAGAATTTAATTTTTTTGCAAGAATTAAATTTTTTTTCTTTAGAATTATTTTTTTTTGCTAGAATTAAATGTTTTTTGTAAGAATTAAAACTTTTTTATAAGAATTAAATTTTTATTTGTTAGAATTAAATTATTATTTGTATGATTTAAATTTTTTTTGTAGCAATTAAATTTTTTGTGTAAGAATTAAATTTTTTTGAAAGAATAAATTTGTTTTTGAGAAATAAAATTTTATTTGTAAGAATTAAAATTTCTTTTGTAACAATTAAATTTTTTCGGTTAAGAATTTAATTTTTTTGTAAGAATTAATTCTTTTTTGTAAGAATTAATTTTTTTTTGAAAAATTGAAATTTTTTTTTGAATAATTTTTTTTTGTAATAATTAATTTTTTTGTAAAAATAAATTTTTTGGTAAGAATAAATTTTTATTTGTAAGAATTAAAATTTTTTTTAGAATTATATTTTATTTGTAAGAATTAAATTTTTTTTGTAAGAATTAAATTGTTTTTGTAAGAATTAAATGTTTTTTGTAAGAATTACATTTTTTGTAAGAATTAAATTTTTATTTGTAAGAATAAATTATTTTTGAGAAAAATTTTTTTTCGTTAGAATTAATTTTATTTCCGATTGAATTAATTTTTTTTGCAAGCATTAATTTTTTTTTCTTTAGAATAAAATTTTTTTTGTTAGAATTAAATGTTTTTTGTAAGATTTAATTTTTTTTTTGCGAAATAATTTTTTTTTGTAAGAGTTAAATTGGTTTTAAAGCATTAAATTTTTTTCTGTAAGAATTAATTTTGTTTTTTTTTTAGAAATAATTTTTTTTTGTAAGAATTTAATTATTTTGTAAGAATTAAATTATTTTTGTAAGAATTAAATGTTTTTTGTAGGAATTACATTTTTTTGTAAGAATTAAATTTTTATTTGTAAGAATTAAAATTTTTTTTGTAACAATTAAATTTTTTCGTGGAAGAATTTAATTTTTTTGTTCGAATTAATTTTTTTTTGCAAAATTTAAATTTTAGTAAGAATTAATTTTTTTTTGAGAAATAAAATTTTATATGTAAGAATTAAAATTTCTTTTGTAAAAATTAAATTTTTTCGGTTAAGAATTTAATTTTTTTGTAAGAATCAATTTTTTTTTGTAAGAAATAATTTTTTTTTCTAAAATTTAAATTTTTTTCTGGAATAATTTTTTTTTTAATAATGATTTTTTTTGTAAAAATAATTTTTTTTTGTAAGAATTAAATTTTTTTGTAAGAATTAAATTTTTCATGCAAGAATTAAATTTTTTTTGTAAAAATTAATTTTTTTTGAGAAAAAAAATTTTTCTTCAGAATTAATTTTTTTTCGATTGAATTAATTTTTTTTTGCAAGAATTAAAAATTTTTTCGTTAGAATTTAATTTTTTTTGTAAGATTTAAATTTTTTTTTGAAGAATTACATTTTTATTTGTAAGAATTAAATTTTTTTTTGTAAGAATTAAATTTTTATTTGATAGAATTAATTTTTTCTTGTAAGAATTAAATTTTTATCTGTAAGAATTAATTTTTCAGCTGTAAGAATTAATTTTTTTTGAGAAAAAAATTTTTTCTTCTGAATTAATTTTTTTTCGATAGAATTAATTTTTTTTTGTAAGAATTAAATTGTTTTTGTAAGAATTAAATGTTTTTTGTAAGAATTACATTTTTTTTAAGAATTACATTTTTTGTAAGAATTAAATTTTTATTTGTGAGAATTAAATTTTTTTGTAAGAATTAAATTTTTTTGGTAAGAATTAAATTTTTTTGGTAAGAATTAAATTTTTTTGGTAAGAATCAAATTTTTATTTGTAAGTATTAATTTTTTTTGAGAAAAAAAATTTTTCTTCAGAATTAATTTTTTTTCGATAGAATTAAATTTTTTTTTGCAAGAATTAAAAATTTTTTCGTGTAAGAATTTAATTTCTTTGTAAGAATTAATTTTTTTTGTAAAATTTAAATTTTTGTTGGAAGAATTAATTTTTTTTGTAAGAATTAAATTTTTATATGTTAGAATTAAAATTTTCTTGTAAGAATTAAATTTTTTTTGTAAGAATTAAATTTTTATTTGTAAGAATTAAAATTTTATTAGTTAGAAGTAAATTTTTTTTTGCAAGAATTAAATTGATTTGGTAAGAATTAAAAAGTTTTATTTGTTTGAATTCAATTTTTCTTGTAAGAATTAAATTTTTATTTGTAAGAATTAAATTTTTTTTGTAACAATTAAATGTTTTCGTGTAAGAATTTAATTTTTTTGTAAGAATTACATTTTTTTGGTAAGAATAACATTTTTTTTTGTAAGAATTACATTTTATGTAAGAATTAAATTTTTATTTGTAAGAATTAATTTTTTTTTTAGAAAAATTTTTTTTCGTTAGAATAAATTTTTTTTCGATAGAATTAATTATTTGTGCAAGAATTAAATTTTTATTTGTAAGAATTAATTTTTTTTGAGAAAATTTTATTTTCGTAAGAATTAATTTTTTTCGATAGAATTAAATTTTTGTTGCAAGAATTAAATTTTTTTTCTTTAGAATTAATTTTTTTTGCTAGAATTAAATGTTTTTGTTAGAATTAAATTTTTTATGTAATAATTAATTTTTTTGTGAAAATAATTTTTTTGGGTAAGAATAAATTTTCATTGTAAGAATTAAAATTTTTGTTAGAATTATATTTTATTTGTAAGAATTACAGTTTTTTGTAAGAATTAAATTTTTTTTGTAAGAATTAAATTTTTTTGTTAGAATTAAATTTTTATTTGTAAGAATTAAATTTTTTTTTGTAACAATTAAATTTTTTCGGGGAAGTATTTAATTTTTTTGTTCGAATTAATTTTTTTTTGCAAAATTTTAATTTTAGTAAGAATTAATTTTTTTTTTTGAGAAATAAATTTTTATTTGCTAGAATTAAATTTTTATTTGTTAGAATTAAATTTTTTCGTAAGAATTAAATTTTTTTTGTAAGAATTAAATTTTTTTTGTAAGAATTAAAATTTTTTTGTAAGAATTAAATTTTTATTTGTTAGAATTAAATTTTTTTTTGTAACAATTAAATTTTTTCGGGGAAGAATTTAATTTTTTTGTTCGAATTAATTTTTTTTGCAAAATTTAAATTTTAGTAAGAATTAATTTTTTTTTTGAGAAATAAAATTTTATTTGTAAGAATTAAAATTTCTTTTGTAAAAATTAAATTTTTTCAGTTAAGAATTTAATTTTTTTGCAAGAATTAAATTTTTTTTCTTTAGAATTATTTTTTTTTGCTTGAATTAAATGTTTTTTGTAAGAATTAAAACTTATTTATAAGAATTAAATTTTTATTTGTTAGAATTAAATTATTATTTGTATGATTTAAATTTTTTTGTAGCAATTAAATTTTTTGTGTAAGAATTAAATTTTTTTGAAAGAATTAATTTGTTTTTGAGAAATAAAATTTTATTTGTAAGAATTAAAATTTCTTTTGTAACAATTAAATTTTTTCGGTTAAGAATTTAATTTTTTTGTAAGAATCAATTTTTTTTTGTAAGAATTAATTTTTTTTTCTAAAATTTAAATTTTTTTCTGGAATAATTTTTTTTTAATAATGATTTTTTTTGTAAAAATAATTTTTTTTGTAAGAATTAAATTTTTTTGTAAGAATTAAATTTTTCATGCAAGAATTAAATTTTTTTTGTAAAAATTAATTTTTTTTGAGAAAAAAAAGTTTTCTTCAGAATTAATTTTTTTTCGGTTGAATTAATTTTTTTTTGCAAGAATTAAAAATTTTTTCGTTAGAATTTAATTTTTTTTTGTAAGATTTAAATTTTTTTTTGAAGAATTACATTTTTATTTGTAAGAATTAAATTTTTTTTTGTAAGAATTAAATTTTTATTTGATAGAATTAATTTTTTCTTGTAAGAATTAAATTTTTATCTGTAAGAATTAATTTTTCAGCTGTAAGAATTAATTTTTTTTGAGAAAAAAATTTTTTCTTCTGAATTAATTTTTTTTCGATAGAATTAATTTTTTTTTGTAAGAATTAAATTGTTTTTGTAAGAATTAAATGTTTTTTGTAAGAATTACATTTTTTGTAAGAATTACATTTTTTGTAAGAATTACATTTTTTGTAAGAATTAAATTTTTATTTGTGAGAATTAAATTTTTTTTGTAAGAATTAAATTTTTTGGTAAGAATTAAATTTTTTTGGTAAGAATTAAATTTTTTTGGTAAGAATCAAATTTTTATTTGTAAGAATTAATTTTTTTTGAGAAAAAAAATTTTTCTTCAGAATTAATTTTTTTTCGATAGAATTAAATTTTTTTTTGCAAGAATTAAAATTTTTTTCGTGTAAGAATTTAATTTCTTTGTAAGAATTAATTTTTTTTGTAAAATTTAAATTTTTGTTGGAAGAATTAATTTTTTTTGTAAGAATTAAATTTTTATATGTTAGAATTAAAATTTTCTTGTAAGAATTAAATTTTTTTTGTAAGAATTAAATTTTTATTTGTAAGAATTAAAATTTTATTAGTTAGAAGTAAATTTTTTTTTGCAAGAATTAAATTGATTTGGAAAGAATTAAAAAGTTTTATTTGTTTGAATTCAATTTTTCTTGTAAGAATTAAATTTTTATTTGTAAGAATTAAATTTTTTTTGTAACAATTAAATGTTTTCGTGTAAGAATTTAATTTTTTTGTAAGAATTACATTTTTTTGGTAAGAATTACATTTTTTTTTGCAAGAATTAAATTTTTTTTCTTTAGAATTAAATTTTTTTTATTAGAATTAAAATTTTTTGGAAGAATTAAATTTTTTTTCGTTAGAATTAAATTTTTTTTTGTTAGAATTAAAATTTTTTTGTAAGAATTAAAATTTTATTTGTAAGATTTAAATTTTTTTTTGTAACAATTAAATTTTTTTGTGTAAGAATTTAATTTTTTTGTAAGAATTCTTTTTTTTGTAAAATTCAAATTTTTCTTGGAAGAATTAATTTTTTTTGTAATAATTAATTTTTATTTGTTAGAATTAAATTATTTTTGCTATGAATTAAATTTTTTTTTGTATGAATTAAATTTTTTTGGTATGAATTAAATTTTTTTTGTATGAATTAAATTTTTTTGTGTGAATTAAATTTTTATTTGTAAGAATTAATTTTTTTGTAGAAAAATTTTTTTTTCGATAGAATTAATTTTTTGTGTAAGAATTAAATTTTTATTTGTAAGATTAAATTTTTTTTGAGAAAATATTTTTTTCGTTAGAATTAATTTTTGTTTCGATAGAATTCAATTTTTTTTGCAAGAATTAAAATTTTTTTCTTTTGAATTATTTTTTTTTGTTAGAATTAAATGTTTTTTGTAAGAATTAAATCTTTTTTATAAGAATTAAATTTTTATTTGTTAGAATTAAATTATTATTTGTATGATTTAAATTTTTTTTGTAGCAATTAAATTTTTTGTGTAAGAATTAAATTGTTTTTGTAAGAATTAAATGTTTTTTGTAAGAATTACATTTTTTGTAAGAATTAAATTTTTATTTGTAACAATAAATTATTTTTGAGAAAAAATTTTTTTTCGTTAGAATTAATTTTTTGTCCGATTGAATTAATTTTTTTTGCATGCATTAATTTTTTTTTCTTTAGAATAAAATTTTTTTTGTTAGAATTAAATGTTTTTTGTATGATTTAATTTTTTTTTTGAGAAATAATTTTTTTTTGTAAGAATTAAATTGGTTTTGAAAGCATTAAATTTTTTTCTGTAAGAATTAATTTTGTTTTTTTTTGAGAAATAAATTTTTTTTGTAAGAATTTAATTATTTTGTAAGAATTAAATTTTTTTTGTAAGAATTAAATGTTTTTTGTAAGAATTACATTTTTTTGTAAGAATTAAATTTTTATTTGTAAGAATTAATTTTTTTTTTGTAACAATTAAATTTTTTCGGGGAACAATTTAATTTTTTTGTTCGAATTAATTTTTTTTTGCAAAATTTAAATTTTAGTAAGAATTAATTTTTTTTTGAGAAATAAAATTTTATTTGTAAGAATTAAAATTTCTTTTGTAAAAATTAAATTTTTTCGGTTAATAATTTAATTTTTTTGTAAGAATCAATTTTTTTTTGTAAGAATTAATTTTTTTTTCTAAAATTTAAATTTTTTTCTGGAATAATTTTTTTTGTAATAATGATTTTTCTTTGTAAAAATAATTTTGTTTTGTAAGAATTAAATTTTTTTTGTAAGAATTAAATTTTTCGTGCAAGAATTAAATTTTTTTTGTAAAAATAATTTTTTTTTGAGAAATAAATTTTTTTTGTAAGAATTAAATTTTTATTTGTTAGAATTAAAATTTTTTTTGTTAGTATTAAATTTTTTTGGTAAGAATTAAATATTTATTTGTTAGAATTACATTTTTTTGTATGAATTAAATTTTTTTGGTGAGAATTAAATTTTTTTGGTAAGAATTAAATTTTTATTTGTAAGAATTAATTTTTTTTGAGAAAAAAAATTTTTCTTTAGAATTAATTTTTTTTCGATTGAATTATTTTTTTTTTGCAAGAATTAAAATTTTTTTCGTTAGAATTTAATTTTTTTTGTAAGACTTAATTGTTTTTTGGAAGAATTACATTTTTATTTGTAAGAATTAAATTTTTTTTTGTAAGAATTAAATTTTTATTTGATAGAATTAATTTTTTCTTGTAAGAATTAAATTTTTATCTGTAAGAATTAATTTTTCAGCTGTAAGAATTAATTTTTTTTGAGAAAAAATTTTTTTCTTCAGAATTATTTTTTTTTCGATAGAATTAATTTTTTTTGTAAGAATTAAATTGTTTTTGTAAGAATTAAATGTTTTTTGTAAGAATTACATTTTTTGTAAGAATTAAATTTTTATTTGTAAGAATTAAATTTTTTTGGTAAGAATTAAATTTTTTTGGTAAGAATTAAATTTTTATTTGTAAGAATTAAAATTTTATTAGTTAGAATTAAATTTTTTTCTGTAAGAATTAATTTTGTTTCTTGAGAATTATTTTTTTTTGTAAGAATTTAATTATTTTGTATAAATTAAATGTTTTCGTGTAAGGGTTTAATTTTTTCGTTAGAATTAATTTTTTTTGTAAAATTTAAATTTTTTTTGGAAGAATTAATTTCTTTTGTAAGAATTCAATTTTTATTTGCAAGAATTAAATTTTTATTTGTAAGAATTAAATTTTTTTTGTAAGAATTAAATATTTTTGTAAGAATTAATTTTTTAGTTGTAAGAATTAATTTTTTTTCAGAAAAAAATTTTTTTCGTTTGAATTAATTTTTTTTTCGATAGAATTAAATTTTTTTTGCAAGAATTAAAATTTTTTTTGTTAGAATTTTATTTTTTTCGTTAGAATTAAATTTTTTTTGTCAGAATTAATTTTTTTTTTGAGAAATAAATTTTTATTGTAAGAATTAAATTTTTTTTGTAAGAATTAATTTTTTAGTTGTAAGAATAAATTTTTTTTCAGAAAAAAAATTTTTTCGTTAGAATTAATTTTTTTTCGATAGAATTAAATTTTTTTTGGCAAGAATTAAAATTTTTTCGTAAGAATTTAATTTCTTTTGTTAGAATTAAATTTTTTTTGTCAGAATTAATTTTTTTCTGTGAAATAAATTTTTATTGTAAGAATTAAATGTTTTTTTGTAAGAATTAAATTTTTTTGGTTAGAATTATATATTTTTTATAAGAATTAAATATTTATTTGTTAGAATTAAATTATTTTTGGTAAAAATTAAATTTTTTTTGTAAGAATTAAATTTTTTTTGTTAGAATTATATATTTTTTGTAAGTATTAAATTTTTTTTGTAAGAATTAAATTTTTTTTGTAAGAATTAAAACTTTTTGTAAGAATTAAATTTTTATTTGTGAGAATTAAAATTTTATTCCTAAGAATAAATTTTTTTTTGTCAGAATTAAATTTTTATTTGTTAGAATTAAATTTTTTTTTGTAAGAATTAAATTTTTATTTGTTAGAATTAAATTTTTTTTTGTAAGAATTAAATTTTTTGGTAAGAATTAAATTTTTTTGGTAAGAATTAAATTTTTGTTTGTAAGAATTAATTTTTTTTCAGAAAAAATTTTTTTCGTTAGAATTAATTTTTTTTTCGACAGAATTAAATTTTTTTTGCAAGAATTAAATTTTTTTTCTTTAGAATTAAAATTTTTTTGTTAGAATTAAATGTTTTTTGTAAGAATTAATTTTTTTTTAGAAATCAATTTTTATTGGAAGAATTAAATTGGTTTTGTTAGAATTAATTTTTTTTCTTTAAGAATTAATTTTGTTTTTTGAGAAATAATTTTTTTTGTAAGAATTTAATTATTTTGTAAGAATTAAATTTTTTTGTAAGAATTAAATTTTTATTTGTGAGAATTAAAATTTTATTCCTAAGAAATAATTTTTTTTTGTAAGAATTAAATTTTTATTTGTTAGAATTAAATTTTTTTTTGTAAGAATTAAATTTTTATTTGTTAGAATTAAATTTTTTTTTGCAAGAATTAAATTTTTTTGGTAAGAATTAAATTTTTGTTTGTAAGAATTAATTTTTTTTGAGAAATTTTTTTTTTCGTTAGAATTAATTTTTGTTCGACAGAATTAAATTTTTTTTGCAAGATATAATTTTTTTTCTTTAGAATTAAATTTTTTTTTGTTAGAATTAAATGTTTTCTGTAAGATTTAATTTTTTTTTTGAGAAATGAATTTTTTTTGTAAGAATCAAAATGATTTTGTAAGCATTAAATTTTTTTCTGTAAGAATTAATTTTGTTTTTTTGAGAAATAAATTTCTTTTGTGAGAATTTACTTATTTTGTAAGAATTAATTTTTTTTTTGTAGTAATTATATTTTTATTTGTATGAATTAAATTTTTTCTTGTTAGAATTTAATTTTTTTGTAAGAATTAAATTTTTATTTGTAAGAATTAAATTTTTATTTGTTAGAATTAAATTTTTTTAGTAAGAATTAAATTTTTATTTGTAAGTATTAAATTTTTTTTGTAAGAATTAAATTTTTTTTGTAAGAATTAAAACTTTTTGTAAGAATTAAATTTTTATTTGTGAGAATTAAAATTTTATTCCTAAGAAATAATTTTTTTTTGTCAGAATTAAATTTTTATTTGTTAGAATTAAATTTTTTTTTGTAAGAATTAAATTTTTTTGTAAGAATTAAATTTTTTTGGTAAGAATTAAATTTTTGTTTGTAAGAATTAATTTTTTTTTGTAAAATTTAAAATTTTTTTGTAATAATTTTTTTGTAATAATTAATTTTTTTGTAAAAATAAATTTTATTGGTAAGAATAAATTTTTATTTGTAAGAATTAAAATTTTTGTTAGAATCCAATTTTATTTGTAAGAATTCAATTTTTATTTGTTAGAATTACATTTTTTTGGTAAGAATTCAATTTTTATTTGATAGAATTAATTTTTTTTTATAAGAATTAAATTTTTATTTGTTAGAATTAATTTTTTTTTGTAAGAATTCATTTTTTTGAGAAAAAATTTTTTTCGTTAGAATTCATTTTTTTCGATAGAATTAATTTTTGTGAAAGAATTAAATTTTTATTCGTAAGAATACATTTTTTTTGAGAAAAAGTTTTTTTTCGTTAGAATTAATTTTTTTTTCGATGGAGTTAAATTTTTTTGCAAGAATTAAATTTTTTTTTACAATTAAATTTTTTGTGTTAGAATTAAATGTTTTTTGTAAGAATTAATTTTTTTTGGTGAAATAATTTTTTTTTGTAAGAAATAATTTGGTTTTGTAAGAATTAAATTTTTTTCTGAAAAAATTAATTTTTTTTTTTTGAGAAATAATTTTTCTTTGTAAGAATTGTATTATTTTGTATGAATTAATTTTTTTCGTGTCAGAATTTAATTTCTTTGTTTGAATTAATTTTTTTTTGTAAAATTTAAATTTTTTTTGGAAGAATTAATTTCTTTTGTAAGAATTCAGTTTTTATTTGCAAGAATTAATTTCTTTTGTAAGAATTGAATTGTTATTTGCAAGAATTAAATTTTTATTTGTTAGAATTAAATTGGTTTTGTTAGAATTAAATTTTTTTCTGTAAGAATTAATTTTGTTTCTTGAGAAATAATTTTTTTTGTAAGAATTAAATTTTTATTTGTTAGAATTAAATTTTTTTTGTCAGAATTAATTTTTTTTTGTAAGAATTAATTTTTTTTTGTAAAATTAAAATTTTTTTTGTAATAATTTTTTTGTAATAATTAATTTTATTGTAAAAATAAATTTTATTGGTAAGAATAAATTTATATTTGTAAGAATTAAAATTTTTGTTAGAATTCAATTTTATTTGTAAGAATTAATTTTTTTTTGTAAGAATTAAATTTTTTTTGTAAGAATTAATTTTTTTTTTGCGAAATAAATTTGTATTGTAAGAATTAAATTGGTTTTGTTAGAATTAAATTTTTTTCGGTAAGAATTAATTTTGTTTTTTGAGAAATAATTTTTTTTTGTAAGAACTTAATTATTTTGTAAGAATTAAATTTTTTTGTAAGAATTAAATTTTTTTTATAAGAATCAATTTTTTATTTGTTAGAATTAAAAATTTTTTTGTAAGAATTAAATTTATATTTGTTAGAATTAAATTTTTTTTTTGTAAGAATTAAATTTTTATTTGATAGAATTAATTTTTTTTTGTAAGAATTAAACTTTTTGGTAAGAATTAATTTTTTTTTGAGAAATAATTTTTTTTTGTAAGAATTAATTTGGTTTTGTGAGAATTAAATTTTTTTCTGTAAGAATTAATTTGGTTTTTTGAGAAATAATTTTTTTTGTAAGAATTTAATTATTTTTTAAGAATTAAATATTTTTGTAAGAATTAAATTTTTTTTATAAGAATTAAATTTTTATTTGTTAGAATTATATTTTTTTTGTAAGAATTACATTTTTTTGTTAAAGTTAAATTTTTATTTGAGAATTAATTTTTTTTGTAAGAATTAAATTTTTTTGTTGGAATTAATTTTTTAGTTGTAAGAATTAATTTTTTTTCAGAAAATTTTTTTTTTCGTTAGAATTAATTTTTTTTCTCCATAGATTTAATTTTTTTTTGGCAAGAATTAAAATTTTATTCCTAAGAAATAATTTTTTTTTGTAAGAATTAAATTTTTATTTGTTAGAATTAAATTTTTTTGTAAGAATTCATTATGTTGAGAAAAATTTTTTTTCGTTAGAATTAATTTTTTCTCGATAGAATTAATTTTTTGTGCAAGAATTAAATTTTTATTTGTAAGAATAAATTTTTTTTTGTAACCATAAATTATTTTCTGTATGAATTAATTTTGTTTTTTTGTGAAACAATTTTTTTGTTAAGAATTTAATTATTTTGTTAGAATTAAATTTTTTTGTAAGAATTAATTTTTTTTTGAGAAATAAATTTTTATTGTAAGATTTAAATTGGTTTTGTTAAAATTAAATTTTTTCTGTAAGAATTAATTTTGTTTTTTGAGAAATAATTTTTTTTGTAAGAAATTAATTATTTTGTAAGAATTAATTTTTTTTTGTAAGAATTAAATTTTTTTTATAAGAATTAAATTTTTATTTGTTAGAATTAATTATTTTTGAGAAAAATTTTTTTTCGTTAGAATTAATTTTTTTTCGATAGAATTAAATTTTTTTGCAAGAATTAAATTTTTTTTCGTTAGAATTAATTTTTATTTGTTAGAATTACATTTTTTTGTAAGAATTAATTTTTTTTTGTGAAATAAAATTTTTTGTAAGTATTAATTTGGTTTTGTAAGAATTAAATTTTTTTCTGAAAAAATTAATTTTTTTTTTGAGAAATAATTTTTCTTTGTAAGAATGTAATTATTTTGTATGAATTAAATTTTTTCGTGTAAGAATTTAATTCCTTGTTAGATTTAATTTTTTTTTGTAAAATTTAAATTTTTTTTGGATGAATTAATTTCTTTTGTAAGAATTAAATTTTTATTTGCAAGAATTAAATTTTTATTTGTTAGAATTAAATTTTTTTTTGTAAGATCTAAATTTTTATTTGTTAGAATTAAATTTTTTTTTTATAAGAATTAAATTTTTATTTGTTAGAATTAAATTTTTTTTGTAAGAATTAAATTTTTATTTGATAGAATTAAATTTTTTTGTAAGAATTAAACTTTTTTGTAAGAATTAATTTGGTTTTATAAGAATTAAATTTTTGTCTGTAAGAATTAATTTTGTTTTTTGAGAAATAATTTTTTTTATAAGAATTAAATTTTTATTTGTTAGAATTAATTATTTTTGAGAAAAATTTTTTTTCGTTAGAATTAATTTATTTTCGATTGAATTAAATTTTTTTTGCAAGAATTAAATTTTTTTTCGATAGAATTAATTTTTATTTGTTAGAATTAAATGTTTTTTGTAAGAATTAATTTTTTTTTGTGAAATAAATTTATTTTGTGTGAATTAATTTGGTTTTGTAAGAATTAAACTTTTTTTGTAAGAATTATATTTTTTTTGTAAGTATTAAATATTTTTTGTAAAAATTAAATTTTTTTGGTAAGAATTTAATTTTATTGTAAGAATTAATTTTTTTGTGTAAAATTTAAATTTTTTTTGGATGAATTAATTTCTTTTGTAAGAATTAAATTTTTATTTGCAAGAATTAAATTTTTATTTGTTAGAATTAAATTTTTTTTTGTAAGATCTAAATTTTTATTTGTTAGAATTAAATTTTTTTTTATAAGAATTAAATTTTTATTTGTTAGAATTAAATTTTTTTTGTAAGAATTAAATTTTTATTTGATAGAATTAAATTTTTTTGTAAGAATTGAACTTTTTTGTAAGAATTAATTTGGTTTTATAAGAATTAAATTTTTGTCTGTAAGAATTAATTTTGTTTTTTGAGAAATAATTTTTTTGTAAGAATTTAATTATTTTGTAAGAATTAAATATTTTTGTCAGAATTAAATTTTTTTTATAAGAATTAAATTTTTATTTGTTAGAATGAAATATTTTTTTGTAAGAATTAAATTTTTATTTGATAGAATTAATTTGTTTTTGTAAGAATTAAATTTTTTTGTAAGAATTAATTTTTCAGTTGTAAGAATTAATTTTTTTTCAGAAAATTTTTTTTTTCGTTAGATTTAATTTTTTTTCTCCATAGATTTAAATTTTTTTTGGCAAGAATTAAAATTTTTTTCGTTAGAATGTATTTTTTTTTGTTAAGAATTAAACTTTTTTGTAAGAATTAATTTTTTTGTGTAAAATTTAAATTTTTTTTGTGAGAATTAATTTTTTTTGAGAAAAAATTTTTTTCGTTAGAATTAATTTTTTTCGATAGAATTAAATTTTTTTGCAAGAATTAATTTTTTTTTCGATAGAATTAATTTTTATTTGTTAGAATTAAATGTTTTTTGTAAGAATTAATTTTTTTTTGTGAAATAAATTTATTTTGTGTGAATTAATTTGGTTTTGTAAGAATTAAACTTTTTTTGTAAGAATTATATTTTTTTTGTAAGTATTAAATATTTTTTGTAAAAATTAAATTTTTTTGGTAAGAATTTAATTTTATTGTAAGAATTAATTTTTTTGTGTAAAATTAAATTTTTTTTTGTGAGAATTAATTTTTTTTGAGAAAAAATTTTTTTCGTTAGAATTAATTTTTTTTCGATAGAATTTATTTTTTGTGCAAGAATTAAATTTTTATTTGTAAGAATAAATTTTTTTGAGAAAATTTTTTTTTCGTTAGAATTAATTTTTTTTTCGAGAGTTAAATTTTTTTGCAAGAATTAAATTTTTTTTCTTTAGAATTAAATTTGTTTTGTTAGAATTACATTTTTTTGTAAGAATTAATTTTTTTTTGAGAAATAAAATTTTTTGTAAGTATTAATTTGGTTTTGTAAGAATTAAATTTTTTCTGAAAAAATTAATTTTTTTTTTTGAGAAATAATTTTTCTTTGTAAGAATTTAATTATTTTGTATGAATTAAATTTTTTCGTGTAAGAATTTAATTTTTTTGTTAGATTTAATTTTTTTTTGTAAAATTTAAATTTTTTTTGGATGAATTAATTTATTTTGTAAGAATTAAATTTTTATTTGCAAGAATTAAATTTTTATTTGTTCGAATTAAAATTTTGTTCCTAAGAAATAATTTTTTTTTGTAAGAATTAAAATTTTTTGTTAAAATTAAATTTTTATTTGAGAATTAATTTTTTTTGTAAGAATTAAATTTATTTGTTGGAATTAAATTTTTATTTGTGAGAATTAAAATTTTATTCCTAAGAAATAATTTTTTTTTGTAAGAATTAAATTTTTATTTGTTAGAATTAAATTTTTTTGTAAGAATTCATTTTGTTTTTTGAGATATAATTTTTTTTGTAAGAAATTAATTATTTTGTAGGAATTAAATTTTTTTGTAAGAATTAAATTTTTTTTATAAGAATTAAATTTTTATTTGTTAGAATTAATTTTTTTTGAGAAAATTTTTTTTTCGTTAAAATTAATTTTTTTTCGATAGAATTAATTTTTTGTGCACGAATTAAATTTTTATTTGTAAGAATAAATTTTTTTTTGTAACCATAAATTATTTTCTGTAAGAATTAATTTTGTTTTTTGAGAAATAATTTTTTTTGTAAGAACTTAATTATTTTGTAAGAATTAAATTTTTTTGTAAGAATTAAATTTTTTTTATAAGAATCAAATTTTTATTTGTTAGAATTAAAAAATTTTTTGTAAGAATTAAATTTTTATTTTTTAGAATTAAATTTTTTTTTTGTAAGAATTAAATTTTTATTTGATAGAATTAATTTTTTTTTGTAAGAATTAAACTTTTTGGTGAGAATTAATTTTTTTTTGAGAAATAATTTTTTTTTGTAAGAATTAATTTGGTTTTGTAAGAATTAAATTTTTTTCTGTAAGAATTAATTTGGTTTTTTGAGAAATAATTTTTTTTGTAAGAATTTAATTATTTTGTAAGAATTAAATATTTTTGTCAGAATTAAATTTTTTTTATAAGAATTAAATTTTTATTTGTTAGAATTAAATATTTTTTTGTAAGAATTAAATTTTTATTTGATAGAATTAATTTGTTTTTGTAAGAATTACATTTTTTTGTAAGAATTAATTTTTTAGTTGTAAGAATTTTTTTCAGAAATTTTTTTTTTTCCTCAGAATTAATTTTTTTTCTCCATAGATTTAAAATTTTTTTGCAAGAATTAAAATTTTTTTCGTTAGAATGTAATTTTTTTTTGTAAGAATTAAACTTTTTTGTAAGAATTAATTTTTTTTTGAGAAGTAAATTTTTTTTTGTAAGAATTAGTTTGGTTTTGTAAGAATTAAATTTTTTTCTGAAAAAATTAATTTTTTTTTTAAAAAATAATTTTTCTTTGTATGAATTAAATTTTTTCGTATAAGAATTTAATTTTTTGTTAGAATTAATTTTTTTTGGTAAAATTTAAATTTTTTTTGGAAGAATTAATTTCTTTTGTAAGAATTCAATTTTTATTTGCAAGAATTAATTTCTTTTGTAAGAATTCAATTTTTATTTTGCAAGAATTAAATTTTTATTTGTTAGAATTAAATTTTTTTTGTAAGAATTAAATTTTTATTTGATAGATTTAATTTTTTTTGTAAGAATTAAATTTTTTTTGTAAGAATTAATTTTTTTTTTGCGAAATAAATTTGTATTGTAAGAATTAAATTGGTTTTGTTAGAATTAAATTTTTTTCTGTAAGAATTAATTTTGTTTTTTGAGAAATAATCTTTTTTGTAAGAACTTAATTATTTTGTAAGAATTAAATTTTTTTGTATGAATTACATTTTTTTCATAAGAATTAAATTTTTATTTGTTAGAATTAATTTTTTTTTGTAAGAATTAAATTTTTATTTGATAGAATTAATTTTTTTTGTAAGAATTAAATTTTTTTTGTAAGAATTAATTTTTTTTGCGAAACAAATTTGTATTGTAAGAATTAAATTGGTTTTGTTAGAATTAAATTTTTTTCTGTAAGAATTAATTTTGTTTTTTGAGAAATAATTTTTTTTGTAAGAATTTAATTATTTTGTAAGAATTAAAATTTTTTGTAAGAATTCAATTTTTATTTGCAAGAATTAAATTTTTATTTGTTAGAATTAAATTTTTTTTTGTAAGAATTAATTTTATTTCTCCATAGATTTAATTTTTTTTGCAAGAATTAAAATTTTTTTCGTCAGAATGTAATTTTTTTTTGTAAGAATTAAACTTTTTTGTAAGAATTAATTTTTTTGTGTAATATTAAAATTTTTTTGGTTAGAATTAAATTTTTATTTGTTAGAATTAATTTTTTTTTGTCAGAATTAATTTTTTTTGTAAGAATTAATTTTTTTTTGAAAAATTTAAATTGTTTTTTAATAATTTTTTTTGTAATAATTTTTTTTTGAGAAATAATTTTTCTTTGTAAGAATTTAATTATTTTGTATGAATTAAATTTTTTCGTGTAAGAATTTAATTTTTTTGTTTGAATTAATTTTTTTTTGTAAAATTTAAATTTTTTTTTGAAGAATTAATTTCTTTTGTACGAATTCAATATTTATTGGCAAGAATTAATTTTTTTGGTAAGAATTCAATTTTTATTTGATAGAATTAATTTTTTTTTATAAGAATTAAATTTTTATTTGTTAGAATTAAATTTTTTTTGTAAGAATTCATTTTTTTGAGAAAAAATTTTTTTCGTTAGAATTCATTTTTTTCGATAGAATTAATTTTTGTGAAAGAATTAAATTTTTATTCGTAAGAATACATTTTTTTTGAGAAAAAGTTTTTTTTCGTTAGAATTAATTTTTTTTTCGATGGAGTTAAATTTTTTTGCAAGAATTAAATTTTTTTTTACAATTAAATTTTTTGTGTTAGAATTAAATGTTTTTTGTAAGAATTAATTTTTTTTGGAGAAATAATTTTTTTTTGTAAGAAATAATTTGGTTTTGTAAGAATTAAATTTTTTTCTGAAAAAATTAATTTTTTTTTTTTGAGAAATAATTTTTCTTTGTAAGAATTTTATTATTTTGTATGAATTAATTTTTTTCGTGTCAGAATTTAATTTCTTTGTTTGAATTAATTTTTTTTTGTAAAATTTAAATTTTTTTTGGAAGAATTAATTTCTTTTGTAAGAATTCAGTTTTTATTTGCAAGAATTAATTTCTTTTGTAAGAATTGAATTTTTATTTGCAAGAATTAAATTTTTATTTGTTAGAATTAAATTGGTTTTGTTAGAATTAAATTTTTTTCTGTAAGAATTAATTTTGTTTCTTGAGAAATAATTTTTTTTGTAAGAATTAAATTTTTATTTGTTAGAATTAAATTTTTTTTGTCAGAATTAATTTTTTTTTGTAAGAATTAATTTTTTTTTGTAAAATTAAAATTTTTTTTGTAATAATTTTTTTGTAATAATTAATTTTATTGTAAAAATAAATTTTATTGGTAAGAATAAATTTATATTTGTAAGAATTAAAATTTTTGTTAGAATTCAATTTTATTTGTAAGAATTAATTTTTTTTTGTAAGAATTAAATTTTTTTTGTAAGAATTAATTTTTTTTTTGCGAAATAAATTTGTATTGTAAGAATTAAATTGGTTTTGTTAGAATTAAATTTTTTTCGGTAAGAATTAATTTTGTTTTTTGAGAAATAATTTTTTTTTGTAAGAACTTAATTATTTTGTAAGAATTAAATTTTTTTGTAAGAATTAAATTTTTTTTATAAGAATCAATTTTTTATTTGTTAGAATTAAAAATTTTTTTGTAAGAATTAAATTTATATTTGTTAGAATTAAATTTTTTTTTTGTAAGAATTAAATTTTTATTTGATAGAATTAATTTTTTTTTGTAAGAATTAAACTTTTTGGTAAGAATTAATTTTTTTTTGAGAAATAATTTTTTTTTGTAAGAATTAATTTGGTTTTGTGAGAATTAAATTTTTTTTTGTAAGAATTAATTTGGTTTTGTGAGAATTAAATTTTTTTCTGTAAGAATTAATTTGGTTTTTTGAGAAATAATTTTTTTTGTAAGAATTTAATTATTTTTTAAGAATTAAATATTTTTGTAAGAATTAAATTTTTTTTATAAGAATTAAATTTTTATTTGTTAGAATTATATTTTTTTTGTAAGAATTACATTTTTTTGTTAAAGTTAAATTTTTATTTGAGAATTAATTTTTTTTGTAAGAATTAAATTTTTTTGTTGGAATTAATTTTTTAGTTGTAAGAATTAATTTTTTTTCAGAAAATTTTTTTTTTCGTTAGAATTAATTTTTTTTCTCCATAGATTTAATTTTTTTTTGGCAAGAATTAAAATTTTATTCCTAAGAAATAATTTTTTTTTGTAAGAATTAAATTTTTATTTGTTAGAATTAAATTTTTTTGTAAGAATTCATTATGTTGAGAAAAATTTTTTTTCGTTAGAATTAATTTTTTCTCGATAGAATTAATTTTTTGTGCAAGAATTAAATTTTTATTTGTAAGAATAAATTTTTTTTTGTAACCATAAATTATTTTCTGTATGAATTAATTTTGTTTTTTTGTGAAACAATTTTTTTGTTAAGAATTTAATTATTTTGTTAGAATTAAATTTTTTTGTAAGAATTAATTTTTTTTTGAGAAATAAATTTTTATTGTAAGATTTAAATTGGTTTTGTTAAAATTAAATTTTTTCTGTAAGAATTAATTTTGTTTTTTGAGAAATAATTTTTTTTGTAAGAAATTAATTATTTTGTAAGAATTAATTTTTTTTTGTAAGAATTAAATTTTTTTTATAAGAATTAAATTTTTATTTGTTAGAATTAATTATTTTTGAGAAAAATTTTTTTTCGTTAGAATTAATTTTTTTTCGATAGAATTAAATTTTTTTGCAAGAATTAAATTTTTTTTCGTTAGAATTAATTTTTATTTGTTAGAATTAAATGTTTTTTGTAAGAATTAATTTTTTTTGTGAAATAAATTTATTTTGTGTGAATTAATTTGGTTTTGTAAGAATTAAACTTTTTTTGTAAGAATTATATTTTTTTTGTAAGTATTAAATATTTTTTGTAAAAATTAAATTTTTTTGGCAAGAATTTAATTTTATTTTAAGAATTAATTTTTTTGTGTAAAATTAAATTTTTTTTTGTGAGAATTAATTTTTTTTGAGAAAAATTTTTTTTCGTTAGAATTAATTTTTTTTCGATATAATTTATTTTTTGTGCAAGAATTAAATTTTTATTTGTAAGAATAAATTTTTTTGAGAAAATTTTTTTTTCGTTAGAATTAATTTTTTTTTCGAGAGTTAAATTTTTTTGCAAGAATTAAATTTTTTTTCTTTAGAATTAAATTTGTTTTGTTAGAATTACATTTTTTTGTAAGAATTAATTTTTTTTTGTGAAATAAAATTTTTTGTAAGTATTAATTTGGTTTTGTAAGAATTAAATTTTTTTCTGAAAAAATTAATTTTTTTTTTTACTAATAATTTTTCTTTGTAAGAATGTAATTATTTTGTATGAATTAAATTTTTTCGTGTAAGAATTTAATTCCTTGTTAGATTTAATTTTTTTTTGTAAAATTTAAATTTTTTTTGGATGAATTAATTTCTTTTGTAAGAATTAAATTTTTATTTGCAAGAATTAAATTTTTATTTGTTAGAATTAAATTTTTTTTTGTAAGATCTAAATTTTTATTTGTTAGAATTAAATTTTTTTTTTATAAGAATTAAATTTTTATTTGTTAGAATTAAATTTTTTTTGTAAGAATTAAATTTTTATTTGATAGAATTAAATTTTTTTGTAAGAATTAAACTTTTTTGTAAGAATTAATTTGGTTTTATAAGAATTAAATTTTTGTCTGTAAGAATTAATTTTGTTTTTTGAGAAATAATTTTTTTTATAAGAATTAAATTTTTATTTGTTAGAATTAATTATTTTTGAGAAAAATTTTTTTTCGTTAGAATTAATTTATTTTCGATAGAATTAAATTTTTTTGCAAGAATTAAATTTTTTTTCGATAGAATTAATTTTTATTTGTTAGAATTAAATGTTTTTTGTAAGAATTAATTTTTTTTTGTGAAATAAATTTATTTTGTGTGAATTAATTTGGTTTTGTAAGAATTAAACTTTTTTTGTAAGAATTATATTTTTTTTGTAAGTATTAAATATTTTTTGTAAAAATTAAATTTTTTTGGTAAGAATTTAATTTTATTGTAAGAATTAATTTTTTTGTGTAAAATTTAAATTTTTTTTGGATGAATTAATTTCTTTTGTAAGAATTAAATTTTTATTTGCAAGAATTAAATTTTTATTTGTTAGAATTAAATTTTTTTTTGTAAGATCTAAATTTTTATTTGTTAGAATTAAATTTTTTTTTATAAGAATTAAATTTTTATTTGTTAGAATTAAATTTTTTTTGTAAGAATTAAATTTTTATTTGATAGAATTAAATTTTTTTGTAAGAATTGAACTTTTTTGTAAGAATTAATTTGGTTTTATAAGAATTAAATTTTTGTCTGTAAGAATTAATTTTGTTTTTTGAGAAATAATTTTTTTGTAAGAATTTAATTATTTTGTAAGAATTAAATATTTTTGTCAGAATTAAATTTTTTTTATAAGAATTAAATTTTTATTTGTTAGAATGAAATATTTTTTTGTAAGAATTAAATTTTTATTTGATAGAATTAATTTGTTTTTGTAAGAATTAAATTTTTTTGTAAGAATTAATTTTTCAGTTGTAAGAATTAATTTTTTTTCAGAAAATTTTTTTTTTCGTTAGATTTAATTTTTTTTCTCCATAGATTTAAATTTTTTTTGGCAAGAATTAAAATTTTTTTCGTTAGAATGTATTTTTTTTTGTTAAGAATTAAACTTTTTTGTAAGAATTAATTTTTTTGTGTAAAATTTAAATTTTTTTTGTGAGAATTAATTTTTTTTGAGAAAAAATTTTTTTCGTTAGAATTAATTTTTTTCGATAGAATTAAATTTTTTTGCAAGAATTAATTTTTTTTTCGATAGAATTAATTTTTATTTGTTAGAATTAAATGTTTTTTGTAAGAATTAATTTTTTTTTGTGAAATAAATTTATTTTGTGTGAATTAATTTGGTTTTGTAAGAATTAAACTTTTTTTGTAAGAATTATATTTTTTTTGTAAGTATTAAATATTTTTTGTAAAAATTAAATTTTTTTGGTAAGAATTTAATTTTATTGTAAGAATTAATTTTTTTGTGTAAAATTAAATTTTTTTTTGTGAGAATTAATTTTTTTTGAGAAAAAATTTTTTTCGTTAGAATTAATTTTTTTTCGATAGAATTTATTTTTTGTGCAAGAATTAAATTTTTATTTGTAAGAATAAATTTTTTTGAGAAAATTTTTTTTTCGTTAGAATTAATTTTTTTTTCGAGAGTTAAATTTTTTTGCAAGAATTAAATTTTTTTTCTTTAGAATTAAATTTGTTTTGTTAGAATTACATTTTTTTGTAAGAATTAATTTTTATTTGAGAAATAAAATTTTTTGTAAGTATTAATTTGGTTTTGTAAGAATTAAATTTTTTTCTGAAAAAATTAATTTTTTTTTTTGAGAAATAATTTTTCTTTGTAAGAATTTAATTATTTTGTATGAATTAAATTTTTTCGTGTAAGAATTTAATTTTTTTGTTAGATTTAATTTTTTTTTGTAAAATTTAAATTTTTTTTGGATGAATTAATTTATTTTGTAAGAATTAAATTTTTATTTGCAAGAATTAAATTTTTATTTGTTAGAATTAAAATTTTGTTCCTAAGAAATAATTTTTTTTTGTAAGAATTAAAATTTTTTGTTAAAATTAAATTTTTATTTGAGAATTAATTTTTTTTTTAAGAATTAAATTTATTTGTTGGAATTAAATTTTTATTTGTGAGAATTAAAATTTTATTCCTCAGAAATAATTTTTTTTTGTAAGAATTAAATTTTTATTTGTTAGAATTAAATTTTTTTGTAAGAATTCATTTTGTTTTTTGAGATATAATTTTTTTTGTAAGAAATTAATTATTTTGTAGGAATTAAATTTTTTTGTAAGAATTAAATTTTTTTTATAAGAATTAAATTTTTATTTGTTAGAATTAATTTTTTTTGAGAAAATTTTTTTTTCGTTAAAATTAATTTTTTTTCGATAGAATTAATTTTTTGTGCACGAATTAAATTTTTATTTGTAAGAATAAATTTTTTTTTGTAACCATAAATTATTTTCTTTAAGAATTAATTTTGTTTTTTGAGAAATAATTTTTTTTGTAAGAACTTAATTATTTTGTAAGAATTAAATTTTTTTGTAAGAATTAAATTTTTTTTATAAGAATCAAATTTTTATTTGTTAGAATTAAAAAATTTTTTGTAAGAATTAAATTTTTATTTTTTAGAATTAAATTTTTTTTTTGTAAGAATTAAATTTTTATTTGATAGAATTAATTTTTTTTTGTAAGAATTAAACTTTTTGGTGAGAATTAATTTTTTTTTGAGAAATAATTTTTTTTTGTAAGAATTAATTTGGTTTTGTAAGAATTAAATTTTTTTCTGTAAGAATTAATTTGGTTTTTTGAGAAATAATTTTTTTTGTAAGAATTTAATTATTTTGTAAGAATTAAATATTTTTGTCAGAATTAAATTTTTTTTATAAGAATTAAATTTTTATTTGTTAGAATTAAATATTTTTTGTAAGAATTAAATTTTTATTTGATAGAATTAATTTGTTTTTGTAAGAATTACATTTTTTTGTAAGAATTAATTTTTTAGTTGTAAGAATTTTTTTCAGAAAATTTTTTTTTTCCTCAGAATTAATTTTTTTTCTCCATAGATTTAAAATTTTTTTGCAAGAATTAAAATTTTTTTCGTTAGAATGTAATTTTTTTTTGTAAGAATTAAACTTTTTTGTAAGAATTAATTTTTTTTGAGAAGTAAATTTTTTTTTGTAAGAATTAGTTTGGTTTTGTAAGAATTAAATTTTTTTCTGAAAAAATTAATTTTTTTTTTAAAAAATAATTTTTCTTTGTATGAATTAAATTTTTTCGTATAAGAATTTAATTTTTTGTTAGAATTAATTTTTTTTGGTAAAATTTAAATTTTTTTTTGGAAGAATTAATTTCTTTTGTAAGAATTCAATTTTTATTTGCAAGAATTAATTTCTTTTGTAAGAATTCAATTTTTATTTTGCAAGAATTAAATTTTTATTTGTTAGAATTAAATTTTTTTTGTAAGAATTAAATTTTTATTTGATAGATTTAATTTTTTTTGTAAGAATTAAATTTTTTTTGTAAGAATTAATTTTTTTTTTGCGAAATAAATTTGTATTGTAAGAATTAAATTGGTTTTGTTAGAATTAAATTTTTTTCTGTAAGAATTAATTTTGTTTTTTGAGAAATAATCTTTTTTGTAAGAACTTAATTATTTTGTAAGAATTAAATTTTTTTGTATGAATTACATTTTTTTCATAAGAATTAAATTTTTATTTGTTAGAATTAATTTTTTTTTGTAAGAATTAAATTTTTATTTGATAGAATTAATTTTTTTTGTAAGAATTAAATTTTTTTTGTAAGAATTAATTTTTTTTGCGAAACAAATTTGTATTGTAAGAATTAAATTGGTTTTGTTAGAATTAAATTTTTTTCTGTAAGAATTAATTTTGTTTTTTGAGAAATAATTTTTTTTGTAAGAATTTAATTATTTTGTAAGAATTAAAATTTTTTGTAAGAATTCAATTTTTATTTGCAAGAATTAAATTTTTATTTGTTAGAATTAAATTTTTTTTTGTAAGAATTAATTTTATTTCTCCATAGATTTAATTTTTTTTGCAAGAATTAAAATTTTTTTCGTCAGAATGTAATTTTTTTTTGTAAGAATTAAACTTTTTTGTAAGAATTAATTTTTTTGTGTAATATTAAAATTTTTTTGGTTAGAATTAAATTTTTATTTGTTTGAATTAATTTTTTTTTAGTAACAATTAAATGTTTTTGTAAGAATTAATATTTTTTTGTTAGAATTAAATTTTTATTTGTAAGAATTAAATTTTTATTTGTAAGAATTAATTTTTTTTTAGTAACAATTAAATGTTTTTGTAAGAATTAAATTTTTATTTGTTAGAATTAAATTTTTTTTTGTAAGAATTAAATTTTTTTTTGAAGAATTAATTTCTTTTGTACGAATTCAATATTTATTGGCAAGAATTAATTTCTTTGGTAAGAATTCAATTTTTATTTGCAAGAATTAAATTTTTATTAGTTAGAATTAAATTTTTTTTTGTAAGATCTAAATTTTTATTTGTTAGAATTAAATTTTTTTTTGTAAGATTTAAATTTTTATTTGTTAGAATTAAAATTTTTTTTGTAAGAATTAAATTTTTATTTGATAGAATTAAATTTTTTTTTGTTGGAATTAAATTTTTTTCTGTAAGAATTAATTTTGTTTTTTGAGAAATAATTTTTTTTGTAAGAATTTAATTATTTTGTAAGAATTAAATATTTTTGTCAGAAATAAATTTTTTTTATAAGAATTAAATTTTTATTTGTAAGAATTAAATATTTTTTTGCAAGAATTAAATTTTTCTTGTAAGAATTAATTTTTTTTTGCGAAATAAATTTGTATTGTAAGAATTAAATTGGTTTTGTTAGAATTACATTTTTTTCTGTAAGAATTAATTTTGTTGGAGAAATAATTTTTTTTGTAAGAATTTAATTATTTTGTAAGAATTAAATATTTTTGTAAGAATTAAATTTTTTTGTAAGAATTAAATCTCTTTTGTAACAATTAAATTTTTTTGGTTAGAATTAAATTTTTATTTGTAAGAATTAAATTTTTTTCGTAAGAATTAAATTTTTATTTGTAAGAATTAATTTTTTTTTAGTAACAATTAAATGTTTTTGTAAGAATTAATATTTTTTTGTTAGAATTAAATTTTTATTTGTAAGAATTAAATTTTTATTTGTAAGAATTAATTTTTTTTTAGTAACAATTAAATGTTTTTGTAAGAATTAAATTTTTATTTGTTAGAATTAAATTTTTTTTTGTAAGAATTAATTTTTTTTTATAAGAATTAAATTTTTATTTGTTAGAATTAATTATTTTTGAGAAAAATTTTTTTTCGTTAGAATTAATTTTTTTTCGATAGAATTAAATTTTTTTGCAAGAATTAAATTTTTTTTCGTTAGAATTAATTTTTTTTTGTTAGAATTAAATGTTTTTTGTAAGAATTAATTTTTTTTTCTGAAATAAATTTATTTTGTGTGAATTAATTTGGTTTTGTAAGAATTAAACTTTTTTTGTAAGAATTATATTTTTTTGTAAGTATTAAATATTTTTTGTAAAAATTAAATTTTTTTGGTAAGAATTTAATTTTATTGTAAGAATTAATTTTTTTGTGTAAAATTAAATTTTTTTTTGCGAGAATTAATTTATTTTGAGAAAAAATTTTTTTCGTTAGAATTAATTTTTTTTCCCCATAGAGTTAAATTTTTTTTGCAAGAATTAAAAAATTTTTCGTTAGAATGTAATTTTTTTTGTAAGAATTAAATTTTTTTTGTAAGAATTAATTTTTTTTGCGAAACAAATTTGTATTGTAAGAATTAAATTGGTTTTGTTAGAATTACATTTTTTTCTGTAAGAATTAATTTTGTTGTTTGAGAAATAATTTTTTTTGTAAGAATTTAATTATTTTGTAAGAATTAAATATTTTTGTAAGAATTAAATTTTTTTGTAAGAATTAAATCTCTTTTGTAACAATTAAATTTTTTTGGTTAGAATTAAATTTTTATTTGTAAGAATTAAATTTTTTTCGTAAGAATTAAATTTTTATTTGTAAGAATTAATTTTTTTTTAGTAACAATTAAATGTTTTTGTAAGAATTAATATTTTTTTGTTAGTATTAAATTTTTATTTGTAAGAATTAAATTTTTATTTGTAAGAATTAATTTTTTTTTAGTAACAATTAAATGTTTTTGTAAGAATTAAATTTTTATTTGTTAGAATTAAATTTTTTTTTGTAAGAATTAAATTTTTTTTATAAGAATTAAATTTTTATTTGTTAGAATTAATTATTTTTGAGAAAAATTTTTTTTCGTTAGAATTAATTTTTTTTCGATAGAATTAAATTTTTTTGCAAGAATTAAATTTTTTTTCGTTAGAATTAATTTTTTTTTGTTAGAATTAAATGTTTTTTGTAAGAATTAATTTTTTTTTCTGAAATAAATTTATTTTGTGTGAATTAATTTGGTTTTGTAAGAATTAAACTTTTTTTGTAAGAATTATATTTTTTTGTAAGTATTAAATATTTTTTGTAAAAATTAAATTTTTTTGGTAAGAATTTAATTTTATTGTAAGAATTAATTTTTTTGTGTAAAATTAAATTTTTTTTTGTGAGAATTAATTTATTTTGAGAAAAAATTTTTTTCGTTAGAATTAATTTTTTTCCCCATAGAGTTAAATTTTTTTTGCAAGAATTAAAAAATTTTTCGTTAGAATGTAATTTTTTTTGTAAGAATTAAATTTTTTTTGTAAGAATTAATTTTTTTTGCGAAACAAATTTGTATTGTAAGAATTAAATTGGTTTTGTTAGAATTAAATTTTTTCTGTAAGAATTAATTTTGTTTTTTGAGAAATAATTTTTTTTGTAAGAATTAATTTTTATTTGAAAAATTTAAATTTTTTTTGTAATAATTTTTTTGTAATAATTTTTTTTTTGAGAAATAATTTTTCTTTGTAAGAATTTAATTATTTTGTATGAATTAATTTTTTTCGTGTAAGAATTTAATTTTTTTGTTTGAATTAATTTTTTTTTGTAAAATTTAAATTTTTTTTGGAAGAATTAATTTCTTTTGTACGAATTCAATTTTTATTTGCAAGAATTAATTTCTTTGGTAAGAATTCAATTTTTATTTGCATGAATTAAATTTTTATTTGTTAGAATTAAATTTTGTTTTGTAAGATCTAAATTTTTATTTGTTAGAATTAAATTTTTTTTTGTAAGAATTAAATTTTTATTTGTTTGAATTAAAATTTTTTTTGTAAGAATTAAATTTTTATTTGCTAGAATTAAATTTTTTTTTGTTAGAATTAAATTTTTTTCTGTAAGAATTAATTTTGTTTTTTGAGAAATAATTTTTTTGTAAGAACTTAATTATTTTGTAAGAATTAAAATTTTTTGTAAGAATAAATTTTTTTTTATCAGAATTAAATTTTTATTTGTTAGAATTAAATTTTTTTTGTAAGAATTAAATTTTTATCTGTAAGAATTAATTTTGTTTTTTGAGAAATAATTTTTTTTGTAAGAATTAAATTTTTATTTGATAGAATTAAATTTTTTTTTGTTGGAATTAAATTTTTTTCTGTAAGAATTAATTTTGTTTTTTGAGAAATAATTTTTTTTGTAAGAATTTAATTATTTTGTAAGAATTAAATATTTTTGTCAGAAATAAATTTTTTTTATAAGAATTAAATTTTTATTTGTAAGAATTAAATATTTTTTTGCAAGAATTAAATTTTTCTTGTAAGAATTAATTTTTTTTTGCGAAATAAATTTGTATTGTAAGAATTAAATTGGTTTTGTTAGAATTACATTTTTTTCTGTAAGAATTAATTTTGTTGTTTGAGAAATAATTTTTTTTGTAAGAATTTAATTATTTTGTAAGAATTAAATATTTTTGTAAGAATTAAATTTTTTTGTAAGAATTAAATCTCTTTTGTAACAATTAAATTTTTTTGGTTAGAATTAAATTTTTATTTGTAAGAATTAAATTTTTTTCGTAAGAATTAAATTTTTATTTGTAAGAATTAATTTTTTTTTAGTAACAATTAAATGTTTTTGTAAGAATTAATATTTTTTTGTTAGAATTAAATTTTTATTTGTAAGAATTAAATTTTTATTTGTAAGAATTAATTTTTTTTTAGTAACAATTAAATGTTTTTGTAAGAATTAAATTTTTATTTGTTAGAATTAAATTTTTTTTTGTAAGAATTAATTTTTTTTTATAAGAATTAAATTTTTATTTGTTAGAATTAATTATTTTTGAGAAAAATTTTTTTTCGTTAGAATTAATTTTTTTTCGATAGAATTAAATTTTTTTGCAAGAATTAAATTTTTTTTCGTTAGAATTAATTTTTTTTTGTTAGAATTAAATGTTTTTTGTAAGAATTAATTTTTTTTTCTGAAATAAATTTATTTTGTGTGAATTAATTTGGTTTTGTAAGAATTAAACTTTTTTTGTAAGAATTATATTTTTTTGTAAGTATTAAATATTTTTTGTAAAAATTAAATTTTTTTGGTAAGAATTTAATTTTATTGTAAGAATTAATTTTTTTGTGTAAAATTAAATTTTTTTTTGCGAGAATTAATTTATTTTGAGAAAAAATTTTTTTCGTTAGAATTAATTTTTTTTCCCCATAGAGTTAAATTTTTTTTGCAAGAATTAAAAAATTTTTCGTTAGAATGTAATTTTTTTTGTAAGAATTAAATTTTTTTTGTAAGAATTAATTTTTTTTGCGAAACAAATTTGTATTGTAAGAATTAAATTGGTTTTGTTAGAATTACATTTTTTTCTGTAAGAATTAATTTTGTTGTTTGAGAAATAATTTTTTTTGTAAGAATTTAATTATTTTGTAAGAATTAAATATTTTTGTAAGAATTAAATTTTTTTGTAAGAATTAAATCTCTTTTGTAACAATTAAATTTTTTTGGTTAGAATTAAATTTTTATTTGTAAGAATTAAATTTTTTTCGTAAGAATTAAATTTTTATTTGTAAGAATTAATTTTTTTTTAGTAACAATTAAATGTTTTTGTAAGAATTAATATTTTTTTGTTAGAATTAAATTTTTATTTGTAAGAATTAAATTTTTATTTGTAAGAATTAATTTTTTTTTAGTAACAATTAAATGTTTTTGTAAGAATTAAATTTTTATTTGTAAGAATTAAATTTTTTTTTGTAAGAATTAAATTTTTTTTATAAGAATTAAATTTTTATTTGTTAGAATTAATTATTTTTGAGAAAAATTTTTTTTCGTTAGAATTAATTTTTTTTCGATAGAATTAAATTTTTTTGCAAGAATTAAATTTTTTTTCGTTAGAATTAATTTTTTTTTGTTAGAATTAAATGTTTTTTGTAAGAATTAATTTTTTTTTCTGAAATAAATTTATTTTGTGTGAATTAATTTGGTTTTGTAAGAATTAAACTTTTTTTGTAAGAATTATATTTTTTTGTAAGTATTAAATATTTTTTGTAAAAATTAAATTTTTTTGGTAAGAATTTAATTTTATTGTAAGAATTAATTTTTTTGTGTAAAATTAAATTTTTTTTTGTGAGAATTAATTTATTTTGAGAAAAAATTTTTTTCGTTAGAATTAATTTTTTTCCCCATAGAGTTAAATTTTTTTTGCAAGAATTAAAAAATTTTTCGTTAGAATGTAATTTTTTTTGTAAGAATTAAATTTTTTTTGTAAGAATTAATTTTTTTTGCGAAACAAATTTGTATTGTAAGAATTAAATTGGTTTTGTTAGAATTAAATTTTTTCTGTAAGAATTAATTTTGTTTTTTGAGAAATAATTTTTTTTGTAAGAATTAATTTTTATTTGAAAAATTTAAATTTTTTTTGTAATAATTTTTTTGTAATAATTTTTTTTTTGAGAAATAATTTTTCTTTGTAAGAATTTAATTATTTTGTATGAATTAATTTTTTTCGTGTAAGAATTTAATTTTTTTGTTTGAATTAATTTTTTTTTGTAAAATTTAAATTTTTTTTGGAAGAATTAATTTCTTTTGTACGAATTCAATTTTTATTTGCAAGAATTAATTTCTTTGGTAAGAATTCAATTTTTATTTGCATGAATTAAATTTTTATTTGTTAGAATTAAATTTTGTTTTGTAAGATCTAAATTTTTATTTGTTAGAATTAAATTTTTTTTTGTAAGAATTAAATTTTTATTTGTTTGAATTAAAATTTTTTTTGTAAGAATTAAATTTTTATTTGCTAGAATTAAATTTTTTTTTGTTAGAATTAAATTTTTTTCTGTAAGAATTAATTTTGTTTTTTGAGAAATAATTTTTTTGTAAGAACTTAATTATTTTGTAAGAATTAAAATTTTTTGTAAGAATAAATTTTTTTTTATCAGAATTAAATTTTTATTTGTTAGAATTAAATTTTTTTTGTAAGAATTAAATTTTTATCTGTAAGAATTAATTTTGTTTTTTGAGAAATAATTTTTTTTGTAAGAATTAAATTTTTATTTGATAGAATTAATTTGTTTTTGTAAGAATTAAATTTTTTTGTAAGAATTAATTTTTTAGTTGTAAGAATTCATTTTTTTTCAGAAATTTTTTTTTTCGTTAGAATTAATTTTTTTTCTCCATAGATTTAATTTTTTTTGGCAAGAATTAAAATTTTTTTCGTCAGAATGTAATTTTTTTTTGTAAGAATTAAACTTTTTTGTAACAATTAATTTTGTTGTGTAAAATTAAAATTTTCTTTGTGAGAATTAATTTTTTTTGAGAAAAAATTTTTTTCGTTAGAATTAATTTTTTTTTCTTTAGAATTAAATTTTTTTTGTTAGAATTAAATTTTTATTTGTTAGAATTTATTTTTTTTTGTCAGAATTAATTTTTTTTGTAAGAATTAATTTTTTTTTGAAAAATTTAAATTTTTTTTGTAATAATTTTTTTTGTAATAATTAATTTTTTTGTAAAAATAAATTTTATTGGTAAGAATACATTTTTATTTGTAAGAATTAAAATTTTTGTAAGAATTAAATTTTTTTTGTAAGAATTAAATTTTTTTTGTAAGAATTAAATTTATTTTGTAAGAATTAAATTTTTTCTTGTAAGAATTTAATTTTTTTGTTAGATTTAATTTTTTTTTGTAAAATTTAAATTTTTTTTGGAAGAATTAATTTCTTTTGTAAGAATTAAACTTTTTTGTAAGAATTAATTTTTTTGTGTAAAATTAAAATTTTTTCGTTAGAATTAATTTTTTTTCCTTTAGAATTAATTTTTTTTGTTAGAATTAAATTTTTTTTTGTAAGATCTAAATTTTTATTTGTTAGAATTAAATTTTTTTTGTAAGAATTAAATTTTTATTTGATAGATTTAATTTTTTTTGTAAGAATTAAATTTTTTTTGTAAGAATTAATTTTTTTTTTTGCGAAATAAATTTGTATTGTAAGAATTAAATTGGTTTTGTTAGAATTAATTTTTTTTCTGTAAGAATTAATTTTGTTTTTTGAGAAATAATCTTTTTTGTAAGAACTTAATTATTTTGTAAGAATTAAATTTTTTTGTATGAATTACATTTTTTTCATAAGAATTAAATTTTTATTTGTTAGAATTAATTTTTTTTTGTAAGAATTAAATTTTTATTTGATAGAATTAATTCTTTTTGTAAGAATTAAATTTTTTTTGTAAGAATTAATTTTTTTTGCGAAACAAATTTGTATTGTAAGAATTAAATTGGTTTTGTTAGAATTAAATTTTTTTCTGTAAGAATTAATTTTGTTTTTTGAGAAATAATTTTTTTTGTAAGAATTTAATTATTTTGTAAGATTTAAAATTTTTTGTAAGAATTCAATTTTTATTTGCAAGAATTAATTTCTTTTGTAAGAATTCAATTTTTATTTGCAAGAATTAAATTTTTATTTGTTAGAATTAAATTTTTTTGTAAGATCTAAATTATTATTTGTTAGAATTAAAATTTTTTTTGTAAGATCTAAATTATTATTTGTTAGAATTAAATTTTTTTTTGTAAGAATTAAATTTTTATTTGATAGAATTAATTTTTTTTGTAAGAATTAATTTTTTTTGTAAGAATTAAATTTTTTTTGTAAGAATTAATTTTTTTTTGCGAAATAAATTTGTATTGTAAGAATTAAATTGGTTTTGTTAGAATTAAATTTTTTTCTGTAAGAATTAATTTTGTTTTTTGAGAAATAATCTTTTTTGTAAGAACTTAATTATTTTGTAAGAATTAAAATTTTTTGTATGAATTAAATTTTTTTCATAAGAATTAAATTTTTATTTGTTAGAATTAATTTTTTTTTGTAAGAATTAAATTTTTATTTGATAGAATTAATTTATTTTGTAAGAATTAAATTTTTTTTGTAAGAATTAATTTTTTTGCGAAATAAATTTGTATTGTAAGAATTAAATTGGTTTTGTTAGAATTGAATTTTTTTCTGTAAGAATTAGTTTTGTTTTTTGAGAAATAATTTTTTTTGTAAGAATTTAATTATTTTGTAAGAATTAAATATTTTTGTCAGAATTAAATTTTTTTTATAAGAATTAAAATTTTTTGTATGAATTAAATTTTTTTCATAAGAATTAAATTTTTATTTGTTAGAATTAATTTTTTTTTGTTAGAATTAAATTTTTTTCTGTAAGAATTAATTTTGTTCTTTGAGAAATAATTTTTTTTGTAAGAATTTAATTATTTTGTAATAATTAAATATTTTTGTCAGAATTAAATTTTTTTTATAAGAATTAAATTTTTATTTGTAAGAATTAAATATTTTTTTGTAAGAATTAAACTTTTTTGTAAGAATTAATTTTTTTTGAGAAATATTTTTTTTTTGTAAGAATTAATTTGGTTTTGTAAGAATTAAATTTTTTTCTGAAAAAATTATTTTTTTTTTGAAAAATAATTTTTCTTTGTAAGAATTTAATTATTTTGTATGAATTAAATTTTTTCGTGTAAGAATTTAATTTTTTTGTTTGAATTAATTTTTTTTGTAAAATTTAAATTTTTTGGGAGAATTAATTTCTTTTGTAAGAATTCAATTTTTATTTGCAAGAATTAATTTCTTTGGTACGAATTCAATTTTTATTTGCAAGAATTAAATTTTTATTTGTTAGAATTAAATTTTTTTTTGTAAGATCTAAATTTTTATTTGTTAGAATTAAATTTTTTTTTGTAAGAATTAAATTTTTATTTGATAGAATTAATTTTTTTTTGTAAGAATTAAATTTTTTTTGTAAGAATTAATTTTTTTTTGCGAAATAAATGTGTGTTGTAAGAATTAAATTGGTTTTGTTCGAATTAAATTTTTTTCTGTAAGAATTAATTTTGATTTTTGAGAAATAATTTTTTTTGTAAGAACTTAATTATTTTGTAAGAATTAAATTTTTTTGTAAGAATTCATTTTTTAGTCGTAAGAATTAATTTTTTTTCAGAAAATTTTTTTTTTCGTTAGAATTGTGACGTCCCGGCCCCACCACGGTATCGCGACTTAGTGTCGGCGAGCGCCACCAGAGGTCTCTAATCTTCTCGCTAGTTCTCAATCTCCAATCCATTCATATATATACAAGTTCCGAAATTCATCCTCTGTGTCCCCGTGTGTGTCTAGGGCAGGGGCCGTCAGCTGTAGCCCTACTGATGAGTCTAGCTGACGGTCCCAAGACGAAACACACCTCTTCTTTTCCTCCTCGATCCTTTAAAGCCAATCCACCCGCCCCGCACAGTTTACTCCATTGCGGCGTAATCCGGCCGGCCTTAGGGCGCGACGGTACGTTGGAGGCAGCGGGGCAAGAACTCCTTGTCATTGTCCTAACCTCCACCCAGGACGTGACAGAATTAATTTTTTTTCTCCATAGATTTAAATTTTTTTTGCAAGAATTAAAATTTATTTCGTTAGAATGTAATTTTTTTTGTAAGAATTAAACTTTTTTGTAAGAATTAATTTTTTTCTGAGAAATAATTTTTTTTTGTAAGAATTAATTTGGTTTTGTAAGAACTAAATTTTTTTCTGAAAAAATTAATTTTGTTTTTTGAGAAATAATCTTTTTTGTAAGAACTTAATTATTTTGTAAGAATTAAATTTTTTTGTATGAATTAAAATTTTTTCATAAGAATTAAATTTTTATTTGTTAGAATTAATTTTTTTTGTAAGAATTAAATTTTTATTTGATAGAATTAATTTTTTTGTAAGAATTAAATTTTTTTTGTAAGAAATAATTTTTTTTGCGAAATAAATTTGTATTGTAAGAATTAAATTGGTTTTGTTAGAATTAAATTTTTTTCTGTAAGAATTAATTTTGTTTGGAAGAATTAATTTCTTTTGTAAGAATTCAATTTTTATTTGCAAGAATTAATTTCTTTTGTAAGAATTCAATTTTTATTTGCAAGAATTAAATTTTTATTTGTTAGAATTAAATTTTTTTGTAAGATCTAAATTATTATTTGTTAGAATTAAAATTTTTTTTGTAAGATCTAAATTATTATTTGTTAGAATTAAATTTTTTTTTGTAAGAATTAAATTTTTATTTGATAGAATTAATTTTTTTTGTAAGAATTAAATTTTTTTTGTAAGAATTAATTTTTTTTTGCGAAATAAATTTGTATTGTAAGAATTAAATTGGTTTTGTTAGAATTAAATTTTTTTCTGTAAGAATTAATTTTGTTTTTTGAGAAATAATCTTTTTTGTAAGAACTTAATTATTTTGTAAGAATTAAAATTTTTTGTATGAATTAAATTTTTTTCATAAGAATTAAATTTTTATTTGTTAGAATTAATTTTTTTTTGTAAGAATTAAATTTTTATTTGATAGAATTAATTTATTTTGTAAGAATTAAATTTTTTTTGTAAGAATTAATTTTTTTGCGAAATAAATTTGTATTGTAAGAATTAAATTGGTTTTGTTAGAATTGAATTTTTTTCTGTAAGAATTAGTTTTGTTTTTTGAGAAATAATTTTTTTTGTAAGAATTTAATTATTTTGTAAGAATTAAATATTTTTGTCAGAATTAAATTTTTTTTATAAGAATTAAAATTTTTTGTATGAATTAAATTTTTTTCATAAGAATTAAATTTTTATTTGTTAGAATTAATTTTTTTTTGTTAGAATTAAATTTTTTTCTGTAAGAATTAATTTTGTTCTTTGAGAAATAATTTTTTTTGTAAGAATTTAATTATTTTGTAATAATTAAATATTTTTGTCAGAATTAAATTTTTTTTATAAGAATTAAATTTTTATTTGTAAGAATTAAATATTTTTTTGTAAGAATTAAACTTTTTTGTAAGAATTAATTTTTTTTGAGAAATATTTTTTTTTTGTAAGAATTAATTTGGTTTTGTAAGAATTAAATTTTTTTCTGAAAAAATTATTTTTTTTTTGAAAAATAATTTTTCTTTGTAAGAATTTAATTATTTTGTATGAATTAAATTTTTTCGTGTAAGAATTTAATTTTTTTGTTTGAATTAATTTTTTTTTGTAAAATTTAAATTTTTTGGGAGAATTAATTTCTTTTGTAAGAATTCAATTTTTATTTGCAAGAATTAATTTCTTTGGTACGAATTCAATTTTTATTTGCAAGAATTAAATTTTTATTTGTTAGAATTAAATTTTTTTTTGTAAGATCTAAATTTTTATTTGTTAGAATTAAATTTTTTTTTGTAAGAATTAAATTTTTATTTGATAGAATTAATTTTTTTTTGTAAGAATTAAATTTTTTTTGTAAGAATTAATTTTTTTTTGCGAAATAAATGTGTGTTGTAAGAATTAAATTGGTTTTGTTCGAATTAAATTTTTTTCTGTAAGAATTAATTTTGATTTTTGAGAAATAATTTTTTTTGTAAGAACTTAATTATTTTGTAAGAATTAAATTTTTTTGTAAGAATTCATTTTTTAGTCGTAAGAATTAATTTTTTTTCAGAAAATTTTTTTTTTCGTTAGAATTGTGACGTCCCGGCCCCACCACGGTATCGCGACTTAGTGTCGGCGAGCGCCACCAGAGGTCTCTAATCTTCTCGCTAGTTCTCAATCTCCAATCCATTCATATATATACAAGTTCCGAAATTCATCCTCTGTGTCCCCGTGTGTGTCTAGGGCAGGGGCCGTCAGCTGTAGCCCTACTGATGAGTCTAGCTGACGGTCCCAAGACGAAACACACCTCTTCTTTTCCTCCTCGATCCTTTAAAGCCAATCCACCCGCCCCGCACAGTTTACTCCATTGCGGCGTAATCCGGCCGGCCTTAGGGCGCGACGGTACGTTGGAGGCAGCGGGGCAAGAACTCCTTGTCATTGTCCTAACCTCCACCCAGGACGTGACAGAATTAATTTTTTTTCTCCATAGATTTAAATTTTTTTTGCAAGAATTAAAATTTATTTCGTTAGAATGTAATTTTTTTTGTAAGAATTAAACTTTTTTGTAAGAATTAATTTTTTTCTGAGAAATAATTTTTTTTTGTAAGAATTAATTTGGTTTTGTAAGAACTAAATTTTTTTCTGAAAAAATTAATTTTGTTTTTTGAGAAATAATCTTTTTTGTAAGAACTTAATTATTTTGTAAGAATTAAATTTTTTTGTATGAATTAAAATTTTTTCATAAGAATTAAATTTTTATTTGTTAGAATTAATTTTTTTTGTAAGAATTAAATTTTTATTTGATAGAATTAATTTTTTTGTAAGAATTAAATTTTTTTTGTAAGAAATAATTTTTTTTGCGAAATAAATTTGTATTGTAAGAATTAAATTGGTTTTGTTAGAATTAAATTTTTTTCTGTAAGAATTAATTTTGTTTGGAAGAATTAATTTCTTTTGTAAGAATTCAATTTTTATTTGCAAGAATTAATTTCTTTTGTAAGAATTCAATTTTTATTTGCAAGAATTAAATTTTTATTTGTTAGAATTAAATTTTTTTGTAAGATCTAAATTATTATTTGTTAGAATTAAAATTTTTTTTGTAAGAATTAAATTTTTATTTGATAGAATTAATTTTTTTTGTAAGAATTAAATTTTTTTTGTAAGAATTAATTTTTTTTTGCGAAATAAATTTGTATTGTAAGAATTAAATTGGTTTTGTTAGAATTAAATTTTTTTCTGTAAGAATTAATTTTGTTTTTTGAGAAATAATTTTTCTTTGTAAGAATTTAATTATTTTGTATGAATTAAATTTTTTCGTGTAAGAATTTAATTTTTTTGTTAGATTTAATTTTTTTTTGTAAAATTTAAATTTTTTTTGGATGAATTAATTTCTTTTGTAAGAATTAAATTTTTATTTGCAAGAATTAAATTTTTATTTGTTAGAATTAAATTTTTTTTGTAAGAATTTAATTATTATTTGATAGAATTAATTTTTTCTTGTAAGAATTAAATTTTTATTTGATAGAATTAATTTTTTTTTGCAAGAATTAAATTCTTTTTGTAAGAATTAATTTTTTTTTTTGCGAAATAAATTTGTATTGTAGAATTAAATTGGTTTTGTTAGAATTAAATTTTTTTTGTAAGAATTAAATTTTTTTGTAAGAATTAATTTTTTAGTTGTAAGAATTAATTTTTTTTCAGAAAATTTTTTTTTTCGTTAGAATTAATTTTTTTCTCCATAGAATTAAATTTTTTTTTCAAGAATTAAAAATTTTTTCGTTAGAATGCAATTTTTTTGTAAGAATTAAACTTTTTTGTAAGAATTAATTTTTTTTGAGAAATAATTTTTTTTGTAAGAATTAATTTGGTTTTGTAAGAATTAAATTTTATTCTGAAAAAATTAATTTTTTTTTTGAAAAATAATTTTTGTTTGTAAGAATTTAATTATTTTGTTAGAATTAAATTTTTTTGTAAGAATTAATTTTTTTTTTGAGAAATAAATTTTTATTGTAAGATTTAAATTGGTTTTGTTAGAATTAAATTTTTTCTGTAAGAATTAATTTTGTTTTTTGAGAAATAATTTTTTTTGTAAGAAATTAATTATTTTGTAAGAATTAAAATTTTTTTGTTAGAATTAAATGTTTTTTGTAAGAATTATAATTTTTTGTATGAATTAAATTTTTTTCATAAGAATTAAATTTTTATTTGTTAGAATTAATTTTTTTTGTTAGAATTAAATTTTTTTCTGTAAGAATTAATTTTGTTTTTTGAGAAATAATTTTTTTTCTAAGAATTTAATTATTTTGTAAGAATTAAATATTTTTGTAAGAATTAAATTTTTATTTGATAGAATTAATTTTTTTTGTAAGAATTAAATTTTTTTTGTAAGAATTAATTTTTTTTGCGAAATAAATTTGTATTGTAAGAATTAAATTGGTTTTGTTAGAATTAAATTTTTTTCTGTAAGAATTAATTTTGTTTGGAAGAATTAATTTCTTTTGTAAGAATTCAATTTTTATTTGCAAGAATTAATTTCTTTTGTAAGAATTCAATTTTTATTTGCAAGAATTAAATTTTTATTTGATAGAATTAAATTTTTTTTGTAAGATCTAAATTATTATTTGTTAGAATTAAATTTTTTTTTGTAAGAATTAAATTTTTATTTGATAGAATTAATTTTTTTTTGTAAGAATTAAATTTTTTTTGTAAGAATTAATTTTTTTTTGCGAAATAAATTTGTATTGTAAGAATTAAATTGGTTTTGTTAGAATTAAATTTTTTTCTGTAAGAATTAATTTTGTTTTTTGAGAAATAATCTTTTTTGTAAGAACTTAATTATTTTGTAAGAATTAAAATTTTTTGTATGAATTAAATTTTTTTCATAAGAATTAAATTTTTATTTGCAAGAATTAATTTCTTTTGTAAGAATTAAATTTTTATTTGTTAGAATTAAATTTTTATTTGATAGAATTAATTTGTTTTTGTAAGAATTAAATTTTTTTGTAAGAATTAATTTTTTAGTTGTAAGAATTAATTTTTTTTCAGAAAATTTTTTTTTTCGTTAGAATTTATTTTTTTTCTCCATTGATTTAAATTTTTTTTGCAAGAATTAAAATTTTTGTCGTTAGAATGTATTTTTTTTTTGTAAGAATTAAACTTTTTTGTAAGAATTAATTTTTTTGTGTAAAATTAAAATTTTTTTTGTGAGAATTAATTTTTTTTTTAGAAAAAATTTTTTTCGTTAGAATTAATTTTTATTTCGATAGAGTTAAATTTTTTTGCAAGAATTAAATTTTTTTGTAAGAATTAATTTTTTAGTTGTAAGAATTAATTTTTTTTCAGAAAATTTTTTTTTTGTTAGAATTAATTTTTTTCTCCATAGATTTAAATTTTTTTTGCAAGAATTAAAATTTTTTTCGTTAGAATGTAATTTTTTTTTAAGAATTAAACTTTTTTGTAAGAATTAATTTTTTTCTGAGAAATAATTTTTTTTGTAAGAATTAATTTGGTTTTGTAAGAACTAAATTTTTTTCTGAAAAAATTAATTTTGTTTTTTGAGAAATAATCTTTTTGTAAGAACTTAATTATTTTGTAAGAATTAAATTTTTTTGTATGAATTAAATTTTTTTCATAAGAATTAAATTTTTATTTGTTAGAATTAATTTTTTTTTGTAAGAATTAAATTTTTATTTGATAGAATTAATTTTTTTTGTAAGAATTAAATTTTTTTTGTAAGAATTAATTTTTTTTGCGAAATAAATTTGTATTGTATGAATTAAATTGGTTTTGTTAGAATTAAATTTTTTTCTGTAAGAATTAATTTTGTTTGGAAGTATTTATTTCTTTTGTAAGAATTCAATTTTTATTTGCAAGAATTAAATTTTTATTTGTTAGAATTAAATTTTTTTTGTAAGATCTAAATTATTATTTGTTAGAATTAAATTTTTTTTTGTAAGAATTAAATTTTTATTTGATAGAATTAATTTTTTTTGTAAGAATTAAATTTTTTTTGTAAGAATTAATTTTTTTTTGCGAAATAAATTTGTATTGTTAGAATTAAATTGGTTTTGTTAGAATTAAATTTTTTTCTGTAAGAATTAATTTTGTTTTTTGAGAAATAATCTTTTTTGTAAGAACTTAATTATTTTGTAAGAATTAAAATTTTTTGTATGAATTAAATTTTTTTCATAAGAAATAAATTTTTATTTGTTAGAATTAATTTTTTTTTGTAAGAATTAAATTTTTATTTGATAGAATTAATTTTTTTTGTAAGAATTAATTTTTTTGCGAAATAAATTTGTATTGTAAGAATTAAATTGGTTTTGTTAGAATTGAATTTTTTTCTGTAAGAATTAATTTTGTTTTTTGAGAAATAATTTTTTTTGTAAGAATTTAATTATTTTGTAAGAATTAAATATTTTTGTCAGAATTAAATTTTTTTTATAAGAATTAAAATTTTTTGTATGAATTAAATTTTTTTCATAAGAATTAAATTTTTATTTGTTAGAATTAATTTTTTTTTGTTAGAATTAAATTTTTTTCTGTAAGAATTAATTTTGTTTTTTGAGAAATAATCTTTTTTGTAAGAACTTAATTATTTTGTAAGAATTAAAATTTTTTGTATGAATTAAATTTTTTTCATAAGAATTAAATTTTTATTTGTTAGAATTAATTTTTTGTTGTAAGAATTAAATTTTTATTTGATAGAATTAATTCTTTTTGTAAGAATTAAATTTCTTTTGTAAGAATTAATTTTTTTGCGAAATAAATTTGTATTGTAAGAATTAAATTGGTTTTGTTAGAATTAAATTTTTATCTGTAAGAATTAATTTTGTTGGGAAGAATTAATTTCTTTTGTAAGAATTCAATTTTTATTTGCAAGAATTAATTTCTTTTGTAAGAATTAAATTTTTATTTGTTAGAATTAAATTTTTATTTGATAGAATTAATTTGTTTTTGTAAGAATTAAATTTTTTTGTAAGAATTAATTTTTTAGTTGTAAGAATTAATTTTTTTTCAGAAAATTTTTTTTTTCGTTAGAATTTATTTTTTTTCTCCATTGATTTAAATTTTTTTGCAAGAATTAAAATTTTTGTCGTTAGACTGTAATTTTTTTTTGTAAGAATTAAACTTTTTTGTAAGAATTAATTTTTTTGTGTAAAATTAAAATTTTTTTTGTGAGAATTAATTTTTTTTTTAGAAAAAATTTTTTTCGTTAGAATTAATTTTTATTTCGATAGAGTTAAATTTTTTTGCAAGAATTAAATTTTTTTGTAAGAATTAATTTTTTAGTTGTAAGAATTAATTTTTTTTCAGAAAATTTTTTTTTTGTTAGAATTAATTTTTTTTCTCCATAGATTTAAATTTTTTTTGCAAGAATTAAAATTTTTTTCGTTAGAATGTAATTTTTTTTTAAGAATTAAACTTTTTTGTAAGAATTAATTTTTTTCTGAGAAATAATTTTTTTTGTAAGAATTAATTTGGTTTTGTAAGAACTAAATTTTTTTCTGAAAAAATTAATTTTGTTTTTTGAGAAATAATCTTTTTTGTAAGAACTTAATTATTTTGTAAGAATTAAATTTTTTTGTATGAATTAAATTTTTTTCATAAGAATTAAATTTTTATTTGTTAGAATTAATTTTTTTTTGTAAGAATTAAATTTTTATTTGATAGAATTAATTTTTTTTGTAAGAATTAAATTTTTTTTGTAAGAATTAATTTTTTTTGCGAAATAAATTTGTATTGTATGAATTAAATTGGTTTTGTTAGAATTAAATTTTTTTCTGAAAGAATTAATTTTGTTTGGAAGTATTTATTTCTTTTGTAAGAATTCAATTTTTATTTGCAAGAATTAAATTTTTATTTGTTAGAATTAAATTTTTTTTGTAAGATCTAAATTATTATTTGTTAGAATTAAATTTTTTTTTGTAAGAATTAAATTTTTATTTGATAGAATTAATTTTTTTTGTAAGAATTAAATTTTTTTTGTAAGAATTAATTTTTTTTTGCGAAATAAATTTGTATTGTTAGAATTAAATTGGTTTTGTTAGAATTAAATTTTTTTCTGTAAGAATTAATTTTGTTTTTTGAGAAATAATCTTTTTTGTAAGAACTTAATTATTTTGTAAGAATTAAAATTTTTTGTATGAATTAAATTTTTTTCATAAGAAATAAATTTTTATTTGTTAGAATTAATTTTTTTTTGTAAGAATTAAATTTTTATTTGATAGAATTAATTTTTTTTGTAAGAATTAATTTTTTTGCGAAATAAATTTGTATTGTAAGAATTAAATTGGTTTTGTTAGAATTGAATTTTTTTCTGTAAGAATTAATTTTGTTTTTTGAGAAATAATTTTTTTTGTAAGAATTTAATTATTTTGTAAGAATTAAATATTTTTGTCAGAATTAAATTTTTTTTATAAGAATTAAAATTTTTTGTATGAATTAAATTTTTTTCATAAGAATTAAATTTTTATTTGTTAGAATTAATTTTTTTTTGTTAGAATTAAATTTTTTTCTGTAAGAATTAATTTTGTTTTTTGAGAAATAATCTTTTTTGTAAGAACTTAATTATTTTGTAAGAATTAAAATTTTTTGTATGAATTAAATTTTTTTCATAAGAATTAAATTTTTATTTGTTAGAATTAATTTTTTGTTGTAAGAATTAAATTTTTATTTGATAGAATTAATTCTTTTTGTAAGAATTAAATTTCTTTTGTAAGAATTAATTTTTTTGCGAAATAAATTTGTATTGTAAGAATTAAATTGGTTTTGTTAGAATTAAATTTTTATCTGTAAGAATTAATTTTGTTGGGAAGAATTAATTTCTTTTGTAAGAATTCAATTTTTATTTGCAAGAATTAATTTCTTTTGTAAGAATTAAATTTTTATTTGTTAGAATTAAATTTTTATTTGATAGAATTAATTTGTTTTTGTAAGAATTAAATTTTTTTGTAAGAATTAATTTTTTAGTTGTAAGAATTAATTTTTTTTCAGAAAATTTTTTTTTTCGTTAGAATTTATTTTTTTTCTCCATTGATTTAAATTTTTTTGCAAGAATTAAAATTTTTGTCGTTAGACTGTAATTTTTTTTTGTAAGAATTAAACTTTTTTGTAAGAATTAATTTTTTTGTGTAAAATTAAAATTTTTTTTGTGAGAATTAATTTTTTTTTTAGAAAAAATTTTTTTCGTTAGAATTAATTTTTATTTCGATAGAGTTAAATTTTTTTGCAAGAATTAAATTTTTTTGTAAGAATTAATTTTTTAGTTGTAAGAATTAATTTTTTTTCAGAAAATTTTTTTTTTGTTAGAATTAATTTTTTTTCTCCATAGATTTAAATTTTTTTTGCAAGAATTAAAATTTTTTTCGTTAGAATGTAATTTTTTTTTAAGAATTAAACTTTTTTGTAAGAATTAATTTTTTTCTGAGAAATAATTTTTTTTGTAAGAATTAATTTGGTTTTGTAAGAACTAAATTTTTTTCTGAAAAAATTAATTTTGTTTTTTGAGAAATAATCTTTTTTGTAAGAACTTAATTATTTTGTAAGAATTAAATTTTTTTGTATGAATTAAATTTTTTTCATAAGAATTAAATTTTTATTTGTTAGAATTAATTTTTTTTTGTAAGAATTAAATTTTTATTTGATAGAATTAATTTTTTTTGTAAGAATTAAATTTTTTTTGTAAGAATTAATTTTTTTTGCGAAATAAATTTGTATTGTATGAATTAAATTGGTTTTGTTAGAATTAAATTTTTTTCTGAAAGAATTAATTTTGTTTGGAAGTATTTATTTCTTTTGTAAGAATTCAATTTTTATTTGCAAGAATTAAATTTTTATTTGTTAGAATTAAATTTTTTTTGTAAGATCTAAATTATTATTTGTTAGAATTAAATTTTTTTTTGTAAGAATTAAATTTTTATTTGATAGAATTAATTTTTTTTGTAAGAATTAAATTTTATTTGTAAGAATTAATTTTTTTTTGCGAAATAAATTTGTATTGTAAGAATTAAATTGGTTTTGTTAGAATTAAATTTTTTTCTGTAAGAATTAATTTTGTTTTTTGAGAAATAATCTTTTTTGTAAGAACTTAATTATTTTGTAAGAATTAAAATTTTTTGTATGAATTAAATTTTTTTCATAAGAAATAAATTTTTATTTGTTAGAATTAATTTTTTTTTGTAAGAATTAAATTTTTATTTGATAGAATTAATTTTTTTTGTAAGAATTAAATTTTTTTTGTAAGAATTAATTTTTTTGCGAAATAAATTTGTATTGTAAGAATTAAATTGGTTTTGTTAGAATTGAATTTTTTTCTGTAAGAATTAATTTTGTTTTTTGAGAAATAATTTTTTTTGTAAGAATTTAATTATTTTGTAAGAATTAAATATTTTTGTCAGAATTAAATTTTTTTTATAAGAATTAAAATTTTTTGTATGAATTAAATTTTTTTCATAAGAATTAAATTTTTATTTGTTAGAATTAATTTTTTTTTGTTAGAATTAAATTTTTTTCTGTAAGAATTAATTTTGTTTTTTGAGAAATAATCTTTTTTGTAAGAACTTAATTATTTTGTAAGAATTAAAATTTTTTGTATGAATTAAATTTTTTTCATAAGAATTAAATTTTTATTTGTTAGAATTAATTTTTTGTTGTAAGAATTAAATTTTTATTTGATAGAATTAATTCTTTTTGTAAGAATTAAATTTCTTTTGTAAGAATTAATTTTTTTGCGAAATAAATTTGTATTGTAAGAATTAAATTGGTTTTGTTAGAATTAAATTTTTATCTGTAAGAATTAATTTTGTTGGGAAGAATTAATTTCTTTTGTAAGAATTCAATTTTTATTTGCAAGAATTAATTTCTTTTGTAAGAATTAAATTTTTATTTGTTAGAATTAAATTTTTATTTGATAGAATTAATTTGTTTTTGTAAGAATTAAATTTTTTTGTAAGAATTAATTTTTTAGTTGTAAGAATTAATTTTTTTTCAGAAAATTTTTTTTTTCGTTAGAATTAATTTTTTTTCTCCATTGATTTAAATTTTTTTTGCAAGAATTAAAATTTTTGTCGTTAGAATGTAATTTTTTTTTGTAAGAATTAAACTTTTTTGTAAGAATTAATTTTTTTGTGTAAAATTAAAATTTTTTTTGTGAGAATTAATTTTTTTTAAAAAAAAAATTTTTTCGTTAGAATTAATTTTTATTTCGATAGAGTTAAATTTTTTTGCAAGAATTAAATTTTTTTGTAAGAATTAATTTTTTAGTTGTAAGAATTAATTTTTTTTCAGAAAAATTTTTTTTTCGTTAGAATTAATTTTTTTTCTCCATAGATTTAAATTTTTTTTGCAAGAATTAAAATTTTTTTCGTTAGAATGTAATTTTTTTTTAAGAATTAAACTTTTTTGTAAGAATTAATTTTTTTCTGAGAAATAATTTTTTTTGTAAGAATTAATTTGGTTTTGTAAGAACTAAATTTTTTTCTGAAAAAATTAATTTTGATTTTTGAGAAATAATCTTTTTTGTAAGAACTTAATTATTTTGTAAGAATTAAATTTTTTTGTATGAATTAAATTTTTTTCATAAGAATTAAATTTTTATTTGTTAGAATTAATTTTTTTTTGTAAGAATTAAATTTTTATTTGATAGAATTAATTTTTTTTGTAAGAATTAAATTTTTTTTGTAAGAATTAATTTTTTTTGCGAAATAAATTTGTATTGTATGAATTAAATTGGTTTTGTTAGAATTAAATTTTTTTCTGTAAGAATTAATTTTGTTTGGAAGTATTAATTTCTTTTGTAAGAATTCAATTTTTATTTGCAAGAATTAAATTTTTATTTGTTAGAATTAAATTTTTTTTGTAAGATCTAAATTATTATTTGTTAGAATTAAATTTTTTTTTGTAAGAATTAAATTTTTATTTGATAGAATTAATTTTTTTTTGTAAGAATTAAATTTTTTTTGTAAGAATTAATTTTTTTTTGCGAAATAAATTTGTATTGTAAGAATTAAATTGGTTTTGTTAGAATTAAATTTTTTTCTGTAAGAATTAATTTTGTTTTTTGAGAAATAATCTTTTTTGTAAGAACTTAATTATTTTGTAAGAATTAAAATTTTTTGTATGAATTAAATTTTTTTCATAAGAATTAAATTTTTATTTGTTAGAATTAATTTTTTTTTGTAAGAATTAAATTTTTATTTGATAGAATTAATTTTTTTTGTAAGAATTAAATTTTTTTTGTAAGAATTAATTTTTTTGCGAAATAAATTTGTATTGTAAGAATTAAATTGGTTTTGTTAGAATTGAATTTTTTTCTGTAAGAATTAATTTTGTTTTTTGAGAAATAATTTTTTTTGTAAGAATTTAATTATTTTGTAAGAATTAAATATTTTTGTCAGAATTAAATTTTTTTTATAAGAATTAAAATTTTTTGAATGAATTAAATTTTTTTCATAAGAATTAAATTTTTATTTGTTAGAATTAATTTTTTTTTGTTAGAATTAAATTTTTTTCTGTAAGAATTAATTTTGTTTTTTGAGAAATAATTTTTTTTGTAAGAATTTAATTATTTTGTAAGAATTAAATATTTTTGTAAGAATTAAATTTTTTTTTTGTAAGAATTAAATTTTTATTTGATAGAATTAAATATTTTTTTGTAAGAATTAAACTTTTTTGTAAGAATTAATTTTTTTGTAAGAATTAATTTTTTTTGAGAAATAATTTTTTTTTGTAAGAATTAATTTGGTTTTGTAAGAATTAAATTTTTTTCTGTAAGAATTAATTTTGTTCTTTGAGAAATAATTTTTTTTGTAAGAATTTAATTATTTTGTAAGAATTAAATATTTTTGTCAGAATTAAATTTTTTTTATAAGAATTAAATTTTTATTTGTAAGAATTAAATATTTTTTTGTAAGAATTAAACTTTTTTGTAAGAATTAATTTTTTTGAGAAATAATTTTTTTTTGTAAGAATTAATTTGGTTTTGTAAGAATTAAATTTTTTTCTGAAAAAATAATTTTTTTTTTTGAAAAATAATTTTTCTTTGTAAGAATTTAATTATTTTGTATGAATTAAATTTTTTCGTGTAAGAATTTAATTTTTTTGTTTGAATTAATTTTTTTTTGTAAAATTTAAATTTTTTGGGAGAATTAATTTCTTTTGTAAGAATTCAATTTTTATTTGCAAGAATTAATTTCTTTGGTACGAATTCAATTTTTATTTGCAAGAATTAAATTTTTATTTGTTAGAATTAAATTTTTTTTGTAAGATCTAAATTTTTATTTGTTAGAATTAAATTTTTTTTTGTAAGAATTAAATTTTTATTTGATAGAATTAATTTTTTTTTGTAAGAATTAAATTTTTTTTGTAAGAATTAATTTTTTTTGCGAAATAAATGTGTGTTGTAAGAATTAAATTGGTTTTGTTCGAATTAAATTTTTTTCTGTAAGAATTAATTTTGTTTTTTGAGAAATAATTTTTTTTGTAAGAACTTAATTATTTTGTAAGAATTAAATTTTTTTGTAAGAATTAATTTTTTAGTCGTAAGAATTAATTTTTTTTCAGAAAATTTTTTTTTTCGTTAGAATTAATTTTTTTTCTCCATAGATTTAAATTTTTTTTGCAAGAATTAAAATTTTTTTCGTTAGAATGTAATTTTTTTTGTAAGAATTAAACTTTTTTGTAAGAATTAATTTTTTTCTGAGAAATAATTTTTTTTTGTAAGAATTAATTTGGTTTTGTAAGAACTAAATTTTTTTCTGAAAAAATTAATTTTGTTTTTGAGAAATAATCTTTTTTGTAAGAACTTAATTATTTTGTAAGAATTAAATTTTTTTGTATGAATTAAAATTTTTTCATAAGAATTAAATTTTTATTTGTTAGAATTAATTTTTTTTTGTAAGAATTAAATTTTTATTTGATAGAATTAATTCTTTTTGTAAGAATTAAATTTCTTTTGTAAGAATTAATTTTTTTGCGAAATAAATTTGTATTGTAAGAATTAAATTGGTTTTGTTAGAATTAAATTTTTTTCTGTAAGAATTAATTTTGTTGGGAAGAATTAATTTCTTTTGTAAGAATTCAATTTTTATTTGCAAGAATTAATTTCTTTTGTAAGAATTCAATTTTTATTTGCAAGAATTAAATTTTTATTTGTTAGAATTAAATTTTTTTTGTAAGATCTAAATTATTATTTGTTAGATTAAAATTTTTTTTTGTAAGAATTAAATTTTTATTTGATAGAATTAATTTTTATTTGCAAGAATTAAATTTTTATTTGTTAGAATTAAATTTTTTTTGTAAGATCTAAATTATTATTTGTTAGAATTAAATTTTTTTTTGTAAGAATTAAATTTTTATTTGATAGAATTAATTTTTTTTTGTAAGAATTGATTTTTTTTTGTAAGAATTAAATCTCTTTTGTAAGAATTAAATTTTTTTGGTAAGAATTAAATTTTTATTTGTTTGAATTAAATTTTTCTTGTAAGAATTAAATTTTGCTTGTAAGAATTAAATTTTTATTTGTAAGAATTAAAATTTTTTGTAAGAATTAATTTTTTTTTGTAAGAATTGATTTTTTTTTGTAAGAATTAAATCTCTTTTGTAAGAATTAAATTTTTTTGTAAGAATTAATTTTTTAGTTGTAAGAATTAATTTTTTTTCAGAAAATTTTTTTTTTCGTTAGAATTAATTTTTTTCTCCATAGAATTAAATTTTTTTTTCAAGAATTAAAAATTTTTTCATTAGAATGCAATTTTTTTGTAAGAATTAAACTTTTTTGTAAGAATTAATTTTTTTTGAGAAATAATTTTTTTTGTAAGAATTAATTTGGTTTTGTAAGAATTAAATTTTATTCTGAAAAAATTAATTTTTTTTTTGAAAAATAATTTTTTTTTGTAAGAATTTAATTATTTTGTTAGAATTAAATTTTTTTGTAAGAATTAATTTTTTTTTTGAGAAATAAATTTTTATTGTAAGATTTAAATTGGTTTTGTTAGAATTAAATTTTTTTTGTAAGAATTTAATTTTTTTTGTTAGAATTAAATTTTTTATGTAATAATTAATTTTTTTGTTAGAATTAAATTTTTATTTGTAAGAATTAAATTTTTTTTTGTAACAATTAAATTTTTTCGGGGAAGAATTTAATTTTTTTGTTCGAATTAATTTTTTTTTGCAAAATTTAAATTTTAGTAAGAATTAATTTTTTTCTTGAGAAATAAATTTTTATTTGCTAGAATTAAATTTTTATTTGTTAGAATTAAATTTTTTTGTAAGAATTAAATTTTTATTTGTTAGAATTAAATTTTTTTGTAAGAATTAAATTTTTTTTTAAGAATTATATTTTTATTTGTAAGAATTAAAATTTTTCGTTTAAGAATTTAATTTTATTGTAAGAATTATTTTTTTTGTGTAAAATTTAATTTTTTTTGTAAGAATTAAATTTTTTTTGTAAGAATTAATTTTTTTTGTAAGAATTATATTTTTTTGTTAGAATTAAATTTTTATTTGTGAGAATTAAATTTTTTTGTAAGAATTAAATTTTTTTGGTAAGAATTAAATTTTTTGGTAAGAATCAAATTTTTATTTGTAAGAATTAATTTTTTTTGAGAAAAAAAATTTTTCTTCAGAATTAATTTTTTTTCGATAGAATTAAATTTTTTTTTGCAAGATTAAAAATTTTTTTCGTGTAAGAATTTAATTTCTTTGTAAGAATTAATTTTTTTTGTAAAATTTAAATTTTTGTTGGAAGAATTAATTTTTTTTGTAAGAATTAAATTTTTTTGTATGAATTAAATTTTTATTTGTAAGAATTAATTTTTTTGTAGAAAATTTTTTTTTTCGATAGAATTAATTTTTTGTGTAAGAATTAAATTTTTATTTGTAAGATTAAATTTTTTTTGAGAAAATATTTTTTTTCGTTAGAATTAATTTTTGTTTCGATAGAATTCAATTTTTTTTGCAAGAATTAATTTTTTTTTCTTTAGAATTATTTTTTTTGTTAGAATGAAATGTTTTTTGTAAGAATTAATTTTTTTGTAAGAATTAAATTTTTTTGTTAGAATTAAATTTTTATTTGTGAGAATTAAAATGTTATTCCTAAGAAATAATTTTTTTTTTGTAAGAATTAAATTTTTTTTTGTAACAATTAAATTTTTTCGGGGAAGTATTTAATTTTATTGTTCGAATTAATTTTTTTTTGCAAAATTTAAATTTTAGTAAGAATTAATTTTTTTTTTGAGAAATAAATTTTTATTTGCTAGAATTAAATTTTTATTTGTTAGAATTAAAATTTTTTGTAAGAATTAAATTTTTTTTGTAAGAATTAAATTTTTTTGTAAGAATTATATTTTTATTTGTAAGAATTAAAATTTTTCGTGTAAGAATTTAATTTTATTGTAAGAATTATTTTTGTTGTGTAAAATTTAATTTTTTTTTGTAAGAATTAAATTTTTTTTGTAAGAATTAATTTTTTTTGTAAGAATTAAATTTTTTTGTTAGAATTAAATTTTTATTTGTGAGAATTAAATTTTTTTTGTAAGAATTAAAATTTTTTGGTAAGAATTAAATTTTTTGGTAAGAATCAAATTTTTATTTGTAAGAATTAATTTTTTTTGAGAAAAAAAATTTTTCATCAGAATTAATTTTTTTTCGATAGAATTAAATTTTTTTTTGCAAGATTAAAAATTTTTTTCGTGTAAGAATTTAATTTCTTTGTATGAATTAATTTTTTTTGTAAAATTTAAATTTTTGTTGGAAGAATTAATTTTTTTTGTAAGAATTAAATTTTTATAGTAAATAGGTTTATTTTCTGCCTTTCGGCCTCAAAATGGGGTTACATGTGTTATGTGTGTAAGTGTATCTGGGACTTCAAGATTGTGCTTTCGTTTTGACTTCTTTCTTCATCTTGTTCTTCTTTTCTTCTTCTTTTTTCCAGTACCATACGCATCCACTCCGCTCCTTCTTCTTCTCCCTTTAGTATCCCTCTGATCGTTGAATTTTCTCTTTTCAGCTCCTTACAGTCGTGTAGCATGTGACCCAGCGTCTCTCTAGCCCCATTACATAGTCTGCATACTGTCTCTTTTTCTTCCTTCCAGTACTTGCTTCCCCGCTCTTCGTTCCCACATCTGAACCTCGCAATCATTCTTTGGTCTCTGCCTTTGTAATGTCCGTTTAGGTAATTTGCTCGCTGGTTATCCCTGATTTCTGTGTAATGTGTGTTATATCTGCCTCCTAGTATTCTGTCGTATTGCCATTGAACCTGCTCTGTCCTGTCTCTTTGCGCTAGTTCCTCAGCAAACTCTCTTCCTCCCCTTCTTTCTATTTCCATTGCTTGGATATCCATCATTTTTTGCCTGTAGTATGAATCTCTCATTTCCTCCCATTTCGACTTTTTCTCTGTTTGCTTCGCGTCTATTTCCCTCCAGCATTCTTGTACTATTTTATTCTTATTCAGCCGTTTCGTTTTCTCCTCATATTTTATTGCTCTTTTCCCCGCTTCTATCCGTACTTTGTCCGTTTTTGTTTCCTCCAAAATTAGATACGCTGGTGTATTAAAGTCCAAACCTAAAGTCCACCTTATGTATTTCTCCTGTATTTTCTCTACCTTTTCTGCTTCCGTCCATCCCCAAATTTCTGACGCGTACAGCAAGATACTTTTCACTATGCTTCTGAATATTCTCATTCTTCTCTCAAAATTGTTCTTGAACATTCTTTGTCCTATTCCCCATATCTGCGCCATTGCTATTCTTGCTTTCTTTGTGACTTCCCTTATATGCATCTCTCTGCCCCCATTTTTCTGGAAATTATACCCTAAGTATTTGAACTCTTTTGCTTCTTCCAGACTGTGCCCCTGCCAGCCCCATTCTTCTCTCTTCTTCTTTCCTCTTCCTTTATGGAAAATCAGCACCTTAGATTTCTCTGCATTCAGTTGCAACCCTTTCCTTTCCAGGTATTTTTCAAATCTTCGTATCATGTCCTTAAGATCTTTTGGTTCATTTGCTAGTAACGCTATATCGTCCGCATATGCTAGAGTCCAGATTTTTTCTTTTCCTATTCTTACTCCTCCCGATTGGTTTTTCCTCATGGTTTCCTCTAAATCTGCTACATATATTGTAAATAACGTTGGACTCAGTGGGCATCCCTGTCTTACCCCTTTTGTTGTCCAGAATTTGGATGACATTTCTCCGTTTGCTTTTATAGTATTTCTTGTTTCTGTGTAAATTTCTCCGATTCTCGTCCTCAAGCGTGTACTTATTTCCTTTCTCTTCATGATGTACTGAAGTTTTACTCTATCCACTTTATCAAATGCAGCACTTAGATCCGCGAAAAAGGTATACAGCTTTCCCCCTTTTTTCTGTATTTCTCTGTTAGCTACATAGTTCAGAATAAAAATGTTATCTGTTGTCGACCTACCGCTCCTGAATCCTGCTTGTGTTTCTGGTATTATGTGGTTCTTTTCCAATTCCTCTTTTAATCTTTTTTCCAGGACCATAGCATATATTTTGTACGCTGTGTTTAGGATCGTTATCCCCCGGTAGTTGCTCACCTTTTCTCTATCTCCTTTTTTGAATATTGGTGAAATCACCCCTTCTTTCCACCTCTCCGGGAATCCTTCTCCCTTCCACACCTTATTGAAAATTTCTGTGATTCTTTTTACTATTTTCACGTTACCGTAAATCCAGGCTTCATTTTCTATTTTGTCTTCCCCAGCTGCTTTCTTCTTTTTTAATCTCCTGATTTGTTCCGTTACTTCTGTTTCTGTTATTTCTTCTTCCTCTTCTCCTTCCGTGTTTTCTATTTCTTCCAACTCTCCTACTTCTTTTTTACTGTCGACGCCTTCTAGCAATGTTTTAAAGTGATCCTTCCATTCTTTTAAATCTATTTTATTGGAGATTCCTATTCTTTTCTTTCTTTGTTTATTTATGTATTCCCATATTTGATTTTCTCCCTTTAATTGCATTATCTCATTTTCTGTATATTCTTGTAATTCCCTTCTCCTTTCTTCGCACACTTTTTTGTACTCCCTTCTTTTCTTCTGGTAGTCTTCTTTGTCTCCTTTACCCCTTCTCCAGTTCCTCAATGCTTTCCTAGCTTCTCTTTTCTTTTTTGTACAATTCGAATTCCACCACTTAAAGCTGCCCAATTTCCATTTTTTTATTTTTACTTCTTCTTTCCGTACTGCATTATTTATTTTTCCTACCATTTCTTCCACCATTTCATTCACCTCCGTCTTATTAAAGTTTATTTTGTTTAATTCCATTTGAAACTCTCTCTTCCCTTCCTCTGTCCAGACTCTTCTCTCTCTCCACCTCTCTTCCTGATTTCCCTCTCGTTCTCTCCTTTTATTTCCCTTATATAGTTCCGCAATCAGAGGCATATGGTCTGATTCCACTCTTTCTTCCACTGTGAATTTCTTGATATCTTCTTTTGCCTCGACATTTGTTATTATATAATCAATTACCGTGCTGCCTCTCGGCCCCGTATATGTGTACTCTCCTTTATCATCTCCCTCCATATTCCCGTTCAAAATATTCCATCCTCTCTCCTCCACCATCTCTAATAACAACTTTCCCTCTGTGTTTTTAACTTTGTCTTTTGATCTCCTTTCGCCATACTTTTCTTCTATTCTAAAATCGCCCCCTTCCTGTCCAATTCTGGCATTGAAATCTCCGCCGATTATCAGTTTCACCACCTCCTTCTCCTCTATTATCTGATCAAGCTCTTCTTTCGTCTCCTTCATGTCTCTGCTGTATACTGTTATTATTCTCCATTTTTCATTTTGTATCTTTATTCTTCTCTCTTGAATATGTTCCGTTCCCGCGTTCGATTCCTCCTCTTCTATGCCCTTTCTTATTCCTGTGATAATTCCGCCTATCGCTCTCCCTTTTTTTCTCTCTCTGGTGGCATATTTACATTTCCATGAGAATTCTCGTGGCAATTTATCTTTCAATCCTTCCCATTGTTTCTCTTCAATCCACGTTTCTACTAATCCTATTACATCGAGTTCTTTTAAGAAATCCCAAAACTGTTTGTCTTTGCTAAATAATCCAGCTACATTCCAGTATCCTATTTTAAATGTATCTATTTCTCTTTGACTTCTTATTCCTTTCCCAATTCTGTGTACCCCCTCTCCCCGCATATCTGCATCCGCAGGCGCGCGGGGAACGGGCGTTGGTACTGCCTTTTGTCGTGCTTTCGTTGTCCTTGTAAGCTCTGCGATCCTCCAATAATTTAGAGGTTCACAGAACTTTGCCGACTCCAAAAATTTACTTCTTTCAGCCCACCATCCTCTTTCCAAATAAATGTTTTATCGTTGATTTTTACTTTCTTGTACCCAACCTTCACCTTTGCCCCTTGCTCCCTCTCCACCTTGGCAATATCTTTAATATTTCTTTGTATCTCCCTTTCCTTTTTCGTCAGGTCATTGTCAATAAATAGCCTCTTATCTTTCAATGTACTCTTCTTTAGCATTACTGCTCTTTTCTGTTGCCAGCTTCTTAACTTCGCTATCAGTAGCCCTCTTTTATCTCCCATTCCTACCCAATATGCTTCCTCGATATCTGCTTCTACCTGCAATTCGTGCCTTAACACATACTCCACCGTTTCCTTCGGCGTCTCTTTACGCGGTAAATCCTCTCCCCTTAGGGTAATATTATTCCTTCTCTCTCTTTTTTCTCTAGCCTCTTCCTTCCTTTCTAACCCCTCCAGTCTTCCTGTCAGCGTTTCTGCCTGAACATTCTTGGCCTCCAGTACTTCTATCCTTCCTCTCATTTCGTTCCTTTCCTTCTCCCATATCTCATTCCTGCTCTTCCACTCGTCCCTCAGATCCTGCATTCCCTGCCTCAGATCTCTATTATCTTTTCTCAGCTCTTCCATGTCTTTCTTAACTGCCAGCACAGCTTCGATCAATTTGTCTAATTTTGCATTCATTTCTTTTTCCTGTTCTGTCTTCTGACTGTCCGGTGTTTCCGCAGTTCCTATAACTACCTCAGTTTTCTTCATTGGAGGCGACCTCCCTACTTTCCTTGCTTTTAAGAATTCTTCTTCTATTTCCTTTTCGGCCCTTAACCTCTCCTGCTCCTCCTCGCCCTCCCGTTTCCTCTTGAATGAGTCCAGTATCGAGCCTTCGCTGTCCGCTCTTTTTCTTCCCAGCTGTTCTGCCAACGATGGTCTTCCCCTTCTTCTCGTTTCCTTTTGCACTTCCCCGCCTTCGCCGGCTCGGCTCATTAGAGTCTCCGCTCTTCTTTACCTACTGCTGTCTGCGCTTTGTCTTCTTACTTCTTCCACTCCTCTAGATGTCACTTATCCTTGCCACGTATCTTATACTTCGTGCACTCGTTTCACACCTTCACTTCTTCGCCTTTTATCTCACCCTTAGACCCTTTATTAACTGTCGCTTATACCGTCCACCAATACCTTGTCTAATCCCCTCGTTTTCCACCCAACCTTGTAATTTTCTGCGCACTTTTGCCACACTTTTCGTCTATTTCTTTCACCTGTCTGCATACACACGTTATTCTCTCGCGCACGTCACGTGGTTCCCCAATTAAATTTTTATATGTTAGAATTAAAATTTTCTTGAAAGAATTAAATTTTTTTTGTAAGAATTAAATTTTTATTTGTAAGAATTAAAATTTTATTAGTTAGAAGTAAATTTTTTTTTGCAAGAATTAAATTGATTTGGTAAGAATTAAAAAGTTTTATTTGTTTGAATTCAATTTTTCTTGTAAGAATTAAATTTTTATTTGTAAGAATTAAATTTTTTTTGTAACAATTAAATGTTTTCGTGTAAGAATTTAATTTTTTTGTAAGAATTACATTTTTTTGGTAAGAATTACATTTTTTTTTGTAAGAATTACATTTTATGTAAGAATTAAATTTTTATTTGTAAGAATTAATTTTTTTTTTAGAAAAATTTTTTTTCGTTAGAATAAATTTTTTTTCGATAGAATTAATTATTTGTGCAAGAATTAAATTTTTATTTGTAAGAATTAATTTTTTTTGAGAAAATTTTATTTTCGTAAGAATTAATTTTTTTCGATAGAATTAAATTTTTGTTGCAAGAATTAAATTTTTTTTCTTTAGAATTAATTTTTTTTGCTAGAATTAAATGTTTTTTGTTAGAATTAAATTTTTTATGTAATAATTAATTTTTTTGTAAAAATAATTTTTTTGGGTAAGAATAAATTTTCATTGTAAGAATTAAAATTTTTGTTAGAATTATATTTTATTTGTAAGAATTACAGTTTTTTGTAAGAATTAAATTTTTTTTGTAAGAATTAAATTTTTTTGTTAGAATTAAATTTTTATTTGTAAGAATTAAATTTTTTTTTGTAACAATTAAATTTTTTCGGGGAAGTATTTAATTTTTTTGTTCGAATTAATTTTTTTTTGCAAAATTTAAATTTTAGTAAGAATTAATTTTTTTTTTGAGAAATAAATTTTTATTTGCTAGAATTAAATTTTTATTTGTTAGAATTAAATTTTTTCGTAAGAATTAAATTTTTTTTGTAAGAATTAAATTTTTTTTGTAAGAATTAAAATTTTTTTGTAAGAATTAAATTTTTATTTGTTAGAATTAAATTTTTTTTTGTAACAATTAAATTTTTTCGGGGAAGAATTTAATTTTTTTGTTCGAATTAATTTTTTTTGCAAAATTTAAATTTTAGTAAGAATTAATTTTTTTTTTGAGAAATAAAATTTTATTTGTAAGAATTAAAAGTTCTTTTGTAAAAATTAAATTTTTTCAGTTAAGAATTTAATTTTTTTGCAAGAATTAAATTTTTTTTCTTTAGAATTATTTTTTTTTGCTAGAATTAAATGTTTTTTGTAAGAATTAAAACTTTTTTATAAGAATTAAATTTTTATTTGTTAGAATTAAATTATTATTTGTATGATTTAAATTTTTTTTGTAGCAATTAAATTTTTTGTGTAAGAATTAAATTTTTTTGAAAGAATAAATTTGTTTTTGAGAAATAAAATTTTATTTGTAAGAATTAAAATTTCTTTTGTAACAATTAAATTTTTTCGGTTAAGAATTTAATTTTTTTGTAAGAATTAATTCTTTTTTGTAAGAATTAATTTTTTTTTGAAAAATTGAAATTTTTTTTTGAATAATTTTTTTTTGTAATAATTAATTTTTTTGTAAAAATAAATTTTTTGGTAAGAATAAATTTTTATTTGTAAGAATTAAAATTTTTTTTAGAATTATATTTTATTTGTAAGAATTAAATTTTTTTTGTAAGAATTAAATTGTTTTTGTAAGAATTAAATGTTTTTTGTAAGAATTACATTTTTTGTAAGAATTAAATTTTTATTTGTAAGAATAAATTATTTTTGAGAAAAATTTTTTTTCGTTAGAATTAATTTTATTTCCGATTGAATTAATTTTTTTTGCAAGCATTAATTTTTTTTTCTTTAGAATAAAATTTTTTTTGTTAGAATTAAATGTTTTTTGTAAGATTTAATTTTTTTTTTGCGAAATAATTTTTTTTTGTAAGAGTTAAATTGGTTTTAAAGCATTAAATTTTTTTCTGTAAGAATTAATTTTGTTTTTTTTTTAGAAATAATTTTTTTTTGTAAGAATTTAATTATTTTGTAAGAATTAAATTATTTTTGTAAGAATTAAATGTTTTTTGTAGGAATTACATTTTTTTGTAAGAATTAAATTTTTATTTGTAAGAATTAAAATTTTTTTTGTAACAATTAAATTTTTTCGTGGAAGAATTTAATTTTTTTGTTCGAATTAATTTTTTTTTGCAAAATTTAAATTTTAGTAAGAATTAATTTTTTTTTGAGAAATAAAATTTTATATGTAAGAATTAAAATTTCTTTTGTAAAAATTAAATTTTTTCGGTTAAGAATTTAATTTTTTTGTAAGAATCAATTTTTTTTTGTAAGAAATAATTTTTTTTTCTAAAATTTAAATTTTTTTCTGGAATAATTTTTTTTTTAATAATGATTTTTTTTGTAAAAATAATTTTTTTTTGTAAGAATTAAATTTTTTTGTAAGAATTAAATTTTTCATGCAAGAATTAAATTTTTTTTGTAAAAATGAATTTTTTTTGAGAAAAAAAATTTTTCTTCAGAATTAATTTTTTTTCGATTGAATTAATTTTTTTTTGCAAGAATTAAAAATTTTTTCGTTAGAATTTAATTTTTTTTGTAAGATTTAAATTTTTTTTTGAAGAATTACATTTTTATTTGTAAGAATTAAATTTTTTTTTGTAAGAATTAAATTTTTATTTGATAGAATTAATTTTTTCTTGTAAGAATTAAATTTTTATCTGTAAGAATTAATTTTTCAGCTGTAAGAATTAATTTTTTTTGAGAAAAAAATTTTTTCTTCTGAATTAATTTTTTTTCGATAGAATTAATTTTTTTTTGTAAGAATTAAATTGTTTTTGTAAGAATTAAATGTTTTTTGTAAGAATTACATTTTTTTTAAGAATTACATTTTTTGTAAGAATTAAATTTTTATTTGTGAGAATTAAATTTTTTTGTAAGAATTAAATTTTTTTGGTAAGAATTAAATTTTTTTGGTAAGAATTAAATTTTTTTGGTAAGAATCAAATTTTTATTTGTAAGTATTAATTTTTTTTGAGAAAAAAAATTTTTCTTCAGAATTAATTTTTTTTCGATAGAATTAAATTTTTTTTTGCAAGAATTAAAAATTTTTTCGTGTAAGAATTTAATTTCTTTGTAAGAATTAATTTTTTTTGTAAAATTTAAATTTTTGTTGGAAGAATTAATTTTTTTTGTAAGAATTAAATTTTTATATGTTAGAATTAAAATTTTCTTGTAAGAATTAAATTTTTTTTGTAAGAATTAAATTTTTATTTGTAAGAATTAAAATTTTATTAGTTAGAAGTAAATTTTTTTTTTGCAAGAATTAAATTGATTTGGTAAGAATTAAAAAGTTTTATTTGTTTGAATTCAATTTTTCTTGTAAGAATTAAATTTTTATTTGTAAGAATTAAATTTTTTTTGTAACAATTAAATGTTTTCGTGTAAGAATTTAATTTTTTTGTAAGAATTACATTTTTTTGGTAAGAATAACATTTTTTTTTGTAAGAATTACATTTTATGTAAGAATTAAATTTTTATTTGTAAGAATTAATTTTTTTTTTAGAAAAATTTTTTTTCGTTAGAATAAATTTTTTTTCGATAGAATTAATTATTTGTGCAAGAATTAAATTTTTATTTGTAAGAATTAATTTTTTTTGAGAAAATTTTATTTTCGTAAGAATTAATTTTTTTCGATAGAATTAAATTTTTGTTGCAAGAATTAAATTTTTTTTCTTTAGAATTAATTTTTTTTGCTAGAATTAAATGTTTTTTGTTAGAATTAAATTTTTTATGTAATAATTAATTTTTTTGTGAAAATAATTTTTTTGGGTAAGAATAAATTTTCATTGTAAGAATTAAAATTTTTGTTAGAATTATATTTTATTTGTAAGAATTACAGTTTTTTGTAAGAATTAAATTTTTTTTGTAAGAATTAAATTTTTTTGTTAGAATTAAATTTTTATTTGTAAGAATTAAATTTTTTTTTGTAACAATTAAATTTTTTCGGGGAAGTATTTAATTTTTTTGTTCGAATTAATTTTTTTTTGCAAAATTTAAATTTTAGTAAGAATTAATTTTTTTTTTTGAGAAATAAATTTTTATTTGCTAGAATTAAATTTTTATTTGTTAGAATTAAATTTTTTCGTAAGAATTAAATTTTTTTTGTAAGAATTAAATTTTTTTTGTAAGAATTAAAATTTTTTTGTAAGAATTAAATTTTTATTTGTTAGAATTAAATTTTTTTTTGTAACAATTAAATTTTTTCGGGGAAGAATTTAATTTTTTTGTTCGAATTAATTTTTTTTGCAAAATTTAAATTTTAGTAAGAATTAATTTTTTTTTTGAGAAATAAAATTTTATTTGTAAGAATTAAAATTTCTTTTGTAAAAATTAAATTTTTTCAGTTAAGAATTTAATTTTTTTGCAAGAATTAAATTTTTTTTCTTTAGAATTATTTTTTTTTGCTAGAATTAAATGTTTTTTGTACGAATTAAAACTTATTTATAAGAATTAAATTTTTATTTGTTAGAATTAAATTATTATTTGTATGATTTAAATTTTTTTGTAGCAATTAAATTTTTTGTGTAAGAATTAAATTTTTTTGAAAGAATTAATTTGTTTTTGAGAAATAAAATTTTATTTGTAAGAATTAAAATTTCTTTTGTAACAATTAAATTTTTTCGGTTAAGAATTTAATTTTTTTGTAAGAATCAATTTTTTTTTGTAAGAATTAATTTTTTTTTCTAAAATTTAAATTTTTTTCTGGAATAATTTTTTTTTAATAATGATTTTTTTTGTAAAAATAATTTTTTTTTGTAAGAATTAAATTTTTTTGTAAGAATTAAATTTTTCATGCAAGAATTAAATTTTTTTTGTAAAAATTAATTTTTTTTGAGAAAAAAAAGTTTTCTTCAGAATTAATTTTTTTTCGGTTGAATTAATTTTTTTTTGCAAGAATTAAAAATTTTTTCGTTAGAATTTAATTTTTTTTTGTAAGATTTAAATTTTTTTTTGAAGAATTACATTTTTATTTGTAAGAATTAAATTTTTTTTTGTAAGAATTAAATTTTTATTTGATAGAATTAATTTTTTCTTGTAAGAATTAAATTTTTATCTGTAAGAATTAATTTTTCAGCTGTAAGAATTAATTTTTTTTGAGAAAAAAATTTTTTCTTCTGAATTAATTTTTTTTCGATAGAATTAATTTTTTTTTGTAAGAATTAAATTGTTTTTGTAAGAATTAAATGTTTTTTGTAAGAATTACATTTTTTGTAAGAATTACATTTTTTGTAAGAATTACATTTTTTGTAAGAATTACATTTTTTGTAAGAATTAAATTTTTATTTGTGAGAATTAAATTTTTTTGTAAGAATTAAATTTTTTGGTAAGAATTAAATTTTTTTGGTAAGAATTAAATTTTTTTGGTAAGAATCAAATTTTTATTTGTAAGAATTAATTTTTTTTGAGAAAAAAAATTTTTCTTCAGAATTAATTTTTTTTCGATAGAATTAAATTTTTTTTTGCAAGAATTAAAATTTTTTTCGTGTAAGAATTTAATTTCTTTGTAAGAATTAATTTTTTTTGTAAAATTTAAATTTTTGTTGGAAGAATTAATTTTTTTTGTAAGAATTAAATTTTTATATGTTAGAATTAAAATTTTCTTGTAAGAATTAAATTTTTTTTGTAAGAATTAAATTTTTATTTGTAAGAATTAAAATTTTATTAGTTAGAAGTAAATTTTTTTTTGCAAGAATTAAATTGATTTGGAAAGAATTAAAAAGTTTTATTTGTTTGAATTCAATTTTTCTTGTAAGAATTAAATTTTTATTTGTAAGAATTAAATTTTTTTTGTAACAATTAAATGTTTTCGTGTAAGAATTTAATTTTTTTGTAAGAATTACATTTTTTTGGTAAGAATTACATTTTTTTTTGCAAGAATTAAATTTTTTTTCTTTAGAATTAAATTTTTTTTATTAGAATTAAAATTTTTTGGAAGAATTAAATTTTTTTTCGTTAGAATTAAATTTTTTTTTGTTAGAATTAAAATTTTTTTGTAAGAATTAAAATTTTATTTGTAAGATTTAAATTTTTTTTTGTAACAATTAAATTTTTTTGTGTAAGAATTTAATTTTTTTGTAAGAATTCTTTTTTTTGTAAAATTCAAATTTTTCTTGGAAGAATTAATTTTTTTTGTAATAATTAATTTTTATTTGTTAGAATTAAATTATTTTTGCTATGAATTAAATTTTTTTTTGTATGAATTAAATTTTTTTGGTATGAATTAAATTTTTTTTGTATGAATTAAATTTTTTTGTGTGAATTAAATTTTTATTTGTAAGAATTAATTTTTTTGTAGAAAAATTTTTTTTTCGATAGAATTAATTTTTTGTGTAAGAATTAAATTTTTATTTGTAAGATTAAATTTTTTTTGAGAAAATATTTTTTTCGTTAGAATTAATTTTTGTTTCGATAGAATTCAATTTTTTTTGCAAGAATTAAAATTTTTTTCTTTTGAATTATTTTTTTTTGTTAGAATTAAATGTTTTTTGTAAGAATTAAATCTTTTTTATAAGAATTAAATTTTTATTTGTTAGAATTAAATTATTATTTGTATGATTTAAATTTTTTTTGTAGCAATTAAATTTTTTGTGTAAGAATTAAATTGTTTTTGTAAGAATTAAATGTTTTTTGTAAGAATTACATTTTTTGTAAGAATTAAATTTTTATTTGTAACAATAAATTATTTTTGAGAAAAAATTTTTTTTCGTTAGAATTAATTTTTTGTCCGATTGAATTAATTTTTTTTGCATGCATTAATTTTTTTTTCTTTAGAATAAAATTTTTTTTGTTAGAATTAAATGTTTTTTGTATGATTTAATTTTTTTTTTGAGAAATAATTTTTTTTTGTAAGAATTAAATTGGTTTTGAAAGCATTAAATTTTTTTCTGTAAGAATTAATTTTGTTTTTTTTTGAGAAATAAATTTTTTTTGTAAGAATTTAATTATTTTGTAAGAATTAAATTTTTTTTGTAAGAATTAAATGTTTTTTGTAAGAATTACATTTTTTTGTAAGAATTAAATTTTTATTTGTAAGAATTAATTTTTTTTTTGTAACAATTAAATTTTTTCGGGGAACAATTTAATTTTTTTGTTCGAATTAATTTTTTTTTGCAAAATTTAAATTTTAGTAAGAATTAATTTTTTTTTGAGAAATAAAATTTTATTTGTAAGAATTAAAATTTCTTTTGTAAAAATTAAATTTTTTCGGTTAATAATTTAATTTTTTTGTAAGAATCAATTTTTTTTTGTAAGAATTAATTTTTTTTTCTAAAATTTAAATTTTTTTCTGGAATAATTTTTTTTGTAATAATGATTTTTCTTTGTAAAAATAATTTTGTTTTGTAAGAATTAAATTTTTTTTGTAAGAATTAAATTTTTCGTGCAAGAATTAAATTTTTTTTGTAAAAATAATTTTTTTTTGAGAAATAAATTTTTTTTGTAAGAATTAAATTTTTATTTGTTAGAATTAAAATTTTTTTTGTTAGTATTAAATTTTTTTGGTAAGAATTAAATATTTATTTGTTAGAATTACATTTTTTTGTATGAATTAAATTTTTTTGGTGAGAATTAAATTTTTTTGGTAAGAATTAAATTTTTATTTGTAAGAATTAATTTTTTTTGAGAAAAAAAATTTTTCTTTAGAATTAATTTTTTTTCGATTGAATTATTTTTTTTTTGCAAGAATTAAAATTTTTTTCGTTAGAATTTAATTTTTTTTGTAAGACTTAATTGTTTTTTGGAAGAATTACATTTTTATTTGTAAGAATTAAATTTTTTTTTGTAAGAATTAAATTTTTATTTGATAGAATTAATTTTTTCTTGTAAGAATTAAATTTTTATCTGTAAGAATTAATTTTTCAGCTGTAAGAATTAATTTTTTTTGAGAAAAAATTTTTTTCTTCAGAATTATTTTTTTTTCGATAGAATTAATTTTTTTTGTAAGAATTAAATTGTTTTTGTAAGAATTAAATGTTTTTTGTAAGAATTACATTTTTTGTAAGAATTAAATTTTTATTTGTAAGAATTAAATTTTTTTGGTAAGAATTAAATTTTTTTGGTAAGAATTAAATTTTTATTTGTAAGAATTAAAATTTTATTAGTTAGAATTAAATTTTTTTCTGTAAGAATTAATTTTGTTTCTTGAGAATTATTTTTTTTTGTAAGAATTTAATTATTTTGTATAAATTAAATGTTTTCGTGTAAGGGTTTAATTTTTTCGTTAGAATTAATTTTTTTTGTAAAATTTAAATTTTTTTTGGAAGAATTAATTTCTTTTGTAAGAATTCAATTTTTATTTGCAAGAATTAAATTTTTATTTGTAAGAATTAAATTTTTTTTGTAAGAATTAAATATTTTTGTAAGAATTAATTTTTTAGTTGTAAGAATTAATTTTTTTTCAGAAAAAAATTTTTTTCGTTTGAATTAATTTTTTTTTCGATAGAATTAAATTTTTTTTGCAAGAATTAAAATTTTTTTTGTTAGAATTTTATTTTTTTCGTTAGAATTAAATTTTTTTTGTCAGAATTAATTTTTTTTTTGAGAAATAAATTTTTATTGTAAGAATTAAATTTTTTTTGTAAGAATTCATTTTTTAGTTGTAAGAATAAATTTTTTTTCAGAAAAAAAATTTTTTCGTTAGAATTAATTTTTTTTCGATAGAATTAAATTTTTTTTGGCAAGAATTAAAATTTTTTCGTAAGAATTTAATTTCTTTTGTTAGAATTAAATTTTTTTTGTCAGAATTAATTTTTTTCTGTGAAATAAATTTTTATTGTAAGAATTAAATGTTTTTTTGTAAGAATTAAATTTTTTTTGTTAGAATTATATATTTTTTATAAGAATTAAATATTTATTTGTTAGAATTAAATTATTTTTGGTAAAAATTAAATTTTTTTTGTAAGAATTAAATTTTTTTTGTTAGAATTATATATTTTTTGTAAGTATTAAATTTTTTTTGTAAGAATTAAATTTTTTTTGTAAGAATTAAAACTTTTTGTAAGAATTAAATTTTTATTTGTGAGAATTAAAATTTTATTCCTAAGAATAAATTTTTTTTTGTCAGAATTAAATTTTTATTTGTTAGAATTAAATTTTTTTTTGTTAGAATTAAATTTTTATTTGTTAGAATTAAATTTTTTTTTGTAAGAATTAAATTTTTTTGTAAGAATTAAATTTTTTTGGTAAGAATTAAATTTTTGTGTGTAAGAATTAATTTTTTTTCAGAAAAAATTTTTTTCGTTAGAATTAATTTTTTTTTCGACAGAATTAAATTTTTTTTGCAAGAATTAAATTTTTTTTCTTTAGAATTAAAATTTTTTTGTTAGAATTAAATGTTTTTTGTAAGAATTAATTTTTTTTTAGAAATCAATTTTTATTGGAAGAATTAAATTGGTTTTGTTAGAATTAATTTTTTTTCTTTAAGAATTAATTTTGTTTTTTGAGAAATAATTTTTTTTGTAAGAATTTAATTATTTTGTAAGAATTAAATTTTTTTGTAAGAATTAAATTTTTATTTGTGAGAATTAAAATTTTATTCCTAAGAAATAATTTTTTTTTGTAAGAATTAAATTTTTATTTGTTAGAATTAAATTTTTTTTTGTAAGAATTAAATTTTTATTTGTTAGAATTAAATTTTTTTTTGCAAGAATTAAATTTTTTTGGTAAGAATTAAATTTTTGTTTGTAAGAATTAATTTTTTTTGAGAAATTTTTTTTTTCGTTAGAATTAATTTTTGTTCGACAGAATTAAATTTTTTTTGCAAGATATAATTTTTTTTCTTTAGAATTAAATTTTTTTTTGTTAGAATTAAATGTTTTCTGTAAGATTTAATTTTTTTTTTGAGAAATGAATTTTTTTTGTAAGAATCAAAATGATTTTGTAAGCATTAAATTTTTTTCTGTAAGAATTAATTTTGTTTTTTTGAGAAATAAATTTCTTTTGTGAGAATTTACTTATTTTGTAAGAATTAATTTTTTTTTTGTAATAATTATATTTTTATTTGTATGAATTAAATTTTTTCTTGTTAGAATTTAATTTTTTTGTAAGAATTAAATTTTTATTTGTAAGAATTAAATTTTTATTTGTTAGAATTAAATTTTTTTAGTAAGAATTAAATTTTTATTTGTAAGTATTAAATTTTTTTTGTAAGAATTAAATTTTTTTTGTAAGAATTAAAACTTTTTGTAAGAATTAAATTTTTATTTGTGAGAATTAAAATTTTATTCCTAAGAAATAATTTTTTTTTGTCAGAATTAAATTTTTATTTGTTAGAATTAAATTTTTTTTTGTAAGAATTAAATTTTTTTGTAAGAATTAAATTTTTTTGGTAAGAATTAAATTTTTGTTTGTAAGAATTAATTTTTTTTTGTAAAATTTAAAATTTTTTTGTAATAATTTTTTTGTAATAATTAATTTTTTTGTAAAAATAAATTTTATTGGTAAGAATAAATTTTTATTTGTAAGAATTAAAATTTTTGTTAGAATCCAATTTTATTTGTAAGAATTCAATTTTTATTTGTTAGAATTACATTTTTTTGGTAAGAATTCAATTTTTATTTGATAGAATTAATTTTTTTTTATAAGAATTAAATTTTTATTTGTTAGAATTAATTTTTTTTTGTAAGAATTCATTTTTTTGAGAAAAAATTTTTTTCGTTAGAATTCATTTTTTTCGATAGAATTAATTTTTGTGAAAGAATTAAATTTTTATTCGTAAGAATACATTTTTTTTGAGAAAAAGTTTTTTTTCGTTAGAATTAATTTTTTTTTCGATGGAGTTAAATTTTTTTGCAAGAATTAAATTTTTTTTTACAATTAAATTTTTTGTGTTAGAATTAAATGTTTTTTGTAAGAATTAATTTTTTTTGGAGAAATAATTTTTTTTTGTAAGAAATAATTTGGTTTTGTAAGAATTAAATTTTTTTCTGAAAAAATTAATTTTTTTTTTTTGAGAAATAATTTTTCTTTGTAAGAATTGTATTATTTTGTATGAATTAATTTTTTTCGTGTCAGAATTTAATTTCTTTGTTTGAATTAATTTTTTTTTGTAAAATTTAAATTTTTTTTGGAAGAATTAATTTCTTTTGTAAGAATTCAGTTTTTATTTGCAAGAATTAATTTCTTTTGTAAGAATTGAATTTTTATTTGCAAGAATTAAATTTTTATTTGTTAGAATTAAATTGGTTTTGTTAGAATTAAATTTTTTTCTGTAAGAATTAATTTTGTTTCTTGAGAAATAATTTTTTTTGTAAGAATTAAATTTTTATTTGTTAGAATTAAATTTTTTTTGTCAGAATTAATTTTTTTTTGTAAGAATTAATTTTTTTTTGTAAAATTAAAATTTTTTTTGTAATAATTTTTTTGTAATAATTAATTTTATTGTAATAATAAATTTTATTGGTAAGAATAAATTTATATTTGTAAGAATTAAAATTTTTGTTAGAATCCAATTTTATTTGTAAGAATTAAATTTTTTTTGTAAGAATTAAAACTTTTTGTAAGAATTAAATTTTTATTTGTGAGAATTAAAATTTTATTCCTAAGAAATAATTTTTTTTTGTCAGAATTAAATTTTTATTTGTTAGAATTAAATTTTTTTTTGTAAGAATTAAATTTTTTTGTAAGAATTAAATTTTTTTGGTAAGAATTAAATTTTTGTTTGTAAGAATTAATTTTTTTTTGTAAAATTTAAAATTTTTTTGTAATAATTTTTTTGTAATAATTAATTTTTTTGTAAAAATAAATTTTATTGGTAAGAATAAATTTTTATTTGTAAGAATTAAAATTTTTGTTAGAATCCAATTTTATTTGTAAGAATTCAATTTTTATTTGTTAGAATTACATTTTTTTGGTAAGAATTCAATTTTTATTTGATAGAATTAATTTTTTTTTATAAGAATTAAATTTTTATTTGTTAGAATTAATTTTTTTTTGTAAGAATTCATTTTTTTGAGAAAAAATTTTTTTCGTTAGAATTCATTTTTTTCGATAGAATTAATTTTTGTGAAAGAATTAAATTTTTATTCGTAAGAATACATTTTTTTTGAGAAAAAGTTTTTTTTCGTTAGAATTAATTTTTTTTTCGATGGAGTTAAATTTTTTTGCAAGAATTAAATTTTTTTTTACAATTAAATTTTTTGTGTTAGAATTAAATGTTTTTTGTAAGAATTAATTTTTTTTGGAGAAATAATTTTTTTTTGTAAGAAATAATTTGGTTTTGTAAGAATTAAATTTTTTTCTGAAAAAATTAATTTTTTTTTTTTGAGAAATAATTTTTCTTTGTAAGAATTGTATTATTTTGTATGAATTAATTTTTTTCGTGTCAGAATTTAATTTCTTTGTTTGAATTAATTTTTTTTTGTAAAATTTAAATTTTTTTTGGAAGAATTAATTTCTTTTGTAAGAATTCAGTTTTTATTTGCAAGAATTAATTTCTTTTGTAAGAATTGAATTTTTATTTGCAAGAATTAAATTTTTATTTGTTAGAATTAAATTGGTTTTGTTAGAATTAAATTTTTTTCTGTAAGAATTAATTTTGTTTCTTGAGAAATAATTTTTTTTGTAAGAATTATATTTTTTTTGTAAGTATTAAATATTTTTTGTAAAAATTAAATTTTTTTGGTAAGAATTTAATTTTATTGTAAGAATTAATTTTTTTGTGTAAAATTAAATTTTTTTTTGTGAGAATTAATTTTTTTTGAGAAAAAATTTTTTTCGTTAGAATTAATTTTTTTTCGATAGAATTTATTTTTTGTGCAAGAATTAAATTTTTATTTGTAAGAATAAATTTTTTTGAGAAAATTTTTTTTTCGTTAGAATTAATTTTTTTTTCGAGAGTTAAATTTTTTTGCAAGAATTAAATTTTTTTTCTTTAGAATTAAATTTGTTTTGTTAGAATTACATTTTTTTGTAAGAATTAATTTTTTTTTGAGAAATAAAATTTTTTGTAAGTATTAATTTGGTTTTGTAAGAATTAAATTTTTTCTGAAAAAATTAATTTTTTTTTTTGAGAAATAATTTTTCTTTGTAAGAATTTAATTATTTTGTATGAATTAAATTTTTTCGTGTAAGAATTTAATTTTTTTGTTAGATTTAATTTTTTTTTGTAAAATTTAAATTTTTTTTGGATGAATTAATTTATTTTGTAAGAATTAAATTTTTATTTGCAAGAATTAAATTTTTATTTGTTCGAATTAAAATTTTGTTCCTAAGAAATAATTTTTTTTTGTAAGAATTAAAATTTTTTGTTAAAATTAAATTTTTATTTGAGAATTAATTTTTTTTGTAAGAATTAAATTTATTTGTTGGAATTAAATTTTTATTTGTGAGAATTAAAATTTTATTCCTAAGAAATAATTTTTTTTTGTAAGAATTAAATTTTTATTTGTTAGAATTAAATTTTTTTGTAAGAATTCATTTTGTTTTTTGAGATATAATTTTTTTTGTAAGAAATTAATTATTTTGTAGGAATTAAATTTTTTTGTAAGAATTAAATTTTTTTTATAAGAATTAAATTTTTATTTGTTAGAATTAATTTTTTTTGAGAAAATTTTTTTTTCGTTAAAATTAATTTTTTTTCGATAGAATTAATTTTTTGTGCACGAATTAAATTTTTATTTGTAAGAATAAATTTTTTTTTGTAACCATAAATTATTTTCTGTAAGAATTAATTTTGTTTTTTGAGAAATAATTTTTTTTGTAAGAACTTAATTATTTTGTAAGAATTAAATTTTTTTGTAAGAATTAAATTTTTTTTATAAGAATCAAATTTTTATTTGTTAGAATTAAAAAATTTTTTGTAAGAATTAAATTTTTATTTTTTAGAATTAAATTTTTTTTTTGTAAGAATTAAATTTTTATTTGATAGAATTAATTTTTTTTTGTAAGAATTAAACTTTTTGGTGAGAATTAATTTTTTTTTGAGAAATAATTTTTTTTTGTAAGAATTAATTTGGTTTTGTAAGAATTAAATTTTTTTCTGTAAGAATTAATTTGGTTTTTTGAGAAATAATTTTTTTTGTAAGAATTTAATTATTTTGTAAGAATTAAATATTTTTGTCAGAATTAAATTTTTTTTATAAGAATTAAATTTTTATTTGTTAGAATTAAATATTTTTTTGTAAGAATTAAATTTTTATTTGATAGAATTAATTTGTTTTTGTAAGAATTACATTTTTTTGTAAGAATTAATTTTTTAGTTGTAAGAATTTTTTTCAGAAATTTTTTTTTTTCCTCAGAATTAATTTTTTTTCTCCATAGATTTAAAATTTTTTTGCAAGAATTAAAATTTTTTTCGTTAGAATGTAATTTTTTTTTGTAAGAATTAAACTTTTTTGTAAGAATTAATTTTTTTTTGAGAAGTAAATTTTTTTTTGTAAGAATTAGTTTGGTTTTGTAAGAATTAAATTTTTTTCTGAAAAAATTAATTTTTTTTTTAAAAAATAATTTTTCTTTGTATGAATTAAATTTTTTCGTATAAGAATTTAATTTTTTGTTAGAATTAATTTTTTTTGGTAAAATTTAAATTTTTTTTGGAAGAATTAATTTCTTTTGTAAGAATTCAATTTTTATTTGCAAGAATTAATTTCTTTTGTAAGAATTCAATTTTTATTTTGCAAGAATTAAATTTTTATTTGTTAGAATTAAATTTTTTTTGTAAGAATTAAATTTTTATTTGATAGATTTAATTTTTTTTGTAAGAATTAAATTTTTTTTGTAAGAATTAATTTTTTTTTTGCGAAATAAATTTGTATTGTAAGAATTAAATTGGTTTTGTTAGAATTAAATTTTTTTCTGTAAGAATTAATTTTGTTTTTTGAGAAATAATCTTTTTTGTAAGAACTTAATTATTTTGTAAGAATTAAATTTTTTTGTATGAATTACATTTTTTTCATAAGAATTAAATTTTTATTTGTTAGAATTAATTTTTTTTTGTAAGAATTAAATTTTTATTTGATAGAATTAATTTTTTTTGTAAGAATTAAATTTTTTTTGTAAGAATTAATTTTTTTTGCGAAACAAATTTGTATTGTAAGAATTAAATTGGTTTTGTTAGAATTAAATTTTTTTCTGTAAGAATTAATTTTGTTTTTTGAGAAATAATTTTTTTTGTAAGAATTTAATTATTTTGTAAGAATTAAAATTTTTTGTAAGAATTCAATTTTTATTTGCAAGAATTAAATTTTTATTTGTTAGAATTAAATTTTTTTTTGTAAGAATTAATTTTATTTCTCCATAGATTTAATTTTTTTTGCAAGAATTAAAATTTTTTTCGTCAGAATGTAATTTTTTTTTGTAAGAATTAAACTTTTTTGTAAGAATTAATTTTTTTGTGTAATATTAAAATTTTTTTGGTTAGAATTAAATTTTTATTTGTTAGAATTAATTTTTTTTTGTCAGAATTAATTTTTTTTGTAAGAATTAATTTTTTTTTGTGAAATAAATTTATTTTGTGTGAATTAATTTGGTTTTGTAAGAATTAAACTTTTTTTGTAAGAATTATATTTTTTTTGTAAGTATTAAATATTTTTTGTAAAAATTAAATTTTTTTGGTAAGAATTTAATTTTATTGTAAGAATTAATTTTTTTGTGTAAAATTAAATTTTTTTTTGTGAGAATTAATTTTTTTTGAGAAAAAATTTTTTTCGTTAGAATTAATTTTTTTTCGATAGAATTTATTTTTTGTGCAAGAATTAAATTTTTATTTGTAAGAATAAATTTTTTTGAGAAAATTTTTTTTTCGTTAGAATTAATTTTTTTTTCGAGAGTTAAATTTTTTTGCAAGAATTAAATTTTTTTTCTTTAGAATTAAATTTGTTTTGTTAGAATTACATTTTTTTGTAAGAATTAATTTTTATTTGAGAAATAAAATTTTTTGTAAGTATTAATTTGGTTTTGTAAGAATTAAATTTTTTTCTGAAAAAATTAATTTTTTTTTTTGAGAAATAATTTTTCTTTGTAAGAATTTAATTATTTTGTATGAATTAAATTTTTTCGTGTAAGAATTTAATTTTTTTGTTAGATTTAATTTTTTTTTGTAAAATTTAAATTTTTTTTGGATGAATTAATTTATTTTGTAAGAATTAAATTTTTATTTGCAAGAATTAAATTTTTATTTGTTAGAATTAAAATTTTGTTCCTAAGAAATAATTTTTTTTTGTAAGAATTAAAATTTTTTGTTAAAATTAAATTTTTATTTGAGAATTAATTTTTTTTGTAAGAATTAAATTTATTTGTTGGAATTAAATTTTTATTTGTGAGAATTAAAATTTTATTCCTAAGAAATAATTTTTTTTTGTAAGAATTAAATTTTTATTTGTTAGAATTAAATTTTTTTGTAAGAATTCATTTTGTTTTTTGAGATATAATTTTTTTTGTAAGAAATTAATTATTTTGTAGGAATTAAATTTTTTTGTAAGAATTAAATTTTTTTTATAAGAATTAAATTTTTATTTGTTAGAATTAATTTTTTTTGAGAAAATTTTTTTTTCGTTAAAATTAATTTTTTTTCGATAGAATTAATTTTTTGTGCACGAATTAAATTTTTATTTGTAAGAATAAATTTTTTTTTGTAACCATAAATTATTTTCTGTAAGAATTAATTTTGTTTTTTGAGAAATAATTTTTTTTGTAAGAACTTAATTATTTTGTAAGAATTAAATTTTTTTGTAAGAATTAAATTTTTTTTATAAGAATCAAATTTTTATTTGTTAGAATTAAAAAATTTTTTGTAAGAATTAAATTTTTATTTTTTAGAATTAAATTTTTTTTTTGTAAGAATTAAATTTTTATTTGATAGAATTAATTTTTTTTTGTAAGAATTAAACTTTTTGGTGAGAATTAATTTTTTTTTGAGAAATAATTTTTTTTTGTAAGAATTAATTTGGTTTTGTAAGAATTAAATTTTTTTCTGTAAGAATTAATTTGGTTTTTTGAGAAATAATTTTTTTTGTAAGAATTTAATTATTTTGTAAGAATTAAATATTTTTGTCAGAATTAAATTTTTTTTATAAGAATTAAATTTTTATTTGTTAGAATTAAATATTTTTTGTAAGAATTAAATTTTTATTTGATAGAATTAATTTGTTTTTGTAAGAATTACATTTTTTTGTAAGAATTAATTTTTTAGTTGTAAGAATTTTTTTCAGAAAATTTTTTTTTTCCTCAGAATTAATTTTTTTTCTCCATAGATTTAAAATTTTTTTGCAAGAATTAAAATTTTTTTCGTTAGAATGTAATTTTTTTTTGTAAGAATTAAACTTTTTTGTAAGAATTAATTTTTTTTGAGAAGTAAATTTTTTTTTGTAAGAATTAGTTTGGTTTTGTAAGAATTAAATTTTTTTCTGAAAAAATTAATTTTTTTTTTAAAAAATAATTTTTCTTTGTATGAATTAAATTTTTTCGTATAAGAATTTAATTTTTTGTTAGAATTAATTTTTTTTGGTAAAATTTAAATTTTTTTTTGGAAGAATTAATTTCTTTTGTAAGAATTCAATTTTTATTTGCAAGAATTAATTTCTTTTGTAAGAATTCAATTTTTATTTTGCAAGAATTAAATTTTTATTTGTTAGAATTAAATTTTTTTTGTAAGAATTAAATTTTTATTTGATAGATTTAATTTTTTTTGTAAGAATTAAATTTTTTTTGTAAGAATTAATTTTTTTTTGCGAAATAAATTTGTATTGTAAGAATTAAATTGGTTTTGTTAGAATTAAATTTTTTTCTGTAAGAATTAATTTTGTTTTTTGAGAAATAATCTTTTTTGTAAGAACTTAATTATTTTGTAAGAATTAAATTTTTTTGTATGAATTACATTTTTTTCATAAGAATTAAATTTTTATTTGTTAGAATTAATTTTTTTTTGTAAGAATTAAATTTTTATTTGATAGAATTAATTTTTTTTGTAAGAATTAAATTTTTTTTGTAAGAATTAATTTTTTTTGCGAAACAAATTTGTATTGTAAGAATTAAATTGGTTTTGTTAGAATTAAATTTTTTTCTGTAAGAATTAATTTTGTTTTTTGAGAAATAATTTTTTTTGTAAGAATTTAATTATTTTGTAAGAATTAAAATTTTTTGTAAGAATTCAATTTTTATTTGCAAGAATTAAATTTTTATTTGTTAGAATTAAATTTTTTTTTGTAAGAATTAATTTTATTTCTCCATAGATTTAATTTTTTTTGCAAGAATTAAAATTTTTTTCGTCAGAATGTAATTTTTTTTTGTAAGAATTAAACTTTTTTGTAAGAATTAATTTTTTTGTGTAATATTAAAATTTTTTTGGTTAGAATTAAATTTTTATTTGTTTGAATTAATTTTTTTTTAGTAACAATTAAATGTTTTTGTAAGAATTAATATTTTTTTGTTAGAATTAAATTTTTATTTGTAAGAATTAAATTTTTATTTGTAAGAATTAATTTTTTTTTAGTAACAATTAAATGTTTTTGTAAGAATTAAATTTTTATTTGTTAGAATTAAATTTTTTTTTGTAAGAATTAAATTTTTTTTTGAAGAATTAATTTCTTTTGTACGAATTCAATATTTATTGGCAAGAATTAATTTCTTTGGTAAGAATTCAATTTTTATTTGCAAGAATTAAATTTTTATTAGTTAGAATTAAATTTTTTTTTGTAAGATCTAAATTTTTATTTGTTAGAATTAAATTTTTTTTTGTAAGATTTAAATTTTTATTTGTTAGAATTAAAATTTTTTTGTAAGAATTAAATTTTTATTTGATAGAATTAAATTTTTTTTTGTTGGAATTAAATTTTTTTCTGTAAGAATTAATTTTGTTTTTTGAGAAATAATTTTTTTTGTAAGAATTTAATTATTTTGTAAGAATTAAATATTTTTGTCAGAAATAAATTTTTTTTATAAGAATTAAATTTTTATTTGTAAGAATTAAATATTTTTTTGCAAGAATTAAATTTTTCTTGTAAGAATTAATTTTTTTTTGCGAAATAAATTTGTATTGTAAGAATTAAATTGGTTTTGTTAGAATTACATTTTTTTCTGTAAGAATTAATTTTGTTGTTTGAGAAATAATTTTTTTTGTAAGAATTTAATTATTTTGTAAGAATTAAATATTTTTGTAAGAATTAAATTTTTTTGTAAGAATTAAATCTCTTTTGTAACAATTAAATTTTTTTGGTTAGAATTAAATTTTTATTTGTAAGAATTAAATTTTTTTCGTAAGAATTAAATTTTTATTTGTAAGAATTAATTTTTTTTTAGTAACAATTAAATGTTTTTGTAAGAATTAATATTTTTTTGTTAGAATTAAATTTTTATTTGTAAGAATTAAATTTTTATTTGTAAGAATTAATTTTTTTTTAGTAACAATTAAATGTTTTTGTAAGAATTAAATTTTTATTTGTTAGAATTAAATTTTTTTTTGTAAGAATTAATTTTTTTTTATAAGAATTAAATTTTTATTTGTTAGAATTAATTATTTTTGAGAAAAATTTTTTTTCGTTAGAATTAATTTTTTTTCGATAGAATTAAATTTTTTTGCAAGAATTAAATTTTTTTTCGTTAGAATTAATTTTTTTTTGTTAGAATTAAATGTTTTTTGTAAGAATTAATTTTTTTTTCTGAAATAAATTTATTTTGTGTGAATTAATTTGGTTTTGTAAGAATTAAACTTTTTTTGTAAGAATTATATTTTTTTGTAAGTATTAAATATTTTTTGTAAAAATTAAATTTTTTTGGTAAGAATTTAATTTTATTGTAAGAATTAATTTTTTTGTGTAAAATTAAATTTTTTTTTGCGAGAATTAATTTATTTTGAGAAAAAATTTTTTTCGTTAGAATTAATTTTTTTTCCCCATAGAGTTAAATTTTTTTTGCAAGAATTAAAAAATTTTTCGTTAGAATGTAATTTTTTTTGTAAGAATTAAATTTTTTTTGTAAGAATTAATTTTTTTTGCGAAACAAATTTGTATTGTAAGAATTAAATTGGTTTTGTTAGAATTACATTTTTTTCTGTAAGAATTAATTTTGTTGTTTGAGAAATAATTTTTTTTGTAAGAATTTAATTATTTTGTAAGAATTAAATATTTTTGTAAGAATTAAATTTTTTTGTAAGAATTAAATCTCTTTTGTAACAATTAAATTTTTTTGGTTAGAATTAAATTTTTATTTGTAAGAATTAAATTTTTTTCGTAAGAATTAAATTTTTATTTGTAAGAATGAATTTTTTTTTAGTAACAATTAAATGTTTTTGTAAGAATTAATATTTTTTTGTTAGAATTAAATTTTTATTTGTAAGAATTAAATTTTTATTTGTAAGAATTAATTTTTTTTTAGTAACAATTAAATGTTTTTGTAAGAATTAAATTTTTATTTGTTAGAATTAAATTTTTTTTGTAAGAATTAAATTTTTTTTATAAGAATTAAATTTTTATTTGTTAGAATTAATTATTTTTGAGAAAAATTTTTTTTCGTTAGAATTAATTTTTTTTCGATAGAATTAAATTTTTTTGCAAGAATTAAATTTTTTTTCGTTAGAATTAATTTTTTTTTGTTAGAATTAAATGTTTTTTGTAAGAATTAATTTTTTTTTCTGAAATAAATTTATTTTGTGTGAATTAATTTGGTTTTGTAAGAATTAAACTTTTTTTGTAAGAATTATATTTTTTTGTAAGTATTAAATATTTTTTGTAAAAATTAAATTTTTTTGGTAAGAATTTAATTTTATTGTAAGAATTAATTTTTTTGTGTAAAATTAAATTTTTTTTTGTGAGAATTAATTTATTTTGAGAAAAAATTTTTTTCGTTAGAATTAATTTTTTTTCCCCATAGAGTTAAATTTTTTTTGCAAGAATTAAAAAATTTTTCGTTAGAATGTAATTTTTTTTGTAAGAATTAAATTTTTTTTGTAAGAATTAATTTTTTTTGCGAAACAAATTTGTATTGTAAGAATTAAATTGGTTTTGTTAGAATTAAATTTTTTCTGTAAGAATTAATTTTGTTTTTTGAGAAATAATTTTTTTTGTAAGAATTAATTTTTATTTGAAAAATTTAAATTTTTTTTGTAATAATTTTTTTGTAATAATTTTTTTTTTGAGAAATAATTTTTCTTTGTAAGAATTTAATTATTTTGTATGAATTAATTTTTTTCGTGTAAGAATTTAATTTTTTTGTTTGAATTAATTTTTTTTTGTAAAATTTAAATTTTTTTTGGAAGAATTAATTTCTTTTGTACGAATTCAATTTTTATTTGCAAGAATTAATTTCTTTGGTAAGAATTCAATTTTTATTTGCATGAATTAAATTTTTATTTGTTAGAATTAAATTTTGTTTTGTAAGATCTAAATTTTTATTTGTTAGAATTAAATTTTTTTTTGTAAGAATTAAATTTTTATTTGTTTGAATTAAAATTTTTTTTGTAAGAATTAAATTTTTATTTGCTAGAATTAAATTTTTTTTTGTTAGAATTAAATTTTTTTCTGTAAGAATTAATTTTGTTTTTTGAGAAATAATTTTTTTGTAAGAACTTAATTATTTTGTAAGAATTAAAATTTTTTGTAAGAATAAATTTTTTTTTATCAGAATTAAATTTTTATTTGTTAGAATTAAATTTTTTTTGTAAGAATTAAATTTTTATCTGTAAGAATTAATTTTGTTTTTTGAGAAATAATTTTTTTTGTAAGAATTAAATTTTTATTTGATAGAATTAATTTGTTTTTGTAAGAATTAAATTTTTTTGTAAGAATTAATTTTTTAGTTGTAAGAATTCATTTTTTTTCAGAAATTTTTTTTTTCGTTAGAATTAATTTTTTTTCTCCATAGATTTAATTTTTTTTGGCAAGAATTAAAATTTTTTTCGTCAGAATGTAATTTTTTTTTTGTAAGAATTAAACTTTTTTGTAACAATTAATTTTGTTGTGTAAAATTAAAATTTTTTTTGTGAGAATTAATTTTTTTTGAGAAAAAATTTTTTTTGAGAAAAAATTTTTTTCGTTAGAATTAATTTTTTTTTCTTTAGAATTAAATTTTTTTTGTTAGAATTAAATTTTTATTTGTTAGAATTTATTTTTTTTTGTCAGAATTAATTTTTTTTGTAAGAATTAATTTTTTTTTGAAAAATTTAAATTTTTTTTGTAATAATTTTTTTTGTAATAATTAATTTTTTTGTAAAAATAAATTTTATTGGTAAGAATACATTTTTATTTGTAAGAATTAAAATTTTTGTAAGAATTAAATTTTTTTTGTAAGAATTAAATTTTTTTTGTAAGAATTAAATTTATTTTGTAAGAATTAAATTTTTTCTTGTAAGAATTTAATTTTTTTGTTAGATTTAATTTTTTTTTGTAAAATTTAAATTTTTTTTGGAAGAATTAATTTCTTTTGTAAGAATTAAACTTTTTTGTAAGAATTAATTTTTTTGTGTAAAATTAAAATTTTTTCGTTAGAATTAATTTTTTTTCCTTTAGAATTAATTTTTTTTGTTAGAATTAAATTTTTTTTTGTAAGATCTAAATTTTTATTTGTTAGAATTAAATTTTTTTTGTAAGAATTAAATTTTTATTTGATAGATTTAATTTTTTTTGTAAGAATTAAATTTTTTTTGTAACAATTAATTTTTTTTTTGCGAAATAAATTTGTATTGTAAGAATTAAATTGGTTTTGTTAGAATTAAATTTTTTTCTGTAAGAATTAATTTTGTTTTTTGAGAAATAATCTTTTTTGTAAGAACTTAATTATTTTGTAAGAATTAAATTTTTTTGTATGAATTACATTTTTTTCATAAGAATTAAATTTTTATTTGTTAGAATTAATTTTTTTTTGTAAGAATTAAATTTTTATTTGATAGAATTAATTCTTTTTGTAAGAATTAAATTTTTTTTGTAAGAATTAATTTTTTTTGCGAAACAAATTTGTATTGTAAGAATTAAATTGGTTTTGTTAGAATTAAATTTTTTTCTGTAAGAATTAATTTTGTTTTTTGAGAAATAATTTTTTTTGTAAGAATTTAATTATTTTGTAAGATTTAAAATTTTTTGTAAGAATTCAATTTTTATTTGCAAGAATTAAATTTTTATTTGATAGAATTAAATTTTTTTTTGTAAGAATTAATTTTATTTCTCCATAGATTTAATTTTTTTTTGCAAGAATTAAAATTTTTTTCGTCAGAATGTAATTTTTTTTTGTAAGAATTAAACTTTTTTGTAAGAATTAATTTTTTTGTGTAATATTAAAATTTTTTTCGTTAGAATTAAATTTTTATTTGTTAGAATTAATTTTTTTTTGTCAGAATTAATTTTTTTTGTAAGAATTAATTTTTTTTTGAAAAATTTAAATTGTTTTTGTAATAATTTTTTTTGTAATAATTTTTTTTTGAGAAATAATTTTTCTTTGTAAGAATTTAATTATTTTGTATGAATTAAATTTTTTCGTGTAAGAATTTAATTTTTTTGTTTGAATTAATTTTTTTTTGTAAAATTTAAATTTTTTTTTGAAGAATTAATTTCTTTTGTACGAATTCAATTTTTATTTGCAAGAATTAATTTCTTTGGTAAGAATTCAATTTTTATTTGCAAGAATTAAATTTTTATTAGTTAGAATTAAATTTTTTTTTGTAAGATATAAATTTTTATTTGTTAGAATTAAATTTTTTTTTGTAAGATTTAAATTTTTATTTGTTAGAATTAAAATTTTTTTTGTAAGAATTAAATTTTTATTTGTTAGAATTAAATTTTTTTTTGTTAGAATTAAATTTTTTTCTGTAAGAATTAATTTTGTTTTTTGAGAAATAATTTTTTTTGTAAGAATTTAATTATTTTGTAAGAATTAAATATTTTTGTCAGAAATAAATTTTTTTTATAAGAATTAAATTTTTATTTGTAAGAATTAAATTGGTTTTGTTAGAATTAATTTTTTTTCTGTAAGAATTAATTTTGTTGTTTGAGAAATAATTTTTTTTGTAAGAATTTAATTATTTTGTAAGAATTAAATATTTTTGTAAGAATTAAATTTTTTTGTAAGAATTAAATCTCTTTTGTAACAATTAAATTTTTTTGGTTAGAATTAAATTTTTATTTGTAAGAATTAAATTTTTTTCGTAAGAATTAAATTTTTATTTGTAAGAATTAATTTTTTTTTAGTAACAATTAAATGTTTTTGTAAGAATTAATATTTTTTTGTTAGAATTAAATTTTTATTTGTAAGAATTAAATTTTTATTTGTAAGAATTAATTTTTTTTTAGTAACAATTAAATGTTTTTGTAAGAATTAAATTTTTATTTGTTAGAATTAAATTTTTTTTTGTAAGAATTAAATTTTTTTTATAAGAATTAAATTTTTATTTGTTAGAATTAATTATTTTTGAGAAAAATTTTTTTTCGTTAGAATTAATTTTTTTTCGATAGAATTAAATTTTTTTGCAAGAATTAAATTTTTTTTCGTTAGAATTAATTTTTTTTTGTTAGAATTAAATGTTTTTTGTAAGAATTAATTTTTTTTTGTGAAATAAATTTATTTTGTGTGAATTAATTTGGTTTTGTAAGAATTAAACTTTTTTTGTAAGAATTATATTTTTTTGTAAGTATTAAATATTTTTTGTAAAAATTAAATTTTTTTGGTAAGAATTTAATTTTATTGTAGGAATTAATTTTTTTGTGTAAAATTAAATTTTTTTTTGTGAGAATTAATTTATTTTGAGAAAAAATTTTTTTCGTTAGAATTAATTTTTTTTCCCCATAGAGTTAAATTTTTTTCGCAAGAATTAAAAAATTTTTCGTTAGAATGTAATTTTTTTTGTAAGAATTAAATTTTTTTTGTAAGAATTAATTTTTTTTGTATGAATTAAAATTTTTTCATAAGAATTAAATTTTTATTTGTTAGAATTAATTTTTTTTTGTAAGAATTAAATTTTTATTTGATAGAATTAATTTTTTTTTTGTTAGAATTAAATTTTTTTCTGTAAGAATTAATTTTGTTTTTTGAGAAATAATTTTTTTTGTAAGAATTTAATTATTTTATAAGAATTAAATATTTTTGTCAGAATTAAATTTTTTTTATAAGAATTAAATTTTTATTTGTAAGAATTAAATATTTTTTTGTAAGAATTAAACTTTTTTGTAAGAATTAATTTTTTTTGAGAAATATTTTTTTTTTGTAAGAATTAATTTGGTTTTGTAAGAATTAAATTTTTTTCTGAAAAAATTATTTTTTTTTTGAAAAATAATTTTTCTTTGTAAGAATTTAATTATTTTGTATGAATTAAATTTTTTCGTGTAAGAATTTAATTTTTTTGTTTGAATTAATTTTTTTTTGTAAAATTTAAATTTTTTGGGAGAATTAATTTCTTTTGTAAGAATTCAATTTTTATTTGCAAGAATTAATTTCTTTGGTACGAATTCAATTTTTATTTGCAAGAATTAAATTTTTATTTGTTAGAATTAAATTTTTTTTTGTAAGATCTAAATTTTTATTTGTTAGAATTAAATTTTTTTTTGTAAGAATTAAATTTTTATTTGATAGAATTAATTTTTTTTTGTAAGAATTAAATTTTTTTTGTAAGAATTAATTTTTTTTTGCGAAATAAATGTGTGTTGTAAGAATTAAATTGGTTTTGTTCGAATTAAATTTTTTTCTGTAAGAATTAATTTTGATTTTTGAGAAATAATTTTTTTTGTAAGAACTTAATTATTTTGTAAGAATTAAATTTTTTTGTAAGAATTCATTTTTTAGTCGTAAGAATTAATTTTTTTTCAGAAAATTTTTTTTTTCGTTAGAATTGTGACGTCCCGGCCCCACCACGGTATCGCGACTTAGTGTCGGCGAGCGCCACCAGAGGTCTCTAATCTTCTCGCTAGTTCTCAATCTCCAATCCATTCATATATATACAAGTTCCGAAATTCATCCTCTGTGTCCCCGTGTGTGTCTAGGGCAGGGGCCGTCAGCTGTAGCCCTACTGATGAGTCTAGCTGACGGTCCCAAGACGAAACACACCTCTTCTTTTCCTCCTCGATCCTTTAAAGCCAATCCACCCGCCCCGCACAGTTTACTCCATTGCGGCGTAATCCGGCCGGCCTTAGGGCGCGACGGTACGTTGGAGGCAGCGGGGCAAGAACTCCTTGTCATTGTCCTAACCTCCACCCAGGACGTGACAGAATTAATTTTTTTTCTCCATAGATTTAAATTTTTTTTGCAAGAATTAAAATTTATTTCGTTAGAATGTAATTTTTTTTGTAAGAATTAAACTTTTTTGTAAGAATTAATTTTTTTCTGAGAAATAATTTTTTTTTGTAAGAATTAATTTGGTTTTGTAAGAACTAAATTTTTTTCTGAAAAAATTAATTTTGTTTTTTGAGAAATAATCTTTTTTGTAAGAACTTAATTATTTTGTAAGAATTAAATTTTTTTGTATGAATTAAAATTTTTTCATAAGAATTAAATTTTTATTTGTTAGAATTAATTTTTTTTGTAAGAATTAAATTTTTATTTGATAGAATTAATTTTTTTGTAAGAATTAAATTTTTTTTGTAAGAAATAATTTTTTTTGCGAAATAAATTTGTATTGTAAGAATTAAATTGGTTTTGTTAGAATTAAATTTTTTTCTGTAAGAATTAATTTTGTTTGGAAGAATTAATTTCTTTTGTAAGAATTCAATTTTTATTTGCAAGAATTAATTTCTTTTGTAAGAATTCAATTTTTATTTGCAAGAATTAAATTTTTATTTGTTAGAATTAAATTTTTTTGTAAGATCTAAATTATTATTTGTTAGAATTAAAATTTTTTTTTGTAAGATCTAAATTATTATTTGTTAGAATTAAATTTTTTTTTGTAAGAATTAAATTTTTATTTGATAGAATTAATTTTTTTTGTAAGAATTAAATTTTTTTTGTAAGAATTAATTTTTTTTTGCGAAATAAATTTGTATTGTAAGAATTAAATTGGTTTTGTTAGAATTAAATTTTTTTCTGTAAGAATTAATTTTGTTTTTTGAGAAATAATCTTTTTTGTAAGAACTTAATTATTTTGTAAGAATTAAAATTTTTTGTATGAATTAAATTTTTTTCATAAGAATTAAATTTTTATTTGTTAGAATTAATTTTTTTTTGTAAGAATTAAATTTTTATTTGATAGAATTAATTTATTTTGTAAGAATTAAATTTTTTTTGTAAGAATTAATTTTTTTGCGAAATAAATTTGTATTGTAAGAATTAAATTGGTTTTGTTAGAATTGAATTTTTTTCTGTAAGAATTAGTTTTGTTTTTTGAGAAATAATTTTTTTTGTAAGAATTTAATTATTTTGTAAGAATTAAATATTTTTGTCAGAATTAAATTTTTTTTATAAGAATTAAAATTTTTTGTATGAATTAAATTTTTTTCATAAGAATTAAATTTTTATTTGTTAGAATTAATTTTTTTTTGTTAGAATTAAATTTTTTTCTGTAAGAATTAATTTTGTTCTTTGAGAAATAATTTTTTTTGTAAGAATTTAATTATTTTGTAATAATTAAATATTTTTGTCAGAATTAAATTTTTTTTATAAGAATTAAATTTTTATTTGTAAGAATTAAATATTTTTTTGTAAGAATTAAACTTTTTTGTAAGAATTAATTTTTTTTGAGAAATATTTTTTTTTTGTAAGAATTAATTTGGTTTTGTAAGAATTAAATTTTTTTCTGAAAAAATTATTTTTTTTTTGAAAAATAATTTTTCTTTGTAAGAATTTAATTATTTTGTATGAATTAAATTTTTTCGTGTAAGAATTTAATTTTTTTGTTTGAATTAATTTTTTTTTGTAAAATTTAAATTTTTTGGGAGAATTAATTTCTTTTGTAAGAATTCAATTTTTATTTGCAAGAATTAATTTCTTTGGTACGAATTCAATTTTTATTTGCAAGAATTAAATTTTTATTTGTTAGAATTAAATTTTTTTTTGTAAGATCTAAATTTTTATTTGTTAGAATTAAATTTTTTTTTGTAAGAATTAAATTTTTATTTGATAGAATTAATTTTTTTTTGTAAGAATTAAATTTTTTTTGTAAGAATTAATTTTTTTTGCGAAATAAATGTGTGTTGTAAGAATTAAATTGGTTTTGTTCGAATTAAATTTTTTTCTGTAAGAATTAATTTTGATTTTTGAGAAATAATTTTTTTTGTAAGAACTTAATTATTTTGTAAGAATTAAATTTTTTTGTAAGAATTCATTTTTTAGTCGTAAGAATTAATTTTTTTTCAGAAAATTTTTTTTTTCGTTAGAATTGTGACGTCCCGGCCCCACCACGGTATCGCGACTTAGTGTCGGCGAGCGCCACCAGAGGTCTCTAATCTTCTCGCTAGTTCTCAATCTCCAATCCATTCATATATATACAAGTTCCGAAATTCATCCTCTGTGTCCCCGTGTGTGTCTAGGGCAGGGGCCGTCAGCTGTAGCCCTACTGATGAGTCTAGCTGACGGTCCCAAGACGAAACACACCTCTTCTTTTCCTCCTCGATCCTTTAAAGCCAATCCACCCGCCCCGCACAGTTTACTCCATTGCGGCGTAATCCGGCCGGCCTTAGGGCGCGACGGTACGTTGGAGGCAGCGGGGCAAGAACTCCTTGTCATTGTCCTAACCTCCACCCAGGACGTGACAGAATTAATTTTTTTTCTCCATAGATTTAAATTTTTTTTGCAAGAATTAAAATTTATTTCGTTAGAATGTAATTTTTTTTGTAAGAATTAAACTTTTTTGTAAGAATTAATTTTTTTCTGAGAAATAATTTTTTTTTGTAAGAATTAATTTGGTTTTGTAAGAACTAAATTTTTTTCTGAAAAAATTAATTTTGTTTTTTGAGAAATAATCTTTTTTGTAAGAACTTAATTATTTTGTAAGAATTAAATTTTTTTGTATGAATTAAAATTTTTTCATAAGAATTAAATTTTTATTTGTTAGAATTAATTTTTTTTGTAAGAATTAAATTTTTATTTGATAGAATTAATTTTTTTGTAAGAATTAAATTTTTTTTGTAAGAAATAATTTTTTTTGCGAAATAAATTTGTATTGTAAGAATTAAATTGGTTTTGTTAGAATTAAATTTTTTTCTGTAAGAATTAATTTTGTTTGGAAGAATTAATTTCTTTTGTAAGAATTCAATTTTTATTTGCAAGAATTAATTTCTTTTGTAAGAATTCAATTTTTATTTGCAAGAATTAAATTTTTATTTGTTAGAATTAAATTTTTTTGTAAGATCTAAATTATTATTTGTTAGAATTAAAATTTTTTTTGTAAGATCTAAATTATTATTTGTTAGAATTAAATTTTTTTTTGTAAGAATTAAATTTTTATTTGATAGAATTAATTTTTTTTGTAAGAATTAAATTTTTTTTGTAAGAATTAATTTTTTTTTGCGAAATAAATTTGTATTGTAAGAATTAAATTGGTTTTGTTAGAATTAAATTTTTTTCTGTAAGAATTAATTTTGTTTTTTGAGAAATAATCTTTTTTGTAAGAACTTAATTATTTTGTAAGAATTAAAATTTTTTGTATGAATTAAATTTTTTTCATAAGAATTAAATTTTTATTTGTTAGAATTAATTTTTTTTTGTAAGAATTAAATTTTTATTTGATAGAATTAATTTATTTTGTAAGAATTAAATTTTTTTTGTAAGAATTAATTTTTTTGCGAAATAAATTTGTATTGTAAGAATTAAATTGGTTTTGTTAGAATTGAATTTTTTTCTGTAAGAATTAGTTTTGTTTTTTGAGAAATAATTTTTTTTGTAAGAATTTAATTATTTTGTAAGAATTAAATATTTTTGTCAGAATTAAATTTTTTTTATAAGAATTAAAATTTTTTGTATGAATTAAATTTTTTTCATAAGAATTAAATTTTTATTTGTTAGAATTAATTTTTTTTTGTTAGAATTAAATTTTTTTCTGTAAGAATTAATTTTGTTCTTTGAGAAATAATTTTTTTTGTAAGAATTTAATTATTTTGTAATAATTAAATATTTTTGTCAGAATTAAATTTTTTTTATAAGAATTAAATTTTTATTTGTAAGAATTAAATATTTTTTTGTAAGAATTAAACTTTTTTGTAAGAATTAATTTTTTTTGAGAAATATTTTTTTTTTGTAAGAATTAATTTGGATTTGTAAGAATTAAATTTTTTTCTGAAAAAATTATTTTTTTTTTGAAAAATAATTTTTCTTTGTAAGAATTTAATTATTTTGTATGAATTAAATTTTTTCGTGTAAGAATTTAATTTTTTTGTTTGAATTAATTTTTTTTGTAAAATTTAAATTTTTTGGGAGAATTAATTTCTTTTGTAAGAATTCAATTTTTATTTGCAAGAATTAATTTCTTTGGTACGAATTCAATTTTTATTTGCAAGAATTAAATTTTTATTTGTTAGAATTAAATTTTTTTTTGTAAGATCTAAATTTTTATTTGTTAGAATTAAATTTTTTTTTGTAAGAATTAAATTTTTATTTGATAGAATTAATTTTTTTTTGTAAGAATTAAATTTTTTTTGTAAGAATTAATTTTTTTTTGCGAAATAAATGTGTGTTGTAAGAATTAAATTGGTTTTGTTCGAATTAAATTTTTTTCTGTAAGAATTAATTTTGATTTTTGAGAAATAATTTTTTTTGTAAGAACTTAATTATTTTGTAAGAATTAAATTTTTTTGTAAGAATTAATTTTTTAGATGTAAGAATTAATTTTTTTTCAGAAAATTTTTTTTTTCGTTAGAATTAATTTTTTTCTCCATAGAATTAAATTTTTTTTTCAAGAATTAAAATTTTTTTCGTTAGAATGCAATTTTTTTGTAAGAATTAAACTTTTTTGTAAGAATTAATTTTTTTTGAGAAATAATTTTTTTTGTAAGAATTAATTTGGTTTTGTAAGAATTAAATTTTATTCTGAAAAAATTAATTTTTTTTTTGAAAAATAATTTTTGTTTGTAAGAATTTAATTATTTTGTTAGAATTAAATTTTTTTGTAAGAATTAATTTTTTTTTTGAGAAATAAATTTTTATTGTAAGATTTAAATTGGTTTTGTTAGAATTAAATTTTTTCTGTAAGAATTAATTTTGTTTTTTGAGAAATAATTTTTTTTGTAAGAAATTAATTATTTTGTAAGAATTAAAATTTTTTTGTTAGAATTAAATGTTTTTTGTAAGAATTATAATTTTTTGTATGAATTAAATTTTTTTCATAAGAATTAAATTTTTATTTGTTAGAATTAATTTTTTTTGTTAGAATTAAATTTTTTTCTGTAAGAATTAATTTTGTTTTTTGAGAAATAATTTTTTTTCTAAGAATTTAATTATTTTGTAAGAATTAAATATTTTTGTAAGAATTAAATTTTTATTTGATAGAATTAATTTTTTTTGTAAGAATTAAATTTTTTTTGTAAGAATTAATTTTTTTTGCGAAATAAATTTGTATTGTAAGAATTAAATTGGTTTTGTTAGAATTAAATTTTTTTCTGTAAGAATTAATTTTGTTTGGAAGAATTAATTTCTTTTGTAAGAATTCAATTTTTATTTGCAAGAATTAATTTCTTTTGTAAGAATTCAATTTTTATTTGCAAGAATTAAATTTTTATTTGTTAGAATTAAATTTTTTTTGTAAGATCTAAATTATTATTTGTTAGAATTAAATTTTTTTTTGTAAGAATTAAATTTTTATTTGATAGAATTAATTTTTTTTTGTAAGAATTAAATTTTTTTTGTAAGAATTAATTTTTTTTTGCGAAATAAATTTGTATTGTAAGAATTAAATTGGTTTTGTTAGAATTCAATTTTTTTCTGTAAGAATTAATTTTGTTTTTTGAGAAATAATCTTTTTTGTAAGAACTTAATTATTTTGTAAGAATTAAAATTTTTTGTATGAATTAAATTTTTTTCATAAGAATTAAATTTTTATTTGTTAGAATTAATTTTTTTTTGTAAGAATTAAATTTATATTTGATAGAATTAATTCTTTTTGTAAGAATTAAATTTCTTTTGTAAGAATTAATTTTTTTGCGAAATAAATTTGTATTGTAAGAATTAAATTGGTTTTGTTAGAATTAAATTTTTTTCTGTAAGAATTAATTTTGTTGGGAAGAATTAATTTCTTTTGTAAGAATTCAATTTTTATTTGCAAGAATTAATTTCTTTTGTAAGAATTAAATTTTTATTTGTTAGAATTAAATTTTTATTTGATAGAATTAATTTGTTTTTGTAAGAATTAAATTTTTTTGTAAGAATTAATTTTTTAGTTGTAAGAATTAATTTTTTTTCAGAAAATTTTTTTTTTCGTTAGAATTTATTTTTTTTCTCCATTGATTTAAATTTTTTTTGCAAGAATTAAAATTTTTGTCGTTAGAATGTATTTTTTTTTTGTAAGAATTAAACTTTTTTGTAAGAATTAATTTTTTTGTGTAAAATTAAAATTTTTTTTGTGAGAATTAATTTTTTTTTTAGAAAAAATTTTTTTCGTTAGAATTAATTTTTATTTCGATAGAGTTAAATTTTTTTGCAAGAATTAAATTTTTTTGTAAGAATTAATTTTTTAGTTGTAAGAATTAATTTTTTTTCAGAAAATTTTTTTTTTGTTAGAATTAATTTTTTTTCTCCATAGATTTAAATTTTTTTTGCAAGAATTAAAATTTTTTTCGTTAGAATGTAATTTTTTTTTAAGAATTAAACTTTTTTGTAAGAATTAATTTTTTTCTGAGAAATAATTTTTTTTGTAAGAATTAATTTGGTTTTGTAAGAACTAAATTTTTTTCTGAAAAAATTAATTTTGTTTTTTGAGAAATAATCTTTTTGTAAGAACTTAATTATTTTGTAAGAATTAAATTTTTTTGTATGAATTAAATTTTTTTCATAAGAATTAAATTTTTATTTGTTAGAATTAATTTTTTTTTGTAAGAATTAAATTTTTATTTGATAGAATTAATTTTTTTTGTAAGAATTAAATTTTTTTTGTAAGAATTAATTTTTTTTGCGAAATAAATTTGTATTGTATGAATTAAATTGGTTTTGTTAGAATTAAATTTTTTTCTGTAAGAATTAATTTTGTTTGGAAGTATTTATTTCTTTTGTAAGAATTCAATTTTTATTTGCAAGAATTAAATTTTTATTTGTTAGAATTAAATTTTTTTTGTAAGATCTAAATTATTATTTGTTAGAATTAAATTTTTTTGTTGTAAGAATTAAATTTTTATTTGATAGAATTAATTTTTTTTGTAAGAATTAAATTTTTTTTGTAAGAATTAATTTTTTTTTGCGAAATAAATTTGTATTGTAAGAATTAAATTGGTTTTGTTAGAATTAAATTTTTTTCTGTAAGAATTAATTTTGTTTTTTGAGAAATAATCTTTTTTGTAAGAACTTAATTATTTTGTAAGAATTAAAATTTTTTGTATGAATTAAATTTTTTTCATAAGAAATAAATTTTTATTTGTTAGAATTAATTTTTTTTTGTAAGAATTAAATTTTTATTTGATAGAATTAATTTTTTTTGTAAGAATTAATTTTTTTGCGAAATAAATTTGTATTGTAAGAATTAAATTGGTTTTGTTAGAATTGAATTTTTTTCTGTAAGAATTAATTTTGTTTTTTGAGAAATAATTTTTTTTGTAAGAATTTAATTATTTTGTAAGAATTAAATATTTTTGTCAGAATTAAATTTTTTTTATAAGAATTAAAATTTTTTGTATGAATTAAATTTTTTTCATAAGAATTAAATTTTTATTTGTTAGAATTAATTTTTTTTTGTTAGAATTAAATTTTTTTCTGTAAGAATTAATTTTGTTTTTTGAGAAATAATCTTTTTTGTAAGAACTTAATTATTTTGTAAGAATTAAAATTTTTTGTATGAATTAAATTTTTTTCATAAGAATTAAATTTTTATTTGTTAGAATTAATTTTTTGTTGTAAGAATTAAATTTTTATTTGATAGAATTAATTCTTTTTGTAAGAATTAAATTTCTTTTGTAAGAATTAATTTTTTTGCGAAATAAATTTGTATTGTAAGAATTAAATTGGTTTTGTTAGAATTAAATTTTTATCTGTAAGAATTAATTTTGTTGGGAAGAATTAATTTCTTTTGTAAGAATTCAATTTTTATTTGCAAGAATTAATTTCTTTTGTAAGAATTAAATTTTTATTTGTTAGAATTAAATTTTTATTTGATAGAATTAATTTGTTTTTGTAAGAATTAAATTTTTTTGTAAGAATTAATTTTTTAGTTGTAAGAATTAATTTTTTTTCAGAAAATTTTTTTTTTCGTTAGAATTTATTTTTTTTCTCCATTGATTTAAATTTTTTTGCAAGAATTAAAATTTTTGTCGTTAGACTGTAATTTTTTTTTGTAAGAATTAAACTTTTTTGTAAGAATTAATTTTTTTGTGTAAAATTAAAATTTTTTTTGTGAGAATTAATTTTTTTTTTAGAAAAATTTTTATTTCGTTAGAATTAATTTTTATTTCGATAGAGTTAAATTTTTTTGCAAGAATTAAATTTTTTTGTAAGAATTAATTTTTTAGTTGTAAGAATTAATTTTTTTTCAGAAAATTTTTTTTTTGTTAGAATTAATTTTTTTTCTCCATAGATTTAAATTTTTTTTGCAAGAATTAAAATTTTTTTCGTTAGAATGTAATTTTTTTTTAAGAATTAAACTTTTTTGTAAGAATTAATTTTTTTCTGAGAAATAATTTTTTTTGTAAGAATTAATTTGGTTTTGTAAGAACTAAATTTTTTTCTGAAAAAATTAATTTTGTTTTTTGAGAAATAATCTTTTTTGTAAGAACTTAATTATTTTGTAAGAATTAAATTTTTTTGTATGAATTAAATTTTTTTCATAAGAATTAAATTTTTATTTGTTAGAATTAATTTTTTTTTGTAAGAATTAAATTTTTATTTGATAGAATTAATTTTTTTTGTAAGAATTAAATTTTTTTTGTAAGAATTAATTTTTTTTGCGAAATAAATTTGTATTGTATGAATTAAATTGGTTTTGTTAGAATTAAATTTTTTTCTGAAAGAATTAATTTTGTTTGGAAGTATTTATTTCTTTTGTAAGAATTCAATTTTTATTTGCAAGAATTAAATTTTTATTTGTTAGAATTAAATTTTTTTTGTAAGATCTAAATTATTATTTGTTAGAATTAAATTTTTTTTTGTAAGAATTAAATTTTTATTTGATAGAATTAATTTTTTTTGTAAGAATTAAATTTTTTTTGTAAGAATTAATTTTTTTTTGCGAAATAAATTTGTATTGTAAGAATTAAATTGGTTTTGTTAGAATTAAATTTTTTTCTGTAAGAATTAATTTTGTTTTTTGAGAAATAATCTTTTTTGTAAGAACTTAATTATTTTGTAAGAATTAAAATTTTTTGTATGAATTAAATTTTTTTCATAAGAAATAAATTTTTATTTGTTAGAATTAATTTTTTTTTGTAAGAATTAAATTTTTATTTGATAGAATTAATTTTTTTTGTAAGAATTAAATTTTTTTTGTAAGAATTAATTTTTTTGCGAAATAAATTTGTATTGTAAGAATTAAATTGGTTTTGTTATAATTGAATTTTTTTCTGTAAGAATTAATTTTGTTTTTTGAGAAATAATTTTTTTTGTAAGAATTTAATTATTTTGTAAGAATTAAATATTTTTGTCAGAATTAAATTTTTTTTATAAGAATTAAAATTTTTTGTATGAATTAAATTTTTTTCATAAGAATTAAATTTTTATTTGTTAGAATTAATTTTTTTTTGTTAGAATTAAATTTTTTTCTGTAAGAATTAATTTTGTTTTTTGAGAAATAATCTTTTTTGTAAGACCTTAATTATTTTGTAAGAATTAAAATTTTTTGTATGAATTAAATTTTTTTCATAAGAATTAAATTTTTATTTGTTAGAATTAATTTTTTGTTGTAAGAATTAAATTTTTATTTGATAGAATTAATTCTTTTTGTAAGAATTAAATTTCTTTTGTAAGAATTAATTTTTTTGCGAAATAAATTTGTATTGTAAGAATTAAATTGGTTTTGTTAGAATTAAATTTTTATCTGTAAGAATTAATTTTGTTGGGAAGAATTAATTTCTTTTGTAAGAATTCAATTTTTATTTGCAAGAATTAATTTCTTTTGTAAGAATTAAATTTTTATTTGTTAGAATTAAATTTTTATTTGATAGAATTAATTTGTTTTTGTAAGAATTAAATTTTTTTGTAAGAATTAATTTTTTAGTTGTAAGAATTAATTTTTTTTCAGAAAATTTTTTTTTTCGTTAGAATTAATTTTTTTTCTCCATTGATTTAAATTTTTTTTGCAAGAATTAAAATTTTTGTCGTTAGAATGTAATTTTTTTTTGTAAGAATTAAACTTTTTTGTAAGAATTAATTTTTTTGTGTAAAATTAAAAATTTTTTTGTGAGAATTAATTTTTTTTAAAAAAAAAATTTTTTCGTTAGAATTAATTTTTATTTCGATAGAGTTAAATTTTTTTGCAAGAATTAAATTTTTTTGTAAGAATTAATTTTTTAGTTGTAAGAATTAATTTTTTTTCAGAAAAATTTTTTTTTCGTTAGAATTAATTTTTTTTCTCCATAGATTTAAATTTTTTTTGCAAGAATTAAAATTTTTTTCGTTAGAATGTAATTTTTTTTTAAGAATTAAACTTTTTTGTAAGAATTAATTTTTTTCTGAGAAATAATTTTTTTTGTAAGAATTAATTTGGTTTTGTAAGAACTAAATTTTTTTCTGAAAAAATTAATTTTGATTTTTGAGAAATAATCTTTTTTGTAAGAACTTAATTATTTTGTAAGAATTAAATTTTTTTGTATGAATTAAATTTTTTTCATAAGAATTAAATTTTTATTTGTTAGAATTAATTTTTTTTTGTAAGAATTAAATTTTTATTTGATAGAATTAATTTTTTTTGTAAGAATTAAATTTTTTTTGTAAGAATTAATTTTTTTTGCGAAATAAATTTGTATTGTATGAATTAAATTGGTTTTGTTAGAATTAAATTTTTTTCTGTAAGAATTAATTTTGTTTGGAAGTATTAATTTCTTTTGTAAGAATTCAATTTTTATTTGCAAGAATTAAATTTTTATTTGTTAGAATTAAATTTTTTTTGTAAGATCTAAATTATTATTTGTTAGAATTAAATTTTTTTTTGTAAGAATTAAATTTTTATTTGATAGAATTAATTTTTTTTTGTAAGAATTAAATTTTTTTTGTAAGAATTAATTTTTTTTTGCGAAATAAATTTGTATTGTAAGAATTAAATTGGTTTTGTTAGAATTAAATTTTTTTCTGTAAGAATTAATTTTGTTTTTTGAGAAATAATCTTTTTTGTAAGAACTTATTTATTTTGTAAGAATTAAAATTTTTTGTATGAATTAAATTTTTTTCATAAGAATTAAATTTTTATTTGTTAGAATTAATTTTTTTTTGTAAGAATTAAATTTTTATTTGATAGAATTAATTTTTTTTGTAAGAATTAAATTTTTTTTGTAAGAATTAATTTTTTTGCGAAATAAATTTGTATTGTAAGAATTAAATTGGTTTTGTTAGAATTGAATTTTTTTCTGTAAGAATTAATTTTGTTTTTTGAGAAATAATTTTTTTTGTAAGAATTTAATTATTTTGTAAGAATTAAATATTTTTGTCAGAATTAAATTTTTTTTATAAGAATTAAAATTTTTTGTATGAATTAAATTTTTTTCATAAGAATTAAATTTTTATTTGTTAGAATTAATTTTTTTTTGTTAGAATTAAATTTTTTTCTGTAAGAATTAATTTTGTTTTTTGAGAAATAATTTTTTTTGTAAGAATTTAATTATTTTGTAAGAATTAAATATTTTTGTAAGAATTAAATTTTTTTTTTGTAAGAATTAAATTTTTATTTGATAGAATTAAATATTTTTTTGTAAGAATTAAACTTTTTTGTAAGAATTAATTTTTTTGTAAGAATTAATTTTTTTTGAGAAATAATTTTTTTTTGTAAGAATTAATTTGGTTTTGTAAGAATTAAATTTTTTTCTGTAAGAATTAATTTTGTTCTTTGAGAAATAATTTTTTTTGTAAGAATTTAATTATTTTGTAAGAATTAAATATTTTTGTCAGAATTAAATTTTTTTTATAAGAATTAAATTTTTATTTGTAAGAATTAAATATTTTTTTGTAAGAATTAAACTTTTTTGTAAGAATTAATTTTTTTGAGAAATAATTTTTTTTGTAAGAATTAATTTGGTTTTGTAAGAACTAAATTTTTTTCTGAAAAAATTAATTTTGTTTTTTGAGAAATAATCTTTTTTGTAAGAACTTAATTATTTTGTAAGAATTAAAATTTTTTGTATGAATTAAATTTTTTTCATAAGAATTAAATTTTTATTTGTTAGAATTAATTTTTTTTTGTAAGAATTAAATTTTTATTTGATAGAATTAATTTTTTTTTGTAAGAATTAAATTTTTTTTGTAAGAATTAATTTTTTTTGCGAAATAAATGTGTGTTGTAAGAATTAAATTGGTTTTGTTCGAATTAAATTTTTTTCTGTAAGAATTAATTTTGTTTTTTGAGAAATAATTTTTTTTGTAAGAACTTAATTATTTTGTAAGAATTAAATTTTTTTGTAAGAATTAATTTTTTAGTCGTAAGAATTAATTTTTTTTCAGAAAAATTTTTTTTTCGTTAGAATTAATTTTTTTTCTCCATAGATTTAAATTTTTTTTGCAAGAATTAAAATTTTTTTCGTTAGAATGTAATTTTTTTTGTAAGAATTAAACTTTTTTGTAAGAATTAATTTTTTTCTGAGAAATAATTTTTTTTTGTAAGAATTAATTTGGTTTTGTAAGAACTAAATTTTTTTCTGAAAAAATTAATTTTGTTTTTGAGAAATAATCTTTTTTGTAAGAACTTAATTATTTTGTAAGAATTAAACTTTTTTGTATGAATTAAAATTTTTTCATAAGAATTAAATTTTTATTTGTTAGAATTAATTTTTTTTGGTAAGAATTAAATTTTTATTTGATAGAATTAATTCTTTTTGTAAGAATTAAATTTCTTTTGTAAGAATTAATTTTTTTGCGAAATAAATTTGTATTGTAAGAATTAAATTGGTTTTGTTAGAATTAAATTTTTTTCTGTAAGAATTAATTTTGTTGGGAAGAATTAATTTCTTTTGTAAGAATTCAATTTTTATTTGCAAGAATTAATTTCTTTTGTAAGAATTCAATTTTTATTTGCAAGAATTAAATTTTTATTTGTTAGAATTAAATTTTTTTTGTAAGATCTAAATTATTATTTGTTAGATTAAAATTTTTTTTTGTAAGAATTAAATTTTTATTTGATAGAATTAATTTTTATTTGCAAGAATTAAATTTTTATTTGTTAGAATTAAATTTTTTTTGTAAGATCTAAATTATTATTTGTTAGAATTAAATTTTTTTTTGTAAGAATTAAATTTTTATTTGATAGAATTAATTTTTTTTTGTAAGAATTGATTTTTTTTTGTAAGAATTAAATCTCTTTTGTAAGAATTAAATTTTTTTGGTAAGAATTAAATTTTTATTTGTTTGAATTAAATTTTTCTTGTAAGAATTAAATTTTGCTTGTAAGAATTAAATTTTTATTTGTAAGAATTAAAATTTTTTGTAAGAATTAATTTTTTTTTGTAAGAATTGATTTTTTTTTGTAAGAATTAAATCTCTTTTGTAAGAATTAAATTTTTTTGTAAGAATTAATTTTTTAGTTGTAAGAATTAATTTTTTTTCAGAAAATTTTTTTTTTCGTTAGAATTAATTTTTTTCTCCATAGAATTAAATTTTTTTTTCAAGAATTAAAAAATTTTTCATTAGAATGCAATTTTTTTGTAAGAATTAAACTTTTTTGTAAGAATTAATTTTTTTTGAGAAATAATTTTTTTTGTAAGAATTAATTTGGTTTTGTAAGAATTAAATTTTATTCTGAAAAAATTAATTTTTTTTTTGAAAAATAATTTTTTTTTGTAAGAATTTAATTATTTTGTTAGAATTAAATTTTTTTGTAAGAATTAATTTTTTTTTTGAGAAATAAATTTTTATTGTAAGATTTAAATTGGTTTTGTTAGAATTAAATTTTTTCTGTAAGAATTAATTTTGTTTTTTGAGAAATAATTTTTTTTGTAAGAAATTAATTATTTTGTAAGAATTAAAAATTTTTTGTTAGAATTAAATGTTTTTTGTAAGAATTAAAATTTTTTGTATGAATTAAATTTTTTTCATAAGAATTAAATTTTTATTTGTTAGAATTAATTTTTTTTGTTAGAATTAAATTTTTTTCTGTAAGAATTAATTTTGTTTTTTGAGAAATAATTTTTTTTGTAAGAATTTAATTATTTTGTAAGAATTAAATATTTTTGTAAGAATTAAATTTTTTTTTTGTAAGAATTAAATTTTTATTTGATAGAATTAATTTTTTTTGTAAGAATTAAACTTTTTTGTAAGAATTAATTTTTTTTTGAGAAATAATTTTTTTTGTAAGAATTAATTTGGTTTTGTAAGAATTAAATTTTTTTCTGTAAGAATTAATTTTGTTCTTTGAGAAATAATTTTTTTTGTAAGAATTTAATTATTTTGTAAGAATTAAATATTTTTGTCAGAATTAAATTTTTTTTATAAGAATTAAATTTTTATTTGTAAGAATTAAATATTTTTTTGTAAGAATTAATTTTTTTTGAGAAAAAATTTTTTTTGAGAAAAAATTTTTTTTTGTAAGAATTAATTTGGTTTTGTAAGAATTCAATTTTTATTTGCAAGAATTAATTTCTTTGGTCCGAATTCAATTTTTATTTGCAAGTATTAAATTTTTATTTGTTAGAATTAAATTTTTTTTGTAAGATCTAAATTTTTATTTGTTAGAATTAAATTTTTTTTTGTAAGAATTAAATTTTTATTTGATAGAATTAATATTTTTTGTAAGAATTAAATTTTTTTTGTAAGAATTAATTTTTTTGCGAAATAAATTTGTATTGTAAGAATTAAATTGGTTTTGTTAGAATTAAATTTTTTTCTGTAAGAATTAATTTTGTTTTTTGAGAAATAATTTTTTTTGTAAGAACTTAATTATTTTGTAAGAATTAAATATTTTTGTCAGAATTAAATTTTTTTTATAAGAATTAAAATTTTTTGTATGAATTAAATTTTTTTCATAAGAATTAAATTTTTATTTGTTAGAATTAATTTTTTTTGTTAGAATTAAATTTTTTTCTGTAAGAATTAATTTTGTTTTTTGAGAAATAATTTTTTTTGTAAGAATTTAATTATTTTGTAAGAATTAAATATTTTTGTAAGAATTAAATTTTTTTTTTGTAAGAATTAAATTTTTATTTGATAGAATTAATTTTTTTTGTAAGAATTAAACTTTTTTGTAAGAATTAATTTTTTTTTGAGAAATATTTTTTTTGTAAGAATTAATTTGGTTATGTAAGAATTAAATTTTTTTCTGTAAGAATTAATTTTGTTCTTTTTGAGAAATAATTTTTTTTGTAAGAATTTAATTATTTTGCAAGAATTAAATATTTTTGTCAGAATTAAATTTTTTTTATAAGAATTAAATTTTTATTTGTAAGAATTAAATATTTTTTTGTAAGAATTAAACTTTTTTGTAAGAATTAATTTTTTTTGAGAAATAATTTTTTTTTGTAAGAATTAATTTGGTTTTGTAAGAATTAAATTTTTTTCTGAAAAAATTATTTTTTTTTTGAAAAATAATTTTTCTTTGTAAGAATTTAATTATTTTGTATGAATTAAATTTTTTCGTGTAAGAATTTAATTATTTTGTATGAATTAAATTGTTTCGTGTAAGAATTTAATTTTTTTGTTTGAATTAATTTTTTTTTGTAAAATTTAAATTTTTTTTGGAAGAATTAATTTCTTTTGTAAGAATTCAATTTTTATTTGCAAGAATTAATTTCTTTGGTAAGAATTAAATTTTTATTTGCAAGAATTAAATTTTTATTTGTTAGAATTAAATTTTTTTTGTAAGATCTAAATTTTTATTTGTTAGAATTAAATTTTTTTTTGTACGAATTAAATTTTTTTTGTAAGAATTAAATTTTTCCTGCAAGAATTAAATTGTTTTTGTAAGAATGAATTTTTTTTTTGAGAAATAAATTTTTTTTGTAAGAATTAAATTTTTTGTTAGAGTTATTGAGGTTTTAATAGTAATACTATATATATAAAATATGCTTTACAGCTACAATCCTTCTCTACAACGATCGACTAACGATTACTACACATAAGATCGTAACGTGACAAGCGACCGACGCGCCGCCAGCGACCGCCAAAACGCAACCGCTTCTCGCACATGCGCGCGAACTGCAAACACTTATCTCCAACATTTTTTTCGTAAGAATTAAATTTTTTTATACGAATTAAATTTTTATTTGTTAGAATTAAATTATTTTTGGTAAGAATTAAATGTGTGAACGAGAAGTGACAAATGAATCTTTTAATAAATGCATCAGCGGTCCTAATTGATGAGTATATGCTGAGAAGCACGCACACAAAATATTTTACGAATAAACCCTGCATGGGTAGTTTATAAGTGTTGCCTGCTGTTGTTGTAGGCAGTCGTTCACGTATGTTTTCTGCTGAGGGAATTGGTGGAATTTCTGCAGATGATATCTTCCGGCGCATCTTTCTGTGTAGTTGCGTCCCTCTGCATTTCCTTCCCTGGCGAATGCTGGATGTGGGTGTTGCAGAGTCTACGCGGTTGCTGTCACTTGTTGGCGCATGGATCGGTGATTTTGAGAACCGAGGCCTCTTGGAACCGCTTGGTCTATGTTTGGGCCAGTCCTCCAAGTTGTCGTCACATTTGTCGCGCGGTCGCTTAAAGCGTGCCTCCACTGCAGGGGAAGTATAGGATAAGTCGTCTGTAGTGACGTGGAATCCCAGGTCAAAATTCGGGTATTGCAGGATAGGTTTCTTCTGCAATGCTGAACTTAAGTGGTTGAAAGCCGTTTGCTGGGACGGTCCCCAATTAAATGCTGTGTCTTTCTTCAAAAGTTGGGTCAATGGGCGAGTCGTACTAGAAGATTCTGGGATAAATCTTGTGTGATATTCGGTTAATCTAAGGAAAATTTCGATTTGTTTTGGTATGTGAGGTGCAGCTTCAGAGAACTTATCGCTTTCCCCATGAATCGGGTGCTCTTTGGAGATTGACTTAAGTAAATTTCCTGCCCTTGAAGGAGCTTCCGCAGAAATTTTGAATACTACCAGTTCCAGTGTAGCCGCAAGAGACTTTTGGGAGTTTAGGGGAGGGGTTGGTTTGGCGTATAGCGCAGGGGGTAAGAGTGAGTACACCGTCGTGGGTGTCTCGAGATGGTGGATCGACGGATCCAGGGCTAAGAGGGACTTGTTTTTTATTAGGGGGTGGATGGGAGTGATGCCTGTAGGCATTGTAGTCTCTGTTGGTCTTTTTGGATTGGATTTTGGAGTTTTTCTGTCGGATTTCTCTACTTCGATGGTGGGCATGATGCTTGGAGTGTCAATCTCGCTAGAGTTTACAATTTGCGAGTATTCCTTTAGGTCCGGATTATGTACGGAAAAGGAGGATTTTGTCCTTGGCCGTAGCACGACCGGGTTTCGTTGCACTGTAGCGATTCTTATAATACCGCTAGTGCTTTGGGGTATATCGTAAATGGGTGCTTTTTTGCTTGGCTCGCTCCACAGTTCGCATCCATCGGCGCTTGGAGGAGTAATTCCCGGCTCCGTTTCCCACAAAGCTCTAGGATCTTCCTTGATAGTGAAGGTGCGTTTTCTGCATTCCGAGGTCACATGTCCGGGCTTCTTACAGTACCCGCAGATTCGCAGTTCCGTCGGCTTGGAAGGTGGAGATCGAGATTGGTCCCAGTAGGTGACCTGAGGTTTGGGTGCTTGGGACCCATATTCCGCGGCGCGGATTAGAGGGTTCCTCTCGGAGGGTTGAGCTGGCGGGCCTTGGTTGCTCCAACAGGATCGTGCGTCATGACCTGTCTTGTTGCAGAGCTGGCACGTTAGTTTGGGCGTCCTCTGCTCGGGGAATCGGAGACGGTCCCTGTTAATTTCTTTGTCCGTAATGACAGCTAAATCGAACGCGTCGTTGAGCGTTTCGAATTGGTGTTGTAGTAGCCTCGTCCTTATGTGAGGTGGAAGGCCATCGACGAAAGAATCTAGAGTTAGGCGATCCAGATCCTGCGGGTGATTTCGCGCGAAGTCGCGGTAATATTCCCTATCTTCTTCTAGAATGGCGAATCGGAGGTCTTTTACGCGTGAGATGTATTCCAATATGTGCTCGTTGGATCCCTTGATAACGTTCGCGAGTTCTCCACGATAGTGGTCTGATGTTTTAGCGGGGGAAAAGGTACGTTTAAGTCGTTTGACTAATTCATTTACGGTATCGAAGACCCGATCCTCAACAGCCAAGTACGCATGATCTTGCAGTTTATTTCTCAACAACCTCGCTAGCTGGGGTTCGGCGTGCGAGGGAACCAGAGCCTTAGCCCTATTGCAGGCTCTCGCGAATTGCAAAACAGACATGTTGTGACCATTAAACTCTGGGACCGTTTCTACGGCGTCTTTTAATGTGATCTGGGGCGATGGATCCTGGTCCGGAATACAATTATAATTTGATACGGGTTTCTTATCGAAACGGGAGGAACCTGAAGTAGCAAAATTGTTTGCCGTTGGCGGAGGTATAAGAAGTTTTTCCATCATTTCGCGGATGGCTTGAATTTGACTAGAAAGATCTTCCAACGCGGGGCCATCTGAACCGGTGGCTACGCCCGAACGCGTATTGGATTGCGGGTTTACGACATATTTCGCGTGTAAGCTCTCGATTTCAGCTTGTTTTTCCCGCAATAATTGTACCCGATCCATTAATTCGGTGGTCGCGGTGTCTTTTCTGTCAATGGAAGGGTCCGCGTCTTGATCCATTACGGGAGAGTCGTCGGTGTCGCCGTACACGGACATGTTTAATGTAAGATTTGATTGCACCGAAGGCAAGGGGGAAATGAAAAGGCGTTTAGTAATAATGGATATGATATACTGTCACCCGTATTCATAGGATGCAGCTCGGAGGAGCACAAACAAATTTCGTCGTCTTCGTACGTTGTTGCTAATTTCCTTTTTATACAATTTAATGCTTGCATATGTGCAGTTGTGGTTTCTAGCACGCGGCTTCTATACGCTACCGCGATCCTTTGTGGGCGTGTAATATACATGAGTAGTTATTGGGGAACTTTGTGGGCACCGTATTAAAGAAATTTTTTCGACGGTAGACGAAGATCCCACCGCTGTCACCAAAATTATGAGCCAGTCCCGGGTGGAGGTCTTTGGGGAGAATGACATAGGGGAATTAATTGGGGCCCAGGCGCGAATCTTAAATCCAGCACACTGATGGTAAAAGGAGGTTAGGCGTGAATGTTAAATCCAACACACTGGTGGTAAAGGAGGTTTTAGGCGTGAATGTTAAATCCAACACACTGGTGGTAAAGGAGGTTTTAGGCGTGAATGTTAAATCCAACACACTGGCGGTAGAGGAGGTTTTAGGCGTGAATGTTAAATCCAACACACTGGTGGTAAAGGAGATTTTAGGCGTGAATACACACCGGGGAGACACCCGTTAGAGCACTTGCTTTGGTTTGTCTCGGTAATAGGATTTACCGTTGTTTTATGGTAAAAGACACACGTAATAACTCTGCGAAACTTGACTAGTCATACGGTTAATCGAAACCTATACGAAAGTAAGTTAGTAAACACCGAGATGCTTTCCGCGGTCGTTGCCCGTAATCAGCTGTTCCGGCAGCCTGTTTGGATTTCGGGATCTTCGTAGCCGAAGGATTGACACAATAATATGAAAAGTGATAGAAAGTAAAACTGTTTATTCAGTTTAAAGCACTGGTAATACGTGACACGTTAGTCAGTAGCACATTATGGTTATATCAATGGTTATTACAATGAAATATGATTATGAATATGAGGTACAATTATATAAGCCAAGCATAGAACTAAGTAAAGCATAAAGATTTGCTCCGCTAGCAATATGAACAATGAGCGTTAGCAATAATATGAATAAGAAAAGTAGTAAGAATAGTAATACACAATATGAGCGCAATAAGCGTTAATATGCAATAATATGAAACAATGAGAATAAGAATAATTGATAATGATGATGGTGATACACAGTGGTATTAAAGATAATTATAATCGCTTACAATTCTTGAAGATTGACGGTTTTTGAATTTAGGTTAAATAATACTTTGTTGAGAGCTTGCTTTCGCCGAAGGGTATTTCGTTGAAAAGCAAGCTTCCTTTCGCCGAAGGATATTTCGTTGAAAGAGAGGCTTCTGTCTCGGAGCCCTTGTATTTATATGATTTTACAGGGGGTTGCGGGGTGTTCGCACGGTATGGACTTTGATCCGTTTATGTAATATTTTACGGTATGAAGGGGGGTGCGCAGTATGCACCTTGGTCTAATTATAAACATGTGTCACGGTACTTTTCGGGGTTTTTGTAGGGACCAAAGGTTGGTCTATATTTGGACTCGCGGTTTTTCTTCCAGGGTTTTTATACACGTGATTTCGAAATGCTCAACTCCTCGAATGGATTTTGGGTGTTTTAATAGGAAAGGGGTGGTAGTGGCTTTGACTTCTTTGGTCATGAAGAGGGTATGAGACGTGGTCTCGATTTAAGAGATTTGTGGGGCGAGGGACTTGTTTAGATTCGATAGGAGGGAAGAGTTTGTGCCGCGTTGGGCGAATAGGTGGGGAAGATTTAATGGTTGACCGTCTTGAGATGGGGACCGCTAAGGTACATCGCCAAGGCGGTCGGGGTCATTGGAAAGGGGTAAGAATTGAGGTTTGGGGAAGATTTGAGTGGAGTTGTAGATTGATCTATGATTGAATTTAAATAACTGCGCGCGAAAAAGACGTGGGACGTCACAGTAAGAATTATTTTTTTTGTGTAAAATTAAATTTTTTTTTGTAAGAATTAATTTTTTTTGAGAAAAAATTTTTTTCGTTAGAATTATTTTTTTTCGATATAATTACATTTTTTTTGCAAGAATTAAATTGTTTTTGTAAGAATTAATTTTTTTTTAGTAACAATTAAATGTTTTTGTAAAAATTAAATTTGTTTTGTTAGAATTAAATTTTTATTTGTAAGAATTAAATTTATTTTGTATGAATTAAATTTTTTCGTGTAAGAATTTAATTTTTTTGTTAGAATTAATTTTTTTGTAAGTATTAAATTTTTTTTGTAAGAATTAATTTTTTTTTAAGAATTAAATTTTTTTTGTAAGAATTAATTTTTTTTTGTTAGAATTAAATTTTATTTTGTAAAAATTTAATTATTTTGTGTGAATTAAATTTTTTCGTGTAATAATTATATTTTTATTTGTAAGAATTAAATTTTTTCGTGTAAGAATTTAATTTTATTGTAAGAATTAAATTTTATTTTGTAAAAATTTAATTATTTTGTGTGAATTAAATTTTTTCGTGTAAGAATTATATTTTTATTTGTATGAATTAAATTTTTTCGGGTAAGAATTTAATTTTATTGTAAGAATTATTTTATTTGTGTAAAATTAATTTTTTTTTGTGAGAATTAATTTTGTTTGAGAAAAAATTTTTTTCGTTAGAATTAATTTTTTTTCGATATAATTAAATTTTTTTTGCAAGAATTAAATTTTTTTTCTTTAGAATTAAATTTTTTTTGTTAGAATTAAATTTTTTTGCAAGAATTAAGTTTTTTCGTGTAAGAATTTAATTTTTTTGTAAGAATTCAATTTTTATTTGTAAGAATTAAATTTTTATTTGTTAGAATTAAATTTTTTTTGTAAGAATTAAATTTTTTTGTAAGAATTAATTTTTTAGTTGTAAGAATTATTTTTTTTTCTTTAGAATTAATTTTTTTTCTTGATAGAATTAAATTTTTTTTGCATGAATTAAAATTTTTTTCGTTAGAATTTTATTGTTTTTGTAAGAATTAATTTTTTTTTGAGAAATAATTTTTTTTTTGTAAGAATTAATTTGGTTTTGTAAGAATTAAATTTTTTTCTGTAAGAATTAATTTTGTTTCTTGAGAAATAATTTTATTTTGTAAGAATTTAATTATTTTGTATGAATTAAATTTTTTCGTGCAAGAATTTAATTTTTTTGTTAGAATTAATTTTTTTTTGTAAAATTTAAATTTTTTTGGAAGAATTAATTGCTTTTGTAAGAATTCAATTTTTATTTGCAAGAATTCAATTTTTATTTGTTAGAATTAAATTTTTTTTTGTAAGAATTAAATTGTTATTTGATAGAATTAATTTTTTTTTGTAAGAATTCAATTTTTTTTGTAAGAATTAAATTTTTTTTGTAAGAATTATATTTTTAATTGTTTGGATTAAATTTTTATTTGTAAGAATTAAATTTTTATTAGTTAGAATTAAATTTTTTTCGTAAGAATTAAATTTTTATTTGTAAGAATTAATTTTTTTTTATTAACAATTAAATGTTTCTGTAAGAATTAAATTTTTTTGTAAGAATTAAATTTTTCTTGCAAGAATTAAATTGTTTTTGTAAGAATGAATTTTTTTTTGAGAAATAAATTTTTTTTGTAAGAATTAAATTTTTTGTTAGAGTTATTGAGGTTTTAATAGTAATAGTATATATATAAAATATGCTTTGCAGCTACAATCCTTCTCTACAACGATCGACAAACGATTACTACACATAAGATCGTAACGTGACAAGCGACCGACGCGCCGCCAGCGACCGCCAAAACGCAACCGCTTCTCGCACATGCGCGCGAACTGCAAACACTTATCTCCAACATTTTTTTTGTAAGAATTAAATTTTTTTTTAAGAATTAAATTTTTATTTGTAAGAATTAAATTTTTATTTGTAAGAATTAATTTTTTTTTAGTAACAATTAAATGTTTTTGTGAAAATTAAATTTTTTTTGTTAGAATTAAATTTTTATTTGTAAGAATTAAATTTGTTTTGTATGAATTAAATTTTTTCGTGTAAGAATTTAATTTTTTTGTTAGAATTAATTTTTTTTGTAAGTATCAAATTTTTTTTGTAAGAATTAAATTTTTTTTTAAGAATTAAATTTTTATTTGTAAGAATTAAATTTTTATTAGTTAGAATTAAATTTTTTTTGTAAGAATTAAATTTTTTTTGTTAGAATTAAATTTTTATTTGTAAGAATTAATTTTTTATATGTTTGAATTAAATTTTTTTTGTAAGAATTAAATTTTTTTGTAAGAATTAAATTTTTCTCCCAAGAATTAGATTTTTTTTGTAAAAATTGATTTTTTTTTTTTGAGAAATAAATTTTTTTGTAAGAATTAAATTTTTATTTGTAAGAATTAAATTTTTATTTGTAAGAATTAAATTTTTATTTGTAAGAATTATTTTTTTTAAGTAACATTTAAATGTTTTTGTAAAAATTAAATTTTTTTTGTTAGAATTAAATTTTTATTTCTAAGAATTAAATTTATTTTGTATGAATTAAATTTTTTCGTGTAAGAATTTAATTTTTTTGTTAGAATTAATTTTTTTTGTAAGTATTAAATTTTTTTTGTAAGAAAAATTTTTATTTGTTAGAATTAAATTTTTATTTGTTAGAATTAAATTTTTTTTGTAAGAATTAAATTTTTTTAGTAAGAATTAAATTTTTTTGTAAGAATTAATTTTTTACTTGTAATAATTAATTTTTTTCTTTAGAATTAATTTTTTTTCTTGATAGAATTAAATTTTTTTTGCGTGAATTAAAATTTTTTTCGTTAGAATTTTATTTTTTTTGTTAGAATTAAATTTTTTTTGTCAGAATTAATTTTTTTTTGAGAAATAAATTTTTATTGTAAGAATTAAATTGGTTTTGTTAGAATTAAATTTTTTCCTGTAAGAATTAATTTTGTTTTTTCAGAAATAATTTTTTTTTGTAAAAATTTAATTATTTTGTATGAATTAAATTTTTTCTGGTAAGAATTTAATTTTTTTGTAAGAATTAAATTTTTATTTGTAAGAATTAAATTTTTATTAGTTAGAATTAAATTCTTTTTGTAAGAATTAAATTTTTTTTGTTAGAATTAAATTTTTATTTGTAAGAATTAATTTTTTATTTGTTTGAATTAAATTTTTTTTTGTAAGAATTACATTTTTTTGTAAGAAGCAAATTTTTCTTGCAAAAATTAGATTTTTTTGTAAAAATTGATTTTTTTTGAGAAATAAATTTTTTTGTAAGAATTAAATTTTTATTTGTATGATGTTACGTATGTGGAATTTTCCCATACGCCGCTCTCAACCGTTTTTCGAGCTCGCGTCTGCGAAGGGAAAACGCCCTAAAATCCTTTTGCTTATCACACACCACTAATGGGGGTCGTGCTCTCGACCATCTGGTTGACGATCATGGGAACGGGAGTGACACGACGACGACCCCGAAGAATTTCCTTATATGGAGATTTCCAACTTATCCCCACTCATTTTTGGGACTATATAAACCCTTTGGTTTCTACCCTCTTTGGTTCAAAGCAGTACAGTCACGCGTAGAGTAACGTCGTGTCACGCTCGTACAGAGTTGGTTAAATCTAGTAAGATCGAGCTAAAGTCTCCATCGGAATCATAGTTAACCTCATAGAATCCGCGAGTTCGGTTTATATTCTATTTGGCTTCTCTGAATAACCACTCGTACGCCCCGCATCGCCAGTGCGTCAACACCGCGCAAATTAGTGGTAATTCATACACTTTTACTACACTATTTAATCGCGACACTTACATTTGTACAATAATTAGTTATTGAATACACGAATGGTGTTCACGTCTAAATTGAGTCAGATTCGTTAAAACCCATCTTTTACCCAGCGATCCTTATAATATTAGTAGCATATACCCACCGATACAACTTTACCGCTCGAGTTGTATCAAATATTAATTAAGAGTTACGAGGCAATACTAACATTTCCCACATCCAATACCAAAACAAGGAATCTTCTCCAACCTAGTGGCTCCCCGATTTCGCATCGGGTTCGTCCACGTTTAACCTCTCCTGCGGCTCCCTGATTTCGCATCAGGTTCGTCCGTATCCTACAGCTCCCTGATTTCGCATCAGGTTCGTCTGTAAGTCAACCACCTTCCGTACAGCTCCCTGGTTACGCACCAGGTTCGTCTGTGAATAATCCAACCTCCTAACAGCTCCTCGACTTCGCGTCGAGTTCGTCTGTGAACATCATCCTAGTGACTCCCCGATTTCGCATCGGGTTCGTTCACGAATAATCACCCTCCTGCGGCTCCCTGATTTCGCATCAGGTTCGTCCGTGAGTGACTCCATTCCTAGAGGCTCCCTGATTTCGCATCAGGTTCGTCCTCGTTTCCGATAATCCTGCGGCTCCCTGATTTCGCATCAGGTTCGTCCGCCCTCTAACTAACAAATTCATAAACCGTATTCCTTGGGAAATACCCCTCTCGCCGGCCTCTCGCGTTGCCGCAGCCCCGGCTCGTAACAATGAATTAAATTTTTATTAGTTAGAATTAAATTTTTTTTGTAAGAATTAAATTTTTTTTGTTAGCATTAAATTTTATTTTGTAAAAATTTAATTATTTTGTGTGAATTAAATTTTTTCGTGTAAGAATTATATTTTTATTTGTAAGAATTACATTTTTTCGTGTAGGAATTTAATTTTATTGTAAGAATTAAATTTTATTTTGTAAAAATTTAATTATTTTGTGTGAATTAAATTTTTTCGTGTAAGAATTATATTTTTATTTGTAAGAATTAAATTTTTTCGGGTAAGAATTTAATTTTATTGTAAGAATTATTTTTTTTGTGTAAAATTAAATTTTTTTTGTGAGAATTAATTTTGTTTGAGAAAAAATTTTTTTCGATAGAATTAATTTTTTTTCGATATAATTAAATTTTTTTTGCAAGAATTAAATTTTTTTTCTTTAGAATTAAATTTTTTTTGTTAGAATTAAATGTTTTTTGCAAGAATTAAGTTTTTTCGTGTAAGAATTTAATTTTTTTGTAAGAATTAAATTTTTATTTGTAAGAATTAAATTTTTATTTGTTAGAATTAAATTTTTTTTGTAAGAATTAAATTTTTTTGTAAGAATTAATTTTTTAGTTGTAAGAATTATTTTTTTTTCTTTAGAATTAATTTTTTTTCTTGATAGAATTAAATTTTTTTTGCATGAATTAAAATTTTTTTCGTTAGAATTTTATTGTTTTTGTAAGAATTAATTTTTTTTTGAGAAATAATTTTTTTTTGTAAGAATTAATTTGGTTTTGTAAGAATTAAATTTTTTTCTGTAAGAATTAATTTTGTTTCTTGAGAAATAATTTTATTTTGTAAGAATTTAATTATTTTGTATGAATTAAATTTTTTCGTGCAAGAATTTAATTTTTTTGTTAGAATTAATTTTTTTTTGTAAAATTTAAATTTTTTTGTAAGAATTAAGTGCTTTTGTAAGAATTCAATTTTTATTTGCAAGAATTCAATTTTTATTTGTTAGAATTAAATTTTTTTTTGTAAGAATTAAATTTTTATTTGATAGAATTAATTTTTTTTGTAAGAATTAAATTTTTTTTGTAAGAATTAAATTTTTTTTGTAAGAATTATATTTTTAATTGTTTGGATTAAATTTTTATTTGTAAGAATTAAATTTTTATTAGTTAGAATTAAATTTTTTTCGTAAGAATTAAATTTTTATTTGTAAGAATTAATTTTTTTTTATTAACAATTAAATGTTTCTGTAAGAATTAATTTTTTTTTGTAAAATTTAAATTTTTTTTGGAAGAATTAATTTTTTTGCGAAATAAATTTGTATTGTAAGAATTAAATTGGTTTTGTTAGAATTAAATTTTTTTCTGTAAGAATTAATTTTGTTTTTTGAGAAATAATTTTTTTTGTAAGAACTTAATTATTTTGTAAGAATTAAATATTTTTGTCAGAATTAAATTTTTTTTATAAGAATTAAAATTTTTTGTATGAATTAAATTTTTTTCATAAGAATTAAATTTTTATTTGTTAGAATTAATTTTTTTTGTTAGAATTAAATTTTTTTCTGTAAGAATTAATTTTGTTTTTTGAGAAATAATTTTTTTTGTAAGAATTTAATTATTTTGTAAGAATTAAATATTTTTGTAAGAATTAAATTTTTTTTTTGTAAGAATTAAATTTTTATTTGATAGAATTAATTTTTTTTGTAAGAATTAAACTTTTTTGTAAGAATTAATTTTTTTTTGAGAAATATTTTTTTTGTAAGAATTAATTTGGTTATGTAAGAATTAAATTTTTTTCTGTAAGAATTAATTTTGTTCTTTTTGAGAAATAATTTTTTTTGTAAGAATTTAATTATTTTGCAAGAATTAAATATTTTTGTCAGAATTAAATTTTTTTTATAAGAATTAAATTTTTATTTGTAAGAATTAAATATTTTTTTGTAAGAATTAAACTTTTTTGTAAGAATTAATTTTTTTTGAGAAATAATTTTTTTTTGTAAGAATTAATTTGGTTTTGTAAGAATTAAATTTTTTTCTGAAAAAATTATTTTTTTTTTGAAAAATAATTTTTCTTTGTAAGAATTTAATTATTTTGTATGAATTAAATTTTTTCGTGTAAGAATTTAATTATTTTGTATGAATTAAATTGTTTCGTGTAAGAATTTAATTTTTTTGTTTGAATTAATTTTTTTTTGTAAAATTTAAATTTTTTTTGGAAGAATTAATTTCTTTTGTAAGAATTCAATTTTTATTTGCAAGAATTAATTTCTTTGGTAAGAATTAAATTTTTATTTGCAAGAATTAAATTTTTATTTGTTAGAATTAAATTTTTTTTGTAAGATCTAAATTTTTATTTGTTAGAATTAAATTTTTTTTTGTAAGAATTAAATTTTTTTTGTAAGAATTAAATTTTTCCTGCAAGAATTAAATTGTTTTTGTAAGAATGAATTTTTTTTTTGAGAAATAAATTTTTTTTGTAAGAATTAAATTTTTTGTTAGAGTTATTGAGGTTTTAATAGTAATACTATATATATAAAATATGCTTTACAGCTACAATCCTTCTCTACAACGATCGACTAACGATTACTACACATAAGATCGTAACGTGACAAGCGACCGACGCGCCGCCAGCGACCGCCAAAACGCAACCGCTTCTCGCACATGCGCGCGAACTGCAAACACTTATCTCCAACATTTTTTTCGTAAGAATTAAATTTTTTTATACGAATTAAATTTTTATTTGTTAGAATTAAATTATTTTTGGTAAGAATTAAATGTGTGAACGAGAAGTGACAAATGAATCTTTTAATAAATGCATCAGCGGTCCTAATTGATGAGTATATGCTGAGAAGCACGCACACAAAATATTTTACGAATAAACCCTGCATGGGTAGTTTATAAGTGTTGCCTGCTGTTGTTGTAGGCAGTCGTTCACGTATGTTTTCTGCTGAGGGAATTGGTGGAATTTCTGCAGATGATATCTTCCGGCGCATCTTTCTGTGTAGTTGCGTCCCTCTGCATTTCCTTCCCTGGCGAATGCTGGATGTGGGTGTTGCAGAGTCTACGCGGTTGCTGTCACTTGTTGGCGCATGGATCGGTGATTTTGAGAACCGAGGCCTCTTGGAACCGCTTGGTCTATGTTTGGGCCAGTCCTCCAAGTTGTCGTCACATTTGTCGCGCGGTCGCTTAAAGCGTGCCTCCACTGCAGGGGAAGTATAGGATAAGTCGTCTGTAGTGACGTGGAATCCCAGGTCAAAATTCGGGTATTGCAGGATAGGTTTCTTCTGCAATGCTGAACTTAAGTGGTTGAAAGCCGTTTGCTGGGACGGTCCCCAATTAAATGCTGTGTCTTTCTTCAAAAGTTGGGTCAATGGGCGAGTCGTACTAGAAGATTCTGGGATAAATCTTGTGTGATATTCGGTTAATCTAAGGAAAATTTCGATTTGTTTTGGTATGTGAGGTGCAGCTTCAGAGAACTTATCGCTTTCCCCATGAATCGGGTGCTCTTTGGAGATTGACTTAAGTAAATTTCCTGCCCTTGAAGGAGCTTCCGCAGAAATTTTGAATACTACCAGTTCCAGTGTAGCCGCAAGAGACTTTTGGGAGTTTAGGGGAGGGGTTGGTTTGGCGTATAGCGCAGGGGGTAAGAGTGAGTACACCGTCGTGGGTGTCTCGAGATGGTGGATCGACGGATCCAGGGCTAAGAGGGACTTGTTTTTTATTAGGGGGTGGATGGGAGTGATGCCTGTAGGCATTGTAGTCTCTGTTGGTCTTTTTGGATTGGATTTTGGAGTTTTTCTGTCGGATTTCTCTACTTCGATGGTGGGCATGATGCTTGGAGTGTCAATCTCGCTAGAGTTTACAATTTGCGAGTATTCCTTTAGGTCCGGATTATGTACGGAAAAGGAGGATTTTGTCCTTGGCCGTAGCACGACCGGGTTTCGTTGCACTGTAGCGATTCTTATAATACCGCTAGTGCTTTGGGGTATATCGTAAATGGGTGCTTTTTTGCTTGGCTCGCTCCACAGTTCGCATCCATCGGCGCTTGGAGGAGTAATTCCCGGCTCCGTTTCCCACAAAGCTCTAGGATCTTCCTTGATAGTGAAGGTGCGTTTTCTGCATTCCGAGGTCACATGTCCGGGCTTCTTACAGTACCCGCAGATTCGCAGTTCCGTCGGCTTGGAAGGTGGAGATCGAGATTGGTCCCAGTAGGTGACCTGAGGTTTGGGTGCTTGGGACCCATATTCCGCGGCGCGGATTAGAGGGTTCCTCTCGGAGGGTTGAGCTGGCGGGCCTTGGTTGCTCCAACAGGATCGTGCGTCATGACCTGTCTTGTTGCAGAGCTGGCACGTTAGTTTGGGCGTCCTCTGCTCGGGGAATCGGAGACGGTCCCTGTTAATTTCTTTGTCCGTAATGACAGCTAAATCGAACGCGTCGTTGAGCGTTTCGAATTGGTGTTGTAGTAGCCTCGTCCTTATGTGAGGTGGAAGGCCATCGACGAAAGAATCTAGAGTTAGGCGATCCAGATCCTGCGGGTGATTTCGCGCGAAGTCGCGGTAATATTCCCTATCTTCTTCTAGAATGGCGAATCGGAGGTCTTTTACGCGTGAGATGTATTCCAATATGTGCTCGTTGGATCCCTTGATAACGTTCGCGAGTTCTCCACGATAGTGGTCTGATGTTTTAGCGGGGGAAAAGGTACGTTTAAGTCGTTTGACTAATTCATTTACGGTATCGAAGACCCGATCCTCAACAGCCAAGTACGCATGATCTTGCAGTTTATTTCTCAACAACCTCGCTAGCTGGGGTTCGGCGTGCGAGGGAACCAGAGCCTTAGCCCTATTGCAGGCTCTCGCGAATTGCAAAACAGACATGTTGTGACCATTAAACTCTGGGACCGTTTCTACGGCGTCTTTTAATGTGATCTGGGGCGATGGATCCTGGTCCGGAATACAATTATAATTTGATACGGGTTTCTTATCGAAACGGGAGGAACCTGAAGTAGCAAAATTGTTTGCCGTTGGCGGAGGTATAAGAAGTTTTTCCATCATTTCGCGGATGGCTTGAATTTGACTAGAAAGATCTTCCAACGCGGGGCCATCTGAACCGGTGGCTACGCCCGAACGCGTATTGGATTGCGGGTTTACGACATATTTCGCGTGTAAGCTCTCGATTTCAGCTTGTTTTTCCCGCAATAATTGTACCCGATCCATTAATTCGGTGGTCGCGGTGTCTTTTCTGTCAATGGAAGGGTCCGCGTCTTGATCCATTACGGGAGAGTCGTCGGTGTCGCCGTACACGGACATGTTTAATGTAAGATTTGATTGCACCGAAGGCAAGGGGGAAATGAAAAGGCGTTTAGTAATAATGGATATGATATACTGTCACCCGTATTCATAGGATGCAGCTCGGAGGAGCACAAACAAATTTCGTCGTCTTCGTACGTTGTTGCTAATTTCCTTTTTATACAATTTAATGCTTGCATATGTGCAGTTGTGGTTTCTAGCACGCGGCTTCTATACGCTACCGCGATCCTTTGTGGGCGTGTAATATACATGAGTAGTTATTGGGGAACTTTGTGGGCACCGTATTAAAGAAATTTTTTCGACGGTAGACGAAGATCCCACCGCTGTCACCAAAATTATGAGCCAGTCCCGGGTGGAGGTCTTTGGGGAGAATGACATAGGGGAATTAATTGGGGCCCAGGCGCGAATCTTAAATCCAGCACACTGATGGTAAAAGGAGGTTAGGCGTGAATGTTAAATCCAACACACTGGTGGTAAAGGAGGTTTTAGGCGTGAATGTTAAATCCAACACACTGGTGGTAAAGGAGGTTTTAGGCGTGAATGTTAAATCCAACACACTGGCGGTAGAGGAGGTTTTAGGCGTGAATGTTAAATCCAACACACTGGTGGTAAAGGAGATTTTAGGCGTGAATACACACCGGGGAGACACCCGTTAGAGCACTTGCTTTGGTTTGTCTCGGTAATAGGATTTACCGTTGTTTTATGGTAAAAGACACACGTAATAACTCTGCGAAACTTGACTAGTCATACGGTTAATCGAAACCTATACGAAAGTAAGTTAGTAAACACCGAGATGCTTTCCGCGGTCGTTGCCCGTAATCAGCTGTTCCGGCAGCCTGTTTGGATTTCGGGATCTTCGTAGCCGAAGGATTGACACAATAATATGAAAAGTGATAGAAAGTAAAACTGTTTATTCAGTTTAAAGCACTGGTAATACGTGACACGTTAGTCAGTAGCACATTATGGTTATATCAATGGTTATTACAATGAAATATGATTATGAATATGAGGTACAATTATATAAGCCAAGCATAGAACTAAGTAAAGCATAAAGATTTGCTCCGCTAGCAATATGAACAATGAGCGTTAGCAATAATATGAATAAGAAAAGTAGTAAGAATAGTAATACACAATATGAGCGCAATAAGCGTTAATATGCAATAATATGAAACAATGAGAATAAGAATAATTGATAATGATGATGGTGATACACAGTGGTATTAAAGATAATTATAATCGCTTACAATTCTTGAAGATTGACGGTTTTTGAATTTAGGTTAAATAATACTTTGTTGAGAGCTTGCTTTCGCCGAAGGGTATTTCGTTGAAAAGCAAGCTTCCTTTCGCCGAAGGATATTTCGTTGAAAGAGAGGCTTCTGTCTCGGAGCCCTTGTATTTATATGATTTTACAGGGGGTTGCGGGGTGTTCGCACGGTATGGACTTTGATCCGTTTATGTAATATTTTACGGTATGAAGGGGGGTGCGCAGTATGCACCTTGGTCTAATTATAAACATGTGTCACGGTACTTTTCGGGGTTTTTGTAGGGACCAAAGGTTGGTCTATATTTGGACTCGCGGTTTTTCTTCCAGGGTTTTTATACACGTGATTTCGAAATGCTCAACTCCTCGAATGGATTTTGGGTGTTTTAATAGGAAAGGGGTGGTAGTGGCTTTGACTTCTTTGGTCATGAAGAGGGTATGAGACGTGGTCTCGATTTAAGAGATTTGTGGGGCGAGGGACTTGTTTAGATTCGATAGGAGGGAAGAGTTTGTGCCGCGTTGGGCGAATAGGTGGGGAAGATTTAATGGTTGACCGTCTTGAGATGGGGACCGCTAAGGTACATCGCCAAGGCGGTCGGGGTCATTGGAAAGGGGTAAGAATTGAGGTTTGGGGAAGATTTGAGTGGAGTTGTAGATTGATCTATGATTGAATTTAAATAACTGCGCGCGAAAAAGACGTGGGACGTCACAGTAAGAATTATTTTTTTTGTGTAAAATTAAATTTTTTTTTGTAAGAATTAATTTTTTTGAGAAAAAATTTTTTTCGTTAGAATTATTTTTTTTCGATATAATTACATTTTTTTGCAAGAATTAAATTGTTTTTGTAAGAATTAATTTTTTTTTAGTAACAATTAAATGTTTTTGTAAAAATTAAATTTGTTTTGTTAGAATTAAATTTTTATTTGTAAGAATTAAATTTATTTTGTATGAATTAAATTTTTTCGTGTAAGAATTTAATTTTTTTGTTAGAATTAATTTTTTTGTAAGTATTAAATTTTTTTTGTAAGAATTAATTTTTTTTTTAAGAATTAAATTTTTTTTGTAAGAATTAATTTTTTTTTGTTAGAATTAAATTTTATTTTGTAAAAATTTAATTATTTTGTGTGAATTAAATTTTTTCGTGTAATAATTATATTTTTATTTGTAAGAATTAAATTTTTTCGTGTAAGAATTTAATTTTATTGTAAGAATTAAATTTTATTTTGTAAAAATTTAATTATTTTGTGTGAATTAAATTTTTTCGTGTAAGAATTATATTTTTATTTGTATGAATTAAATTTTTTCGGGTAAGAATTTAATTTTATTGTAAGAATTATTTTATTTGTGTAAAATTAATTTTTTTTTGTGAGAATTAATTTTGTTTGAGAAAAAATTTTTTTCGTTAGAATTAATTTTTTTTCGATATAATTAAATTTTTTTTGCAAGAATTAAATTTTTTTTCTTTAGAATTAAATTTTTTTTGTTAGAATTAAATTTTTTTGCAAGAATTAAGTTTTTTCGTGTAAGAATTTAATTTTTTTGTAAGAATTCAATTTTTATTTGTAAGAATTAAATTTTTATTTGTTAGAATTAAATTTTTTTTGTAAGAATTAAATTTTTTTGTAAGAATTAATTTTTTAGTTGTAAGAATTATTTTTTTTTCTTTAGAATTAATTTTTTTTCTTGATAGAATTAAATTTTTTTTGCATGAATTAAAATTTTTTTCGTTAGAATTTTATTGTTTTTGTAAGAATTAATTTTTTTTTGAGAAATAATTTTTTTTTTGTAAGAATTAATTTGGTTTTGTAAGAATTAAATTTTTTTCTGTAAGAATTAATTTTGTTTCTTGAGAAATAATTTTATTTTGTAAGAATTTAATTATTTTGTATGAATTAAATTTTTTCGTGCAAGAATTTAATTTTTTTGTTAGAATTAATTTTTTTTTGTAAAATTTAAATTTTTTTGGAAGAATTAATTGCTTTTGTAAGAATTCAATTTTTATTTGCAAGAATTCAATTTTTATTTGTTAGAATTAAATTTTTTTTTGTAAGAATTAAATTTTTATTTGATAGAATTAATTTTTTTTTGTAAGAATTCAATTTTTTTTGTAAGAATTAAATTTTTTTTGTAAGAATTATATTTTTAATTGTTTGGATTAAATTTTTATTTGTAAGAATTAAATTTTTATTAGTTAGAATTAAATTTTTTTCGTAAGAATTAAATTTTTATTTGTAAGAATTAATTTTTTTTTATTAACAATTAAATGTTTCTGTAAGAATTAAATTTTTTTGTAAGATTTAAATTTTTCTGGCAAGAATTAAATTGTTTTTGTAAGAATGAATTTTTTTTTGAGAAATAAATTTTTTTTGTAAGAATTAAATTTTTTGTTAGAGTTATTGAGGTTTTAATAGTAATAGTATATATATAAAATATGCTTTACAGCTACAATCCTTCTCTACAACGATCGACAAACGATTACTACACATAAGATCGTAACGTGACAAGCGACCGACGCGCCGCCAGCGACCGCCAAAACGCAACCGCTTCTCGCACATGCGCGCGAACTGCAAACACTTATCTCCAACATTTTTTTTGTAAGAATTAAATTTTTTTTTAAGAATTAAATTTTTATTTGTAAGAATTAAATTTTTATTTGTAAGAATTAATTTTTTTTTAGTAACAATTAAATGTTTTTGTGAAAATTAAATTTTTTTTGTTAGAATTAAATTTTTATTTGTAAGAATTAAATTTGTTTTGTATGAATTAAATTTTTTCGTGTAAGAATTTAATTTTTTTGTTAGAATTAATTTTTTTTGTAAGTATCAAATTTTTTTTGTAAGAATTAAATTTTTTTTTAAGAATTAAATTTTTATTTGTAAGAATTAAATTTTTATTAGTTAGAATTAAATTTTTTTTGTAAGAATTAAATTTTTTTTGTTAGAATTAAATTTTTATTTGTAAGAATTAATTTTTTATATGTTTGAATTAAATTTTTTTTGTAAGAATTAAATTTTTTTGTAAGAATTAAATTTTTCTCCCAAGAATTAGATTTTTTTTGTAAAAATTGATTTTTTTTTTTTGAGAAATAAATTTTTTTGTAAGAATTAAATTTTTATTTGTAAGAATTAAATTTTTATTTGTAAGAATTAAATTTTTATTTGTAAGAATTATTTTTTTTAAGTAACATTTAAATGTTTTTGTAAAAATTAAATTTTTTTTGTTAGAATTAAATTTTTATTTCTAAGAATTAAATTTATTTTGTATGAATTAAATTTTTTCGTGTAAGAATTTAATTTTTTTGTTAGAATTAATTTTTTTTGTAAGTATTAAATTTTTTTTGTAAGAAAAATTTTTATTTGTTAGAATTAAATTTTTATTTGTTAGAATTAAATTTTTTTTGTAAGAATTAAATTTTTTTAGTAAGAATTAAATTTTTTTGTAAGAATTAATTTTTTACTTGTAATAATTAATTTTTTTCTTTAGAATTAATTTTTTTTCTTGATAGAATTAAATTTTTTTTGCGTGAATTAAAATTTTTTTCGTTAGAATTTTATTTTTTTTGTTAGAATTAAATTTTTTTTGTCAGAATTAATTTTTTTTTGAGAAATAAATTTTTATTGTAAGAATTAAATTGGTTTTGTTAGAATTAAATTTTTTCCTGTAAGAATTAATTTTGTTTTTTCAGAAATAATTTTTTTTTGTAAAAATTTAATTATTTTGTATGAATTAAATTTTTTCTGGTAAGAATTTAATTTTTTTGTAAGAATTAAATTTTTATTTGTAAGAATTAAATTTTTATTAGTTAGAATTAAATTCTTTTTGTAAGAATTAAATTTTTTTTGTTAGAATTAAATTTTTATTTGTAAGAATTAATTTTTTATTTGTTTGAATTAAATTTTTTTTTGTAAGAATTACATTTTTTTGTAAGAAGCAAATTTTTCTTGCAAAAATTAGATTTTTTTGTAAAAATTGATTTTTTTTGAGAAATAAATTTTTTTGTAAGAATTAAATTTTTATTTGTATGATGTTACGTATGTGGAATTTTCCCATACGCCGCTCTCAACCGTTTTTCGAGCTCGCGTCTGCGAAGGGAAAACGCCCTAAAATCCTTTTGCTTATCACACACCACTAATGGGGGTCGTGCTCTCGACCATCTGGTTGACGATCATGGGAACGGGAGTGACACGACGACGACCCCGAAGAATTTCCTTATATGGAGATTTCCAACTTATCCCCACTCATTTTTGGGACTATATAAACCCTTTGGTTTCTACCCTCTTTGGTTCAAAGCAGTACAGTCACGCGTAGAGTAACGTCGTGTCACGCTCGTACAGAGTTGGTTAAATCTAGTAAGATCGAGCTAAAGTCTCCATCGGAATCATAGTTAACCTCATAGAATCCGCGAGTTCGGTTTATATTCTATTTGGCTTCTCTGAATAACCACTCGTACGCCCCGCATCGCCAGTGCGTCAACACCGCGCAAATTAGTGGTAATTCATACACTTTTACTACACTATTTAATCGCGACACTTACATTTGTACAATAATTAGTTATTGAATACACGAATGGTGTTCACGTCTAAATTGAGTCAGATTCGTTAAAACCCATCTTTTACCCAGCGATCCTTATAATATTAGTAGCATATACCCACCGATACAACTTTACCGCTCGAGTTGTATCAAATATTAATTAAGAGTTACGAGGCAATACTAACATTTCCCACATCCAATACCAAAACAAGGAATCTTCTCCAACCTAGTGGCTCCCCGATTTCGCATCGGGTTCGTCCACGTTTAACCTCTCCTGCGGCTCCCTGATTTCGCATCAGGTTCGTCCGTATCCTACAGCTCCCTGATTTCGCATCAGGTTCGTCTGTAAGTCAACCACCTTCCGTACAGCTCCCTGGTTACGCACCAGGTTCGTCTGTGAATAATCCAACCTCCTAACAGCTCCTCGACTTCGCGTCGAGTTCGTCTGTGAACATCATCCTAGTGACTCCCCGATTTCGCATCGGGTTCGTTCACGAATAATCACCCTCCTGCGGCTCCCTGATTTCGCATCAGGTTCGTCCGTGAGTGACTCCATTCCTAGAGGCTCCCTGATTTCGCATCAGGTTCGTCCTCGTTTCCGATAATCCTGCGGCTCCCTGATTTCGCATCAGGTTCGTCCGCCCTCTAACTAACAAATTCATAAACCGTATTCCTTGGGAAATACCCCTCTCGCCGGCCTCTCGCGTTGCCGCAGCCCCGGCTCGTAACAATGAATTAAATTTTTATTAGTTAGAATTAATTTTTTTTTGTAAGAATTAAATTTTTTTTGTTAGAATTAAATTTTATTTTGTAAAAATTTAATTATTTTGTGTGAATTAAATTTTTTCGTGTAAGAATTATATTTTTATTTGTAAGAATTAAATTTTTTCGTGTAAGAATTTTATTTTATTGTAAGAATTAAATTTTATTATGTAAAAATTTAATTATTTTGTGTGAATTAAATTTTTTCGTGTAAGAATTATATTTTTATTTGTAAGAATTAAATTTTTTCGGGTAAGAATTTAATTTTATTGTAAGTGTCACGTCCCGGGTGGAGGTCTTTGGGGAGAATGACATAGGGGAATTAATTGGGGCCCAGGCGCGAATCTTAAATCCAGCACACTGATGGTAAAAGGAGGTTAGGCGTGAATGTTAAATCCAACACACTGGTGGTAAAGGAGGTTTTAGGCGTGAATGTTAAATCCAACACACTGGTGGTAAAGGAGGTTTTAGGCGTGAATGTTAAATCCAACACACTGGCGGTAGAGGAGGTTTTAGGCGTGAATGTTAAATCCAACACACTGGTGGTAAAGGAGATTTTAGGCGTGAATACACACCGGGGAGACACCCGTTAGAGCACTTGCTTTGGTTTGTCTCGGTAATAGGATTTACCGTTGTTTTATGGTAAAAGACACACGTAATAACTCTGCGAAACTTGACTAGTCATACGGTTAATCGAAACCTATACGAAAGTAAGTTAGTAAACACCGAGATGCTTTCCGCGGTCGTTGCCCGTAATCAGCTGTTCCGGCAGCCTGTTTGGATTTCGGGATCTTCGTAGCCGAAGGATTGACACAATAATATGAAAAGTGATAGAAAGTAAAACTGTTTATTCAGTTTAAAGCACTGGTAATACGTGACACGTTAGTCAGTAGCACATTATGGTTATATCAATGGTTATTACAATGAAATATGATTATGTATATGAGGTACAATTATATAAGCCAAGCATAGAACTAAGTAAAGCATAAAGATTTGCTCCGCTAGCAATATGAACAATGAGCGTTAGCAATAATATGAATAAGAAAAGTAGTAAGAATAGTAATACACAATATGAGCGCAATAAGCGTTAATATGCAATAATATGAAACAATGAGAATAAGAATAATTGATAATGATGATGGTGATACACAGTGGTATTAAAGATAATTATAATCGCTTACAATTCTTGAAGATTGACGGTTTTTGAATTTAGGTTAAATAATACTTTGTAGAGAGCTTGCTTTCGCCGAAGGGTATTTCGTTGAAAAGCAAGCTTCCTTTCGCCGAAGGATATTTCGTTGAAAGAGAGGCTTCTGTCTCGGAGCCCTTGTATTTATATGATTTTACAAGGGGTTGCGGGGTGTTCGCACGGTATGGACTTTGATCCGTTTATGTAATATTTTACGGTATGAAGGGGGGTGCGCAGTATGCACCTTGGTCTAATTATAAACATGTGTCACGGTACTTTTCGGGGTTTTTGTAGGGACCAAAGGTTGGTCTATATTTGGACTCGCGGTTTTTCTTCCAGGGTTTTTATACACGTGATTTCGAAATGCTCAACTCCTCGAATGGATTTTGGGTGTTTTAATAGGAAAGGGGTGGTAGTGGCTTTGACTTCTTTGGTCATGCAGAGGGTATGAGACGTGGTCTCGATTTAAGAGATTTGTGGGGCGAGGGACTTGTTTAGATTCGATAGGAGGGAAGAGTTTGTGCCGCGTTGGGCGAATAGGTGGGGAAGATTTAATGGTTGACCGTCTTGAGATGGGGACCGCTAAGGTACATCGCCAAGGCGGTCGGGGTCATTGGAAAGGGGTAAGAATTGAGGTTTGGGGAAGATTTGAGTGGAGTTGTAGATTGATCTATGATTGAATTTAAATAACTGCGCGCGAAAAAGACGTGGGACGTCACAGTAAGAATTATTTTTTTTGTGTAAAATTAAATTTTTTTTTGTAAGAATTAATTTTTTTTGAGAAAAAATTTTTTTCGTTAGAATTTTTTTTTTTCGATATAATTACATTTTTTTTGCAAGAATTAAATTTTTTTTCTTTAGAATTAAATTTTTTTTGTTAGAATTACATTTTTTCCTGTAAGAAATAATTTTGTTTTTTGAGAAATAATTTTTTTTTGTAAAAATTTAATTATTTTGTATGAATTAAATTTGTTCTTGTAAGAATTTAATTTTTTTATAAGAATTAAATTTTTATTAGTAAGAATTAAATATTTATTTGTTAGAATTAAATTTTTATTTGTTAGAATTAAAATTTTTGTTAGAATTAAATTTTATTTGTAAGAATTAAATTTTTTTTGTAAGAATTAAATTTTTTATATGTATGAATTAAATTTTTTTGTAAGAATTAAATTTTTTTGTAAGAATTAAATTTTTCTTGAAAGAATTAGATTTTTTTTGTAAAAATTGATTTTTTTTTGAGAAATAAATTTTTTTGTAAGAATTAAATTTTTATTTGTAAGAATTAAATTTTTATTTGTAAGAATAAATTTTTTTGAGAAAAATTTTTTTTTGTTAGAATTAAATGTTTTTTGTAAGATTTAATTTTTTTTTGAGAAATGAATTTTTTTGTAAGAATTAAATTAGTTTTGTAAGCATTAATTTTTTTTTGTAAGAATTAATTTGGTTTTGTAAGAATTAAATTTTTTTCTGTAAGAATTAATTTTGTTTTTTGAGAAATAATTTTTTTTGCAAGAATTTAATTATTTTGTATGAATTAAATTATTTCGTGTTAGAATTTAATTTTTTTGTTAGAATTAATTTTTTTTTGTAAAATTTAAATTTTTTTTGGAAGAATTAATTTCTTTTGTAAGAATTAAATTTTTATTTGATAGAATTAATTTTTTTTGTAAGAATTAAATATTTTTTGTAAGAATTAAATTTTTTTTTGTAAAATTAAATTTTTAATTGTATGGATTAAATTTTTATTTGTAAGAATTAAATTTTTATTAGTTAGAATTAAATTTTTTTCGTAAGAATTAAATTTTTATTTGTAAGAATTAATTTTTTTTTATTAACAATTAAATGTTTCTGTAAGAATTAAATTTTTTTTGTAAAATTTAAATTTTTTTTGGAAGAATTAATTGCTTTTGTAAGAATTCAATTTTTATTTGCAAGAATTCAATTTTTATTTGTTAGAATTAAATTTTTTTTTGTAAGAATTAAATTTTTATTTGATAGAATTAATTTTTTTTTGTAAGAATTAAATTTTTTTTGTAAGAATTATATTTTTAATTGTTTGGATTAAATGTTTATTTGTAAGAATTAAATTTTTATTAGTTAGAATTAAATTTTTTTCGTAAGAATTAAATTTTTATTTGTAAGAATTAATTTTTTTTTATTAACAATTAAATGTTTCTGTAAGAATTAATTTTTTTTTGTAAGAATTAAATTTTTCTTGCAAGAATTAAATTGTTTTTGTAAGAATGAATTTTTTTTTGAGAAATAAATTTTTTTTGTAAGAATTAAATTTTTTGTTAGAGTTATTGAGGTTTTAATAGTAATAGTATATATATAAAATATGCTTTACAGCTACAATCCTTCTCTACAACGATCGACTAACGATTACTACACATAAGATCGTAACGTGACAAGCGACCGACGCGCCGCCAGCGACCGCCAAAACGCAACCGCTTCTCGCACATGCGCGCGAACTGCAAACACTTATCTCCAACATTTTTTTTGTACGAACTAAATTTTTTTTTAAGAATTAAATTTTTATTTGTAAGAATTAAATTTTTATTAGTTAGAATTAATTTTTTTCGTAAGAATTAAATTTTTATTTGTAAGAATTAATTTTTTTTTAGTAACAATTAAATGTTTTTGTAAGAATTAATTTTTTTTTGTTAGAATTAAATTTTTATTTGTAAGAATTAAATTTTTATTTGTAAGAATTAATTTTTTTTTAGAAACAATTAAATGTTTTTGTGAAAATTATTTTTTTTTTGTTAGAATTAAATTTTTATTTGTAAGAATTAAATTTATTTTGTATGAATTAAATTTTTTCGTGTAAGAATTTAATTTTTTTGTTAGAATTAATTTTTTTTGTAAGTATTAAATTTTTTTTGTAAGAATTAATTTTTTTTTTTAAGAATTAAATTTTTATTTGTAAGAATTAAATTTTTATTAGTTAGAATTAAATTTTTTTTGTACGAATTAAATTTTTATGTTAGAATTAAATATTATTTTGTAAAAATTTAATTATTTTGTGTGAATTAAATTTTTTCGTGTAAGAATTATATTTTTATTTGTAAGAATTAAATTTTTCCGTGTCAGAATTTAATTTTAATGTAAGAATTAAATTTTATTTTGTAAAAATTTAATTATTTTGTGTGAATTAAATTTTTTCGTGTAAGAATTATATTTTTATTTGTAAGAATTAAATTTTTTCGTGTAAGAATTTAATTTTAATGTAAGAATTAAATTTTATTTTGTGTGAATTAAATTTTTTCGTGTAAGAATTATATTTTTATTTGTAAGAATTAAATTTTTTCGGGTAAGAATTTAATTTTATTGTAAGAATTATTTTTTTTGTGTAAAATTAAATTTTTTTTGTAAGAATTAATTTTATTTGAGAAAAAATTTTTTTCGTTAGAATTAATTTTTTTTCGATATAATTAAATTTTTTTTGCAAGAATTAAATTTTTTTTCTTTAGAATTAAATTTTTTTTGTTAGAATTAAATTTTTTTTGTCAGAATTAATTTTTTTTTGAGAAATAAATTTTTATTGTAAGAATTAAATTGGTTTTGTTAGAATTAAATTTTTTCCTGTAAGAATTAATTTTGTTTTTTCAGAAATAATTTTTTTTTGTAAAAATTTAATTATTTTGTATGAATTAAATTTTTTCTGGTAAGAATTTAATTTTTTTGTAAGAATTAAATTTTTATTTGTAAGAATTAAATTTTTATTAGTTAGAATTAAATTCTTTTTGTAAGAATTAAATTTTTTTTGTTAGAATTAAATTTTTATTTGTAAGAATTAATTTTTTATTTGTTTGAATTAAATTTTTTTTTGTAAGAATTACATTTTTTTGTAAGAAGCAAATTTTTCTTGCAAAAATTAGATTTTTTTGTAAAAATTGATTTTTTTTGAGAAATAAATTTTTTTGTAAGAATTAAATTTTTATTTGTATGATGTTACGTATGTGGAATTTTCCCATACGCCGCTCTCAACCGTTTTTCGAGCTCGCGTCTGCGAAGGGAAAACGCCCTAAAATCCTTTTGCTTATCACACACCACTAATGGGGGTCGTGCTCTCGACCATCTGGTTGACGATCATGGGAACGGGAGTGACACGACGACGACCCCGAAGAATTTCCTTATATGGAGATTTCCAACTTATCCCCACTCATTTTTGGGACTATATAAACCCTTTGGTTTCTACCCTCTTTGGTTCAAAGCAGTACAGTCACGCGTAGAGTAACGTCGTGTCACGCTCGTACAGAGTTGGTTAAATCTAGTAAGATCGAGCTAAAGTCTCCATCGGAATCATAGTTAACCTCATAGAATCCGCGAGTTCGGTTTATATTCTATTTGGCTTCTCTGAATAACCACTCGTACGCCCCGCATCGCCAGTGCGTCAACACCGCGCAAATTAGTGGTAATTCATACACTTTTACTACACTATTTAATCGCGACACTTACATTTGTACAATAATTAGTTATTGAATACACGAATGGTGTTCACGTCTAAATTGAGTCAGATTCGTTAAAACCCATCTTTTACCCAGCGATCCTTATAATATTAGTAGCATATACCCACCGATACAACTTTACCGCTCGAGTTGTATCAAATATTAATTAAGAGTTACGAGGCAATACTAACATTTCCCACATCCAATACCAAAACAAGGAATCTTCTCCAACCTAGTGGCTCCCCGATTTCGCATCGGGTTCGTCCACGTTTAACCTCTCCTGCGGCTCCCTGATTTCGCATCAGGTTCGTCCGTATCCTACAGCTCCCTGATTTCGCATCAGGTTCGTCTGTAAGTCAACCACCTTCCGTACAGCTCCCTGGTTACGCACCAGGTTCGTCTGTGAATAATCCAACCTCCTAACAGCTCCTCGACTTCGCGTCGAGTTCGTCTGTGAACATCATCCTAGTGACTCCCCGATTTCGCATCGGGTTCGTTCACGAATAATCACCCTCCTGCGGCTCCCTGATTTCGCATCAGGTTCGTCCGTGAGTGACTCCATTCCTAGAGGCTCCCTGATTTCGCATCAGGTTCGTCCTCGTTTCCGATAATCCTGCGGCTCCCTGATTTCGCATCAGGTTCGTCCGCCCTCTAACTAACAAATTCATAAACCGTATTCCTTGGGAAATACCCCTCTCGCCGGCCTCTCGCGTTGCCGCAGCCCCGGCTCGTAACAATGAATTAAATTTTTATTAGTTAGAATTAATTTTTTTTTGTAAGAATTAAATTTTTTTTGTTAGAATTAAATTTTATTTTGTAAAAATTTAATTATTTTGTGTGAATTAAATTTTTTCGTGTAAGAATTATATTTTTATTTGTAAGAATTAAATTTTTTCGTGTAAGAATTTTATTTTATTGTAAGAATTAAATTTTATTATGTAAAAATTTAATTATTTTGTGTGAATTAAATTTTTTCGTGTAAGAATTATATTTTTATTTGTAAGAATTAAATTTTTTCGGGTAAGAATTTAATTTTATTGTAAGTGTCACGTCCCGGGTGGAGGTCTTTGGGGAGAATGACATAGGGGAATTAATTGGGGCCCAGGCGCGAATCTTAAATCCAGCACACTGATGGTAAAAGGAGGTTAGGCGTGAATGTTAAATCCAACACACTGGTGGTAAAGGAGGTTTTAGGCGTGAATGTTAAATCCAACACACTGGTGGTAAAGGAGGTTTTAGGCGTGAATGTTAAATCCAACACACTGGCGGTAGAGGAGGTTTTAGGCGTGAATGTTAAATCCAACACACTGGTGGTAAAGGAGATTTTAGGCGTGAATACACACCGGGGAGACACCCGTTAGAGCACTTGCTTTGGTTTGTCTCGGTAATAGGATTTACCGTTGTTTTATGGTAAAAGACACACGTAATAACTCTGCGAAACTTGACTAGTCATACGGTTAATCGAAACCTATACGAAAGTAAGTTAGTAAACACCGAGATGCTTTCCGCGGTCGTTGCCCGTAATCAGCTGTTCCGGCAGCCTGTTTGGATTTCGGGATCTTCGTAGCCGAAGGATTGACACAATAATATGAAAAGTGATAGAAAGTAAAACTGTTTATTCAGTTTAAAGCACTGGTAATACGTGACACGTTAGTCAGTAGCACATTATGGTTATATCAATGGTTATTACAATGAAATATGATTATGTATATGAGGTACAATTATATAAGCCAAGCATAGAACTAAGTAAAGCATAAAGATTTGCTCCGCTAGCAATATGAACAATGAGCGTTAGCAATAATATGAATAAGAAAAGTAGTAAGAATAGTAATACACAATATGAGCGCAATAAGCGTTAATATGCAATAATATGAAACAATGAGAATAAGAATAATTGATAATGATGATGGTGATACACAGTGGTATTAAAGATAATTATAATCGCTTACAATTCTTGAAGATTGACGGTTTTTGAATTTAGGTTAAATAATACTTTGTAGAGAGCTTGCTTTCGCCGAAGGGTATTTCGTTGAAAAGCAAGCTTCCTTTCGCCGAAGGATATTTCGTTGAAAGAGAGGCTTCTGTCTCGGAGCCCTTGTATTTATATGATTTTACAAGGGGTTGCGGGGTGTTCGCACGGTATGGACTTTGATCCGTTTATGTAATATTTTACGGTATGAAGGGGGGTGCGCAGTATGCACCTTGGTCTAATTATAAACATGTGTCACGGTACTTTTCGGGGTTTTTGTAGGGACCAAAGGTTGGTCTATATTTGGACTCGCGGTTTTTCTTCCAGGGTTTTTATACACGTGATTTCGAAATGCTCAACTCCTCGAATGGATTTTGGGTGTTTTAATAGGAAAGGGGTGGTAGTGGCTTTGACTTCTTTGGTCATGCAGAGGGTATGAGACGTGGTCTCGATTTAAGAGATTTGTGGGGCGAGGGACTTGTTTAGATTCGATAGGAGGGAAGAGTTTGTGCCGCGTTGGGCGAATAGGTGGGGAAGATTTAATGGTTGACCGTCTTGAGATGGGGACCGCTAAGGTACATCGCCAAGGCGGTCGGGGTCATTGGAAAGGGGTAAGAATTGAGGTTTGGGGAAGATTTGAGTGGAGTTGTAGATTGATCTATGATTGAATTTAAATAACTGCGCGCGAAAAAGACGTGGGACGTCACAGTAAGAATTATTTTTTTTGTGTAAAATTAAATTTTTTTTTGTAAGAATTAATTTTTTTTGAGAAAAAATTTTTTTCGTTAGAATTTTTTTTTTTCGATATAATTACATTTTTTTTGCAAGAATTAAATTTTTTTTCTTTAGAATTAAATTTTTTTTGTTAGAATTACATTTTTTCCTGTAAGAAATAATTTTGTTTTTTGAGAAATAATTTTTTTTTGTAAAAATTTAATTATTTTGTATGAATTAAATTTGTTCTTGTAAGAATTTAATTTTTTTATAAGAATTAAATTTTTATTAGTAAGAATTAAATATTTATTTGTTAGAATTAAATTTTTATTTGTTAGAATTAAAATTTTTGTTAGAATTAAATTTTATTTGTAAGAATTAAATTTTTTTTGTAAGAATTAAATTTTTTATATGTATGAATTAAATTTTTTTGTAAGAATTAAATTTTTTTGTAAGAATTAAATTTTTCTTGAAAGAATTAGATTTTTTTTGTAAAAATTGATTTTTTTTTGAGAAATAAATTTTTTTGTAAGAATTAAATTTTTATTTGTAAGAATTAAATTTTTATTTGTAAGAATAAATTTTTTTGAGAAAAATTTTTTTTTGTTAGAATTAAATGTTTTTTGTAAGATTTAATTTTTTTTTGAGAAATGAATTTTTTTGTAAGAATTAAATTAGTTTTGTAAGCATTAATTTTTTTTTGTAAGAATTAATTTGGTTTTGTAAGAATTAAATTTTTTTCTGTAAGAATTAATTTTGTTTTTTGAGAAATAATTTTTTTTGCAAGAATTTAATTATTTTGTATGAATTAAATTATTTCGTGTTAGAATTTAATTTTTTTGTTAGAATTAATTTTTTTTTGTAAAATTTAAATTTTTTTTGGAAGAATTAATTTCTTTTGTAAGAATTAAATTTTTATTTGATAGAATTAATTTTTTTTGTAAGAATTAAATATTTTTTGTAAGAATTAAATTTTTTTTTGTAAAATTAAATTTTTAATTGTATGGATTAAATTTTTATTTGTAAGAATTAAATTTTTATTAGTTAGAATTAAATTTTTTTCGTAAGAATTAAATTTTTATTTGTAAGAATTAATTTTTTTTTATTAACAATTAAATGTTTCTGTAAGAATTAAATTTTTTTTGTAAAATTTAAATTTTTTTTGGAAGAATTAATTGCTTTTGTAAGAATTCAATTTTTATTTGCAAGAATTCAATTTTTATTTGTTAGAATTAAATTTTTTTTTGTAAGAATTAAATTTTTATTTGATAGAATTAATTTTTTTTTGTAAGAATTAAATTTTTTTTGTAAGAATTATATTTTTAATTGTTTGGATTAAATGTTTATTTGTAAGAATTAAATTTTTATTAGTTAGAATTAAATTTTTTTCGTAAGAATTAAATTTTTATTTGTAAGAATTAATTTTTTTTTATTAACAATTAAATGTTTCTGTAAGAATTAATTTTTTTTTGTAAGAATTAAATTTTTCTTGCAAGAATTAAATTGTTTTTGTAAGAATGAATTTTTTTTTGAGAAATAAATTTTTTTTGTAAGAATTAAATTTTTTGTTAGAGTTATTGAGGTTTTAATAGTAATAGTATATATATAAAATATGCTTTACAGCTACAATCCTTCTCTACAACGATCGACTAACGATTACTACACATAAGATCGTAACGTGACAAGCGACCGACGCGCCGCCAGCGACCGCCAAAACGCAACCGCTTCTCGCACATGCGCGCGAACTGCAAACACTTATCTCCAACATTTTTTTTGTACGAACTAAATTTTTTTTTAAGAATTAAATTTTTATTTGTAAGAATTAAATTTTTATTAGTTAGAATTAATTTTTTTCGTAAGAATTAAATTTTTATTTGTAAGAATTAATTTTTTTTTAGTAACAATTAAATGTTTTTGTAAGAATTAATTTTTTTTTGTTAGAATTAAATTTTTATTTGTAAGAATTAAATTTTTATTTGTAAGAATTAATTTTTTTTTAGAAACAATTAAATGTTTTTGTGAAAATTATTTTTTTTTTGTTAGAATTAAATTTTTATTTGTAAGAATTAAATTTATTTTGTATGAATTAAATTTTTTCGTGTAAGAATTTAATTTTTTTGTTAGAATTAATTTTTTTTGTAAGTATTAAATTTTTTTTGTAAGAATTAATTTTTTTTTTTAAGAATTAAATTTTTATTTGTAAGAATTAAATTTTTATTAGTTAGAATTAAATTTTTTTTGTACGAATTAAATTTTTATGTTAGAATTAAATATTATTTTGTAAAAATTTAATTATTTTGTGTGAATTAAATTTTTTCGTGTAAGAATTATATTTTTATTTGTAAGAATTAAATTTTTCCGTGTCAGAATTTAATTTTAATGTAAGAATTAAATTTTATTTTGTAAAAATTTAATTATTTTGTGTGAATTAAATTTTTTCGTGTAAGAATTATATTTTTATTTGTAAGAATTAAATTTTTTCGTGTAAGAATTTAATTTTAATGTAAGAATTAAATTTTATTTTGTGTGAATTAAATTTTTTCGTGTAAGAATTATATTTTTATTTGTAAGAATTAAATTTTTTCGGGTAAGAATTTAATTTTATTGTAAGAATTATTTTTTTTGTGTAAAATTAAATTTTTTTTGTAAGAATTAATTTTATTTGAGAAAAAATTTTTTTCGTTAGAATTAATTTTTTTTCGATATAATTAAATTTTTTTTGCAAGAATTAAATTTTTTTTCTTTAGAATTAAATTTTTTTTGTTAGAATTAAATTTTTTTTGTCCGAATTAATTTTTTTTTTTGAGAAATAAATTTTTATTGTAAGAATTAATTTGGTTTTGTAAGAATTAAATTTTTTTCTGTAAGAATTAATTTTGTTTCTTGAGAAATAATTTTTTTTGTAAAAATTTAATTATTTTGTATGAATTAAATTTTTTCTGGTAAGAATTTAATTTTTTTGTAAGAATTAAATTTTTATTTGTAAGAATTAAATTTTTATTAGTTAGAATTAAATTCTTTTTGTAAGAATTAAATTTTTTTTGTTAGAATTAAATTTTTATTTGTAAGAATTAATTTTTTATTTGTTTGAATTAAATTTTTTTTTGTAAGAATTACATTTTTTTGTAAGAAGCAAATTTTTCTTGCAAAAATTAGATTTTTTTGTAAAAATTGATTTTTTTTGAGAAATAAATTTTTTTGTAAGAATTAAATTTTTATTTGTATGATGTTACGTATGTGGAATTTTCCCATACGCCGCTCTCAACCGTTTTTCGAGCTCGCGTCTGCGAAGGGAAAACGCCCTAAAATCCTTTTGCTTATCACACACCACTAATGGGGGTCGTGCTCTCGACCATCTGGTTGACGATCATGGGAACGGGAGTGACACGACGACGACCCCGAAGAATTTCCTTATATGGAGATTTCCAACTTATCCCCACTCATTTTTGGGACTATATAAACCCTTTGGTTTCTACCCTCTTTGGTTCAAAGCAGTACAGTCACGCGTAGAGTAACGTCGTGTCACGCTCGTACAGAGTTGGTTAAATCTAGTAAGATCGAGCTAAAGTCTCCATCGGAATCATAGTTAACCTCATAGAATCCGCGAGTTCGGTTTATATTCTATTTGGCTTCTCTGAATAACCACTCGTACGCCCCGCATCGCCAGTGCGTCAACACCGCGCAAATTAGTGGTAATTCATACACTTTTACTACACTATTTAATCGCGACACTTACATTTGTACAATAATTAGTTATTGAATACACGAATGGTGTTCACGTCTAAATTGAGTCAGATTCGTTAAAACCCATCTTTTACCCAGCGATCCTTATAATATTAGTAGCATATACCCACCGATACAACTTTACCGCTCGAGTTGTATCAAATATTAATTAAGAGTTACGAGGCAATACTAACATTTCCCACATCCAATACCAAAACAAGGAATCTTCTCCAACCTAGTGGCTCCCCGATTTCGCATCGGGTTCGTCCACGTTTAACCTCTCCTGCGGCTCCCTGATTTCGCATCAGGTTCGTCCGTATCCTACAGCTCCCTGATTTCGCATCAGGTTCGTCTGTAAGTCAACCACCTTCCGTACAGCTCCCTGGTTACGCACCAGGTTCGTCTGTGAATAATCCAACCTCCTAACAGCTCCTCGACTTCGCGTCGAGTTCGTCTGTGAACATCATCCTAGTGACTCCCCGATTTCGCATCGGGTTCGTTCACGAATAATCACCCTCCTGCGGCTCCCTGATTTCGCATCAGGTTCGTCCGTGAGTGACTCCATTCCTAGAGGCTCCCTGATTTCGCATCAGGTTCGTCCTCGTTTCCGATAATCCTGCGGCTCCCTGATTTCGCATCAGGTTCGTCCGCCCTCTAACTAACAAATTCATAAACCGTATTCCTTGGGAAATACCCCTCTCGCCGGCCTCTCGCGTTGCCGCAGCCCCGGCTCGTAACAATGAATTAAATTTTTATTAGTTAGAATTAAATTTTTTTTGTAAGAATTAAATTTTTTTTGTTAGCATTAAATTTTATTTTGTAAAAATTTAATTATTTTGTGTGAATTAAATTTTTTCGTGTAAGAATTATATTTTTATTTGTAAGAATTACATTTTTTCGTGTAGGAATTTAATTTTATTGTAAGAATTAAATTTTATTTTGTAAAAATTTAATTATTTTGTGTGAATTAAATTTTTTCGTGTAAGAATTATATTTTTATTTGTAAGAATTAAATTTTTTCGGGTAAGAATTTAATTTTATTGTAAGAATTATTTTTTTTGTGTAAAATTAAATTTTTTTTTGTGAGAATTAATTTTGTTTGAGAAAAATTTTTTTTCGTTAGAATTAATTTTTTTTCGATATAATTAAATTTTTTTTGCAAGAATTAAATTTTTTTTCTTTAGAATTAAATTTTTTTTGTTAGAATTAAATGTTTTTTGCAAGAATTAAGTTTTTTCGTGTAAGAATTTAATTTTTTTGTAAGAATTAAATTTTTATTTGTAAGAATTAAATTTTTATTTGTTAGAATTAAATTTTTTTTGTAAGAATTAAATTTTTTTGTAAGAATTAATTTTTTAGTTGTAAGAATTATTTTTTTTTCTTTAGAATTAATTTTTTTTCTTGATAGAATTAAATTTTTTTTGCATGAATTAAAATTTTTTTCGTTAGAATTTTATTGTTTTTGTAAGAATTAATTTTTTTTTGAGAAATAATTTTTTTTTGTAAGAATTAATTTGGTTTTGTAAGAATTAAATTTTTTTCTGTAAGAATTAATTTTGTTTCTTGAGAAATAATTTTATTTTGTAAGAATTTAATTATTTTGTATGAATTAAATTTTTTCGTGCAAGAATTTAATTTTTTTGTTAGAATTAATTTTTTTTTGTAAAATTTAAATTTTTTTGTAAGAATTAAGTGCTTTTGTAAGAATTCAATTTTTATTTGCAAGAATTCAATTTTTATTTGTTAGAATTAAATTTTTTTTTGTAAGAATTAAATTTTTATTTGATAGAATTAATTTTTTTTGTAAGAATTAAATTTTTTTTGTAAGAATTAAATTTTTTTTGTAAGAATTATATTTTTAATTGTTTGGATTAAATTTTTATTTGTAAGAATTAAATTTTTATTAGTTAGAATTAAATTTTTTTCGTAAGAATTAAATTTTTATTTGTAAGAATTAATTTTTTTTTATTAACAATTAAATGTTTCTGTAAGAATTAATTTTTTTTTGTAAAATTTAAATTTTTTTTGGAAGAATTAATTGCTTTTGTAAGAATTCAATTTTTATTTGCAAGAATTCAATTTTTATTTGTTAGAATTAAATTTTTTTTTGTAAGAATTAAATTTTTATTTGATAGAATTAATTTTTTTTTGTAAGAATTAAATTTTTTTTGTAAGAATTATATTTTTAATTGTTTGGATTAAATGTTTATTTGGAAGAATTAAATTTTTATTAGTTAGAATTAAATTTTTTTCGTAAGAATTAAATTTTTATTTGTAAGAATTAATTTTTTTTTATTAACAATTAAATGTTTCTGTAAGAATTAATTTTTTTTTGTAAGAATTAAATTTTTCTTGCAAGAATTAAATTGTTTTTGTAAGAATGAATTTTTTTTTGAGAAATAAATTTTTTTTGTAAGAATTAAATTTTTTGTTAGAGTTATTGAGGTTTTAATAGTAATAGTATATATATAAAATATGCTTTACAGCTACAATCCTTCTCTACAACGATCGACTAACGATTACTACACATAAGATCGTAACGTGACAAGCGACCGACGCGCCGCCAGCGACCGCCAAAACGCAACCGCTTCTCGCACATGCGCGCGAACTGCAAACACTTATCTCCAACATTTTTTTTGTACGAACTAAATTTTTTTTTAAGAATTAAATTTTTATTTGTAAGAATTAAATTTTTATTAGTTAGAATTAATTTTTTTCGTAAGAATTAAATTTTTATTTGTAAGAATTAATTTTTTTTTAGTAACAATTAAATGTTTTTGTAAGAATTAATTTTTTTTTGTTAGAATTAAATTTTTATTTGTAAGAATTAAATTTTTATTTGTAAGAATTAATTTTTTTTTAGAAACAATTAAATGTTTTTGTGAAAATTATTTTTTTTTTGTTAGAATTAAATTTTTATTTGTAAGAATTAAATTTATTTTGTATGAATTAAATTTTTTCGTGTAAGAATTTAATTTTTTTGTTAGAATTAATTTTTTTTGTAAGTATTAAATTTTTTTTGTAAGAATTAATTTTTTTTTTTAAGAATTAAATTTTTATTTGTAAGAATTAAATTTTTATTAGTTAGAATTAAATTTTTTTTGTACGAATTAAATTTTTATGTTAGAATTAAATATTATTTTGTAAAAATTTAATTATTTTGTGTGAATTAAATTTTTTCGTGTAAGAATTATATTTTTATTTGTAAGAATTAAATTTTTCCGTGTAAGAATTTAATTTTAATGTAAGAATTAAATTTTATTTTGTAAAAATTTAATTATTTTGTGTGAATTAAATTTTTTCGTGTAAGAATTATATTTTTATTTGTAAGAATTAAATTTTTTCGTGTAAGAATTTAATTTTAATGTAAGAATTAAATTTTATTTTGTGTGAATTAAATTTTTTCGTGTAAGAATTATATTTTTATTTGTAAGAATTAAATTTTTTCGGGTAAGAATTTAATTTTATTGTAAGAATTATTTTTTTTGTGTAAAATTAAATTTTTTTTGTAAGAATTAATTTTATTTGAGAAAAAATTTTTTTCGTTAGAATTAATTTTTTTTCGATATAATTAAATTTTTTTTGCAAGAATTAAATTTTTTTTCTTTAGAATTAAATTTTTTTTGTTAGAATTAAATTTTTTTTGTCCGAATTAATTTTTTTTTTTGAGAAATAAATTTTTATTGTAAGAATTAATTTGGTTTTGTAAGAATTAAATTTTTTTCTGTAAGAATTAATTTTGTTTCTTGAGAAATAATTTTTTTTGTAAGAATTTAATTATTTTGTATGAATTAAATTTTTTCGTGCAAGAATTTAATTTTTTTGTTAGAATTAATTTTATTTTGTAAAATTTAAATTTTTTTGGAAGAATTAATTTCTTTTGTAAGAATTCAATTTTTATTTGCAAGAATTAAATTTTTATTTGTTAGAATTAAATTTTTTTGTAAGAATTAAATTTTTATTTGATAGAATTAATTTTTTTTGTAAGAATTAAATTTTTTTTGTTAGAATTAAATTTTTTTTGTAAGAATTAAAATTTTAATTGTTTGGATTAAATTTTTATTTGTAAGAATTAAATTTTTATTAATTATAATTAAATTTTTTTCGTAAGAATTAAATTTTTATTTGTAAGAATTAATTTTTTTTTAGTAACAATTAAATGTTTTTGTAAGAATTAATTTTTTTTTGTTAGAATTAAATTTTTATTTGTAAGAATTAAATTTTTATTTGTAAGAATTAATTTTTTTTAGTAACAATTAAATGTTTTTGTGAAAATTAAATTTTTTCGTGTAAGAATTTAATTTTTTTGTAAGAATTAAATTTTTATTTGTAAGAATTAAATTTTTATTTGTTAGAATTAAATTTTTATTTGTTAGAATTAAAATTTTTGTTAGAATTAAATTTTATTTGTAAGAATTAAATTTTTTTTGTAAGAATTAAATTTTTCTTGCAAGAATTAAATTGTTTTTGTAAGAATTAATTTTTTTTTTGAGAAACACATTTGTTTGTAAGAATTAAATTTTTTGTTAGAGTTATTGAGGTTTTAATAGTAATAGTATATATATAAAATATGCTTTACAGCTACAATCCTTCTCTACAACGATCGACTAACGATTACTACACATAAGATCGTAACGTGACAAGCGACCGACGCGCCGCCCGCGAACGCCAAACGCAACCGCTTCTCGCACATGCGCGCGAACTGCAAACACTTATCTCCAACTTTTTTTTGTAAGAATTAAATTTTTTTTGTAAGAATTAAATTTTTATTTGATAGAATTAATTTTTTTTTGTAAGAATTAAATTTTTTTTGTAAGAATTATATTTTTAATTGTTTGGATTAAATGTTTATTTGTAAGAATTAAATTTTTTCCTGTAAGAATTAATTTTGTTTTTTGAGAAACAATTTTTTTTTGTAAACATTTAATTATTTTGTATGAATTAAATTTTTTTTTGTAAGAATTAAATTTTTTTTGTAAGAATTAAATTTTTCTTGCAAGAATTAAATTGTTTTTGTAAGAATGAATTTTTTTTTGAGAAATAAATTTTTTTTGTAAGAATTAAATTTTTTGTTAGAGTTATTGAGGTTTTAATAGTAATAGTATATATATAAAATATGCTTTACAGCTACAATCCTTCTCTACAACGATTGACTAACGATTACTACACATAAGATCGTAACGTGACAAGCGACCGACGCGCCGCCAGCGACCGCCAAAACGCAACCGCTTCTCGCACATGCGCGCGAACTGCAAACACTTATCTCCAACTTTTTTTTGTAAGAATTAAATTTTTTTTTAAGAATTAAATTTTTATTTGTAAGAATTAAATTTTTATTAGTTAGAATTAATTTTTTTCGTAAGAATTAAATTTGTATTTGTAAGAATTAATTTTTTTTTGTAAGAATTAAATTTTTATTTGTTAGAATTAAATTTTTTTTGTAAGAATTAAATTTTTTTAGTAAGAATTAAATTTTTGTGTAAGAATTAATTTTTTAGTTGTAAGAATTAATTTTTTTTCTTTAGAATTAATTTTTTTTCTTGATAGAATTAAATTTTTTTGCATGAATTAAAAATTTTTTCGTTAGAATTTTATTTTTTTTGTTAGAATTAAATTTTTTTTGTCAGAATAAATTTTTTTTTTGAAAAATAAATTTTTATTGTAAGAATTAAATTGGTTTTGTTAGAATTAAATTTTTTCCTGTAAGAATTAATTTTGTTTTTTGAGAAACAATTTTTTTTTGTAAACATTTAATTATTTTGTATGAATTAAATTTTTTCTTGTAAGAATTTAATTTTTTTGTAAGAATTAAATTTTTATTTGTAAGAATTAAATTTTTATTTGTTAGAATTAAATTTTTATTTGTTAGAATTAAAATTTTTGTTAGAATTAAATTTTATTTGTAAGAATTAAATTTTTTTTGTAAGAATTAACTTGTTTTTGTAAGAATTAAATTTTTTTGTAAGAATTAATTTTTTTTTGAGAAATAATTTTTTTTTGTAAGAATTAATTTGGTTTTGTAAGAATTAAATTTTTTTCTGTAAGAATTAATTTGGTTTCTTGAGAAATAATTTTTTTTTTGTAAGAATTTAATTATTTTGTATGAATTAATTTTTTTCGTGTAAGAATTTAATTTTTTTGTTAGAATTAATTTTTTTTTGTAAAATTTAAATTTTTTTGGAAGAATTAATTTCTTTTGTAAGAATTCAATTTTTATTTGCAAGAATTAAATTATCATTTGTTAGAATTACATTTTTTTTTGTAAGAATTAAATTTTTATTTGATAGAATTAATTTTTTTTTGTAAGAATTAAATTTTTTTTGTAAGAATTAAATTTTTTTTGTAAGAATTAAATTTTTAATTGTTTGGATTAAATTTTTTTTGTAAGAATTAAATTTTTTTTGTAAGAATTAAATTTTTCTTGCAAGAATTAAATGTTTTTTGTAAAAATTATTTTTTTTTTGAGAAATAATTTTTTTTTGTAAGAATCAAATTGGTTTTGTTAGAATTAAATTTTTGTCTTTAAGAATTAATTTTGTTTTTTGTAAGAATTTAATTATTTTGTAAGAATTAAATTTTTTTGTAAGAATTTAATTATTTTGTAAGTATTAAATTTTTTTGTAAGAATTAATTTTTTTTTTTAAGAATTAAACTTTTATTTGTAAGAATTAAATGTTTATTAGTTAGAATTAATTTTTTTTGTAAGAATTAAATTTTTTTTGTTAGAATTAAATTTTATTTTGTAAAAATTTAATTATTTTGTGTGAATTAAATTTTTTCGTGTAAGAATTTAATTTTTTTTGTAAGAATTAATTTTTTTTGAGAAATAAATTTTTTTTGTAAGAATTAAATTTTTTGTTAGATTTATTAAGGTGTTAATAGTAATAGTATATATATAAAATATGCTTTACAGCTACAATCCTTCTCTACAACGATCGACTAACGATTACTACACATAAGATCGTAACGTGACAAGCGACCGACGCGCCGCCAGCGACCGCCAAAACGCAACCGCTTCTCGCACATGCGCGCGAACTGCAAACACTTATCTCAAACATTTTTTTTGGAAGAATTAAATTTTTTTATAAGAATTAAATTTTTATTTGTTAGAATTAAATTATTTTTGGTAAGAATTAAATTTTTTTGTTAGAATTATATTTCTTTTGTAAAAATTAAATTTTTATTTGTAAGAATAAATTTTTTTGAGAAAAATTTTTTTTTGTTAGAATTAAATGTTTTTTGTAAGATTTAATTTTTTTTTTGAGAAATGAATTTTTTTTGTAAGAATTAAATTAGTTTTGTAAGCATTAATTTTTTTTGTAAGAATTAATTTGGTTTTGTAAGAATTAAATTTTTTTCTGTAAGAATTAATTTTGTTTTTTGAGAAATAATTTTTTTTGTAAGAATTTAATTATTTTGTATGAATTAAATTATTTCGTGTAAGAATTTAATTTTTTTGTTAGAATTAATTTTTTTTTGTAAAATTTAAATTTTTTTTGGAAGAATTAATTTTTTTCGTAAGAATTAAATTTTTATTTGTAAGAATTAATTTTTTTTAGTAACAATTAAATGTTTTTGTAAGAATTAATTTTTTTTTGTTAGAATTAAATTTTTATTTGTAAGAATTAAATTTTTATTTGTAAGAATTAATTTTTTTTGTAAGTATTAAATTTTTGTTGTAAGAATTAAATTTTTTTGTAAGAATTAAATTTTATTTTGTAAAAATTTAATTAATTTGTGTGAATTAAATTTTTTCGTGTAAGAATTAATTTTGTTTTTTGAGAAATAATTTTTTTTTGTAAAAATTTAATTATTTTGTATGAATTAAATTTTTCTTGTAAGAAATTAATTTTTTTTGCAAGAATTAAATTTTTGTTGTAAGAATTAATTTTTTTTTAAGATTTAAATTTTTATTTGTAAGAATAAAATTTTTATTAGTTAGAATTAAATTTTTTTGGTAAGAATTAAATTTTTTTGTAAGAATTAAATTTTTATTTGTTAGAATTAAATTTTTTTTGTAAGAATTAAATTTTTTTGTAAGAATTAAATCTCTTTTGTAAGAATTAAATTTTTTTGGTAAGAATTAAATTTTTATTTGTTTGAATTAAATTTTTCTTGTAAGTATTAAATTTTGCTTGTAAGAATTAAATTTTTATTTGTAAGAATTAATTTTTTTTGTAAGTATTAAATTTTTGTTGTAAGAATTAATTTTTTTTTTAAGACTTAAATTTTTATTTGTAAGAATAAAATTTTTATTAGTTAGAATTAAATTTTTTTTGTAAGAATTAATTTTTTTTGTAAGAATTAAATTTTTATTTGTGAGAATTAAATTTTTATTAGTTAGAATTAATTTTTTTCGTAAGAATTAAATTTTTATTTGTAAGAATTAATTTTTTTTAGTAACAATTAAATGTTTTTGTAAAAATTAAATTTTTTTTGTTAGAATTAAATTTTTATTTGTAAGAATTAAATTTATTTTGTATGAATTAAATTTTTTCGTGTAAGAATTTAATTTTTTTGTTAGAATTAATTTTTTTGTAAGTATTATATTTTTTTTGTAAGAATTAATTTTTTTTTAAGAATTAAATTTTTATTTGTAACAATTAAATTTTTATTAGTTAGTATTAAATTTTTGTTGTAAGAATTAAATTTTTTTGTAAGAATTAAATTTTATTTTGTAAAAATTTAATTAATTTGTGTGAATTAAATTTTTTCGTGTAAGAATTAATTTTGTTTTTTGAGAAATAATTTTTTTTTGTAAAAATTTAATTATTTTGTATGAATTAAATTTTTCTTGTAAGAAATTAATTTTTTTTGCAAGAATTAAATTTTTGTTGTAAGAATTAATTTTTTTTTTAAGATTTAAATTTTTATTTGTAAGAATAAAATTTTTATTAGTTAGAATTAAATTTTTATTTGTAAGAATTAAATTTTTTTTGAAAGTATTACATTTTTTGGTAAGAATTAAATTTTTATTTGTTAGAATTGAATTTTTTTTGAAAGAATTAAATTTTTTTGGTAAGAATTAAATTTTTTTGGTAAGAATTAAATTTTTATTTGTCAGAATTAATTTATTTTGAGAAAAAATTTTCATCTTCAGAATTAATTTTTTTTCGATAGAATTAAATTTTTTTTGCAAGAATTAAAAATATTTTCGTTAGAATTTAATTTTTATTGTTAGAATTAAATTTCTTTTGTAAGAATTAATTTTTTTTTAGAAATCAATTTTTATTGGAAGAATTAAATTGGTTTTGTTAGAATTAATTTTTTTCTATAAGAATTAATTTTGATTTTTGAGAAATAATTTTGTTTTCTATGAGTATAATTATTTTGTAAGAATTAAATTTTTTCGTGTAAGAATTTAATTTCTTTGTAAGAATTAATTTTTTTTTGTAAGAATTAATTTTTTTTTTGTAAGAATTAAATTTTTTTGTAAGAATTAAATTTTTTTTGTAAGAATTAATTTTTTTTGTAAGAATTAAATTTTTTTTGTAAGAATTAAATTTTGTTTGTAAGAATTAATTTTTTTTGTAAGAATTCAATTTTTATTTGCAAGAATTAAATTTTTATTTGTTAGAATTAAATTTTTTTTTGAAAGAATTAAATTTTTATTTGCTAGAATTAAAATTTTTTTCGTAAGAATTTAATTTTTTTTGTTAGAATTAAATTTTTTATGTAATAATTAATTTTTTGTAAAAATAATTTTTTTTGGTAAGAATAAATTTTCATTTGTAAGAATTAAAATTTTTGTTATAATTATATTTTATTTGTAAGAATTAAATTTTTTTTGTAAGAATTAAATTTTTTTTGTAAGAATTAAATTTTCTTTGTAAGAATTAAATTTTTCATTGTAACATTTAAATTTTTTCGGGTGAGAAATTAATTTTTATGATCGAATTTATTTTTATTGTAAAATTTAAATTTTTTTTTTTTGAGAAATAGAATTTTATTTGTGAGATTTAAAATTTGTTTTGTAACAATTAAATTTTTTCGGTTAAGAATTTAATTTTTTTGTAAGAATTAATTTTTTTTTGTTCGAATTAATTTTTTTTGTAAAATTTAAATTTTTTTGTAAGATTTAATTTTTTTTTTGAGAAATAAATTTTTTTTGTAAGAATTAAATTGGTTTTGAAAGCATTAAATTTTTTTCTGTATGAATTAATTTTGTTTTTTGAGCATCAAATTTTTTTTGTAAGAATTAAAATTTTTTTGAAAGAATTAAATTTTTATTTGCAAGATTTAAATTTTTTTTTGTAACAATTAAATTTTTTTGTGTTAGAATTTAATTTTTTTGTAAGAATTATTTTTTTTTGTACAATTTAAATTTTTTTTGGAAGAATTAATTTTTTTTATAAGAATTAAATTTTTATTTGTTAGAATTAAATTATTTTTGGTATGAATTACATTTTTTCTGTAAGAATTAAATTTTTATTTGTAAGAATTAAATTTTTATTTGTTAGAATTAAATTTTTTTTTGAAAGTATTAAATTTTTTTTGTAAAAATTAAATTTTTTTTTGTAAGAATTAAATTTTTTTTGTAAGAATTAATTTTTTTTTGTAAGAATTAAATTTTTTTTGTAAGAATTAATTTTTTTTGGAAGAATTAATTTTTTTTGTAAGAATTAATTTTTTTTTGCAAGAATTAAATTTGTATTTGTAAGAATGAATTTTTTCGAGAAAAATTTTTTTTCGTTAGAATTAATTTTTTTTCGATAGAATAAAATTTTTTTGTAAGAATTAATTTTTTTTTTTTTGAGAAATGAAATTTTATTTGTAAGAATTAAAATTTCTCTTGTAACAATTAATTTTTTTCGGTTAAGAATTTAATTTTTTTGTAAGAATTAATTTTTTTTTGAGAAATAATTTTTTTTTGTAAGAATTAAATTGGTTTTGTAAGCATTAATTTTTTTTCTATAAGAATAAATTTTGTTTTTTGAGAAATAAATTTTTTCGTAAGAATTTAATTATTTTGTAAGAATTAAATTTTTTTTTGTAAGAATTTAATTTCTTTGTAAGAATTAATTTTTTTTGTAAAATTTAAATTTTTTTGTATGAATTAATTTTTTTTGGAAGAATTAATTTTTTTGTAAGAATTACATTTTTATTTGTTAGAATTAAATTTTTCTTGTAAGAATTAAATTTTTTTTGTAAGAATTAAATTTTTTGTGCAAGAATTAAAATTTTTTTCGTTAGAATTTTATTTTTTTTGTTAGAATTAAATTTTTTTTGTCAGAATTAATTTTTTTTATGAAATCAATTTTTATTGGAAGAATTAAATTGGTTTTGTTAGAATTAATTTTTTTCTATAAGAATTAATTTTGATTTTTGAGAAATAATTTTTTTTTCTAAGAATATAATTATTTTGTAAGAATTAAATTTTTTCGTGTAAGAATTTAATTTTTTCGTAAGAATTAATTTTTTTGTAAGAATTAATTTTTTTTGTATGAATTTAATTATTTTGTAAGAATTAAATTTTTATTGGATGAATTATATTTTTATTTGTAAAAATTTAATTATTTTGTATGAATTAAATTTTTCCAGTAAGAATTAATTTTTTTTTGTAAGAATTAAATTTTTTTGTTAGAATTAAATTTTTATTTGTGAGAATTAAAATTCGATTCCTAAGAAATATTTTTTTTTGTAAGAATTACATTTTTTTGTAAGAATTCAATTTTTATTTGCAAGAATTAAATTTTTATTTGTTAGAATTAAATTTTTTGTTGTATGAATTAAATTTTTATTTGTTAGAATTAAATTTTTTTTGTAAGAATTAAATTTTTTTTGTAAGAATTAAATTTTTTTGTAAGAATTAATTTTTTTTGGTAAGAATTAAATTTTTATGTTAGAATTAATTTTTTTTGGTAAGAATTAAATTTTTTTGGTAAGAATTAAATTTTTATTTGTAAGAACTAATTTATTTTGAGAAAAATATTTTTTCTTCAGAATTAATTTTTTTTTCGATTGAATTAATTTTTTTTTCGTTAGAATTACATTTTTTTTGTTAGAATTAAATGTTTTTTGTAAGAATTAATGTTTTTTGTGAAATAAATTTATTTTGCATGAATTAATTTGGTTTTGTAAGAAGTAAACTGTAAGTAAAATGTAAGAATTATATTTTTTTGTAAGTATTAAATTTTTTTTGTAAGAATTAAATTTTTTTTTGCAAGAACTACATTTTTTTTGTAAGAATAAATTTTTTTTTGTAAGAATTAACTTTTTTTGTTAGAATCAAATTTTTATTTGTGAGAATTAAAATTTTATTCCTAAGAAATAATTTTTTTTTGTAAGAATTAAATTTTTATTTGTAAGAATTAAATTTTTTTTGAAAGTATTACATTTTTTGGTAAGAATTAAATTTTTATTTGTTAGAATTGAATTTTTTTTGAAAGAATTAAATTTTTTTGGTAAGAATTAAATTTTTTTGGTAAGAATTAAATTTTTATTTGTCAGAATTAATTTATTTTGAGAAAAAATTTTCATCTTCAGAATTAATTTTTTTTCGATAGAATTAAATTTTTTTTGCAAGAATTAAAAATATTTTCGTTAGAATTTAATTTTTATTGTTAGAATTAAATTTCTTTTGTAAGAATTAATTTTTTTTTAGAAATCAATTTTTATTGGAAGAATTAAATTGGTTTTGTTAGAATTAATTTTTTTCTATAAGAATTAATTTTGATTTTTGAGAAATAATTTTGTTTTCTATGAGTATAATTATTATGTAAGAATTAAATTTTTTCGTGTAAGAATTTAATTTCTTTGTAAGAATTAATTTTTTTTTGTAAGAATTAATTTTTTTTTTGTAAGAATTAAATTTTTTTGTAAGAATTAAATTTTTTTTGTAAGAATTAATTTTTTTTGTAAGAATTAAATTTTTTTTGTAAGAATTAAATTTTGTTTGTAAGAATTAATTTTTTTTGTAAGAATTCAATTTTTATTTGCAAGAATTAAATTTTTATTTGTTAGAATTAAATTTTTTTTTGAAAGAATTAAATTTTTATTTGCTAGAATTAAAATTTTTTTCGTAAGAATTTAATTTTTTTTGTTAGAATTAAATTTTTTATGTAATAATTAATTTTTTGTAAAAATAATTTTTTTTGGTAAGAATAAATTTTCATTTGTAAGAATTAAAATTTTTGTTATAATTATATTTTATTTGTAAGAATTAAATTTTTTTTGTAAGAATTAAATTTTTTTTGTAAGAATTAAATTTTTTTTGTAAGAATTAAATTTTTCATTGTAACATTTAAATTTTTTCGGGTGAGAAATTAATTTTTTTGATCGAATTTATTTTTATTGTAAAATTTAAATTTTTTTTTTTTGAGAAATAGAATTTTATTTGTGAGATTTAAAATTTGTTTTGTAACAATTAAATTTTTTCGGTTAAGAATTTAATTTTTTTGTAAGAATTAATTTTTTTTTGTTCGAATTAATTTTTTTTGTAAAATTTAAAATTTTTTGTAAGATTTAATTTTTTTTTTGAGAAATAAATTTTTTTTGTAAGAATTAAATTGGTTTTGTAAGCATTAAATTTTTTTCTGTATGAATTAATTTTGTTTTTTGAGCATCAAATTTTTTTTGTAAGAATTAAAATTTTTTTGAAAGAATTAAATTTTTATTTGCAAGATTTAAATTTTTTTTTGTAACAATTAAATTTTTTTGTGTTAGAATTTAATTTTTTTGTAAGAATTATTTTTTTTTGTACAATTTAAATTTTTTTTGGAAGAATTAATTTTTTTTGTAAGAATTAAATTTTTTCTGTAAGAATTAATTTTGTTTTTCGAGAAATGAATTTTTTTTGTAAGAAATAAATTGGTTTTGTAAGCATTAAATTTTTTTCTGTAAGAATTAATTTTGTTTTTTTGAGAAATAATTTTTTTTTGTATGAATTTAATTATTTTGTAAGAATTGTTACGTATGTGGAATTTTCCCATACGCCGCTCTCAACCGTTTTTCGAGCTCGCGTCTGCGAAGGGAAAACGCCCTAAAATCCTTTTGCTTATCACACACCACTAATGGGGGTCGTGCTCTCGACCATCTGGTTGACGATCATGGGAACGGGAGTGACACGACGACGACCCCGAAGAATTTCCTTATATGGAGATTTCCAACTTATCCCCACTCATTTTTGGGACTATATAAACCCTTTGGTTTCTACCCTCTTTGGTTCAAAGCAGTACAGTCACGCGTAGAGTAACGTCGTGTCACGCTCGTACAGAGTTGGTTAAATCTAGTAAGATCGAGCTAAAGTCTCCGTCGGAATCATAGTTAACCTCATAGAATCCGCGAGTTCGGTTTATATTCTTTTTGGCTTCTCCGAATAACCACTCGTACGCCCCGCATCGCCAGTGCGTCAACACCGCGCAAATTAGTGGTAATTCATACACTTTTACTACACTATTTAATCGCGACACTTACATTTGTACAATAATTAGTTATTGAATACACGAATGGTGTTCACGTCTAAATTGAGTCAGATTCGTTAAAACCCATCTTTTACCCAGCGATCCTTATAATATTAGTAGCATATACCCACCGATACAACTTTACCGCTCGAGTTGTATCAAATATTAATTAAGAGTTACGAGGCAATACTAACATTTCCCGCGACTCCCTGATTTCACATCAGGGTCTTTCGCATCCATACCAAAAAAGGAATCTTCTCCAACCTAGTGGCTCCCCGATTTCGCATCGGGTTCGTCCAGGTTTAACCCTCCTGCGGCTCCCTGATTTCGCATCAGGTTCGTCCGTGAGTGACTCCATTCCTAGAGGCTCCCTGATTTCGCATCAGGTTCGTCCTCGTTTCCGATAATCCTGCGGCTCCCTGATTTCGCATCAGGTTCGTCCGCCCTCTAACTAACAAATTCATAAACCGTATTCCTTGGGAAATACCCCTCTCGCCGGCCTCTCACGTTGCCGCAGCCCCGGCTCGTAACAGAATTAAATTTTTTTTGTAAGAATTAAATTTTTTTTGTAGGAATTAAAATTTCTTTTGTAACAATTAAATTTTTTCGGTTAAGAATTTAATTTTTTTGTAAGAATTAATTTTTTTTGTTAGAATTAAATTTTATTTGTATGAATTAAATTTTTTTGTAAGAATTAAATTTTTTTTGTAAGAATTACATTTTTTTTGTAAGAATTAAATTTTTTTTGTTAGAATTAATTTTTTTTGTAACATTTAAATTTTTTCGGGAGAGAAATTAATTTTTTTGATCGAATTAATTTTTTTTGTAAAATTTAAATTTTTTTTTTTGAGAAATAGAATTTTATTTGTGAGAATTAAAATTTGTTTTGTAACAATTAAATTTTTTCGGTTAAGAATTTAATTTTTTTGTAAGAATTAATTTTTTTTTGTTCGAATTAATTTTTTTTTGTAAAATTTAAATTTTTTTGTAAGATTTAATTTTTTTTTTTGAGATATAAATTTTTTTTGTAAGAATTAAAATGGTTTTGTAAGCATTAAATTTTTTTCTGTATGAATTAATTTTGTTTTTTGAGCAACAAATTTTTTTTGTAAGAATTAATTTTTTTTTGGAAATCAATTTTTATTGCAAGAATTAAATTGGTTTTGTTAGAATTAATTTTTTTTCTGTAAGAATTAATTTTTTTTTGTAAGAATAAATTTTTTTGAGAAAAATTTTTTTCGTTAGAAATAATTTTTTTTGTTAGAATTAAATGTTTTTTGTAAGATTTAATTTTTTTTTTGAGAAATAATTTTTTTTTGTAAGAAATTAATTATTATATAAGAATTAAATTTTTATTTGTATGAATTAAATTTTTATTTGTTAGAATTATATTTATTTTTGTAAGAATTAAATTTTTATTTGATAGAATTAAATTTGTTTTGTAAGAATTAAATTTTTATTTGTAAGAATTCATTTTTTTTAGAAAAAATTTTTTTCGTTAGAATTAATTTTTTTTCGACAGAATTAATTTTTTTTCGACAGAATTAAATTTTTTTTGCAAGAATTAAATTTGTTTTCGTTATAATTAAATCTTTTTGTGAGAATTAAATGTTTTTTGTAAGAATTAATTTTTTTTTGAGAAATAATTTTTTTTGTAAGAATTAAATTTTTTTGTTAGAATTAAATTTTTATTTGTGAGAATTAAAATTTTATTCCTAAGAAATAATTTTTTTTGTAAGAATTAAATTTTAATTTCTAAGAAACAAATTTTTTTTTGTAACAATTAAATGTTTTCGTGTAATAATTTAATTTTCTTGCAATAATTAATTTTTTTTGTTAGAATTAAATGTTTTTTGTAAGATTTAATTTTTTTTTTGAGAAATGATTTTTTTTTAAGAATTAAAATGGTCTTGTAAGCATTAAATTTTTTTCTGTAAGAATTAATTTTTTTTTGTAAGAATTAATTTTTTTCTGTAAGAATTAAATTTTTTTGTTAGAATTAAATTTTTATTTGTGAGAATTAAAATTTTGTTCCTAAGAAAAAAATTTTTTTTGTAAGAATTAAATTTTTATTTGTTAGAATTAAATTTTTTTTGTAAGAATTAAATTTTTTTTGTAAGAATTAAAATTTTTTGTAAGAATTAAATTTTTTTGTAAGAATTCAATTTTTTTTGCAATAATTAAATTTTTTTGTAAGAATAAATTTTTTTTTGTAAGAATTAAATTTTTTTGTCAGAATCAAATTTTTATTTGTGAGAATTAAAATTTTATTCCTAAGAAATAATTTTTTTTTGTAAGAATTAAATTTTTATTTGTTAGAATTAAATTTTTTTTTGAAAGTATTACATTTTTTTGGTAAGAATTAAATTTTTATTTGTTAGAATTGAATTTTTTTTTGAAAGAATTAATTTTTTTTGGTAAGAATCAAATTTTTATTTGTCAGAATTAATTTATTTTGAGAAAAAATTTTCATCTTCAGAATTAATTTTTTTTTCGATAGAATTAAATTTTTTTTGCAAGAATTAAAAATTTTTTCGTTAGAATTTAATTTTTATTGTTAGAATTAAATTTTTTTTGTAAGAATTATTTTTTTTTTAGAAATCAATTTTTATTGGAAGAATTAAATTGGTTTTGTTAGAATTAATTGTTTTTCTATAAGAATTAATTTTGATTTTTGAGAAATAATTTTTTTTTCTAAGAGTATAATTATTTTGTAAGAATTAAATTTTTTCGTGTAAGAATTATTTTTTTTTGTAAAATTTAAATTCTAACTTAAATTGTAATTCTAACAAAAAAATTAATTCTAACGAAAAAAATTTATTTTTACAAATAATTTAATTTTTACAAAAAAAATTTAATACTTACAAAAAAAATATAATTCTGACAAAAAAAATTAATTCTTACAAAACCAAATTAATTCTTACAAAAAAAAATTATTCCTAAAAAAAAGTTAATTCTTACAAAAAAAATTTAATTCATACAAAAAAATTGAATTCTTATCAAAAATAATTTAATTCTAACAAATAAAAATTTAATTCTAATAAAAAAATGTAATTCTTACTAAAAATTTTAATCCTTACAAAATAATTAAATTCTTACAAAAAAAATTATTTCTCAAAAAATCAATTGAATTCTTACAAAAGAAATTAATTCTTCCAAAAAAAATTTAAATTTTCCAAAAAAAAATTATTTCTAACAAATAAAAATTTAATTCTTGCAAATAAAAATTGAATTCTTACAAAAGAAATTAATTCTTCCAAAAAAAATTTAAATTTTCAAAAAAAAAATTTTTCTAACAAAAAAATTAAACTCTTACACGAAAAAATTTAATTCATACAAAATAATTAAATTCTTACAAATAAAAATTATTTCTCAAAAAACAAAATTAATTCTTACAGAAAAAAATTTATTTCTCAAAAAAAAAATTAATTCTTACAAAAAAAATTAATTCTTACAAAACCAAATTAATTCTTACAAAAAAAAATTATTTCTCAAAAAAAATTTAATTCTAACAAAACCAATTTAATTCTTACAATAAAAATTTATTTCTCAAAAAAAATGAATTCTGACAAAAAAAATTTAATTCTAACAAAAGAAATTAAATTCTAACGAAAAAAAATTTAATTCTTACCAAAAAAATGTAATTCTAACCAAAAAATTTAATTCTTAGAAAAAAAAATTTAATTCTAACAAAAAAAAATTAATTCTAACCAATTAAAATTTAATTCTTACATAAAAAATTAATTCTTCAAAAAAAAATTGAAATTTTACCAAAAAAAATAATTCTTACAATGAAATTAAATTCTTACACGAAAAAATTTAATTCTTACAAAATAATTATATTCTTAGAAAAAAAAATTATTTCTCAAAAAACAAAATTGATTCTTACAGAAAAAAAATTAATTCTAACAAAACCAATTTAATTCTTCCAATAAAAATTGATTTCTAAAAAAAAAAATAATTCTCACAAGAAAAAATTAAGTCTAACAAAAAAAAATTAAATTCTTACGAAAAAAATTTTAATTCTGGCAAAAAAGAATTAATTCTATCGAAAAAAAAATTAATTCTGAAGAAAATTTTTTTTTCTAAAAATAAAGTATTTCTTACAAATAAAAATTTAATTCTTACCAAAAAAATTTAATTCCTACCAAAAAAATTTTATTCTTACAAAAAAAATTTAATTCTAACAAATAAAAATTTAATTCTGAACAAAAAAATGTAATACTTTCAAAAAAAAAATTAATTCTAACAAATAAAAATTTAATTCTAACAAAAAAAAATTATTTCTTAGGAATAAAATTTTAATTCTCACAAATAAAAATTGAATTCTAACAAAAAAATTGAATTCTTACAAAAAATTAATTCTTACAAGAAAATTAAATTATTACACGAAAACATTTAATTGTTAGAAAAAAAATTTAAATCTTACAAATAATAATTTAATTCTTTCAAAAAAATTTTAATTCTTACTGAAAAGATTTAATTCTTTCAAAAAAAAATTTAATTCTAACAAATAAAAATTTATTTCTCAAAAAAAAATTAATTCTTCGAAAAAAAATTTAATTCTAACAAATAAAAATTTAATTCTTACAAAAGAAATTAATTCTTCCATAAAAAATTTAAATTTTACAAAAAAATTTATTCTTACAAAGAAATTAAATTCTTACACTAAAAAATTTAATTCTTACAAAATAATTATATTCTTAGAAAAAAAAATTATTTCTCAAAAAACAAAATTAATTCTTACAAAAAATTTTAAATTTTACAAAAAAAATTAATTCGAACAAAAAAATTAATTTCTTACAAGAAAAATTAATTCTTACAAGAAAATAAAATTATTACACGAAAACATTTAATTGTTACAAAAAAAAATTATTTCTAACAAATAAAAATTTAATTCTTGCAAATAAAAATTGAATTCTTACAAAAGAAATTTAATTCTTACAAAAAAAATTTAATTCTTACAAAAAAAATTTAATTCTTACAAAAACATTTAATTGTTACTAAAAAAAAATAATTCTTACAAATAAAAATTTAATTCTTACAAAAAAAAATTAATTCTAACAAATAAAAATTTAATTCCTACAAAAAAATTAATTCTTACAAAAAATTTAATTCTTACAAATAAATTTAATTCTAAAAAAAAATTTAATTCTTACAAAAAAAATTTAATTCTTACAAAAAAAAATTAATTCTGTCACGTCCCGGGTGGAGGTCTTTGGGGAGAATGACATAGGGGAATTAATTGGGGCCCAGGCGCGAATCTTAAATCCAGCACACTGATGGTAAAAGGAGGTTAGGCGTGAATGTTAAATTCAACACACTGGTGGTAAAGGAGGTTTTAGGCGTGAATGTTAAATCCAACACACTGGTGGTAAAGGAGGTTTTAGGCGTGAATGTTAAATCCAACACACTGGTGGTAAAGGAGGTTTTAGGCGTGAATGTTAAATCCAACACACTGGGGAGACACCCGTTAGAGCACTTGCTTTGGTTTGTCTCGGTAATAGGATTTACCGTTGTTTATGGTAAAAGACACACGTAATAACTCTGCGAAACTTGACTAGTCATACGGTTAATCGAAACCTATACGAAAGTAAGTTAGTAAACACCGCGGTGCTTTCCGCGGTCGTTGCCCGTAATCAGCTGTTCCGGCAGCCTGTTTGGATTTCGGGATCTTCGTAGCCGAAGGATTGACACAATAATATGAAAAGTGATAGAAAGTAGAACTGTTTATTCAGTTTAAAGCACTGGTAATACGTGACGCGTTAGTCAGTAGCACATTATGGTTATATCAATGGTTATTACAATGAAATATGATTATGAATATGAGGTACAATTATATAAGCCAAGCATAGAACTAAGTAAAGCATAAAGATTTGCTCCGCTAGCAATATGAACAATGAGCGTTAGCAATAATATGAATAAGAAAAGTAGTAAGAATAGTAATACACAATATGAGCGCAATAAGCGTTAATATGCAATAATATGAAACAATGAGAATAAGAATAATTGATAATGATGATGGTGATACACAGTGGTATTAAAGATAATTATAATCGCTTACAATTCTTGAAGATTGACGGTTTTTGAATTTAGGTTAAATAATACTTTGTAGAGAGCTTCCTTTCGCCGAAGGGTATTTCGTTGAAAAGCAAGCTTCCTTTCGCCGAAGGATATTTCGTTGAAAGAGAGCTTCTGTCTCGGAGCCCTTGTATTTATATGATTTTACAAGGGGTTGCGGGGTGTTCGCACGGTATGGACTTTGATCCGTTTATGTAATATTTTACGGTATGAAGGGGGGTGCGCAGTATGCACCTTGGTCTAATTATAAACATGTGTCACGATACTTTTCGGGGTTTTTGTAGGGACCAAAGGTTGGTCTATATTTGGACTCGCGGTTTTTCTTCCAGGGTTTTTATACACGTGATTTCGAAATGCTCAACTCCTCGAATGGAATTTGGGTGTTTTAATAGGAAAGGGGTGGTAGTGGCTTTGACTTCTTTGGTCATGCAGAGGGTATGAGACGTGGTCTCGATTTAAGAGATTTGTGGGGCGAGGGACTTGTTTAGATTCGATAGGAGGGAAGAGTTTGTGCCGCGTTGGGCGAATAGGTGGGGAAGATTTAATGGTTGACCGTCTTGAGATGGGGACCGCTAAGGTACATCGCCAAGGCGGTCGGGGTCATTGGAAAGGGGTAAGAATTGAGGTTTGGGGAAGATTTGAGTGGAGTTGTAGATTGATCTATGATTGAATTTAAATAACTGCGCGCGAAAAAGACGTGGGCCGTCACAGTAAGAATTATTTTTTTTGTGTAAAATTAAATTTTTTTTGTAAGAATTAATTTTTTTTGAAAAAAAATTTTTTTCGTTAGAATTATTTTTTTTTCGATATAATTAAATTTTTTTTGCAAGAATTAAATTTTTTTTCTTTAGAATTAAATTTTTTTTGTTAGAATTAAATTTTATTTGTAAGAATTAAATTTTTTTTGTAAGAATTAAATTGTTTTTGTAAGAATTAAATTTTTTTGTAAGAATTAATTTTTTTTTTAGAAATAATTTTTTTTTGTATGAATTAATTTGGTTTTGTAAGAATTAAATTTTTTTCTGTAAGAATTAATTTTGTTTCTTCAGAAATAATTTTTTTTGTAAGAATATAATTATTTTGTATGAATTAAAATTTTTCGTGTAAGAATTTAATTTTTTTGTTAGAATTAATATTTTTTTGTAAAATTTAAATTTTTTTGGAAGAATTAATTTCTTTTTTAAGAATTCAATTTTTATTTGCAAGAATTAAATTTTCATTTGTTAGAATTAAATTTTTTTTTGTAAGAATTAAATTTTTATTTGATAGAATTAATTTTTTTTTGTAAGAATTAATTTTTTTTGTAAGAATTAAATTTTTTTTGAAAGAATTAAATTTTTAATTGTTTGGATTAAATTTTTTTTTTAAGAATTATTTTTTTTTGTAAGAATTAAATTGGTTTTGTTAGAATTAAATTTTTGTCTTTAAGAATTAATTTTGTTTTTTGTAAGAATTTAATTATTTTGTAAGAATTAAATTTTTTTTTGTAAGAATTTAATTATTTTGTAAGAATTAAATTTTTTTGTAAGAATTAAACCTCTTTTGTAAGAATTAAAATTTTTTGTAAGAATTAAATCTCTTTTGTAAGAATTAAATTTTTTGGTAAGAATTAAATTTTTATTTGTTTGAATTAAATTTTTCTTGTAAGAATTAAATTTTGCTTGTAAGAATTAAATTTTTATTTGTAAGAATTAATTTTTTTTGTAAGTATTAAATTTTTATTGTAAGAATTAAATTTTTTTTTAAGAATTAAATTTTTATTTGTAAGAATAAAATTTTTATTAGTTAGAATTAAATTTTTTTTGTAAGAATTAAATTTTTTTGTCAGAATTAAATTTTGATTTGTAAGAATTAAATTTTTATTTGTTTGAATTAAATTTTTTTTTGTAAGAATTAATTTTTTTTTGTAAGAATTAAATTTTTCTTGCTAGAATTAAATTGTTTTTGTAAGAATGAATTTTTTTTTGAGAAATAATTTTTTTTTGTAAGAATTAAATTTTTTGTTAGAGTTATTGAGGTTTTAATAGTAATAGTATATATATAAAATATGCTTTACAGCTACAATCCTTCTCTACAACGATCGACTAACGATTACTACACATAAGATCGTAACGTGACAAGCGACCGACGCGCCGCCGGCGACCGCCAGAACGCAACCGCTTCTCGCACATGCGCGCGAACTGCAAACACTTATCTCCAACTTTTTTTTGTAAGATTTAAATTTTTTTTTAAGAATTAAATTTTTATTAGTTAGAATTAAATTTTTTTTCTAAGAATTAAATTTTTTTGTTAGAATTAAATTTTATTTTGTAAAAATTTAATTATTTTGTGTGAATTAAATTTTTTCGTGTAAGAATTATATTTTTATTTGTAAGAATTAAATTTTTTCGTGTAAGAATTTAATTTTATTGTAAGAATTAAATTTTATTTTGTAAAAATTTAATTATTTTGTGTGAATTAAATTTTTTCGTGTAAGAATTATATTTTTATTTGTAAGAATTAAATTTTTTCGTGTAAGAATTTAATTTTATTGTAAGAATTAAATTTTATTTTGTAAAAATTTAATTATTTTGTGTGAATTAAATTTTTTCGTGTAAGAATTATATTTTTATTTGTAAGAATTACATTTTTTCGGGTAAGAATTTAATTTTATTGTAAGAAATATTTTTTTTGTGTACAATTAAATTTTTTTTGTAAGAATTAATTTTTTTTGAGAAAAAATTTTTTTCGTTAGAATTATTTTTTTTTCGATATAATTAAATTTTTTTTGCAAGAATTAAATTTTTTTTCTTTTGAATTAAATTTTTTTTGTTAGAATTAAATTTTTTTTGCAAGAATTAAATTTTTTCGTGTAAGAATTTAATTTTTTTGTAAGAATTAAATTTTTATTTGTAAGAATTAAATTTTTATTTGTTAGAATTAAATTTTTTTTGTAAGAATTAAATTTTTTTAGTAAGAATTAAATTTTTTTGTAAGAATTAATTTTTTAGTTGTAAGAATTAATTTTTTTTCTTTAGAATTAATTTTTTTTCTTCATAGAATTAAATTTTTTTTGCATGAATTAAAATTTTTTTCGTTAGAATTTTATTTTTTTGTTAGAATTAATTTTTTTTGTCAGAATTAATTTTTTTTTGAGATGTCACGTCCCGGGTGAGGTTTTTTTTGGGAACGGTGACTATGGGGAAGGAGAAAGCCAGGCGCGAATCTAACATCCGTCACACTGTGGGTTCGAGAGGAGGATCAGGCGTGAATCTGTCATCCAGCACTCTGAAGGTTTTAAGGGACGGTCAGGCGTGAATCTGTCATCCAGCACTCTGAAGGTTTTTAAGGGAAAGCCAGGCGCGAATCTATCATCCAGCACACTGTGGGTTTTGAGGGAAAGCCAGGCGTGAATCTGTCATCCAGCACACTGTGGGTTTTGAGGGAAAGTCAGGCGCGAATCTATCATCCGTCACACTGAGGGTTTGGAAGGAATATCAGGCGTGAATCTGTCATCCAGCACACTGTGGGTTTTGAGGGAAAGTCAGGCGCGAATCTATCATCCGTCACACTGAGGGTTTGAAAGGAATATCAGGCGTGAATCTGTCATCCAGCACTCTGAAGGTTCTGAGGGAAAGTCAGGCGCGAATCTATCATCCGTCACACTAATCGACCAGGGAAGGTTGTAAAGCAAATTGGTACTGAAGGAACACCCGTTAGCACTTTTGTTTTGTTTTGGTTTGATAATAGGATTTACCGTTGCATTCGTACAAAAGAAACCATACTTAGTTTTCCTAAGAATAGCACGGTTCATGCAGCAGTGTGTTTGTAAATACTGGGAGAGCTCTCGCGAATCAGCTGTTGCGGCAGCTTGGTTTCGTTGGAAAGCCTTATGACTCGAGGATACACACAATAATTCGAGACACGATTGATAACAAAGCGGTTTATTAGCCTTGTTAGAGTGGTTTTAACAATGCGTGGGAAGATTTTGTATTCACACGCGCAACATTTATAATATGAGTTATGAATATGAATGGCGATATATATATAATAAGCATAAATGAAAGAATATAATAGTAAGTAAGCAATAAGCATAAATGAAAGAATATAAAAGTAAGTAAGCAATAAGCATAAGTGAAAGTAAATAATGATAAGCTATAAGCGTTGACGAATAATAATATGGTATGGGGTGATATGCACTATAATAATGGTATATAATAATGACTTACAGTAGTTGCCGTAAAGCACTGATTTGAATTATTTAACACTTGTTTTATCGATACTCCTATCTATTCGACTGTCTGTTGACAAAAGAGCTCTTTGGGCTCTCGATCCTTTGTATTTATATGATCTTCCAGGAGTACTGCGGGGGTACGCGCGGTAAAGACCTTGACAGATTTCGGAAACAAGACGCAGTAGATTTTGGGGGTTTTTGTAACGGTATGGTTATTAATAGATGTGTTTATGTCACGTACGCCAAATGCGTCGTAATTACAATCACGTGTTGATCACGTTTGTACATTTGCGTCGCAGTAACATTTCTAGGGTTTTTGCATGGGGCTTTGAAGCGAAATACTCAACCCATTTGGTGGAGTTTAGGAGGTCGTATAGGAATGGGGTAAACGGTGTATTGACTTCTGTGGTCATAGTAAGGGCGTGAGACGTAGTCTCGATTTGGAAGAGGGTTTTAAGGATGAGGGATTTGTTTAACGTAGATTTGGAAGGGAGTGGTCATGCCTCATATGGCGAATAGGCGAAGGAGTTGTGTAACGATCATCTCGCGATGGGGATCTCTAAGATACATCATCGAGGTGGCGTTTTGTATAGGTCATCTTGTGTTGGGGACCGCTAAGGTACAACATCAAGGTGATCGGCGATTAGGAATCTGGATTGACCGTTTAGAGATAGGGACCACTAAGGTGTATCGTCCAAACGATCGGTTGGGTGAGGGAGTAGGGTATGACTTGAGATTGAAGGTTTTTGGTGGATTGTGGATGGATTTGTGAGGAAGTGGTGTTAAAATACCGCGTGAAAAATAGTGGGACGTCACAGAGAAATAAATTTTTATTGTAAGAATTAAATTGGTTTTGTTAGAATTAAATTTTTTCCTGTTAGAAATAATTTTGTTTTTTGAGAAATAATTTTTTTTTGTAAAAATTTAATTATTTTGTATGAATTAAATTTTTTCTTGTAAGAATTTAATTTTTTTGTAAGAATTAAATTTTTAATTGTTTGGATTAAATTTTTTTTGTAAGAATTAAATTTTTTTTGTAAGAATTAAATTGGTTTTGTTAGAATTAAAGTTTTGTCTTTAAGAATTAATTTTGTTTTTTGTAAGAATTTAATTATTTTGTAAGAATTAAATTTTTGTTGTAAGAATTTAATTATTTTGTAAGAATTAAATCTCTTTTGTTAGAATTAATTTTTTTTTGTAAGAATTAAATTTTTTTAGTAAGAATTAAATTTTTTTGTAAGAATTAATTTTTTAGTTGTAAGAATTAATTTTTTTTCTATAGAATTAATTTTTTTTCTTCATAGAATTAAATTTTTTTTGCATGAATTAAAAATTTTTTCGTTAGAATTTTATTTTTTTTTGTTAGAATTAAATTTTTTTTGTAAGAATTAATTTTTTTTGTTAGAATTAAATTTTTATTTGAATGAATTAAATTTTTTTGGTAAGAATTAAATTTTTTTTTGTAAGAATTAAATTTTTTTTGTAAGAATTAAAATTTTCTTGCAAGAATTAAATTGTTTTTGTAAGAATTAATTTTTTTTTGAGAAATAATTTTTTTTTGTAAGAATTAAATTTTTTGTTAGAATTATTGAGGTTTTAATAGTAATAGTATATATATAAAATATGCTTTACAGCTACAATCCTTCTCTACAACGATCGACTAACGATTACTACACATAAGATCGTAACGTGACAAGCGACCGACGCGCCGCCAGCAACCGCCAAAACGCAACCGCTTCTCGCACATGCGCGCGAACTGCAAACACTTATCTCCAACATTTTTTTTGTAAGAATTAAATTTTTTTTTAAGAATTAAATTTTTATTTCTAAGAATTAAATTTTTATTAGTTAGAATTAATTTTTTTCGTAAGAATTAAATTTTTATTTGTAAGAATTAATTTTTTTTTAGTAACAATCAAATGTTTTTGTAAGAATTAATTTTTTTTTGTTAGAATTAATTTTTTATTTGTAAGAATTAAATTTTTATTTGTAAGAATTAATTTTTTTTTAGTAACAATTAAATGTTTTTGTAAAAATTAAATTTTTTTTGTTAGAATTAAATTTTTATTTGTAAGAATTAAATGTATTTTGTATGAATTAAATTTTTTCGTGTAAGAATTTAATTTTTTTGTTAGAATTAATTTTTTTTGTAAGTATTAAATTTTTTTTGTAAGAACTAATTTTTTTTTAAGAATTAAATTTTTATTTGTAAGAATTAAATTTTTATTAGTTAGAATTAAATTTTTATTGTAAGAATTAAATTTTTTTGTTAGAATTAAATTTTATTTTGTAAAAATTTAATTATTTTGTGTGAATTAAATTTTTTCGTTAAGAATTATATTTTTATTTGTAAGAATTAAATTTTTTCGTGTAAGAATTTAATTTTATTGTAAGAATTAAATTTTATTTTGTAAAAATTTAATTATTTTGTGTGAATTAAATTTTTTCGTGTAAGAATTATATTTTTATTTGTAAGAATTAAATTTTTTTGAGAAAAAATTTTTTTCGTTAGAATTAATTTTTTCTCGATAGAATTAATCTAGAGACGCGGTTGCGTCTCGACGCCAAGTACAGGAAAGACACCCTGTATATGTCGACTGTCGCTACCGCTATCATTTACTCGTCGCCGGGCTATTCCAACCTAACCTGAAACTTATTTCATTAATATCTCATGACGCCTGCAATATTTTCTAAATTTAAAGGCATTTTTCTTATGTAAACCGCATATAAGCTTTCGAATAAGACCAAATTTCAATAAAATCTGTCCACGCATGACAGAGATATCATAATATCGTCTCGTGGATCTGTCAGAAACGGTAAGATTTTCATCTCCAGGCCAAAATTTCGTCAACATAATACGTATATGCGTTACACGCACACCTTCAGCCAAAAGAAACTAGTGTATGTTTCGTTTATATGCGTTTTATTATGCGTTACACGCACACCTTCAGCTATTCAGCCAAAAGAAACTAGTGTATGTTTTTCTTCTCCAAGCCAAAATTTCGTCAATAATACGTATATACGCGTTACACGCACACCTTCAGCCAAAAGAAACTAGTGTATGTATGATCGGCGTCCGCCATTGTACATTATAACCTACAAGTGTCATCGCTTTATAACCTACCGAGTGTCAATCCGTCATAACCTGCCAAGTGTCAAATAAGGTAAGTTGTCCAAATTTGAAATGTCACGAGTTTTTACACTACATGGGAGACTGAATGATTGTCTCAATTAACAAGGTGGGTCACCAAAATGTTTTAATAGATTTTTTACGTAGACTCGCAGACTTGGAAGTTGTCCGGAGAAGGTTCGACAAAGAAGTATCTTCTTTCGCATAAGTTTCTGGAAATTTATACCATGCATGTACAAAATAATATATTGTAGCAAAAAATTGCATTGCATTTAAATTGCCAGATACTTGTATTTTTTGTATATACCAGCAATTTAGAGTTTTTATGTAAAGCTTATTATATTATAGAAATGAAGGGGACGCACAGGACTTCGATAAAAATGAAGGGGACGCACAGGCTTGGATAGTAGAATTGAAGGGGACGCACAGGCTTGGATGGATAGAAATGAAGAGAATGCACAGGAATTTCTCAGTCTAGAGGAGTAAGACTCTTTTATTCGACTCTATGAACCACATATTTATTTATTTCTTTGATCGGTACCTGTAGGCACCCGTTATTTAATTTTAGAATACCTGGAATTGAATTTAAAGGGTCGCGGTAAAATTTTTCATTTTCGTATAATTTTAAAGCTTCCATATACGCTTATTAAGCATCTGTAAGTATTCTGTCTCTGAAACGAGACTAATTACTTTATTATACATAGTTTTGTGTTGTAAGCTACTTCACTGCATTTCAGAGTCGCCCAAAGTTGAAGAAGAACTTCCACCAGAACCCGAGAAACCAGTATTCAGTGATGCAGAGCTGACTACGTTAGTTAGTATACTATAGTAATATACTTAGATTACTGAGCGTTCTTGACCTGGCGATTTCTGCGATTGCACGATTTTAGTTATACCATTTTAGATATCCACTAAGTATACGTGGTCGCAAGATATGTATACGACGCACGAGACAAATGCATCAGGAATCGAATGCTTTGCCATAGAAATGTTTACTCGGTTAATCATAATTACTGATTTCAGTATAATTCGTATTAACTCGACTACTCTTACTGGACTATATTAAAACATCACGTAATAGTTCATACACTTAATTTGATAAAATCATCGATAGGCTGACCTCTATGGCGCGACATTCAATATCCTGCTATAATCTTTCCTCCGGCCCAGTTAAGTTTCTGCTTGAATATATTTACAGGTACAATATGTGAAAGATTTAACGATATTTCCTTCCCCCGGCAATAAACATTGGAACGAAAATTGTAGCGGAAAAATACGAGAATATTTTGAAGATCCGTCCCACGAGGTGCTGAGCATATTTCACAAGGAAAATAAATTGACCGCCACTTTGAACGTCCCGGATTGCGCGCCTAAGGGGTTCGTGTACTTTTTACGATCCCCGTGGCAAATTTACACCAAGGAGAATTTTTTTACCACAGTTTTATTCGGAAGTATTACTAACAGTGTTCCGAGATCTGTCCTAAAATTTATGGAGAATATATACGCACCGAGCGTGCTCCGTACCGATGGGTACACGTCGTGTATCCGTTTCGAAAATTTGAAAATTTGTACGATCACTGCAATTCTTATTAATGTCTTTTGCAATTGGATTTCTACAAAGTTACAAAACTAAGATTACCATGTCCATTATTGGCCACTTTATTACAATCTCAATTTTCCATTCATAACGAGCAGTTATAAAAAACGAAGTATTTTCGAATCTACACGAATTTGTAATACGCTTGTCCGAGGAGGTGTACAAGCCGATAAATTTAACTACGCTATACGTGCCGAAGGAGAGACAACTTGATACATTTCTGGAACCGCCGAGTAGAGCCGACTGTTACTTGCTGGGAGAAAATCCGAAGACCTTCGTCTCCGAAGAGAACGAGGAAAAGCGGAATTTAATCGGTAGATTGGATAAAATAGCTTGGTCGTGGATCAGACAGATGGATGAAGCAACGAGGGTTGCGACGGCTGGCAACAGAATTCAGAATGTACAGGGCGAAATGGATTACTGGAATGCGAAACGTTAGTTTCTCCGCGTAGCGAACGATTTCCTTTTGTCTCGATTATGAAACGCTTGTTGCTTTCAGATTCGAATTTGAATTATTTACATGCTCAGCTTCTCAATCCGGAAGTCCGATCGATCATCGACACACTCAGAAGCTTGCGTTCTCCCAGCGTAAACAAATTCGAAGTACTGGCCCAGCGTATTGCGACGAGGCTGGAAGAGTCGTCGTCGAATTTGACGCACCTGTATATTTTATGTCGCCGAAAAACTTTCGAACGGTACAGTCTGGGGTCACGAAATGTACCTCAGCTCATTATGCCTGGCTAAACGCGGGATCATCTTTGTAAAAAGAAGTGAGATCCCCATAAAAATCTTTCAAAAAGTAAAAAAAGTTACGCCAAGTACATGAATTATCTTTGTAAAAAGAAGTGAGATCCCCATAAAAAACTTTCAAAAAGTAAAAAAATCACAAAAAATAAAAGATAATAATATAAATCACAAAAAAATAGAAGAAAATATATAATATTACAAAAAATAGAAGATAATAATATAAATCCCCCCAAAAATAGAAGAAAATATACAATATAAAAAAAGATGTGAAATCAAAATGAGCTGCAAGTACATAAAGGTGCTTTCCAACTGCACTTTAGATGACACAACTACATATGCACAGCTAAAATTCCATTACTCATAATGGCTATTTATACAAAGAAAAAATGTATTAAATAATATTAAGCAGATATATTTTTATACAAATAAATATTTTAATACGAATAAATATTTGAATTATTATAAATATTTATAAATAATTAAATTTATTTGTTAGAATTAAATTTTTATTTGTGAGAATTAAAATTTTATTCCTAAGAAATAATTTTTTTTTGTAAGAATTAAATTTTTTTTTGTTAGAATTAAATTTTTTTTGTCAGAATTATTTTTGTTTTGTTAGAATTCTATTTTTATTTGAAGGAATTAAATTTATATTTGTAAGAATTAATTTTTTTTGAGAAAATTTTTTTTTTCGTTAGAATGAATTAATTTTACGATAGAATTAAATTTTTTTGCAAGAATTAAAAATTTTTTCGTTAGAATTTAATTTTTTTTGTAAGAATTAAATTGGTTTTGTAAGCATTAAATTTTTTTCTGTAAGAATTAATTTTGTTTTTTGAGAAATAAATTTTTTTTGTAAGAATTAAATTTTTATTTGTTAGAAATAATTTTTTTTTTTGTAAGAATTACATTTTTTGTAACAATTACATTTTTTTTAAGAATTAAATTTTTATTTGTATGAATTAAAATTTTTGTTGGAATTAAATTTTATTTGTAAGAATTAAATTTTTTTTTGTAAGAATTAAAATTTTTTGTAAGAATTAATTTTTTTTTGTAAGAATTGATTTTTTTTTTGTAAGAATTAAATCTCTTTTGTAAGAATTAAATTTTTTTGGTAAGAATTAAATTTTTATTTGTTTGAATTAAATTTTTCTTGTAAGAATTAAATTTTGCTTGTAAGAATTAAATTTTTATTTGTAAGAATTAAAATTTTTTGTTAGAATTAAATTTTTATTTGTAAGAATTAAATTTTTATTTGTTTGAATTAAATTTTTTTTGTAAGAATTAAATTTTTTTTGTAAGAATTAAATTTTTCTTGCAAGAATTAAATTGTTTTTGTAAGAATTAATTTTTTTTTGAGAAATAAATTTTTTTTGTAAGAATTAAATTTTTTGTTAGAGTTATTGAGGTTTTAATAGTAATAGTATATATATAAAATATGCTTTACAGCTACAATCCTTCTCTACAACGATCGACTAACGATTACTACACATAAGATCGTAACGTGACAAGCGACCGACGCGCCGCCAGCGACCGCCAAAACGCAACCGCTTCTCGCACATGCGCGCGAACTGCAAACACTTATCTCCAAAATTTTTTTTGTAAGAATTAAATTTTTATTAGTTAGAATTAATTTTTTTCGTAAGAATTAAATTTTTATTTGTAAGAATTACATTTTTATTTGTATGAATTATTTTTTTTTTTAGTAACAATTAAATGTTTTTGTAAAAATTAAATTTTTTTGTTAGAATTAAATTTTTTTGTAAGAATTAAACCTCTTTTGTAAGAATTAAATTTTTTTGTAAGAATTAAATCTCTTTTGTAAGAATTAAATTTTTTTGGTAAGAATTAAAATTTTTTTGCAAGAATTAAAATTTTTTCGTTAGTATTTAATTTATTTGTGAGAAACAAATTTTTTTTGTCAGAATTAATTTTTTTTTTAGAAATAAATTTTTATTGTAAGAATTAAATTGTTTTTGAAAGAATTTAATTATTTTGTATGAAATAAATTTTTTTTGTAAGAATTAAATTTTTTTTATAAGAATTAAATTTTTTTTGTCAGAATTAAATTTTTTTTATAAGAATTAAATTTTTATTTGTTAGATTTAAATTCTTTCTGGTAAGAATTAAATTTTTTTTGTAGGAATTAATTTTTTTTGTAAGAATTAAATTTTTATTTGTAAGAATTAATTTTTTTGAGAAAATTTTTTTTCGTTAGAATTAATTTTTTTTCGATAGAATTAAATTTTTTTTGCAAGAATTAAATTTTTTTTCGTTAGAATTCATTTTTTCTTTGTTAGAATTAAATGTTTTTTGTAAGAATTAATTTTTTTTTGAGAAATAATTTTTTTTTGTAAGAATTAATATGGTTTTGTAAGAATTAATTTTTTTTTGTTAGAATTATATTTTTTTGTAAGTATTAAATTTTTTTATAAAAATTAAATTTTTATTTGTAAGAATAAATTTTTTTCATTAGAATTAAATGTTTTTGTAAGATTTAATTTTTTTTCGAGAAATAAATTTTTTTTGTAAGATTTAATTTTTTTTTGAAAAATAATTTTTTTTTTGTAAGAATTAAATTGGTTTTGTAAGCATTAAATTTTTTTCTGTAAGAATTAATTTTGTTTTTTGAGAAATAAATTTTTTCGTAAGAATTAATTATTTTGTAAGAATTAATTTTTTTTGTAAGAATTAATTTTTTTTGTACGAATTAAATTTTTATTTGTAAGAATTAATTTTTTTGAGAAAATTTTTTTTTCGTTAGAATTAATTTTTTTTCGATAGAATTAAATTTTTTTTGCAAGAATTAATTTTTTTTTCGTTAGAATTAATTTTTTTTTGTTAGAATTCAATGTTTTTTGTAAGAATTAATTTTTTTTGAGAAATAAATTTTTTTTGTAAGAATTAATTTGGTTTTGTAAGAATTAATTTTTTTTTGGAAGAATTAATTTTTTTGTAAGAATTACATTTTTATTTGTTAGAATTAAATGTTTTTTGTAAGATTTAATTTTTTTTTTGAGAAATGAACTTTTTTTGTAAGAATTGAATTGGTTGTGTTAGCATTAAATTTTTTTCTGTAAGAATTAATATTGTCGTTTTGAGAAATAACTTTTTTTTGTAAGAATTTAATTATTTTGTAAGAATTAAATTTTTTTTGTAAGAATTATATTTTTATTTGTAAGAATTAAATTTTTTCGTGTAAGAATTTATTTTTTTGTAAGAATTAAATTTTATTTTGTAAAAATTTAATTATTTTGTATGAATTAAATTTTTTCGTGTAAGAATTTAATTTTTTTGTAAGAATTAAATTTTTATTTGTAAGAATTAAATTTTTTTTGTAAGAATTAAAATTTTTTGTAAGAATTAAATTTTTTTATAAGAATTAATTTTTTTGTAAGAATTAAATTTTTTTGTTAGAATTAAATTTTTATTTGTGAGAATTAAAATTTTCTTCCTAAGAAATAATTTTTTTCGATAGAATTAATTTTTTTTTGCAAGAATTAAAATTTTTTTCGTTAGAATTTAATTTTTTTTGTTAGAATTAAATTTTTTTGTAAGAATTAATTTTTTTTTGTAAGAATTAAATTTTTTTTGTAAGAATTAAATTTTTTTTGTAAGAATTAATTTTTTTGTAAGAATTAAATTTTTTTGTTAGAATTAAATTTTTATTTGTGAGAATTAAAATTTTATTCCTAAGAAATAATTTTTTTTTGTAAGAATTAAATTTTTATTTGTTAGAATTAAATTTTTTTTTGTAATTATTAAATTTTTTTTGCAAGAATTAAAATTTTTTTCGTTAGAATGTAATTTTTTTTGTTAGAATTAAATTTTTTTTCGAAGAATTAATTTTTTTTTGAGAAATAAATTTTTATTGTAAGAATTAAATTGGTTTTGTTAGAATTAAATTTTTTCTGTAAGAATTAATTTTGTTTTTTGAGAAATAATTTTTATTTGTTAGAATTAATTTTTTTTTTGTAAGAGTTGAATTTTGTGTTTGTAAGAATTAATTTTTTTTTGTAAGAATTAATTTTTTTTTGTAAGGATTAATTTTTTTTTGTATGAATTAAATTTTTTTTGTAAGAATTAATTTTTTTTGTAAGAATTAAATTTTTTTGTTAGAATTAAATTTTTATTTGTGAGAATTAAAATTTTATTCCTAAGAAATAATTTTTTTTTGTAAAAATAAAATTTTTTTGGTAAGAATAAATTTTTATATGTAAGAATTAAATTTTTTTTTGTAAGAATTAAATTTTTTTGTTAGAATTAAATTTTTATTTGTGAGAATTAAAATTTTATTCCTAAGAAATAATTTTTTTTTGTAAGAATTAAATTTTTATTTGTTAGAATTAAATTTTTTTTTGTAAGAATTAAATTTTTTTGGTAAGAATTAAATTTTTTTGGTAAGAATTAAATTTTTATTTCTAAAAATTAATTTATTTTGAGAAAAATATTTTTTCTTCAGAATTAATTTTTATTTCGATAGAATTTATTTTTTTTTGCAAGAATAAAAATTTTTTTCGTTAGAATTTAATTTTTTTGTTAAAATTAAATTTTATTTTGTAAGAATTAATTTTTTTTTAGAGAAATAAATTTTTTTTTGGGAGAATTAATTTTTTTTTATATGAAATAAATTTTTATTTATAAGAATTAAATTTTTATTGGTTAGAAATAAATTTTTTTTTGTAAGAATTACATTTTTTGTAACAATTACATTTTTTGTAAGAATTAAATTTTTATTTGTAAGAATTAAAATTTTTGTTAGGATTCAATTTTATTTGTAAGAATTAATTTTTTTTTGTAAGAATTAAAATTTTTTGTAAGAATTAATTTTTTTCTGTAAGAATTAATTTTGTTTTTTGAGAAATATTTTTTTTGTTAGAATTTAATTAATTTGTATGAATTAAATTTTTTCGTGTAAGAATTTAATTTTTTTGTAAGAATTACATTTTTATTTGTAAGAATTAAATTTTTATTTGTTAGAATTAAATTTTTTTTGTAAGAATTACATTTTTTTTGTAAGAATTAAATTTTTTTTGTAAGAATTAATTTTTTTTGTAAGAACTAAATTTTTTTTTGAGAAAAAAATTTTTTCGTTAGAAATTTTTTTTTTGTTAGTATTAAATGATTTTTGTAAGATTTAATTTTGTTTTTTGAGAAATAATTTTTTTTGTAAGCATTTAATTATTTTGAAAGAATTACATTTTTTCTGAAAGAATTAAATTTATTTTGGAAGAATTAATTTCTTTTGTAAGAATTCAATTTTTATTTGCATGAATTAAATTTTTTTGTCAGAATTAATTTTTTTTTGAGAAATAAATTTTTATTGTAAGAATTAAATTGGTTTTGTTAGAAATAAGTTTTTTTTGGAAGAATTAGTTTCCTTTGTAAGAATTCAATTTTTATTTGCAAGAATTAAATATTTATTTGTAAGAATTAAATTTTTTTTTTGTAAGAATTAAATTTTTATTTGATAGAATTAATTTTTTTTGTAAGAATTAAATTTTTATCTGTAAGAATTAATTTTTTAGCTGTAGGAATTAAATTGTTATCTGTAAGAATTAAATTTGTTTTGTAAGAACTAATTTATTTTGAGAAAAAAATTTTTTCTTCAGAATTAATTTTTTTTTCGATTGAATTAATTTTTTTTTGCAAGAATTAAAATTTTTTCGATACAATTTAATTTTTTTTGTTAGAATTATATTTTTTTTGTTAGAATTAATTTTTTTTTAGAAATCAATTTTTATTGGAGGAATTAAATTGGTTTTGTTAGAATTAATTTTTTTTCTGTAGGAATTAATTTTGTTTTTTGAGAAATAATTTTTTTTTGTAAGAATATAATTATTTTTTAAGAATTAAATTTTTTGTGTACAAATTTAATTTCTTTGTAAGAATTAATTTTTTTTTGTAAAATTTAAATTTTTTTTGGAAGAATTAATTTTTTTTGTGAAATAAATTTATTTTGCATGAATTAATTTGGTTTTGTAAGAATTAAATTTTTTTTGTAAGAATTAAATATTTTTTGTAAGAATTAAATTTTTTTTGAAAGAATTCAATTTTTTTGTAAGAATTCAATTTTTATTTGTAAGAATTAAATTTTTTTTGTAAGAATTCAATTTTTTTGTAAGAATTCAATTTTTTTGTAAGAATTAAATTTTTTTTTGTAAGAATTAATTTTTTTTTGTAAGAATTAATTTTTTTATTTGTAAGAATTAAAGTTTTTCGTGTAAGAATTTAATTTTTTTGTCAGAATTAAATTTTTTTGGTTGGAATTAAATTTTTTTAGTAAGAATTATTTTTTTTTTGTAAGAATTAAATTGTTTTTTTAAGAATTATTTTTTTTTGAGAAATAATTTTTTTTGTTAGAATTAAACTTTTTTCTGTAAGAATTAATTTTGTTTCTTGAGAAATAATTTTTTTTTGTAAGAATTTAATTATTTTGTATGAATTAAATTTTTATTTGTAAGAATTAAATTTTTTCGTGTAAGAATTAAATTTTTTCGTGTAAGAATTAAATTTTTTCGTGTAAGAATTAAATTTATTTGGTAAGAATTAAATTTATATTTGTAAAAATTAATTTTTTTGAGAAAATTTTTTTTTTCGTTAGAATGAATTTATTTTTCGATAGAATTAAATTTTGCAAGAATTAAAATTTTTTTGTAAGAATTAAAATTTTTTTGTAAGAATTAAATTTTTATTTGTTATTATTAAATTTTTTCGTGTAAGAATTTAATTTTATTGTAAGAATTATTTTTTTTGTGTAAAATTAAATTTTTTTTTGTAAGAATTAATTTTTTTTGAGAAATTTTTATTTTCGTTGCAATTAATTTTTTTTCGATAGAATTAATTTTTTGTGCAAGAATTAAATTTTTATTTGTAAAAATAAATTTTTTTTTAGATAAATTTTTTTTCGTTACCATTAATTTTTTTTCGATAGAGTTAATTTTTTTTTGCAAGAAATAAATTTTTTTTGTAACAATTTAATTTTTTTGGTAAGAATTCAATTTTTTTGGTAAGAATTAAATTTTTATTTGTAAGAATTAATTCATATTGAGAAAAAAAAAATTTCTTCCGAATTAATTTTTTTTCGATAGAATTAATTTTTTTGCAAGAAATAAATTTTTTTTCGTTAGAATTTAATTTTTTTTGTTAGAATTAAATTTTTTTGTAAGAATTATTTTTTTTTTAGAAATCATTTTTATTGGAGGAATTAAATTGGTTTTGTTAGAATTAATTTTTTTTCTGTAAGAATTAATTTTGTGTTTTGAGGAATAATATTTTTTTCTAAGAAAATAATTATTTTGTAAGAATTAAATTTTTTCGTGCAAGAATTTAATTTCTTTGTAAGAATTAACTTTTTGTGTTAAATTTAAAATTTTTTGGAAGAATTAATTTTTTTTCGATAGAATTAATTTTTTTTCGATAGAATTAATTTTTTGTGCAAGAATTAAATTTTTATTTGTAAGAATAAATTTATTTTGAGAAAATTTTTTTTTCGTTAGAATTAATTTTTTTTTGATAGAATTAATTTTTTTTTGCAAGAATTAAATTTTTTTTCTTTAGAATTAAAATTTTTAATTGTAAGAATTAAATTTTTTCGTGTAAGAATTTAATTTTTTTTGCAAGAATAAAATTTTTGTTGTAAGAATTAAATTTTTTTTGTAAGAATTAAATTTTTTTTGTAAGAATTAAATTTTTTTTGTAAGAATTCTTTTTTTTTGTAAAATCTAAATTTTTTTGGAAGAATTATTTTTTTTTTTGTAAGAATTAAATTTTTTCTGTAAGAATTAATTTTGTTTTTTGAGAAATAATTTTTTTTTGTTAGAATTTAATTATTTTGTATGAATTAAATTTTTTTTGTAAGAATTATATTTTTATTTGTAAGAATTAAATTTTTTCGTGTACGAATTTAATTTTTTTGTAAGAATTAAATTTTATTTAGTAAAATTTAATTATTTTGTATGAATTAAATTTTTTTTGCAAGAATTAAAAATTTTTTCGTTAGAATATAATTTTTATTGTTAGAATTAAATTTTTTTTGTAAGATTTAATTTTTTTTTAGAAATCAATTTTTACTGGAAGAATTAAATTGGTTTTGTTAGAATTAATTTTTTTCTATAAGAATTAATTTTGATTTTTGAGAAATAATTTTTTTTTCTAAGAATATAATTATTTTGTAAGAATTAAATTTTTTCGTGTAAGAATTTAATTTTTTTGTAAGAATTAATTTTTTTTGTAAAATTAAAATTTTATTTGTAACCATTAAAATTTTATTAGTTAGAATTAAATTTTTTTTGTAAGAATTAAATTTTTTTCGTAAGAATTAAAAAGTTTTATTTGATTGAATTAAATTTTTCTTGAAAGAATTAAATTTTTATTTGTAAGAAATAAAATTTTTTTTGTAACAATTAAATGTTTTCGTATAATAATTTAATTTTTTTGTAAGAATTAATTTTTTTTGTAAAATTTAAATTTTATTTTTATTAATTTTTTTTTAGAAATAATTAATTTTTTGTAGGAATAATTTTTTTTGGGTAGGAATAAATTTTTATTTGTAAGAATTAAATTTTTTTTATAAGAATTAAATTTTTATTTGTTAGAATTAAATTTTTTTTGTATGAATTTAATTATTTTGTAAGAATTAAATTTTTTTTGCAAGAATTATATTTTTATTTGTAAGAATTAATTTTGTTTTTTGAGAAATAATTTTTTTTGTAAGAATTTAATTATTTTGTATGAATTAAATTTTTTTTGTAAGAATTAAATTTTTTTTATAAGAATTAAATTTTTATTTGTTAGAATTAAATTTTTTTTTGAAAGAATTAAATTTTTTTTGTAAGAATTATATTTTTATTTGTAAGAATTAAATTTTTTCGTGTACGAATTGAATTTTTTTGGAAGAATTAAATTTTACTCAGTAAAAATTTAATTATTTTGTATGAATTAAATTTTTTTTGCAAGAATTAAAAATTTTTTCGTTAGAATTTAATTTTTATTGTTAGAATTAAATTTTTTTGTAAGATTTAATTTTTTTTTAGAAATAAATTTTTACTGGAAGAATTAAATTAGTTTTGTTAGAATTAATTTTTTTCTATAAGAATTAATTTTGATTTTTGAGAAATAATTTTTTTTTCTAAGAATATAATTATTTTGTAAGAATTAAATTTTTTCGTGTAAGAATTTAATTTTTTTGTAAGAATTAATTTTTTTGTAAGAATTAATTTTTTTTGTATGAATTTAATTATTTTGTAAGAATTAAATTTTTATTGGATGAATTATATTTTTATTTGCAAAAATTTAATTATTTTGTATGAATTAAATTTTTCCAGTAAGAATTAATTTTTTTTTTTTAAGAATTAAATTTTTTTGTTAGAATTATATTTTTATTTGTGAGAATTAAAATTCTATTCCTAAGAAATATTTTTTTTTGTAAGAATTAAATTTTTTTGTAAGAATTAAATTTTTTTGCACGAATTAATTTTTTTGAGAAATAAATTTTTTTTTGGAAGAATTAAATTTTTTTTTGTAAGAATTAATTTTTTTTTGTAAGAATTTAATTTTTTTGTAAGAATTCTTTTTTTTTGTAAAATTTAAATTTTTTTTGGAAGAATTAAAATTTTATTTGTAAGAATTAAATTTTATTTTGTAAAAATTTAATTATTTTGTATGAATTAAATTTTTTCGTGTAAGAACGTAATTTTTTTGTTAGAATTAAATTTTTTTTGTATGAATTAAATTTTTTTTGTAAAATTTAAATTTTTTTGCATAAATTAATTTTATTTTTAAGAAATAAATTTTTTATTCTAAGAATTAAAATTTTTTTGTAAGAATTAATTTTTTTTTTGAGAAATAAAATTTTATTTGTAAGAATTAAAATTTCTTTTGTAACAATGAAATTTTTTCGGTTAAGAATTTAATTTTTTTGGAAGAATTAATTTTTTTTGTAAGAATTAATTTTATTCCTAAGAAATAATTTTTTTTTGTAAGAATTAAATTTTTATTTGTTAGAATTATATTTTTTATTGAAAGTATTACATTTTTTTGGTAAGAATTAAATTTTCATTTGTTAGAAATAAATTATTTTTTGTAAGAATTAAATTTTTTTGGTAAGAATTAAATTTTTTTTGTAAGAATTAAATTTTTATTTGTTAGAATTGAATTTTTTTTTGTAAGAATTAAATTTTTTTGGTAAGAATTAAATTTTCATTTGTTAGAAATAATTTTTTTTTTGTAAGAATTAAATTTTTTTGGTAAGAATTAAATTTTTTTGGGTAAGAATAAATTTTTATTTGTAAGAATTAAAATTTTTGTTAGAATTATATTTTATTTGTAAGAATTATTTTTTTTTGTAAGAATTAAATTTTTTTTGTAAGAATTATATTTTTTTTTGTAAGAATTAAATTTTTTTTGTAAGAATTAAATTTTTTTTGTAAGAATTAATTTTTTTTGGAAGAATTAATTTTTTTTGTAAGAATTAATTTTTTTTGCAAGAATTAAATTTGTATTTGTAAGAATTAATTTTTTCGAGAAAAATTTTTTTTCGTTAGAATTAATTTTTTTTCGATAGAATTAAATTTTTTTGTAAGAATTAATTTTTTTTTTGAGAAATGAAATTTTATTTGTAAGAATTAAAATTTCTCTTGTAACAATTAATTTTTTTCGGTTAAGAATTTAATTTTTTTGTAAGAATTAATTTTTTTTGTCAGAATTAATTTTTTTTTTGTAAGATTTAATTTTTTTTTGAGAAATAATTTTTTTTTGTAAGAATTAAATTGGTTTTGTAAGCATTAATTTTTTTTCTATAAGTATAAATTTTGTTTTTTGAGAAATAAATTTTTTCGTAAGAATTTAATTATTTTGTAAGAATTAAATTTTTTTTTGTAAGAATTTAATTTCTTTGTAAGAATTAATTTTTTTTGTAAAATTTAAATTTTTTTGGAAGAACTAATTTTTTTGTAAGAATTAAATTTTTATTTGTTAGAATTAAATGTTTTTTGTAAGATTTAATTTTTTTTTTGAAAAATGAACTTTTTTCGTAAGAATTGAATTGGTTGTGTTAGCATTAAATTTTTTTCTGTAAGAATTAATATTGTTTTTTTGAGAAATAATTTTTTTTTGTAAGAATTTAATTATTTTGTAAGAATTAAATTTTTTTGTAAGAATTATATTTTTATTTGTAAGAATTAAATTTTTTCATGTAAGAATTTAATTTTTTTGTAAGAATTAAATTTTATTTTGTAAAAATTTAATTATTTTGTATGAATTAAATTTTTTCGTGAAAGAATTAAATTTTTTTAGTAATTAATAAAATTTTTTTAAAGATTTAAATTTTTTTGTTAGAATTAAATTTTTATTTGTGAGAATTAAAATTTTATTCCTAAGGAATAAATTTGTTTTGTGAGAATTAAATTTTTTTTGTAAGAATTAAATTTTTTCGTGTAAGAATTTAATTTTTTTGTAAGAATTAATTTTTTTTGGAAGAATTAATTTTTCTTGTAAGAATTAATTTTTTTTTGCAAGAATTAAATTTTTATTTGTAAGAATTAATTTTTTCGAGAAAAATTTTTTTTCGTTAGAATTCATTTTTTTTGATAGAATTAAATTTTTTTGTAAGAATTAAATTTTTTTTGTAAGAATTAAATTTGTTTTGTATGAATTAAAATTTTTTGTAAGAATTCAATTTTTTTTATAAGAATTTAAATTTTTGTTAGAATTAAATTTTATTTGTAAGAAATAATTTTTTTTTGTAAGAATTAAATTTTTTTGGTAAGAATTAAATTTTTTTTGTAAGAATTAAATTTTTATTTGTTAGAATTGAATTTTTTTTTGTAAGAATTAAATTTTTTTGGTAAGAATTAAATTTTCATTTGTTAGAAATAAATTTTTTTTTGCAAGAATTAAATTTTTTTGGTAAGAATTAAATTTTTTTGGGTAAGAATAATTTTTATTTGTAAGAATTAAAATTTTTGTTAGAATTATATTTTATTTGTAAGAATTATTTTTTTTTTGTAAGAATTAAATTTTTTTTGTAAGAATTAAACTTATTTTGTAAGAATTAAATTTTTTTTGTAAGAATTAAATTTTTTTTGTAAGAATTAATATTTTTTGGAAGAATTAATTTTTCTTGTAAGAATTAATTTTTTTTTGCAAGAATTAAATTTTTATTTGTAAGAATTAATTTTTTCGAGAAAAATTTTTTTTCGTTAGTATTAATTTTTTTTGATAGAATTAAATTTTTTTGTAAGAATTAATGATTTTTTTTTGAGAAATAAAATTTTATTTGTAAGAATTAAAATTTCTCTTGTAACAATTAATTTTTTTCGGTTAAGAATTTAATTTTTTTGTAAGAATTAATTTTTTTTGTAAGAATTAATTTTATTTTAAGAATTAAATTTTTTTGTTAGAATTAAATTTTTATTTGTGAGAATTAAAATTTTATTCCTAAGGAATAAATTTGTTTTGTGAGAATTAAATTTTTTTTGTAAGAATTAAATTTTTTCGTGTAAGAATTTAATTTTTTTGTAAGAATTAATTTTTTTTGGAAGAATTAATTTTTTTGTAAGAATTAAATTTTTATTTGTTAGAATTAAATTTTTCTTGTAAGAATTAAATTTTTTTGTAAGAATTAAATTTGTTTTATATGAATTTAATTTCTTTGTAAGAATTAATTTTTTTTGTAAAATTTAAATTTTTTTTTGGAAGAATTAATTTTTTTTGTAAGAATTAAATTTTTTTTTGTATGAATTAATTTTTTCTTGTAAGAATTAAATTTATTTTGTTAGAATTTATTTTGGTTTTTGAGAAATAATTTTTTTTTGTATGCATTTAATTATTTTGTAAGAATTACATTTTTTCTGTAAGAATTAAATTTTTATTTGTAAGAATTAATTTTGTTTTTTGAGAAATAATTTTCTTTTCTAAGAATATAATTATTTTGTAAGAATTAAATTTTTTCGTGTAAGAATTTAATTTTGTTGTAAGAATTAAATTTTATTTTGTAAAAATTTAATTTTTTTGTAAGAATTAAATTTTTTTGTTAGAATTAAATTTTTATTTGTTAGAATTAAATTTTTATTTGTGAGAATTATTTTTTTTTGTAAGAATTAAAATTTTTGTTAGAATTCAATTTTATTTGTAAGAATTAATTTTTTTTTGTAAGAATTAAATTTTTTTTGTAAGTATTAAATTTTTTTTGGTAAGAATTTAATTTTATTGTAAGAATTAATTTTTTTGTGTAAAATTAAAATTTCTTTGTGAGAATTAATTTTTTTTGAGAAAAAATTTTTTTCGTTAGGATTAATTTTTTTTCGATAGAATTTATTTTTTGTGCAAGAATTAAATTTTTATTTGTAAGAATAAATTTTTTTTGAGAAAATTTTTTTTTCGTTAGAATTAATTTTTTTTCGATAGAGTTAAATTTTTTTGCAAGAATTAAATTTTTTTGAGAAATAATTTTTTTTTGTAAGAATTAATTTGATTTTGTAAGATTTAAAAATTTCTGTAAGAATTAATTTTGTTTTTTGAGAAATAATTTTTTTGTAAGAACTAAATTTTTATTTGTTAGAATTAAATTTTTTTGTAAGAATTAATTTTTTTTGTAAGAATTAAATTGTTTTGTTAGAATTAAATTTTTATTTGTGAGAATTAATTTTTTTTGTAAGAATTAAATTTTTTTGTTAGAATCAAATTTTTATTTGTGAGAATTAAATTTTTTTTCGTTAGAATTAAATTTTTTTTGTTAGAATTAAATGTTTTTTGTAAGAATTAATTTTTTTTTGTGAAATAAATTTATTTTGCATGAATTAATTTGGTTTTGAAAGAATTAAACTTTTTTTGTAAGAATTATATTTTTTTTGTAAGTATTAAATTTTCTTGTAAAAATTAAATTTTTTTGTAAGAATTTAATTTTATTGTAAGAATTATTTTTTTTGTGTAAAATTAAAATTTTTTTTGTGAGAATTAATTTTCTTTGAGAAAAAATTTTTTTCGTTAGAATTAATTTTTTTTCGATAGAATTTTTTTTTGTGCAAGAATTAAATTTTTTTTGAGAAAATTTTTTTTTCGTTAGAATTAATTTTTTTTCGATAGAGTTAAATTTTTTTGCAAGAATTAAAATTTTTTGAGAAATAATTTTTTTTTGTAAGAATTAATTTGATTTTGTAAGATTTAAAAATTTCTGTAAGAATTAATTTTGTTTCTTGAGAAATAATTTTTTTGTAAGAACTAAAGTTTTATTTGTTAGAATTAAATTTTTTTGTAAGAATTAATTTTTTTTGTAAGAATTAAATTCTTTTGGTAGAATTAAATTTTTATTTGTGAGAATTAATTTTTTTTGTAAGAATTAAATTTTTTCGTGTAAGAATTTAATTTTTTTGTAAGAATTAATTTTTTTTGTAAAATTAAAATTTTATTTGTAACCATTAAAATTTTATTAGTTAGAATTAAATTTTTTTTGTAAGAATTAAATTTTTTTCGTAAGAATTAAAAAGTTTTATTTGATTGAATTAAATTTTTCTTGAAAGAATTAAATTTTTATTTGTAAGAAATAAAAATTTTTTTGTAACAATTAAATGTTTTCGTATAATAATTTAATTTTTTTGTAAGAATTAATTTTTTTTGTAAAATTTAAATTTTATTTTTATTAATTTTTTTTTAGAAATAATTAATTTTTTGTAGGAATAATTTTTTTTGGGTAGGAATAAATTTTTATTTGTAAGAATTAAATTTTTTTTATAAGAATTAAATTTTTATTTGTTAGAATTAAATTTTTTTTGTATGAATTTAATTATTTTGTAAGAATTAAATTTTTTTTGCAAGAATTATATTTTTATTTGTAAGAATTAATTTTGTTTTTTGAGAAATAATTTTTTTTGTAAGAATTTAATTATTTTGTATGAATTAAATTTTTTTTGTAAGAATTAAATTTTTTTTATAAGAATTAAATTTTTATTTGTTAGAATTAAATTTTTTTTTGAAAGAATTAAATTTTTTTTGTAAGAATTATATTTTTATTTGTAAGAATTAAATTTTTTCGTGTACGAATTTAATTTTTTTGGAAGAATTAAATTTTACTCAGTAAAAATTTAATTATTTTGTATGAATTAAATTTTTTTTGCAAGAATTAAAAATTTTTTCGTTAGAATTTAATTTTTATTGTTAGAATTAAATTTTTTTGTAAGATTTAATTTTTTTTTAGAAATAAATTTTTACTGGAAGAATTAAATTAGTTTTGTTAGAATTAATTTTTTTCTATAAGAATTAATTTTGATTTTTGAGAAATAATTTTTTTTTCTAAGAATATAATTATTTTGTAAGAATTAAATTTTTTCGTGTAAGAATTTAATTTTTTTGTAAGAATTAATTTTTTTGTAAGAATTAATTTTTTTTGTATGAATTTAATTATTTTGTAAGAATTAAATTTTTATTGGATGAATTATATTTTTATTTGCAAAAATTTAATTATTTTGTATGAATTAAATTTTTCCAGTAAGAATTAATTTTTTTTTTTTAAGAATTAAATTTTTTTGTTAGAATTATATTTTTATTTGTGAGAATTAAAATTCTATTCCTAAGAAATATTTTTTTTTGTAAGAATTAAATTTTTTTGTAAGAATTAAATTTTTTTGCACGAATTAATTTTTTTGAGAAATAAATTTTTTTTTGGAAGAATTAAATTTTTTTTTGTAAGAATTAAATTTTTTTTGTAAGAATTTAATTTTTTTGTAAGAATTCTTTTTTTTGTAAAATTTAAATTTTTTTTGGAAGAATTAAAATTTTATTTGTAAGAATTAAATTTTATTTTGTAAAAATTTAATTATTTTGTATGAATTAAATTTTTTCGTGTAAGAACGTAATTTTTTTGTTAGAATTAAATTTTTTTTGTGTGAATTAAATTTTTTTTGTAAAATTTAAATTTTTTTGCATAAATTAATTTTATTTTTAAGAAATAAATTTTTTATTCTAAGAATTAAAATTTTTTTGTAAGAATTAATTTTTTTTTTGAGAAATAAAATTTTATTTGTAAGAATTAAAATTTCTTTTGTAACAATGAAATTTTTTCGGTTAAGAATTTAATTTTTTTGGAAGAATTAATTTTTTTTGTAAGAATTAATTTTATTCCTAAGAAATAATTTTTTTTTGTAAGAATTAAATTTTTATTTGTTAGAATTAAATTTTTTTTGTAAGAATTACATTTTTTTTGTAAGAATTAAATTTTTTTGTAATAATTAATTTTTTTGTAAAAATAAATTTTTTTGGTAAGAATTAAATTGTTTTGTAAGAATTAAATTTGTTTTGTATGAATTAAAATTTTTTGTAAGAATTCAATTTTTTTTGTAAGAATTTAAATTTTTGTTAGAATTAAATTTTATTTGTAAGAAATAATTTTTTTTTGTAAGAATTAAATTTTTTTGGTAAGAATTAAATTTTTTTTGTAAGAATTAAATTTTTATTTGTTAGAATTGAATTTTTTTTTGTAAGAATTAAATTTTTTTGGTAAGAATTAAATTTTCATTTGTTAGAAATAAATTTTTTTTTGCAAGAATTAAATTTTTTTGGTAAGAATTAAATTTTTTTGGGTAAGAATAATTTTTATTTGTAAGAATTAAAATTTTTGTTAGAATTATATTTTATTTGTAAGAATTATTTTTTTTTTGTAAGAATTAAATTTTTTTTTGTAAGAATTAAACTTATTTTGTAAGAATTAAATTTTTTTTGTAAGAATTAAATTTTTTTTGTAAGAATTAATATTTTTTGGAAGAATTAATTTTTCTTGTAAGAATTAATTTTTTTTTGCAAGAATAAAATTTTTATTTGTAAGAATTAATTTTTTCGAGAAAAATTTTTTTTCTTTAGTATTAATTTTTTTTGATAGAATTAAATTTTTTTGTAAGAATTAATGATTTTTTTTTGAGAAATAAAATTTTATTTGTAAGAATTAAAATTTCTCTTGTAACAATTAATTTTTTTCGGTTAAGAATTTAATTTTTTTGTAAGAATTAATTTTTTTTGTAAGAATTAATTTTATTTTAAGAATTAAATTTTTTTGTTAGAATTAAATTTTTATTTGTGAGAATTAAAATTTTATTCCTAAGGAATAAATTTGTTTTGTGAGAATTAAATTTTTTTTGTAAGAATTAAATTTTTTCGTGTAAGAATTTAATTTTTTTGTAAGAATTAATTTTTTTTGGAAGAATTAATTTTTTTGTAAGAATTAAATTTTTATTTGTTAGAATTAAATTTTTCTTGTAAGAATTAATTTTTTTTTGTAAGAATTAAATTTGTTTTGTATGAATTAAAATTTTTTGTAGGAATTCAATTTTTTTTGTAAGAATTTAAATTTTTGGTAGAATTAAATTTTATTTGTAAGAAATAATTTTTTTTTGTAGGAATTAAATTTTTTTGGTAAGAATTAAATTTTTTTTGTAAGAATTAAATTTTTATTTGTTAGAATTGAATTTTTTTTTTTAAAGAATTAAATTTATTTGGTAAGAATTAAATTTTCATTTGTTAGAAATAATTTTTTTTTTGCAAGAATTAAATTTTTTTGGTAAGAATTAAATTTTTTTTGTAAGAATTAAATTTTTTTTGTAAGAATTAATATTTTTTGGAAGAATTAATTTTTCTTGTAAGAATTAATTTTTTTTTGCAAGAATTAAATTTTTATTTGTAAGAACTAATTTTTTCGAGAAAAATTTTTTTTCGTTAGAATTAATTTTTTTTGATAGAATTAAATTTTTTTGTAAGAATTAATTTTTTTTTTTGAGAAATAAAATTTTATTTGTAAGAATTAAAATTTCTCTTGTAACAATTAATTTTTTTCGGTTAAGAATTTAATTTTTTTGTAAGAATTAATTTTTTTTGTAAGAATTAATTTTTTTTTTAAGAATTAAATTTTTTTGTTAGAATTAAATTTTTATTTGTGAGAATTAAAATTTTATTCCTAAGGAATAAATTTGTTTTGTGAGAATTAAATTTTTTTTGTAAGAATTAAATTTTTTCGTGTAAGAATTTAATTTATTTGTAAGAATTAATTTTGTTTTTTGAGAAATAATTTTCTTTTCTAAGAATATAATTATTTTGTAAGAATTAAATTTTTTCGTGTAAGAATTTAATTTTGTTGTAAGAATTAAATTTTATTTTGTAAAAATTTAATTTTTTTGTAAGAATTAAATTTTTTTGTTAGAATTAAATTTTTATTTGTTAGAATTAAATTTTTATTTGTGAGAATTATTTTTTTTTGTAAGAATTAAAATTTTTGTTAGAATTCAATTTTATTTGTAAGAATTAATTTTTTTTTGTAAGAATTAAATTTTTTTTGTAAGTATTAAATTTTTTTTGGTAAGAATTTAATTTTATTGTAAGAATTAATTTTTTTGTGTAAAATTAAAATTTCTTTGTGAGAATTAATTTTTTTTGAGAAAAAATTTTTTTCGTTAGGATTAATTTTTTTTCGATAGAATTTATTTTTTGTGCAAGAATTAAATTTTTATTTGTAAGAATAAATTTTTTTTGAGAAAATTTTTTTTTCGTTAGAATTAATTTTTTTTCGATAGAGTTAAATTTTTTTGCAAGAATTAAATTTTTTTGAGAAATAATTTTTTTTTGTAAGAATTAATTTGATTTTGTAAGATTTAAAAATTTCTGTAAGAATTAATTTTGTTTTTTGAGAAATAATTTTTTTGTAAGAACTAAATTTTTATTTGTTAGAATTAAATTTTTTTGTAAGAATTAATTTTTTTTGTAAGAATTAAATTTTTTTGTTAGAATTAAATTTTTATTTGTGAGAATTAATTTTTTTTGTAAGAATTAAATTTTTTTGTTAGAATTAAATTTTTATTTGTGAGAATTAAATTTTTTTTCGTTAGAATTAAATTTTTTTTGTTAGAATTAAATGTTTTTTGTAAGAATTAATTTTTTTTTGTGAAATAAATTTATTTTGCATGAATTAATTTGGTTTTGTAAGAATTAAACTTTTTTTGTAAGAATTATATTTTTTTTGTAAGTATTAAATTTTTTTGTAAAAATTAAATTTTTTTGTAAGAATTTAATTTTATTGTAAGAATTAATTTTTTTGTGTAAAATTAAAATTTTTTTTGTGAGAATTAATTTTCTTTGAGAAAAAATTTTTTTCGTTAGAATTAATTTTTTTTCGATAGAATTTTTTTTTGTGCAAGAATTAAATTTTTTTTGAGAAAATTTTTTTTTCGTTAGAATTAATTTTTTTTCGATAGAGTTAAATTTTTTTGCAAGAATTAAAATTTTTTGAGAAATAATTTTTTTTTGTAAGAATTAATTTGATTTTGTAAGATTTAAAAATTTCTGTAAGAATTAATTTTGTTTCTTGAGAAATAATTTTTTTGTAAGAACTAAAGTTTTATTTGTTAGAATTAAATTTTTTTGTAAGAATTAATTTTTTTTGTAAGAATTAAATTCTTTTGGTAGAATTAAATTTTTATTTGTGAGAATTAATTTTTTTTGTAAGAATTAAATTTATTTGTTAGAATTAAATTTTTATTTGTGAGAATTAAATTTTTTTTCGTTAGAATTAAATTTTTTTTGTTAGAATTAAATGTTTATTGTAAGAATTATTTTTTTTTGGTGAAATAAATTTATTTTGCATGAATTAATTTGGTTTTGTAAGAATTAAACTTTTTTTGTAAGAATTCTATTATTTTGTAAGTATTAAATTTTTTTGTAAAAATTAAATTTTTTTGTAAGAATTTAATTGTATTGTAAGAATTAATTTTTTTGTGTAAAATTAAAATTTTTTTTGTGAGAATTAATTTTCTTTGAGAACAAATTTTTTTCGTTAGAATTAATTTTATTTCGATAGAATTTATTTTTTGTGCAAGAATTAAATTTTTTTTGAGAAAATTTTTTTTTCGTTAGAATTAATTTTTTTTCGATAGAGTTAAATTTTTTTGCAAGAATTAAAATTTTTTGAGAAATAATTTTTTTTTGTAAGAATTAATTTGATTTTGTAAGATTTAAAAATTTCTGTAAGAATTAATTTTGTTTCTTGAGAAATAATTTTTTTGTAAGAACTAAAGTTTTATTTGTTAGAATTAAATTTTTTTGTAAGAATTAATTTTTTTTGTAAGAATTAAATTTTTTTGGTAGAATTAAATTTTTATTTGTGAGAATTAATTTTTTTTGTAAGAATTAAATTTATTTGTTAGAATTAAATTTTTATTTGTGAGAATTAAATTTTTTTTCGTTAGAATTAATTTTTTTTTGTTAGAATTAAATGTTTATTGTAAGAATTATTTTTTTTTGGTGAAATAAATTTATTTTGCATGAATTAATTTGGTTTTGTGAGAATTAAACTTTTTTTGTAAGAATTCTATTATTTTGTAAGTATTAAATTTTTTTGTAAAAATTAAATTTTTTTGTAAGAATTTAATTTTATTGTAAGAATTAATTTTTTTGTGTAAAATTAAAATTTTTTTTGTGAGAATTAATTTTCTTTGAGAACAAATTTTTTTCGTTAGAATTAATTTTATTTCGATAGAATTTATTTTTTGTGCAAGAATTAAATTTTTATTTGTAAGAATAAATTTTTTTGAGAAAATATTTTTTTCGTTAGAATTAATTTTTTTTTTCGATAGCGTTAAATTTTTTTGCAAGGTTTAAATTTTTTTGAGAAATAATTTTTTTTTGTAGGAATTAATTTGATTTTGTAAGATTTAAATTTTTTCTGTAAGAATTAATTTTGTTTCTTGAGAAATAATTTTTTTTGTAAGAATTAAATTTTTATTTGTTAGAATTAAATTTTTTTTGTAAGCATTAAATTTTTTTTGTAAGAATTAAATTGTTTTTGTAATAATTAAATTTTTTTGTAAGAATTAAATTTTTTTTGCAAGAATTAAATTTTTTTGAGAAATAATTTTTTTTTGTAAGAATTAATTTGATTTTGTAAGATTTAAAAATTTCTGTAAGAATTAATTTTGTTTTTTGAGAAATAATTTTCTTTTCTAAGAATATAATTATTTTGTAAGAATTAAATTTTTTCGTGTAAGAATTTAATTTTTTTGTAAGAATTAAATTTTATTTTGTAAAAATTTAATTTTTTTGTAAGAATTAAATTTTTTTGTTAGAATTAAATTTTTATTTGTTAGAATTAAATTTTTATTTGTGAGAATTATTTTTTTTTGTAAGAATTAAAATTTTTGTTAGAATTCAATTTTATTTGTAAGAATTAATTTTTTTTTGTAAGAATTAAATTTTTTTTGTAAGTATTAAATTTTTTTTGGTAAGAATTTAATTTTATTGTAAGAATTAATTTTTTTGTGTAAAATTAAAATTTCTTTGTGAGAATTAATTTTTTTTGAGAAAAAATTTTTTTCGTTAGGATTAATTTTTTTTCGATAGAATTTATTTTTTGTGCAAGAATTAAATTTTTATTTGTAAGAATAAATTTTTTTTGAGAAAATTTTTTTTTCGTTAGAATTAATTTTTTTTCGATAGAGTTAAATTTTTTTGCAAGAATTAATTTTTTTTGAGAAATAATATTTTTTTTAAGAATTAATTTGATTTTGTAAGATTTAAAAATTTCTGTAAGAATTAATTTTGTTTTTTGAGAAATAATTTTTTTGTAAGAACTAAATTTTTATTTGTTAGAATTAAATTTTTTTGTAAGAATTAATTTTTTTTGTAAGAATTAAATTTTTTTGTTAGAATTAAATTTTTATTTGTGAGAATTAATTTTTTTTGTAAGAATTAAATTTTTTTGTTAGAATTAAATTTTTATTTGTGAGAATTAAATTTTTTTTCGTTAGAATTAAATTTTTTTGTTAGAATTAAATGTTTTTTGTAAGAATTAATTTTTTCTTGTGAAATAAATTTATTTTGCATGAATTAATTTGGTTTTGTAAGAATTAAACTTTTTTTGTAAGAATTATATTTTTTTTGTAAGTATTAAATTTTTTTGTAAAAATTAAATTTTTTTGTAAGAATTTAATTTTATTGTAAGAATTAATTTTTTTGTGTAAAATTAAAATTTTTTTTGTGAGAATTAATTTTCTTTGAGAAAAAATTTTTTTCGTTAGAATTAATTTTTTTTCGATAGAATTTATTTTTTGTGCAAGAATTAAATTTTTATTTGTAAGAATAAATTTTTTTTGAGAAAATTTTTTTTTCGTTAGAATTAATTTTTTTTTGATAGAGTTAAATTTTTTTGCAAGAATTAAATTTTTTTGAGAAATAATTTTTTTTTGTAAGAATTAATTTGATTTTGTAAGATTTAAAAATTTCTGTAAGAATTAATTTTGTTTCTTGAGAAATAATTTTTTTTGTAAGAACTAAATTTTTATTTGTGAGAATTAAATTTTTTTTCGTTAGAATTAAATTTTTTTTGTTAGAATTAAATGTTTTTTGTAAGAATTAATTTTTTTTTGTGAAATGAATTTATTTTGCATGAATTAACTTGGTTTTGTAAGAATTAAACTTTTTTTGTAAGAATTATATTTTTTTTGTAAGAATTAAATTTTGTTTGTAAGAATTAAATTGTTTTTGTAAGAATTAAATTTTGTTTGTAAGAATTAAATTTTGTTTGTAAGAATTAAATTTTTTTTGTTAGAATTAATTTTTTTTTGTAAGAATTAAATTTTTTTGTAAGAATTCAATTTTTATTTGCAAGAATTAAATTTTTATTTGTTAGAATTAAACTTTTTTTTGAAAGAATTATATTTATATTTGATAGAATTAATTTTTTTTGTAAGAATTAAATTTTTATTTGTTAGAATTAAATTTTTTTTTTGTAAGTATTAAATTTTTTTGGTAAGAATTAAATTTTTATTTTTAAGAATTAAATTTTTATTTGTTAGAATTAAATTTTTTTTGTGAGAATTAAATTTTTTTTGTAAGAATTAAATTTTCTTTGTAATAATTAATTTTTTATTTGTAAGAATTAATTTATTTTGAGAAAAAAATTTTTTCTTCAGAATTAATTTTTTTTTGAAAGAATTAAAATTTTTTTCGTTAGAATTTAATTTTTTTTGATAGAATTAAATTTTTTTTGGAAGAATTAATTTTTTGTAAGAATTAAATTTTTATTTGTGTGAATTAAATTTTTCTTGTAAGAATTAAATTTTTTTGGAAGAATTAAATTTTTTTTTAAGAATTAAATTTTTATTTGTCAGAATTAAATTTTTATTTGTAAGAATTAAAATTTTATTAGTTAGAATTACATTTTTTTTTGTAAGAATTAAATTTTTTTGGTAAGAATTAAAAAGTTTTATTTGTTTGAATTAAATTTTTCTAGTAAGAATTAAATTTTTATTTGTAAGAAATAATTTTTTTTTGTAACAACTAAATGTTTTTGTGTAATAATTTAATTTTTTTGTAAGAATTGGTTTTTTTTTGTAAAATTTAAATTTTATTTCGACGAATTAATTTGTTTTGTAAGAATTAAATTTTTTCTGTAAGAATTAATTTTGTTTTTCGAGAAATGAATTATTTTTGTAAGAAATAAATTGGTTTTGTAAGCATTAAATTTTTTTTTAAGAATTAAATTATTTTTGGTAAGAATTAAATTTTTTTTGTAAGAATCAAATTTTTTTTGTTGGAATTATATTTTTTGTAAGTTTTAAATTTTATTTGTATGAATTAAATTTTTTTTGTAAGAATTAAAATTTTTTTCTAAGAATTAAATTTTTATTTGTGAGAATTAAAATTTTATTCCTAAGAAATAATTTTTTTTTGTAAGAATTAAATTTTTATTTGTTAGAATTAAATTTTTTTTTGTAAGAATTAAATTTTTATTTGTTAGAATTAAATTTTTTTTTGGTAAGAATTAAATTTTTTTGGTAAGAATTAAATTTTTGTTTGTAAGAATTAATTTTTTTTGAGAAAATTTTTTTTTCGTTAGAATTAATTTTTTTTCGACAGAATTTATTTTTTTTGCAAGAATTAAATTTTTTTTCTTTAGAATTAAAATTTTTTTTGTTAGAATTAAATGTTTTTTGTTAGATTTAATTTTTTTTTTGAGAAATGAATTTTTTTTGTAAGAATTAAAATGATTTTGTAAGCATTAAATTTTTTTCTGTAAGAATTAATTTTGTTTTTTTTTGAGAAATAAATTTCTTTTGTGAGAATTTACTTATTTTGTAAGAATTAATTTTTTTTTGTAATAATTATATTTTTATTTGTATGAATTAAATTTTTTCTTGTTAGAATTTAATTTTTTTGTAAGAATTAAATTTTTATTTGTAAGAATTAAATTTTTATTTGTTAGAATTAAATTTTTTTAGTAAGAATTAAATTTTTTTTGTAAGAATTAAATTTTTTATGTAATAATTAATTTTTTAGTTGTAAGAATTAATTTTTTTCAGAAAAAATTTTTTTTCGTTAGAATTAATTTATTTTCTCGATAGAATTAAATTTTTATTGTAAGAATTAAATTTTTTTTGAAAGAATTAATTTTTTTGTAAGAATTAAATTGTTTTGTTCGAATTAATTTTTATTTGTAAGAATTAATTTTTTTTAGAAATCAATTTTTATTGGAAGAATTAAATTGGTTTTGTTAGAATTAATTTTTTCTGAAAGAATTAATTTTGTTTTTGAGAAATAATTCTTTTTTCTAAGAATATAATTATTTTGTTAGAATTAAATTTTTTCGTGTAAGAATTTAATTTCTTTGTAAGAATTATTTTTTTTTGTAAAATTTAAATTTTTTTTGGAAGAATTAATTTTTTTTGTAAGAATTAAATTTTTATTTGTTAGAATTTAATTTCTTTGTAAGAATTAATTTTTTTTGTAAAATTTAAATTTTTTTTGGAAGAATTAAATTTTTTGGTAAGAATTACTTTTTTTTGTAACAATTAATTTTTTTTTTTAGAAATAATTTTTTTTTGTAAGAATTAATTTGGTTTTGTAAGAATTAAATATTTTTCTGTAAGAATTAATTTTGTTCCTTGATAAATAATTTTTTTTGTAAGAATTTAATTATTTTGTATGAATTAAATTTTTTCGTGTAAGAATTTAATTTTTTTGTTAGAATTAATTTTTTTTGTAAAATTTAAATTTTTTTTGGAAGAATTAATTTTTTTGTAAGAATTAAATTTTTATTTGTTAGAATTACATTTTTTTTGTAAGAATTAAATTTTTATTTGTTAGAATTAAATTTTTTTTTGTAAGAATTAAATTTTTTTGGTAAGAATTAAATTTTTTTGGTAGGAATTACATTTTTTTGGTAAGAATTAAATTTTTGTTTGCAAGAATTAATTTTTTTTGAGAAAATTTTTTTTCGTTAGAATTAAATTTTTTTGGGTAGAATTAAATATTTTTTGTAAGAATTAATTTTTTTTTAGAAATCAATTTTTATTGGAAGAATTAAATTGGTTTTGTTAGAATTAATTTTTTTTCTGTAAGAATTAATTTTGTTTTGTGAGAAATAATTTTTTTTGTAAGAATTTAATTATTTTGAAAGAATTAAATTTTTTTTGTAAGAATTAAATTTTTTTTATAAGAATTAAATTTTTATTTGTTAGAATTAAATTATTTCTGGTAAGAATTACATTTTTTTTTGTAAGAATTAAATTTTTTTGTAAGAATTAAATTTGTTTTGGAAGAATAAATTTTTTTTGTAAGAATTAAATTTTTATTTGTTAGAATTTAATTTCTTTGTAAGAATTAATTTTTTTTGTAAAATTTAAATTTTTTTTGGAAGAATTAATTTTTTTTGTAAGAATTAAATTTTTATTTGATAGAATTAATTTTTTTTTGTAAGAATTAAATTTTTATTTGATAGAATTAATTTTTATTTGCTAGAATTAAATTTTTTTTTGTAAGAATTAAATTTTTATTTGTTGGAATTAATTTTTTTTTGTAAGAATTAAATTTTTATTTGATAGAATTAATTTTTTTTGTAAGAATTAAATTTTTTTTGTAAGAATTAATTTTTTTTTTGCGAAATAAATTTGTATTGTAAGAATTAAATAGGTTTTGTTAGAATTAAATTTTTTTCTGTAAGAATTAATTTTGTTTTTTGAGAAATAATTTTTTATTGTAAGAATTCAATTATTTTGTAAGAATTAAATATTTTTGTAAGAATTAAATTTTTTTTATAAGAATTAAATTTTTATTAGTTAGAATTATATTTTTTTTGTAAGAATTACATTTTTTTGTTAGAATTAATTTTTTTTTGTAAAATTTAAATTTTTTTTGGAAGAATTAATTTCTTTTGTTAGAATTAAATTTTTATTTGTAAGAATTAAATTTTATTTTGGAAAAATTTAATTATTTTGTATGAATTAAATTTTTTCGGGTAAGGATTTAATTTTTGTTGGACTAAGCAACTCTGGAATACCAGACTGAACTAAATAATTATTCACTTATGATTTGATATGAGAATTATAAACCTTTATTCTATAATTTGCAAGACGCGTGAACTGATACGTGATGGTTAAAACATAAGACCAGATACAAGTAGAAGGTAACCGGATGTATATAATACAGACGGTGGCGCCTCGTTCTAACACGTGTGTCTTGATCTTCGAGATTTGAAATATAAATCTCAACAATTTTTTTGAAAGAATTAAATTTTTATTTGTAAGAATTAAATTTTTATTTGTTAGAATTAAATTTTGTTTGTAAGAATTAAATTTTTTTTGTACGAATTAAATATTTTTTGTAAGAATTTATTTTTTAGTTGTAAGAATTAATTTTTTTTCAGAAAAATTTTTTTTTCGTTAGAATTAATTTTTTTCTGGATAGAATTAATTTTTTTTTGCAAGAATTAAAATTTTTTTCGTTGGAATGTAATTTTTTTTGTAAGAATTAAATTTTTTTGTAAGAATTAATTTTTTTTTGAGAAATAAATTTTTTTTGTAAGTATTAATTTGGTTTTGTAAGAATTAAATTTTTTTCTGAAAAAATTAATTTTTTTTTTTGAGAAATAATTTTTCTTTGTATGAATTAAATTTTTCGTGTAAGAATTTAATTTTTTTGTTAGAATTAATTTTTTTTGTAAAATTTAAATTTTTTTTGGAAGAATTAATTTCTTTTGTAAGAATTAAATTTTTATTGGCAAGAATTAAATTTTTATTTGCTAGAATTAAATTTTTTTTTGTAAGAATTAAATTTTTATTTGATAGAATTAATTTTTTTTTGTAAGAATTAAATTTTTATTTGATAGAATTAATTTTATTTGTAAGAATTAAATTTTTTTTGTAAGAATTAATTTTTTTTTTGCGAAATAAATTTGTATTGTAAGAATTAAATAGGTTTTGTTAGAATTAAATTTTTTTCTGTAAGAATTAATTTTGTTTTTTGAGAAATAATTTTTTATTGTAAGAATTTAATTATTTTATAAGAATTAAATATTTTTGTAAGAATTAATTTTTTTTTATAAGAATTAAATTTTTTTTAGTTAGAATTATATTTTTTTTGTAAGAATTACATTTTTCTGTTAGAATTAATTTTTTTTTGTAAAATTTAAATTTGTTTTGGAAGAATTAATTTCTTTTGTAAGAATTCAATTTTTATTTGCAAGAATTAAATTTTTATTTGATAGAATTAAATTTTTTTTGTAAGAATTAATTTCTTTTGTAAGAATTAAATTTTTATTTGCAAGAATTAAATTTTTATTTGTTAGAATAATTTTTTTTTTGTAAGAATTAAAGTTTTTTGTAAGAATTAATTTTTTTTGAGAAATAATTTTTTTTGTAAGAATTAATTTGGTTGTGTAAGAATTAAATGTTTTTCTGAAAAAATTAATTTTTTTTTTTGAGAAATAATTTTTCTTTGTAAGAATTTAATTATTTTGTATGAATTAAATTTTTTCGTGTAAGAATTTAATTTTTTTTGTTAGAATTAAATTTTTTTTGTCAGAATTAATATTTTTGAGAAATAATTTTTTTTTGTAAGAATTAATTTGGTTTTGTAAGAATTAAATATTTTTCTGTAAGAATTAATTTTGTTCCTTGATAAATAATTTTTTTTGTAAGAATTTAATTATTTTGTATGAATTAAATTTTTTCGTGTAAGAATTTAATTTTTTTGTTAGAATTAATTTTTTTTGTAAAATTTAAATTTTTTTTGGAAGAATTAATTTCTTTTGTAAGAATTCAATTTTTATTTGCAAGAATTAACTTTTTATTTGTTAGAATTAATTTTTTTATTGTAAGAATTAAATTTTTATTTGATAGAATTAATTTTTTTTTGTAAGAATTAAATTTATATCTGTAAGAATTAATTTTTTAGCTGTAAGAATTAATTTTTTTTGAGAAAATTTTTTTTCTCGTTAGAATTAATTTTTTTCTCAATAGAATTACATTTTTTTTGCAAGAATTAAATTTTTTTTGTTAGAATGTAATTTTTTTGTTAGAATTAAATTTTTTTGTAAGAATTAATTTTTTTTTTGGGAAATAAATTTTTATTGCAAGAATTAAATTGGTTTTGTTAGAATTAAATTTTTTTCTGTAAGAATGTGACGTCCCACTATTTTTCGCGCGGTATTTTAACACCACTTCTTCACAAATCAATCCACAACTCCATCAAAGGCCCTCATACTCAAGCCTTACCCCCTCTTTCAAACCCTACCGATCGTTTGGACGATATACCTTAGTGGTCCCTATCTCTAAACGGTCAATCCAGATTCCTGACCGTTTGGACGATGTACCTTAGCGGTCCCCATCTCGAAACGGTCAATCCATAATCACTGATCGCCTTGACGATGTACCTTAGCAGTCCCCATCTCAAGATGGTCAGCGACGACCTCCAAATCCCCTCTTCGACTTACGTGGCATGACCACTTCCCTCCAAATCTACCTCAAACAAATCCCTCGTCTTTAAAACCCTCTCTTAAATCGAGACTATGTCTCATGCCCTCTCTATGACCAAAGAAGTCAGTACCACGTTTACCCCTTTCCGATACGACCTCCTAAACTCCATCAAATGGGTTGAGTATTCCGCTTCGAAAGCCTATGTGTAAAAACACCTGAAAACTAAATCTATTTATAATGTAAATGCGACGCATATTTACCCTCATGATCAACACGTGATCATTACCGCGACGCAGATTTGGCCTACGTGCCATGGAACACACCGCACATACCCTTCACCCATTACCAGTACAAGACAAGGCCACATAAAACCCCTAAACACCGACTCTATTAATAAGTAATTGCGACGCATCTTCAAAGATCAGTCAAGGTGCATACCGCGCACACTCTTCACCCCTAACAATCCCGACAATAGTATAAATACAAGGCCCAAAACGGCCAGAGAGCTTCTTCTACGGGAACTTCTCGTGAAGGAGAGTCATAGTTGACAAGTCGCGCATTTTTAAAGTGTTAGACTCAGTTCTATTATCGACGACATCAATCGTAAGCGATTACAACTACCTATTTCATTAGTGTATATCATCTCCATTCATATTACCTAATATATTTCTATTTTATTATTGCTTATGTTTATTGCTCTATTATCTTATTCTCTGCTTCTACTTATTGCTTTATTAACGTATTGTTTTGCTTTATCATCTTATTCTCATTGCTTTTACTAATTATTATTACTAGTCACATTTCGTATACATTCTAAGCCTTTATCGCTAATATTCACATGTTTCATGTTCATATATATATATTATAAATGTCATAAATCTTTATATAAATGTTATGTACCAAATACTCAAAGACCAGCATTATTATAATTTAACGCTTCAGCAAAGCCAATAAACCGCTTTGTTTCAATCACGCCTCAAATTATTTGTATTTACCCATTGGTTACGAGAGATCTAAAAATCCAAACGAACAAGGTAACGAAACAGCTGATTCTAGTTCGCGAACGCGAGAGCGCTTGCCGTGTTTACTAACATACTTTTGCATGGCCTGTGTATAGCCGCACGTTCAGACGAGTTTCTCGGAATTATTACGTATAACTTCTTTCGCCTATGCAACGGTAAATCCAATTTGTGAAACCAAAACAAAGTGCTCTAACGGGTGTCACCACAGGGACCATAACTATCTAAACCTTCCCTGGTCGTTCAGTGCTACGAATCTGGCATTCGCGCCTGAATCCTACACACCATAGTGCCACGAATCACGCATTCGCGCCTGCATCCTTCCGAACATTCAGTGCCACGAATCACGTATTCGCGCCTGAATTCTACTCTCCGCAGCGCCACGAATCTGGCATTCGCGCCTGCATCCTACTCTCCGCAGCGCCACGAATCTGGCATTCGCGCCTGCATCCTACTCTCCGCAGCGCCACGAATCTGGCATTCGCGCCTGCATCCTACTCTCCGCAGCGCCACGAATCTGGCATTCGCGCCTGCATCCTACTCTCCGCAGTGCCACGAATCTGGCATTCGCGCCTGCATCCTACTCTCCGCAGTGCCACGAATCTGGCATTCGCGCCTGCTTCCTACTCTCCGCAGCGCCACGAATCTGGCATTCGCGCCTGCATCCTTTCGAACATTCAGTGCCACGAATCACGTATTCGCGCCTGAATCCTACTCTCCGCAGCGCCACGAATCTGGCATTCGCGCCTGCATCCTACTCACATTCAGTGCCACGAATCTTGCATTCGCGCCTGAATTCCCTTCGAATAATATCCCCACATGTCATTGATCCCAAAGACCTTCACCCGGGACGTGACATAATTTTGGTGACAGCGGTGGGATGCGTCCACCGTTGAAAGAAAATAAATTCTCTAACGCGGTACCCACAAAGTCCCAACATTTAAAATGTGTATTGAACACCCTAGTCGGTGTCAACCATCTTACCGGAGCCGCAGATTACAAAGTTTGACGGCATATTTGAACGCGCTAACCTGCATTTCGGGAGGCATAGCGACAACCACGGACGGCAACGAGATTTGCTTAAATTGCTCTAGCCTGGTACCCATGGATACGGTAGAAATATATTGGACCCATTATTACTATACGTTTAGAACCCCTGTTTATTGTCCTCGATGCAGAAAATCATTAATTCCAGAACGCCCAATAAGAGACTGCATCGAGTGCTGTGAAAGTTATTTGCTCTCGAATAAGAGCTACCGTCGGTTTGACAATCGTCAAAAATGAGTATAGAACGCCCCGAATTTTAAATAACGGCCTAAACATGTCCGTGTACGGCGATACCGAGGACTCTCACATAATGAACCAAAACGCGGGCCCTTCCGCTAACGCTGTAAACGCCGCGATCGCCGAAAGAATGGAGCAGGTGCAATTAGTACGGCAAAAGCAAGCCGAAATTGAAAGCTTGTGCGCGGAATTGGTCACAAACCTGGAATCCAATACGCGTTCAGGCATAGTTTCCGATTCGGACGGCCCCGCGTTGAAAGTTCTTGCCGAAAAGATGCAAAAATTGGAAGGAATGATGGACAAACTTCATGCACCCCCGCCATTGGCGAACAATTTTGCCAGTCCTGGTTCCTCACGCTTCGATAGGAAACCAGTACTAAATTACAATTATATTCCGGACCAGGGTCCATCGCCCCAGATCACGTTAAAGGACGCAATAGAAGCAGTCCCAAAGTTTAACGGTCACAACATGTCCGTTTTGCAATTCGCGAGGGCTTGCAATAGGGCTAAGGCTCTGGTTCCCTCGCAAGCTGAACCCCAGCTAGCGAGGTTGTTGACAAATAAGCTGCAAGACCATGCGTACTTGGCCGTTGAGGATCGGGTCTTTCACTCCGTAAGTGATTTAGTCAAACAACTCAAACGTACATTTTCTCCTGGTAAAACGTCTGACCACTATCGTGGGGAACTTGCAAACGTTATCAAAGGATCCAACGAGCACATATTAGAGTACATTTCGCGCGTCAAAGACCTCCGATTCGCCATCCTGGAAGAGTATAGGGAACATTACCGCGACTTCGCACGAACTCAGGACGTAGATCGCCTAACCTTGGACTCGTTCATTGATGGTCTTCCACCTCACATAAGGACAATGCTATTACAGCATAATTTTGAAACGCTCGAAGAAGCTTTCGAGGCAGCCGTACTCGTGGACAAGCAGATTGATAGGGACCGTCTCCGATTCTCCGATCCCAAACTAATCTGCCAAATCTGCAACAAGACAGGTCACGACGCACGGTCCTGTCGAAATAATCAACAGTCTGCAATCAACCAAAATTTCGAGAGGTACCCTCCAAACCGCGCCGCAGAATATAGGTATCAAGCACCCAATCGCCTGCTCCCATACTGGAATAAAAACCGTCCTCCACCTCCGAAACCTACGGAGATACGCAATTGCAGTTACTGCAAGAAGCCCGGACACGCGACCTCGGAATGCCGAGAACGCAAATTCACTATCTACAAGGATCCTAGAACCTTGTGGGAAACGGAGTCGGAAACTACTCCTCCGAGCCCCGATGGATGCGAACCATGGAATACACCCATTTACGATTCAGCCCAAAATACTAAGGATACCGTAAGAATCGGTACCGGACAACTCAACCCAGTTAATCAGGTGCCATCGAAAATAACTCACACGCCGGATTTCGCGAAGATACCCGAATTAAAGATTGACACTCCGACCAGAATACCCACCGTTGAAGTAGAGAAATTCGACAGAATAATTCCAGAATCCAAACCGGTACATCCAAAAGAGACTACGACGCCGACAGGCATCACTCCTATCCCTGACCTATTAAAAAGGAAGTCCCTCTTAACCCAGGATCCGTCGATCCACTACCTCGAGGCACCCACGACGGTGCACTCACACTCACCCCCTGCGCAAGACGCCAAATCAACCCTTCCCCTAACCTCCCAAGAGTCTCTTGCAGCTACGCCGGAACAGGAAATAACGGAAAAGTCTGAAGAAATCCCTTCGAGGGTAGGACAATCACTCCAGTCAATCTCAACGGGACACATAATCACCGAGGAAGTAGACCTAGTAAAACTGGACCAACAGAAAATTCGAGCCGTCCAGAACTATCCGGTACCTCGCACCTCAAAAGAAATTAAAAATTTCCAAGGACTGACCGGACATTACGGAAGAGTTATCCCAAGATGCCCTAGAACGGTTCGCCGATTGACCTCACGACTGAAAAAGGATACACCATTTGACTGGGGACCGTCCCAACAAACCGCTTTTAACCACTCAAAATCAACATTGCAGAAAGAACCGATCCTGCAATACTCGACTTTTGAACTGGAATTCCATGTCTGGCCAGACGCCTTATCCCGTATACCCATTGCAGTGGAGGCATGCCCCATACGACCACGCGAAGAATCGGACGACGACTTGGAAGACAAGTCCAAACATAAGCCAAGCAGCTCCAAGAGGCCAAGGTTCTCCAGTTCACCGATCCATGTGGCAACCAGTGGAAGCAACTCCATCGACCCTACAATGCCCACATCCAACGCTCACCTTAGAAGAGAATCAAACGGGATTCAACTGCACCGAAAGAAGCGCCGGAAATTGTCGCCAGCAGAAATTCAACCAAGTTCTTCCCCGGAAAACATACGTGAACGACTGCCTACCACGAGAACAGATCAAATTTACAAATTACCCATGCAGGTTCTGTTGACAAAATATCCTGTGTGCGTGCTTCTCAGCCTACTCACATCAATTAAAGGAGCTGATGAATTCGTTAAAAGATTTAACTGTCATTTCGGAGCTCCTAGAGCCACCCTCACCGACCAAGCGGCAAACTCTAAAAGCACTTTCGCGAAAACAGCAGTACGGGAATGTAAAACCCAACAATTCCGAACCACAGCCCTTCACCCACAGACGAATGGCTCTATAAAAAGATTGCATCTCACTTTGACCAAATCTTCACAATTAATTATAGGTAGATACAGCGACTGGGACGAATGGAACTTAGCCGCGTTCTCAAATAACGCCAGCGTCCAAAAGGGCACTGGCTGCACTTCGCGTGAATTAATATTCGGAAAATTAGCTCGGGTACCCACTCGGAAACCGGTAACCGAAAATTTTGAAAACGAAACATATCTTAGTTGCCTTTCAAAACTAAGTAGGAGACTGCGGAGGAAACGACATTATGATCGCTATACCTACGTGCGCGAGAGTCCCGGTTGACCCCACGCCACCACAAACAAAAGATACCATAATCAATTTTCCATCCTAGATAGTTTCTACTGCAACATTTAATGCTACATCACCACTTACGCGGCTATGCCGTCCTGAAGGAAGGAAAATAACATCCCTGCCCCCTAAAGTGATCTCTTCGAGTCGTCACCCGAAACGCCTCCGCAGACGGACATCTCCATCGATGACTCTCACCCTCCAACATCAATCAACAGAGAGCAACTCCAAGAGGCCACTGCCCCTTCGCCCCGCATAGCCACTCTCATAAGTACTCCAAAATAAATTCACCCCGAACCTCACGTTCATCCTGGACGATCCCTCCCTCCAATACCTCGAATATTCCTACCCCCCCTTCTAACTCCTAATCCTTCCTTCCTTTACCTTCCTTGTAAATAATCCTTGTAAATAGTCCCCTGTACATATACCTTTTATTTTTTTCTCGCCAAACAGGCTTTATCTTTTGTTTTCCTTTTTCTCGCCAAACAGGCTTTATATTTTGTTTTTGTTTTTCTCGCCAAATAGGCTTTATATTTTATATTTTTTCTCTTTCAAAACACCCGATCCTTATGTTAAGAAATATAAAAATTTCTTCATATAAGGGGGGAGGTGTGATGTCCCACTATTTTTCGCTCAAAATTTTTCATTCCAAGCCACCCGCCACTTATGTTAAGAAATAATAATTTCTTCATATAAGGGGGGAGGTGTGACGTCCCACTATTTTTCGCGCGGTATTTTAACACCACTTCTTCACAAATCAATCCACAACTCCATCAAAGGCCCTCATACTCAAGCCTTACCCCCTCTTTCAAACCCTACCGATCGTTTGGACGATATACCTTAGTGGTCCCTATCTCTAAACGGTCAATCCAGATTCCTGACCGTTTGGACGATGTACCTTAGCGGTCCCCATCTCGAAACGGTCAATCCATAATCACTGATCGCCTTGACGATGTACCTTAGCGGTCCCCATCTCAAGATGGTCAGCGACGACCTCCAAATCCCCTCTTCGACTTACGTGGCATGACCACTTCCCTCCAAATCTACCTCAAACAAATCCCTCGTCTTTAAAACCCTCTCTTAAATCGAGACTATGTCTCATGCCCTCTCTATGACCAAAGAAGTCAGTACCACGTTTACCCCTTTCCGATACGACCTCCTAAACTCCATCAAATGGGTTGAGTATTCCGCTTCGAAAGCCTATGTGTAAAAACACCTGAAAACTAAATCTATTTATAATGTAAATGCGACGCATATTTACCCTCATGATCAACACGTGATCATTACCGCGACGCAGATTTGGCCTACGTGCCATGGAACACACCGCACATACCCTTCACCCATTACCAGTACAAGACAAGGCCACATAAAACCCCTAAACACCGACTCTATTAATAAGTAATTGCGACGCATCTTCAAAGATCAGTCAAGGTGCATACCGCGCACACTCTTCACCCCTAACAATCCCGACAATAGTATAAATACAAGGCCCAAAACGGCCAGAGAGCTTCTTCTACGGGAACTTCTCGTGAAGGAGAGTCATAGTTGACAAGTCGCGCATTTTTAAAGTGTTAGACTCAGTTCTATTATCGACGACATCAATCGTAAGCGATTACAACTACCTATTTCATTAGTGTATATCATCTCCATTCATATTACCTAATATATTTCTATTTTATTATTGCTTATGTTTATTGCTCTATTATCTTATTCTCTGCTTCTACTTATTGCTTTATTAACGTATTGTTTTGCTTTATCATCTTATTCTCATTGCTTTTACTAATTATTATTACTAGTCACATTTCGTATACATTCTAAGCCTTTATCGCTAATATTCACATGTTTCATGTTCATATATATATATTATAAATGTCATAAATCTTTATATAAATGTTATGTACCAAATACTCAAAGACCAGCATTATTATAATTTAACGCTTCAGCAAAGCCAATAAACCGCTTTGTTTCAATCACGCCTCAAATTATTTGTATTTACCCATTGGTTACGAGAGATCTAAAAATCCAAACGAACAAGGTAACGAAACAGCTGATTCTAGTTCGCGAACGCGAGAGCGCTTGCCGTGTTTACTAACATACTTTTGCATGGCCTGTGTATAGCCGCACGTTCAGACGAGTTTCTCGGAATTATTACGTATAACTTCTTTCGCCTATGCAACGGTAAATCCAATTTGTGAAACCAAAACAAAGTGCTCTAACGGGTGTCACCACAGGGACCATAACTATCTAAACCTTCCCTGGTCGTTCAGTGCTACGAATCTGGCATTCGCGCCTGAATCCTACACACCATAGTGCCACGAATCACGCATTCGCGCCTGCATCCTTCCGAACATTCAGTGCCACGAATCACGTATTCGCGCCTGAATTCTACTCTCCGCAGCGCCACGAATCTGGCATTCGCGCCTGCATCCTACTCTCCGCAGCGCCACGAATCTGGCATTCGCGCCTGCATCCTACTCTCCGCAGCGCCACGAATCTGGCATTCGCGCCTGCATCCTACTCTCCGCAGCGCCACGAATCTGGCATTCGCGCCTGCATCCTACTCTCCGCAGTGCCACGAATCTGGCATTCGCGCCTGCATCCTACTCTCCGCAGTGCCACGAATCTGGCATTCGCGCCTGCTTCCTACTCTCCGCAGCGCCACGAATCTGGCATTCGCGCCTGCATCCTTTCGAACATTCAGTGCCACGAATCACGTATTCGCGCCTGAATCCTACTCTCCGCAGCGCCACGAATCTGGCATTCGCGCCTGCATCCTACTCACATTCAGTGCCACGAATCTTGCATTCGCGCCTGAATTCCCTTCGAATAATATCCCCACATGTCATTGTCCCCAAAGACCTTCACCCGGGACGTGACAAGAATAATTTTTGTTTTTTGAGAAATAATTTTTTTTGTAAGGATTTAATTATTTTGTAAGAATTAAAATTTTTTGGTAAGAAATAAATTTTTTTATAAGAATTAAATTTTTATTTGTTAGAATTAAATTATTTTTGCTAAGAATTAAATTTTTTTTGTAAGAAATAAATTTTTTTTGTAAGAATTAAATTTTTTTTGTAAGAATTAAATTTTTTTGTAAGAATTAAAATTTCATTTGTAACAATTAAATTGTTTCGGTTAAGAATTTAATTTTTTTGTAAGAAATACATTTTTTTGGTAAGAATTAAATTTTTTTGGTAAGAATTAAATTCTTATTTGTAAGAATTAATTTATTTTGAGAAAAAAAATTTTCTTCAGAATTAATTTTTTTTTCGACAGAATTAATTTTTTTTGTTAGAATTAATTTTTTTTGAAAGAATTTATTCGTTTTTAGAAATCAATTTTTATTCGAAGAATTAAATTGGTTTCATTAGAATTAATTTTTTTTCTGCAAGAATTAATTTTGTTTTTGAGAAATAATTTTTTTTTCTAAGATTATAATTATTTTGTAAGAATTAAATTTTTTCGTGTAAGAATTTAATTTTTTTGTAAGAATTAAATTTTTATTTGTAAGAATTAAAATTTTTTTCGTAAGAATTTAATTTTTTTGTTAGAATTAAATTTTTCTTATCAGAATTAATTTTTTTTTGAAAAATAAATTTTTATTGTTAGAATTAAATTGGTTTTGTTAGAATTCAATTTTTTTCTGTAAGAATTAATTTTGTTTTTTGGGAAACAATTTTTTTTGTAAGAATTTAATTATTTTGTAAGAATTAAATTTTTTTTTAAGAATTAAATTTTTATTTGTAAGAATTAAATTTTTATTTGTAAGAATTAAATTTTTATTTGTAAGAATTAAATTTTTTGTGTAAGAATTAATTTTTTTTTAGTAAGAAATAAATGTTTTTTGTAAGAATAAAATTTTTTTTGAATGAATTAAATTTTTTTGTAAGAATTAAATTTGTTTTGTAAGAATTAAATTTTTTTTGTAAGAATTAAATTTTTTTTGTAAGAATTAATTTTTTTTTGTAAGAATTAAATTTTTTTGTTAGAACTACATTTTTATTTGTGAGAATTAAAATTGTATTCCTAAGAAATAATTTTTTTTTGTAAGAATTAAATTTTTATTTGTCAGAATTATATTTTTTATTGAAAGTATTACATTTTTTTGGTAAGAATTAAATTTTCATTTGTTAGAAATAAAATTTTTTTCCTAAGAATTAAATTTTTTTGGTAGGAATTAAATTTTTTGTTCGAATTAATTTTTTTTGTAAAATTTAAATTTTTTGGTAAGAATTAATTTTTTTTGAGAAATAGAATTTTATTTGTTAAAATTAAAATTTCTTTTGTAACAATTAAATTTTTTCGGTTAAGAATTAAATTTTTTTTGTAAGAATTAAATTTTTTTTGTAAGAATTAAATTTTTTTTGTAAGAATTAAATTCTTTTTGTAAGAATTAATTTTTTAGTTGTAAGAATTAATTTTTTTTCAGAAAAAAATTTTTTTCAGAAAAAAATTTTTTTCGTTAGAAATAAATTTTTTTCTCGATAGAATTAATTTTTTTGGCATGAATTAAAATTTTTTTCGTAAGAATTTAATTTTTTTTGTTAGAATTAAATTTTTCTTATCAGAATTAATTTTTTTTTGAGAAATAAATTTTTATTGTTAGAATTAAACTGGTTTTGTTAGAATTCAATTTTTTTCTGTAAGAATTAATTTTGTTTTTTGGGAAACAATTTTTTTTGTAAGAATTTCATTATTTTGTAAGAATTAAATTTTTTTTGTAAGAATTAAATTTTTTTTATAGGAATTAAATTTTCATTTGTTAGAATTAAATTTTTCTTGTTAGAATCAAATTTTTTTTGTAAGTATTAAATTTTTTTTGTAAAAATTAAATTTTCATTTGTAAGAATAAATTTTTTTTAGAAAAAATTTTTTTCATTAGAATTATTTTTTTTGTTAGAATTAAATGTTATTTGTAAGATTCAATTTTTTTTTGAGAAATAAATTTTTTTTGTAAGAATTAAATTGGTTTTGTAAGCATTAAATTTTTGTAGCAGGAATTAAAATTTTTTTCTTTAGAATTAATTTTTTTTGGTAAGAATTAAATTTTTTTTGTAAGAATTAAATTTTTTTTGTTGGAATTATATATTTTTTGTAAGTTTTAAATTTTATTTGTATGAATTAAATTTTTTTTGTAAGAATTACATTTTTTTGTTAGAATTAATTTTTTTTTGTAAAATTTAAATTTTTTTTGGAAGAATTAATTTCTTTTGTAAGAATTCAATTTTTATTTGCAAGAATTAAATTTTTATTTGTTAGAATTAAATTTTTTTTTGTAAGAATTAATTTCTTTTGTAAGAATTAAATTTTTATTTGCAAGAATTAAATTTTTATTTGTTAGAATAAATTTTTTTTTTGTAAGAATTAAACTTTTTTGTAAGAATTAATTTTTTTTGAGAAATAAATTTTTTTGTAAGAATTAATTTGGTTGTGTAAGAATTAAATGTTTTTCTGAAAAAATTAATTTTTTTTTTTGAGAAATAATTTTTCTTTGTAAGAATTTAATTATTTTGTATAAATTAAATTTTTTCGTGTAAGAATTTAATTTTTTTTGTTAGAATTAAATTTTTTTTGTCAGAATTAATATTTTTGAGAAATAATTTTTTTTTGTAAGAATTAATTTGGTTTTGTAAGAATTAAATATTTTTCTGTAAGAATTAATTTTGTTCCTTGATAAATAATTTTTTTTGTAAGAATTTAATTATTTTGTATGAATTAAATTTTGTCGTGTAAGAATTTAATTTTTTTGTTAGAATTAATTTTTTTTGGAAGAATTAATTTCTTTTGTAAGAATTCAATTTTTATTTGCAAGAATTAACTTTTTATTTGTTAGAATTAATTTTTTTATTGTAAGAATTAAATTTTTATTTGATAGAATTAAGTTTTTTTTGTAAGAATTAAATTTATATCTGTAAGAATTAATTTTTTAGCTGTAAGAATTAATTTTTTTTGAGAAAATTTTTTTTCTCGTTAGAATTAATTTTTTTTGAGAAAATTTTTTTTTCTCGTTAGAATTAATTTTTTTCTCAATAGAATTACATTTTTTTTGCAAGAATTAAATTTTTTTTGTTAGAATGTAATTTTTTTGTTAGAATTAAATTTTTTTGTAAGAATTAATTTTTTTTTTGGGAAATAAATTTTTATTGCAAGAATTAAATTGGTTTTGTTAGAATTAAATTTTTTTCTGTAAGAATAATTTTGGTTTTTTGAGAAATAATTTTTTTTGTAAGAATTTAATTATTTTGTAAGAATTAAAATTTTTTTGTAAGAAATAAATTTTTTTATAAGAATTAAATTTTTATTTGTTAGAATTAAATTATTTTTGCTAAGAATTAAATTTTTTTTGTAAGAATTAAATTTTTTTTGTAAGAAACAAATTTTTTTTGTAAGAATTAAATTTTTTTTGTAAGAATTAAATTTTTTTTGTAAGAATTAAATTTTTTTTGTCAGAATTAATATTTTTGAGAAATAATTTTTTTTTGTAAGAATTAATTTGGTTTTGTAAGAATTAAATATTTTTCTGTAAGAATTAATTTTGTTCCTTGATAAATAATTTTTTTTGTAAGAATTTAATTATTTTGTATGAATTAAATTTTTTCGTGTAAGAATTTAATTTTTTTGTTAGAATTAATTTTTTTTGTAAAATTTAAATTTTTTTTGGAAGAATTAATTTCTTTTGTAAGAATTCAATTTTTATTTGCAAGAATTAACTTTTTATTTGTTAGAATTAATTTTTTTATTGTAAGAATTAAATTTTTATTTGATAGAATTAATTTTTTTTTGTAAGAATTAAATTTATATCTGTAAGAATTAATTTTTTAGCTGTAAGAATTAATTTTTTTTGAGAAAATTTTTTTTCTCGTTAGAATTAATTTTTTTCTCAATAGAATTACATTTTTTTTGCAAGAATTAAATTTTTTTTGTTAGAATGTAATTTTTTTGTTAGAATTAAATTTTTTTGTAAGAATTAATTTTTTTTTTGGGAAATAAATTTTTATTGCAAGAATTAAATTGGTTTTGTTAGAATTAAATTTTTTTCTGTAAGAATAATTTTGGTTTTTTGAGAAATAATTTTTTTTGTAAGAATTTAATTATTTTGTATGAATTAAATTTTTTCGGGTAAGAATTTAATTTTTTTGTTCGAAGTAATTTTTTTTGTAAAATTTAAATTTTTTTGTAACAATTAATTTTTTTTTTAAACATAAAATTTTAATTGTAAGAATTAAAATTTCTTTTGTAACAATTAAATTTTATCGGTTAAGAATTTATTTTTTTGGTAAGAATTAATTTTTTTTGTAAGAATTAATTTTTTTTTGTAAAATGTAAATTTTTTTAGTTAGAATTAATTGTTTTTTGTTAGAATTAAATTTTTATTTGTAAGAATTAAATTTTTATTTGTTAGAATTAAATTTTTTTTTGTAAGAATTAAATATTTTTGGTAAGAATTAAATTTCTTTTGTAAGAATTACATTTTTTTTGTAAGAATTAAATTTTTATTTGTGAGAATTAAAATTTTATTCCTAAGAATTAATTTTTTTTTGTAAAATGTAAATTTTTTTAGTTAGAATTAATTGTTTTTTGTTAGAATTAAATTTTTATTTGTAAGAATTAAATTTTTATTTGTTAGAATTAAATTTTTTTTTGTAAGAATTAAATATTTTTGGTAAGAATTAAATTTTTTTTGAAAGTATTAAATTTTTTTGTAAGAATTAAATTTTTTTTGTAAGAATTAAATTTTTTTTGTAAGAATTAAATTTATTTTGTAATAATTAAATTTTTTTTGTAAGAATTAAATTTATTTTGTAAGAATTAAATGTTTTTTGTAAGAATTAAATTTTTTTTGAAAGAATTCAATTTTTTTTGTAAGAATTCAATTTTAACTTGCAAGAATTAAATTTTTATTTGTTAGAATTAAATTTTATTTTGTAAGAATTAAATTTTTATTTGTTAGAATTAAATATTTTTTGTAAGAATTAAATTTTTTTTGTAAGAATTAAATTATTTTTGTACGAATTAAATTTTTTCTGTAAGAATTAATTTTTTTAGGAAAATTTTTATTGGAGAAAATTTTTTTTTGTAAGAATTATTTTTTTTTGTTAGAATCAAATTTTTAGTTGTAAGAATTAAATTTTTATTCGTAAGAAATTTTTTTTTTGTAAGAATTAAATTTTTTTGGTAAGAACTAAATTTTTAATTGTTTGAATTAAATTTTTCTTGTAAGAATTAAATTTTTATTTGTAAGAAACAAATTTTTTTTGTAACAATTAAATGTTTTCGTGTAATAATTTAAGTTTCTTGTAAGAATTAATTTTTTTTGTAAGAATTAAATTTTTTTGTTGGAATTAAATTTTTATTTGTGAGAATTAAATTTTATTTTGTAAGAATTAAATTTTTATTTGTTAGAATTAAATTTTTTTTGTAAGAATTAAATTTTTTTTGTAAGAATTAAATGTTAACGTGTAAGAATTTAATTTTTTTGTAAGAATTAAATTTTTTTTGTAAGAATTACATTTTTTTGGTAAGAATTTTATTTTTCTTTGTTAGAATTATATGTTTTTTGTAAGAATTAATTTTGTTTCTTGAGAAATAATTTTTTTTTTGTATGAATTTAATTATTTTGTAAGAATTAAATTTATTTTGTAAGAATTAAATGTTTTTTGTAAGAATTAAATTTTTTCTGAAAGAATTAAATTTTTTTGTAAGAATTAAATTTTTTTTGTAAGAATTAAATTTTTTTTGTAAGAATTAAATTTTTTTTGTAAGAATTAAATTTTTTTTGTAAGAATTAAATTTATTTTGTAAGTATTAAATGTTTTTTGTAAGAATTAAATTTTTTTTGAAAGAATTCTATTTTTTTTGTAAGAATTCAATTTTTATTTGTAAGAATTAAATTTTTTTTGTAAGAATGAATTTTTTTTTTGTAAGAATTAATTTTTTTTTGTAAGAATTAAATTTTTTTTGTAAGAATTAAATTTTTATTTGTGAGAATTAAAATATTATTCCTAAGAAATAATTTTTTTTTGTAAGAATTAAATTTTTATTTGTTAGAATTATATTTTTTATTGAAAGTATTACATTTTTTTGGTAAGAATTAAATTTTCATTTGTTAGAAATAATTTTTTTTTTGTAAGAATTAAATTTTTTTGGTAAGAATTAAATTTTTTTGGTTAGAATTAAATTTTTACTTGCAAGAATTAAATTTTTATTTGTTAGAATTAAATTTTATTTTGTAAGAATTAAATTTTTATTTGTTAGTGTAAACGTATTATTATCCGCGTCCGGTATTGGCGCCACGGGTTTTCCGGTCGGCTTCGCATTTGTCGCGACGCGGCTTCCGCTCCGACCCACTCTGATCCCGATCGTTAAGAGAGCCACCACGCGACGCGAGAGTTAATAGACCCGAAACGTGCTAAGCAAATGGACGATATAAACGGGGAGGTTTATTCTGCGCTCTGTACCATATATATTCATTATTTCATTGTCTTTATTAAAACCTTATCCATACCAGTGGTATCGGTGCTTCATTTATCCAAACCTGCGCCAACAAGGTTATGGGCCCAGGCACACAGTGAGGTTATGTTACGGCGTGCTTCCGGCCGTTCAACGTGCTAGTGCATACGGTTCTTATTCTCTTCCTCGACGCAAGTTAGAAAAATGTCGAGTGTGTCGAAAGTGGGAAAAATCGACAGACTAAATGGGGAGAATTATAGAACATGGAAATTTGCCGCGAGGATGTACCTCATACAGAAAGACTTGTGGCCGTACGTGAACGGAGACGCGATAGTAAAACCGGAAGCGACAGCAGATGAAAGGCAGCAGCACAAAAGTAAGGTAGAGAAAGCACTCGCGGCGATCGCGTTAGCGGTGGAGGCGGATCAGCAAGTCCACATCGTTGATTGCAACACGGCCGCAGAGGCATGGAACATTCTCGAACAAGTATACGAGCCGAAGTCGAGGCAACGGATTATGCAGTTAAAACGTGAATTCGTCAGGATACGACTCAAGGAAGGTGAGTCAATGGCTTCGTATTTATCAAGAATGAAAATTATAGCAGGTTACCTGCACGATGCGGGGTCCGAAATGAAGGATGAGGACCTGGCATATGCGATGCTATCTGGCCTGCCCGATACCTACGATGCTCTGACAATGTCACTAGCAAATCTGGAAGATGCCAAGTTTACTTCTGCAGAAATTAAGAAAATGCTACTAATGGAATACGAAAGAAAAATGTCCAAGGAACAGGACAGAGAACCGAAGGGTGAGTTATCGGCTTATCAAGTAAATAAGAATAGTCGCTCAACCGAAAGTAAACGGGTAGATAAGAAATGTTTCAATTGCGGCAAAGCTGGCCATTTCATAAGGCAGTGTAAGAAAAAGAAATTTGATGCGAAGAACCCGACGCAGGGGTACCAAAAGGAATCCTTTATCCTTTCCATAAATGTTAATCACACCGTACTCGACGATGCTTGGCTGGTGGACAGTGCTGCCACACACCATGTATGCAATAACGAGCTGTGGTTCCACAGGCTCACGAAAATTAAACCCGAACCAGTGGGTACGGCGGAAACGCTGGTCAACAAGGGTGAGGCTGCACTGGTGGCCGAAGGCATCGGTGAAATAATGTTGAAAACTAGGGTGAATGGTGCCAACTACGAAATAACGCTGCAAAATGTATATTACGTTCCCAAATGCAAAAGGAACCTCTTGTCGATTGCACAAATAGAAATAAAGGGAAAAACTGTCGTTTTTGAGCATGGGGTTGGCAGAATCACTAGTAGCGCGTCGAATAAAGTGGTGGCCGAAGCTCGGCGCCTGGAAAATTTATATGTGTTGCAGGCAACGGTATTGCAACCCTCGCAAGAAGGAAAAGGGTTACATCCGGTAACGATTAATGAGAAAGGGATGTGGCATCATAGGTTTTGTCATATCAACGATCGAAGCATTACGGAACTGGCTAAGAAAGGTTATGTACGAGGATTGACGGATGACACTTCAGCATTGGATCAGTGCCATGGATGCCGCATGGGGAAGTCCACGAAGATGCCTTGCAAAAGGCTTGATGTAAAACAATCGGAGGAAATATTGGAGTTGCTACACTCTGACCTATGCGGGCCTATGCCAGTCCCATCGGAAGGCGGTTCAAGGTATTTCATGACTGTCACAGATGACTATACGCGAAAAATTGGCGTGTTGTTTTTGAAGTCAAAAGATGAAGCTCCTAATAAAATAAAGGAATACATCGACCGGATAGAAAACGAAAAAGGGAGGGGAGTCAAACGTTTTCGCTCTGATAACGGGCTTGAGTATTGTAACAAGACACTTCAAGGTTTATTCGCAGAACGAGGAATAAGGCATGAAAGAACATGCGTGGAAACACCTCAGATGAACGGGGTGGCGGAGAGAGCAAACCGTACACTGCTCGACATGGTTAGATCAATGCTCTTATCCGCAAAATTACCACAAACTTTTTGGGCCGAAGCGGTTGCAACGGCGGCATATGTTCGGAATAGAATGACTCACAGCAATGTACAGGGAGGAGTCCCAGAAGGTCTCTGGTTGGGAAGGCAGCCGAGTGTGAAACACTTGAAGGTTTATGGGTGCCTAGCTTATGCACACCTGCCTGCCCAAGGGAGAAAGAAACTGGAACCCCGCGCAAAGGCATGTGTATTCGTCGGATATTCGAACAGAACCAAAGGGTATAGACTGTGGGACCCATCATCGAAGGATGTTGTGCACACGAAGCACGTACGATTTGATGAAAACAAGGTAGGGTACGAGTACATAAACGGCAATACCACATCCTGTTATTACGAATTTCAGAATAAAGGGAACAAAAGCGGGTCAGACAAAGAAATAAATATGAATAAGTGGCCCGACGAGTCGAGCGAATATTCTGGAGCGAGCGACGACGACGACGACGAACCAAAAGATGACCAGGACACAGACGAGGAGTCACCGGAGACGAAGATAGTGGGGGGCAGCGATGCGTCTGCCGCCGAAACCAAGAGGAAACCAGGAAGACCGAAGAAAACCCCTCCAAGAAACCCTTATGGACGAAAGGGAAAACCGGCAGAGAAGGTGGAATTAAACTTGCTGGAGATCGATGAACCGACCAATCTGAAAGAAGCACTGTCATCACCTCAGGCGGAAAAATGGAAGGATGCAATCCGAGAAGAAGTCGAAAACCTGGAGCGACTAGATACGTGGGAAGATGCCGAACCACCAACCGGCAAGACTTGCATAGGAAGCAAGTGGGTGTTCAAGATCAAATCGAACGAAACCGGCCAGATTGTGAGATACAAAGCGAGGCTGGTGGCCCAAGGATTCCGGCAAAAGGAAGGCGTTGACTATGACAAAACATACGCTCCGGTAGTTAGGTTTGGAGTGGTGAGGTACCTGTTAGCATTATCACTTACCCTTGGGTGGAAATGCAAACACATTGATGTAAAATGCGCGTATCTGAACGGAAACCTTGAGGAGGAAATCTACATGAAGCTGCAGACGATCGACGAAAGAAAGGGAGTACGGACCGTGCGACTCAGACGACCAATTTACGGGCTGAAACAGAGCGGACACAACTGGAACGACGCTCTAGATAACTTTCTCATCAAAATTGGGCATACACGATTGTCATCATCCAGTTGCGTGTACCGTTTGGGTCACCACACGTTCGTTGTCATATATGTTGATGACATCTTGATATTTTCAGGTGACGAGAAAATGTTGAGTTGGGTTACAGAGAAGATTGGCAACCAATACGAGATACGGAACCTGGGAGAAATATCATACTTCTTGGGAGTCGGAGTGCACCAATCTGAAGGAGAGATAGTCATCAATCAGCAGGCCTATATTCGATCACTGCTGAGGACGTACGGGATGATGGAATGCCGGCCAAGCCGTACCCCGCTGCAATCTGGAATGAAGCTGACCAAGGATGACTGTCCTTCCACGCACGAGGAGAAGGATGAAATGAGAAACGTACCATACCGCGAGCTCGTGGGATCGCTATTGTACGTCGCGCAATGTACGAGGCCAGACATAGCGTTTGCAGTTGCGAAGCTGGCTCAGTTCTCATCCAATCCTGGTAGAACACATTGGGTGGAGGCGAAACGGGTGCTGAGGTACTTGACTGGAACACTTCAGCACGGACTGAAATATAGAAAGACGATACCATCCATGGAACTGTGGACCGATGCAGACTGGGCGGGGGACCTCGACGACAGTCATTCCTTCAGTGGCATGGCAGTTAGCCTTGGGGGAAATGTCGTGGACTGGAGGGCCTCGAAGCAAAAATGCATCACGTTGTCAACGATGGAGGCTGAGTATGTGGCCATGTCGGCCGCAGCCAGGGAAGCGACCTGGGCAATAGATTTTATTGAAGATCTCGGTTTGAGCAAATTGATAAAAACGCCATACACGATGTGGTGTGATAATCGTTCGGCTATTGATTTCGCGAAAAATCGTGTAGAAAGGTCGAATACTAAGCATATTAGGCGCGCGCATCACTACGTGCGGGAAATGATAGATAGGGGCGAGGTTACACCAAAATATGTTCCAACAGCAGAGAACCTGGCCGACATATTTACAAAGCCATTAGGCAAGAACTTGCACAGAGTAGCCGTGACGCGACTCGGGTTGATATCCGCGAGCGAATAATAAAGTGGGGGATTGTAAACGTATTATTATCCGCGTCCGGTATTGGCGCCACGGGTTTTCCGGTCGGCTTCGCATTTGTCGCGACGCGGCTTCCGCTCCGACCCACTCTGATCCCGATCGTTAAGAGAGCCACCACGCGACGCGAGAGTTAATAGACCCGAAACGTGCTAAGCAAATGGACGATATAAACGGGGAGGTTTATTCTGCGCTCTGTACCATATATATTCATTATTTCATTGTCTTTATTAAAACCTTATCCATACCAGTGGTATCGGTGCTTCATTTATCCAAACCTGCGCCAACAAAAATTAATTCTAACGAAAAAATTATTTTTCTGAAAAAAAATTAATTCTTACAACTAAAAAATTAATTCTTACAAAAAAAATTTAATTCTTACAAAACAAATTTAATTCTTACAAAGAAAAAATTTAATTTTTACAAATAAAAATTTAATGCTTAAAACATAAATTAATTCTTCCAAAAAAATTTAAATTTTACAAAAAAAGTTAATTCTTACAAAGAAATTAAATTCTTACACGAAAAAATTTAATTCTTACAAAATAATTATATTCTTAGAAAAAAAAATTATTCCTCAAAACACAAAATTAATGCTTACAGAAAAAAAAATAATTCTAACAAACCCAATTTAATTCTTCCAATAAAAATGATTTCTAAAAAAAATTAATTCTTACAAAAAAATTTAATTCTAACAAAAAAAATTAAATTCTATCGAAAAAAATTTTAATTCTTGCAAAAAAATTAAATTCTTACACGAAAAAATTTAATTCATACAAAATAATTAAATTTTTACAAAATAAAATTTAATTCTTACAAAAAATTTAAATTCTTACAAAAAAATTAAATTCTTACACGAAAAAATTTAATTCTTACAAATAAAAATATAATTCTTACAAAAAAAATTTAATTCTTACAAAATAATTAAATTCTTACAAAAAAAATTTATTTCTCAAAAAAAAAAATAATTCTTACAGAAAAAAATTTAATGCTTACGTAACCAATTTAACTCTTACAGAAAAAATTCATTTCTCAAAAAAAAAATTAAATCTTACAAAAAACATTTAATTCTAACCAAAAAAATTTAATTCTAAAGAAAAAAAATTTAATTCTTGCAAAAAATATTTAATTCTATCGAAAAAAAAAATTAATTCTAACGAAAAAAAAATTTTCTCAAAAAAAATTTATTCTTACAAATAAAAATTTAATTCTTGCCCAAAAAATTAATTCTATCGTAAAATAAATTTATTGTAACGAAAAAAAAAATTTTCTCAAAAATAATTAATTCTTACAGCTAAAAAATTAATTCTTACAAGAAAAATTCTATTCAAACAATTAAAATTTTAATTCTTACCAAAAAAATTTAATTCTTGCAAAAAAAAATTTCTTACGAATAAAAATTTAATTCTTACAAAAAACATTTAATTCTTACAAAAAATATTTAATTCTTACCAGAAATAATTTAAATCTAACAAATAAAAATTTAATTCTTATAAAAAAAATTTTAATTCTAACAAAACCAATTTAATTCTTACAAAAAAAAATTATTTCTCAAAAACAAAATTAATTTTTACAAAAAAAATTTAATTCCTGCAAGAAAAATTTAATTCTTACAAAAAAAATTTAATTCTTACAAAAAAATTTAATTCTTACAAAAAAATTTAATTCTTACAAAAAAAAATTAATTCTAACAAATAAAAATTTAATTCTTACAATAATAATTTATTTCTCGAAAAAAAATTAATTCTGACAAAAAAAATTTAATTCTAACAAAACCAATTAATTCTAACAAATAAACATTTAATTCTTACAAATAAAAATTTAATTCTTACAAAAAAATTAAATTCTTACACGAAAAAATTTAATTCATACATAATAATTAAATTTTTACAAAATAAAATTTAATTCTTACAAAAAAATTAAATTCTTACACGAAAAAATTTAATTCTTACAAATAAAAATATAATTCTTACAAAAAAAATTTAATTCTTACAAAATAATTAAATTCTTACAAAAAAAATTTATTTCTCAAAAAAACAAAATGAATTCTTATAGAAAAAAATTTAATGCTTACGAAATCAATTTAATTCTTACAAAAAAGTTCATTTCTCAAAAAAAAATTAAATCTTACAGAAAAAAATTGAATTCTAACAAAACCAAATTAATTCTCACAATAAAAATTTATTTCTCAAAAAAAAAATTATTTCATACAAAAAAAATTGAATTCTAACCAAAAAATTACATTCTAACGAAAAAAGTATTAATTCTTGCAAAAAAAATTTAATTCTATTGAGAAAAAAATTAATTCTAACGAAAAAAATAATTTTCTCAAAAAAAAATAATTCTTACAGCTAAAAAATTAATTCTTACAAGAAAAATTCTATTCAAACAATTAAAATTTTAATTCTTACCAAAAAAATTTAATTCTTGCAAAAAAAAAATTTCTTACGAATAAAAATTTAATTCTTGCAAATAAAAATTTGATTCTAACAAAAAAAATTAATTCTTACAAAAAAAATTAATTCTTCCAAAAAAATTTAAATTTTACACAAAAAAATTAATTCTTACAACAAAATTAAATTCTAACACGAAAAAATATAATTCTTCCAAATAAAAATATAATTCTTACAAAAAAATTTAATTCTTACAAAATAATTAAATTCTTACAAAAAAATTTATTTCTCAAAAAACAAAATTAATTCTTACAGAAAAAAATTTAATTGTTACAAAACCAAATTAAATCTTACAAAAAAAAATTATTTCTAAAAAAAAAAATTAAATCGTACAAAAACATTTAATTCTAACAAAAAAAAATAATTCTAATGAAAAAAATTTATTCTTACAAATAAAAATTTAATTTTTACAAAAAAAATTTAATACTTACAAAAAAAATATAATCCTAACAAAAAAAAATTAATTCTTACAAAACCAAATTTATTCTTACAAAAAAAAATTATTTCTCAAAACAAAATTAATTCTTACAAAAAACATTTAATTCTAACAAAAAAAATTAATTCTAACGAAAAAAATTTAATTCAAACAAAAGAAATTAAATTCTAAAGAAAAAAAATTTAATCCTTGCAAAAAAATTTAATTCTATCGAGAAAAATTTATTTCTCAAAAAAATTAATTCTGACAAAAAAAAATTATTTCTAACAAAAAAAATTAAATGCTAACGAAAAAAATTTTAATTCTTGCAAAAAAATTAAATTCTTACACGAAAAAATTTAATTCATACAAAATAATTAAATTTTTACAAAATAAAATTTATTTCTTACAAAAAAATTAAATTCTTACACGAAAAAATTTAATTCTTACAAATAAAAATATAATTCTAACGAAAAAAATTTTAATTCTTGCAAAAAAAAATTAAATCCATCGAGAAAAAAAATTAATTCAAACGAAAAAACAATTTTCGGAAAAAAAATTAATTCTTACAACTAAAAAATTATTTCTAACGAAAATTAAATTCTAACGAAAAAAATTTTAATTTTTGCAAAAAAATTAAATTCTTACACGAAAAAAATTAATTCATACAAAATAATTAAATTTTTACAAGTAAAATTTAATTCTTACAAAAAAATTAAATTCTTACAAAAAAAATTTAATTCGAACAAAAAAAATTAATTCTTACAAAAAAAATTAATTCTAACAAATAAAAATTTAATTCTCACAAATAAAAATTTAATTCTTACAAAAAAATGAAATTCTTACAAAAAAATTTATTTCTCAAAAAAAAAATTAATTCTTGCAGAAAAAAATTTAATGCTTACGTAACCAATTTAACTCTGACAGAAAAAAATCATTTCTCAAAAAAAAAATTAAATCTTACAAAAAACATTTAATTCTAACCAAAACAATTTAATTCTAAAGAAAAAAAAATTAATTCTTACAAAAAAAATTTAATTCTTACCAAAAAAATTTAATTCTTACCAAAAAAATTGAATTTTTACCAAAAAAATTTAATTCTAACAAAAATTTTAATTCTTACAAATGAAAATTTATTCTTACCAAAAAAATTTATTTTTACAAAAAAATTAATTATTACAAAAAAAATTTAATTCTAACAAAAAAAATTAAATTCTTACGATAAAAATTTTAATTCTCACAAATAATAATTTAATTCTAACAAAAAATTTTAATTCTTACAAAAAAAATTAATTCTTTCAAAAAAAATTTAATTCTTACAATAAAAATTTATTTCCCAAAAAAAAATTAATTCTGACAAGAAAAATTTAATTCTAACAAAAGAAATTAAATTCTTACGAAAAAAAATTTAATTCTTGCAAAAAAAATTAAATTCTTACACGAAAAAATTTAATTCTTACAAATAAAAATTTTAATTCTAAAGAAAAAAATTTAATTCTTGCAAAAAAAAATTAATTCGATCGAAAAAAAATTAATTCTATCGAAAAAAAATAAGTCTAACGAAAAAAATTTTTTCTCAAAAAAATTAATTCTTACAAAAAAAAATTTAATTTTACACAAAAAAATTTAATTCTTACAAAATAATTAAATTCTTTCAAAAAAAATTATTTCTCAAAAAACAAAATTAATTCTTACAGAAAAAAAATTAATTCTAACAAAACCAATTTAATTCTTCCTATAAAAATTGATTTCTAAACAAAAATTAATTCTTGCATAAAAAATTTAATTCAAACAAAAGAAATTAAATTCTAAAGAAAAAAAATTTAATTCCTGCAAAAAAAAATTAATTCTATCGAGAAAAAAAATTAATTCTAACGAAAAAATTTTTTTTCTGAAAAAAATTAATTCTTACAACTAAAAAATTAATTCTTACAAAAAAAATTTAATTCTTACAAAAAAAATTTAATTCATACAAGAAAAATTGAATTCTAACAAATAAAAATTGATTTCTAAAAAAAAATTAATTCTAACAAAAAAAAATTAATTCTAACAAAAAAAATTAAATTCTAACGAAAAAATTTTTAATTCTTGCAAAAAAATTTAATTCTTAACAAAAAAATGTAATACTTTCAAAAAAAAATTTAATTCTAACAAATAAAAATTTAATTCTTACAAAAAAAATTATTTCTCAGGAATAAAATTTTAATTCCCACAAATAAAAATTTAATTCTATCAAAAAAATTTAATTCTTACAAAAAAAATTAATTCTTACAAGAAAATTTATTTCTCAAAAAAATTAATTCTGACAAAAAAAAATTATTTCTAACAAAAAAATTAAATTCTAACGAAAAAAATTTTAATTCTTGCAAAAAAATTAAATTCTTACACGAAAAAATTTTATTCATACAAAATAATTAAATTCTTACAAAAAAAATTATTTCTCTAAAAAAAAATTAATTCTTACAGATAAAAATTTAATGCTTACGTAACCAATTTAACTCTTACAGAAAAAATTCATTTCTCAAAAAAAAAAATTAAATCTTACAGATAAAAATTTAATGCTTACGTAACCAATTTAACTCTTACAGAAAAAATTCATTTCTCAAAAAAAAAAATTAAATCTTACAAAAAACATTTAATTCTAACCAAAAAAATTTAATTCTAAAGAAAAAAAATTTAATTCTTGCAAAAATATTTAATACTATCGAAAAAAAAAAAATTAATTCTAACGAAAAAAAAATTTTTTCAAAAAAAATTTATTCTTACAAATAAAAATTTAATTCTTGCCCAAAACATAATTCTATCGTAAAATAAATTTATTGTAACGAAAAAAAAAATTTTCTCAAAAATAATTAATTCTTACAGCTAAAAAATTAATTCTTACAAGAAAAATTCTATTCAAACAATTAAAATTTTAATTCTTACCAAAAAAATTTAATTCTTGCAAAAAAAAAATTTCTTACGAATAAAAATTTATTTCTTACAAAAAAAATTTAATTCTTACAAAAAATATTTAATTCTTACCAGAAATAATTTAAATCTAACAAATAAAAATTTAATTCTTATAAAAAAAAATTTAATTCTAACAAAACCAATTTAATTCTTACAAAAAAAAATTATTTCTCAAAAACAAAATTAATTTTTACAAAAAAAATTTAATTCCTGCAAAAAAATTTTAATTCTTACAAATAAAATTTAATTCTTACAAAAAAATTTAATTCTTACAAAAAAATTAAATTCTTACACGAAAAAATTTAATTCTTACAAATAAAAATATAATTCTTACAAAAAAAATTTAATTCTTACAAAATAATTAAATTCTTACAAAAAAAATTTATTTCTCAAAAAAAAATTAATTCTTACAGAAAAAAATTTAATGATTACGTAACCAATTTAACTCTTACAGAAAAAATTCATTTCTCAAAAAAGAAATTAAATCTTACAAAAAACATTTAATTCTAACCAAAAAAATTTAATTCTAAAGAAAAAAAATTTAATTCTTGCAAAAATATTTAATTCTATCGAAAAAAAAAATTAATTCTAACGAAAAAAAATTTAATTCTTACAAAAAAAAAATAATTCTATCAAATAAAAATTTAATTCTTTCAAAAAAAAATTTAATTCTAACAAATAAAAATTTAATTCTTGCAAATAAAAACTGAATTCTTACAAAAAATTTTAATTCTTACCAAATAATTAAATTCTTACAAAAAAATTTAATTCTTACCAAATAATTAAATTCTTACAAAAAAAAATATTTTTCAAAAAACAAAATTAATTCTTACAGAAAAAAATTAAGTCTAACAAAACCAATTTAATTCTTCCTATAAAAATTGATTTCTAAAAAAAAATTAATTCTTACAAAAAAAATTAAATTCAAACAAAAGAAATTAAATTCTAAAGAAAAAAAATTTAATCCTTGCAAAAAAATTTAATTCTATCGAGAAAAAAAATTAATTCTAACGAAAAAATTCTTTTACTGAAAAAAAAATTAATTCTTACAACTAAAAAATTAATTCTTACAAAAAAAATTTAATTCTTACAAAAAAAATTTAATTCTTACAAATAAAAATTTAATTCTTACAAATAAAAATTTAATGCTTAAAACAAAAATTAATTCTTACAAAAAAATTTAAATTTTACAAAAAAAGTTAATTCTTACAAAGATATTAAATTCTTACACGAAAAAATTTAATTCTTAGAAAATAATTATTTTCTGAGCGAAAAAAATTATTCCTCAAAACACAAAATTAATTCCTACAGAAAAAAAATTAATTCTAACAAACCCAATTTAATTCTTCCAATAAAAATGATTTCTGAAAAAAAATTATTTCTTACAAAAAAATTTAATTCTAACAAAAAAAATTTTAATTTTTGCAAAAAAATTAAATTCTTACACGAAAAAAATTAATTCATACAAAATAATTAAATTTTTACAAGTAAAATTTAATTCTTACAAAAAAATTAAATTCTTACAAAAAAAATTTAATTCGAACAAAAAAAATTAATTCTTACAAAAAAAATTAATTCTAACAAATAAAAATTTAATTCTTACAAATAAAAATTTAATTCTTACAAAAAAATGAAATTCTTACAAAAAAATTTATTTCTCAAAAAAAAAATTAATTCTTGCAGAAAAAAATTTAATGCTTACGTAACCAATTTAACTCTGACAGAAAAAAATCATTTCTCAAAAAAAAAATTAAATCTTACAAAAAACATTTAATTCTAACCAAAACAATTTAATTCTAAAGAAAAAAAAATTAATTCTTACAAAAAAAATTTAATTCTTACCAAAAAAATTGAATTTTTACCAAAAAAATTTAATTCTAACAAAAATTTTAATTCTTACAAATGAAAATTTATTCTTACCAAAAAAATTTATTTTTACAAAAAAATTAATTATTACAAAAAAAATTTAATTCTAACAAAAAAAATTAAATTCTTACGATAAAAATTTTAATTCTCACAAATAATAATTTAATTCTAACAAAAAATTTTAATTCTTACAAAAAAAAATTAATTCTTTCAAAAAAAATTTTATTCTTACAATAAAAATTTATTTCCCAAAAAAAAATTAATTCTGACAAGAAAAATTTAATTCTAACAAAAGAAATTAAATTCTTACGAAAAAAAATTTAATTCTTGCAAAAAAAATTAAATTCTTACACGAAAAAATTTAATTCTTACAAATAAAAATTTTAATTCTAAAGAAAAAAATTTAATTCTTGCAAAAAAAAATTAATTCTATCGAAAAAAAATAAGTCTAACGAAAAAAATTTTTTCTCAAAAAAATTAATTCTTACAAAAAAAAATTTAATTTTACACAAAAAAATTTAATTCTTACAAAATAATTAAATTCTTTCAAAAAAAATTATTTCTCAAAAAACAAAATTAATTCTTACAGAAAAAAAATTAATTCTAACAAAACCAATTTAATTCTTCCTATAAAAATTGATTTCTAAACAAAAATTAATTCTTGCATAAAAAATTTAATTCAAACAAAAGAAATTAAATTCTAAAGAAAAAAAATTTAATTCCTGCAAAAAAAAATTAATTCTATCGAGAAAAAAAATTAATTCTAACGAAAAAATTTTTTTTCTGAAAAAAATTAATTCTTACAACTAAAAAATTAATTCTTACAAAAAAAATTTAATTCTTACAAAAAAAATTTAATTCATACAAGAAAAATTGAATTCTAACAAATAAAAATTGATTTCTAAAAAAAAATTAATTCTAACAAAAAAAAATTAATTCTAACAAAAAAAATTAAATTCTAACGAAAAAATTTTTAATTCTTGCAAAAAAATTTAATTCTATCGAAAAGAAATTAATTCTGAAGAAAAATTTTTTTTCTCAAAATAAATTAATTCTGAAAAATACAAATTTAATTCTTACCAAAAAATTTAATTCTTAACAAAAAAATTTAATTCTTACAAAAATAATTTAATTCTAACAAATAAAAATTGAATTCTTAACAAAAAAATGTAATACTTTCAAAAAAAAATTTAATTCTAACAAATAAAAATTTAATTCTTACAAAAAAAATTATTTCTCAGGAATAAAATTTTAATTCCCACAAATAAAAATTTAATTCTATCAAAAAAATTTAATTCTTACAAAAAAAATTAATTCTTACAAGAAAATTTATTTCTCAAAAAAATTAATTCTGACAAAAAAAAATTATTTCTAACAAAAAAATTAAATTCTAACGAAAAAAATTTTAATTCTTGCAAAAAAATTAAATTCTTACACGAAAAAATTTAATTCATACAAAATAATTAAATTCTTACAAAAAAAATTATTTCTCTAAAAAAAAATTAATTCTTACAGATAAAAATTTAATGCTTACGTAACCAATTTAACTCTTACAGAAAAAATTCATTTCTCAAAAAAAAAAATTAAATCTTACAGATAAAAATTTAATGCTTACGTAACCAATTTAACTCTTACAGAAAAAATTCATTTCTCAAAAAAAAAAATTAAATCTTACAAAAAACATTTAATTCTAACCAAAAAAATTTAATTCTAAAGAAAAAAAATTTAATTCTTGCAAAAATATTTAATACTATCGAAAAAAAAAATTAATTCTAACGAAAAAAAAATTTTTTCAAAAAAAATTTATTCTTACAAATAAAAATTTAATTCTTGCCCAAAACATAATTCTATCGTAAAATAAATTTATTGTAACGAAAAAAAAAATTTTCTCAAAAATAATTAATTCTTACAGCTAAAAAATTAATTCTTACAAGAAAAATTCTATTCAAACAATTAAAATTTTAATTCTTACCAAAAAAATTTAATTCTTGCAAAAAAAAAATTTCTTACGAATAAAAATTTATTTCTTACAAAAAAAATTTAATTCTTACAAAAAATATTTAATTCTTACCAGAAATAATTTAAATCTAACAAATAAAAATTTAATTCTTATAAAAAAAAATTTAATTCTAACAAAACCAATTTAATTCTTACAAAAAAAAATTATTTCTCAAAAACAAAATTAATTTTTACAAAAAAAATTTAATTCCTGCAAAAAAAATTTAATTCTTACAAATAAAATTTAATTCTTACAAAAAAATTTAATTCTTACAAAAAAATTAAATTCTTACACGAAAAAATTTAATTCTTACAAATAAAAATATAATTCTTACAAAAAAATTTAATTCTTACAAAATAATTAAATTCTTACAAAAAAAATTTATTTCTCAAAAAAAAATTAATTCTTACAGAAAAAAATTTAATGATTACGTAACCAATTTAACTCTTACAGAAAAAATTCATTTCTCAAAAAAGAAATTAAATCTTACAAAAAACATTTAATTCTAACCAAAAAAATTTAATTCTAAAGAAAAAAAATTTAATTCTTGCAAAAATATTTAATTCTATCGAAAAAAAAAATTAATTCTAACGAAAAAAAATTTAATTCTTACAAAAAAAAAATAATTCTATCAAATAAAAATTTAATTCTTTCAAAAAAAAATTTAATTCTAACAAATAAAAATTTAATTCTTGCAAATAAAAACTGAATTCTTACAAAAAATTTTAATTCTTACCAAATAATTAAATTCTTACAAAAAAATTTAATTCTTACCAAATAATTAAATTCTTACAAAAAAAAATATTTTTCAAAAAACAAAATTAATTCTTACAGAAAAAAATTAAGTCTAACAAAACCAATTTAATTCTTCCTATAAAAATTGATTTCTAAAAAAAAATTAATTCTTACAAAAAAAATTAAATTCAAACAAAAGAAATTAAATTCTAAAGAAAAAAAATTTAATCCTTGCAAAAAAATTTAATTCTATCGAGAAAAAAAATTAATTCTAACGAAAAAATTCTTTTTCTGAAAAAAAAATTAATTCTTACAACTAAAAAATTAATTCTTACAAAAAAAATTTAATTCTTACAAAAAAAATTTAATTCTTACAAATAAAAATTTAATTCTTACAAATAAAAATTTAATGCTTAAAACAAAAATTAATTCTTACAAAAAAATTTAAATTTTACAAAAAAAGTTAATTCTTACAAAGATATTAAATTCTTACACGAAAAAAATTAATTCTTAGAAAATAATTATTTTCTGAGAGAAAAAAATTATTCCTCAAAACACAAAATTAATTCCTACAGAAAAAAAATTAATTCTAACAAACCCAATTTAATTCTTCCAATAAAAATGATTTCTGAAAAAAAATTATTTCTTACAAAAAAATTTAATTCTAACAAAAAAAATTTTAATTTTTGCAAAAAAATTAAATTCTTACACGAAAAAAATTAATTCATACAAAATAATTAAATTTTTACAAGTAAAATTTAATTCTTACAAAAAAATTAAATTCTTACAAAAAAAATTTAATTCGAACAAAAAAAATTAATTCTTACAAAAAAAATTAATTCTAACAAATAAAAATTTAATTCTTACAAATAAAAATTTAATTCTTACAAAAAAATGAAATTCTTACAAAAAAATTTATTTCTCAAAAAAAAAATTAATTCTTGCAGAAAAAAATTTAATGCTTACGTAACCAATTTAACTCTGACAGAAAAAAATCATTTCTCAAAAAAAAAATTAAATCTTACAAAAAACATTTAATTCTAACCAAAACAATTTAATTCTAAAGAAAAAAAAATTAATTCTTACAAAAAAAATTTAATTCTTACCAAAAAAATTGAATTTTTACCAAAAAAATTTAATTCTAACAAAAATTTTAATTCTTACAAATGAAAATTTATTCTTACCAAAAAAATTTATTTTTACAAAAAATTAATTATTACAAAAAAAATTTAATTCTAACAAAAAAAATTAAATTCTTACGATAAAAATTTTAATTCTCACAAATAATAATTTAATTCTAACAAAAAATTTTAATTCTTACAAAAAAAAATTAATTCTTTCAAAAAAAATTTTATTCTTACAATAAAAATTTATTTCCCAAAAAAAAATTAATTCTGACAAGAAAAATTTAATTCTAACAAAAGAAATTAAATTCTTACGAAAAAAAATTTAATTCTTGCAAAAAAAATTAAATTCTTACACGAAAAAATTTAATTCTTACAAATAAAAATTTTAATTCTAAAGAAAAAAATTTAATTCTTGCAAAAAAAAATTAATTCTATCGAAAAAAAATAAGTCTAACGAAAAAAATTTTTTCTCAAAAAAATTAATTCTTACAAAAAAAAATTTAATTTTACACAAAAAAATTTAATTCTTACAAAATAATTAAATTCTTTCAAAAAAAATTATTTCTCAAAAAACAAAATTAATTCTTACAGAAAAAAAATTAATTCTAACAAAACCAATTTAATTCTTCCTATAAAAATTGATTTCTAAACAAAAATTAATTCTTGCATAAAAAATTTAATTCAAACAAAAGAAATTAAATTCTAAAGAAAAAAAATTTAATTCCTGCAAAAAAAAATTAATTCTATCGAGAAAAAAAATTAATTCTAACGAAAAAATTTTTTTTCTGAAAAAAATTAATTCTTACAACTAAAAAATTAATTCTTACAAAAAAAATTTAATTCTTACAAAAAAAATTTAATTCATACAAGAAAAATTGAATTCTAACAAATAAAAATTGATTTCTAAAAAAAAATTAATTCTAACAAAAAAAAATTAATTCTAACAAAAAAAATTAAATTCTAACGAAAAAATTTTTAATTCTTGCAAAAAAATTTAATTCTATCGAAAAGAAATTAATTCTGAAGAAAAATTTTTTTTCTCAAAATAAATTAATTCTGAAAAATACAAATTTAATTCTTACCAAAAAATTTAATTCTTAACAAAAAAATTTAATTCTTACAAAAATAATTTAATTCTAACAAATAAAAATTGAATTCTTAACAAAAAAATGTAATACTTTCAAAAAAAAATTTAATTCTAACAAATAAAAATTTAATTCTTACAAAAAAAATTATTTCTCAGGAATAAAATTTTAATTCCCACAAATAAAAATTTAATTCTATCAAAAAAATTTAATTCTTACAAAAAAAATTAATTCTTACAAGAAAATTTATTTCTCAAAAAAATTAATTCTGACAAAGAAAAATTATTTCTAACAAAAAAATTAAATTCTAACGAAAAAAATTTTAATTCTTGCAAAAAAATTAAATTCTTACACGAAAAAATTTAATTCATACAAAATAATTAAATTTTTACAAAATAAAATTTAATTCTTACAAAAAAATTAAATTCTTACACGAAAAAATTTAATTCTTACAAATAAAAATATAATTCTTACAAAAAAAAATTAATTCTTACAAAATAATTAAATTCTTACAAAAAAAATTTATTTCTCAAAAAAAAAATTAATTCTTACAGATAAAAATTTAATGCTTACGTAACCAATTTAACTCTTACAGAAAAAATTCATTTCTCAAAAAAAAAAATTAAATCTTACAAAAAACATTTAATTCTAACCAAAAAAATTTAATTCTAAAGAAAAAAAATTTAATTCTTGCAAAAATATTTAATTCTATCCAAAAAAAAAAAATTAATTCTAACGAAAAAAAAATTTTCTCAAAAAAAATTTATTCTTACAAATAAAAATTTAATTCTTGCCCAAAAAATTAATTCTATCGTAAAATAAATTTATTGTAACGAAAAAAAAAATTTTCTCAAAAATTATTAATTCTTACAGCTAAAAAATTAATTCTTACAAGAAAAATTCTATTCAAACAATTAAAATTTTAATTCTTACCAAAAAAATTTAATTCTTGCAAAAAAAAAATTTCTTACGAATAAAAATTTAATTCTTACAAAAAAAATTTAATTCTTACAAAAAATATTTAATTCTTACCAGAAATAATTTAAATCTAACAAATAAAAATTTAATTCTTATAAAAAAAAATTTAATTCTAACAAAACCAATTTAATTCTTACAAAAAAAAATTATTTCTCAAAAACAAAATTAATTTTTACAAAAAAAATTTAATTCCTGCAAAAAAAATTTAATTCTTACAAATAAAATTTAATTCTTACAAAAAAATTTAATTCTTACAAAAAAATTAAATTCTTACACGAAAAAATTTAGTTCTTACAAATAAAAATATAATTCTTACAAAAAAAATTTAATTCTTACAAAATAATTAAATTCTTACAAAAAAAAATTATTTCTCAAAAAAAAAATTAATTCTTACAGAAAAAAATTTAATGATTACGTAACCAATTTAACTCTTACAGAAAAAATTCATTTCTCAAAAAAAAAAATTAAATCTTACAAAAAACATTTAATTCTAACCAAAAAAATTTAATTCTAAAGAAAAAAAATTTAATTCTTGCAAAAACATTTAATTCTATCGAAAAAAAAAATTAATTCTAACGAAAAAAAATTTAATTCTTACAAAAAAAAATAATTCTATTCTATCAAATTTAATTTTCTTTCGAAAAAAAATTTAATTCTAACAAATAAAAATTTAATTCTTGCAAATAAAAACTGAATTCTTACAAAAAATTTTAATTCTTACCAAATAATTAAATTCTTACAAAAAAATTTAATTCTTACCAAATAATTAAATTCTTACCAAAAAAAATATTTTTCAAAAAACAAAATTAATTCTTACAGAAAAAAAATTAATTCTAACAAAACCAATTTAATTCTTCCTATAAAAATTGATTTCTAAACAAAAATTAATTCTTGCATAAAAAATTTAATTCAAACAAAAGAAATTAAATTCTAAAGAAAAAAAATTTAATTCCTGCAAAAAAAAATTAATTCTATCGAGAAAAAAAATTAATTCTAACGAAAAAATTTTTTTTCTGAAAAAAATTAATTCTTACAACTAAAAAATTAATTCTTACAAAAAAAATTTAATTCTTACAAAAAAAATTTAATTCATACAAGAAAAATTGAATTCTAACAAATAAAAATTGATTTCTAAAAAAAAATTAATTCTAACAAAAAAAAATTAATTCTAACAAAAAAAATTAAATTCTAACGAAAAAATTTTTAATTCTTGCAAAAAAATTTAATTCTATCGAAAAGAAATTAATTCTGAAGAAAAATTTTTTTTCTCAAAATAAATTAATTCTGAAAAATACAAATTTAATTCTTACCAAAAAATTTAATTCTTAACAAAAAAATTTAATTCTTACAAAAATAATTTAATTCTAACAAATAAAAATTGAATTCTTAACAAAAAAATGTAATACTTTCAAAAAAAAATTTAATTCTAACAAATAAAAATTTAATTCTTACAAAAAAAATTATTTCTCAGGAATAAAATTTTAATTCCCACAAATAAAAATTTAATTCTATCAAAAAAATTTAATTCTTACAAAAAAAATTAATTCTTACAAGAAAATTTATTTCTCAAAAAAATTAATTCTGACAAAAAAAAATTATTTCTAACAAAAAAATTAAATTCTAACGAAAAAAATTTTAATTCTTGCAAAAAAATTAATTTCTTACACGAAAAAATTTAATTCATACAAAATAATTAAATTTTAACAAAATAAAATTTAATTCTTACAAAAAAATTAAATTCTTACACGAAAAAATTTAATTCTTACAAATAAAAATATAATTCTTACAAAAAAAAATTAATTCTTACAAAATAATTAAATTCTTACAAAAAAAATTTATTTCTCAAAAAAAAAATTAATTCTTACAGATAAAAATTTAATGCTTACGTAACCAATTTAACTCTTACAGAAAAAATTCATTTCTCAAAAAAAAAAATTAAATCTTACAAAAAACATTTAATTCTAACCAAAAAAATTTAATTCTAAAGAAAAAAAATTTAATTCTTGCAAAAATATTTAATTCTATCCAAAAAAAAAAAATTAATTCTAACGAAAAAAAAATTTTCTCAAAAAAAATTTATTCTTACAAATAAAAATTTAATTCTTGCCCAAAAAATTAATTCTATCGTAAAATAAATTTATTGTAACGAAAAAAAAAATTTTCTTAAAAATAATTAATTCTTACAGCTAAAAAATTAATTCTTACAAGAAAAATTCTATTCAAACAATTAAAATTTTAATTCTTACCAAAAAAATTTAATTCTTGCAAAAAAAAAATTTCTTACGAATAAAAATTTAATTCTTACAAAAAAAATTTAATTCTTACAAAAAAAAATTAATTCTTACAAAACAAATTTAAATCTAACAAATAAAAATTTAATTCTTACACATAAAAATTTAATTCTTACAAAAAAAATTATTTCTCAAAAAACAAAATTAATTCTTACAGAAAAAAATTTAATTCTAACAAAACCAATTTAATTCTTACAATAAAAATTTATTTCTCAAAAAAAAATTAATTCTGACAAAAAAAATTTAATTCTAACAAAACCAATTTAATTCTTACAAAAAAAGTTCATTTAAAGAAAAAAAATTTAATTCTTGCAAAAAAATTGAATTCTATCGAAAAAAAATTAATTCTAACGAAAAAAAAATTTTCTCAAAAAAAATTTATTCTTACAAAATAATTAAATTCTTCCAAAAAAATTTATTTCTCAAAAAACAAAATTAATTCTTACAGAAAAAAATTTAATTCTTACAAAACCAAATTAAATCTTACAAAAAAAAATTATTTCTAAAAAAAAAAATTAAATCGTACAAAAACATTTAATTCTAACAAAAAAAAATAATTCTAATGAAAAAAATTTATTCTTACAAATAAAAATTTAATTTTTACAAAAAAAATTTAATACTTACAAAAAAAATATAATTCTAACAAAAAAAAATTAATTCTTACAAAACCAAATTTATTCTTACAAAAAAAATTTATTTCTCAAAAAAAAATTACTTCTTACAAAAAACATTTAATTCTAACAAAAAAAATTAATTCTAACGAAAAAAAATTTAATTCTTGCAAAAAAAATTAATTCTAAAGAAAAAAAAATTTTCTCAAAAAAAAATTAATTCTTACAAATAAAAATTTAATTCTTACAAAAAAATTAAATTCTTACACGAAAAAGTTTAATTCATACTTAATAATTAAATTTTTACAAAATAAAATTTAATTCTTACAAAAAAATTAAATTCTTACACGAAAAAATTTAATTCTTACAAATAAAAATATAATTCTTACAAAAAAAAATTAATTCTTACAAAATAATTAAATTCTTACAAAAAAAAAATTATTTCTCAAAAAAAACAAAATTAATTCTTACAGAAAAAAATTTAATGCTTACGAAACCAATTTAATTCTTACAAAAAAAGTTCATTTAAAGAAAAAAAATTTAATTCTTGCAAAAAAATTGAATTCTATCGAAAAAAAATTAATTCTAACGAAAAAAAAATTTTCTCAAAAAAAATTTATTCTTACAAAATAATTAAATTCTTACAAAAAAATTTATTTCTCAAAAAACAAAATTAATTCTTACAGAAAAAAATTTAATTCTTACAAAACCAAATTAAATCTTACAAAAAAAAATTATTTCTAAAAAAAAAAATTAAATCGTACAAAAACATTTAATTCTAACAAAAAAAAATAATTCTAATGAAAAAAATTTATTCTTACAAATAAAAATTTAATTTTTACAAAAAAAATTTAATACTTACAAAAAAAATATAATTCTAACAAAAAAAAATTAATTCTTACAAAACCAAATTTATTCTTACAAAAAAAATTTATTTCTCAAAAAAAAATTACTTCTTACAAAAAACATTTAATTCTAACAAAAAAAATTAATTCTAACGAAAAAAAATTAATTCTTGCAAAAAAAATTTAATTCTATCGAAAAAAAATTAATTCTAAAGAAAAAAAAATTTTCTCAAAAAAAAATTAATTCTTTCAAATAAAAATTTAATTCTTACAAAAAAATTAAATTCTTACACGAAAAAGTTTAATTCATACTTAATAATTAAATTTTTACAAAATAAAATTTAATTCTTACAAAAAAATTAAATTCTTACACGAAAAAATTTAATTCTTACAAATAAAAATATAATTCTTACAAAAAAAAATTAATTCTTACAAAATAATTAAATTCTTACAAAAAAAAAATTATTTCTCAAAAAAAACAAAATTAATTCTTACAGAAAAAAATTTAATGCTTACGAAACCAATTTAATTCTTACAAAAAAAGTTCATTTAAAGAAAAAAAATTTAATTCTATCGAAAAAAAATTAATTCTAACGAAAAAAAAATTTTCTCAAAAAAAATTTATTCTTACAAAATAATTAAATTCTTACAAAAAAATTTATTTCTCAAAAAACAAAATTAATTCTTACAGAAAAAAATTTAATTCTTACAAAACCTAATTAAATCTTACAAAAAAAAATTATTTCTAAAAAAAAAAATTAAATCGTACAAAAACATTTAATTCTAACAAAAAAAAATAATTCTAATGAAAAAAATTTATTCTTACAAATAAAAATTTAATTTTTACAAAAAAAATTTAATACTTACAAAAAAAATATAATTCTAACAAAAAAAAATTAATTCTTACAAAATAATTAAATTCTTACAAAAAAAAAATTATTTCTCAAAAAAACAAAATTAATTCTTACAGAAAAAAATTTAATGCTTAAGAAACCAATTTAATTCTTACAAAAAAAGTTCATTTAAAGAAAAAAAATTTAATTCTTGCAAAAAAATTGAATTCTATCGAAAAAAAATTAATTCTAACGAAAAAAAAATTTTCTCAAAAAAAATTTATTCTTACAAAATAATTAAATTCTTACAAAAAAATTTATTTCTCAAAAAACAAAATTAATTCTTACAAAACCAAATTTATTCTTACAAAAAAAATTTATTTCTCAAAAAAAAATTACTTCTTACAAAAAACATTTAATTCTAACAAAAAAAATTAATTCTAACGAAAAAAAATTTAATTCTTGCAAAAAAAATTTAATTCTATCGAAAAAAAATTAATTCTAAAGAAAAAAAAATTTTCTCAAAAAAAAATTAATTCTTACAAATAAAAATTTAATTCTAACGAAAAAAATTTTAATTCTTACAAAAAAAAATTAATTCTTACAAAACAAATTTAACTCTAACAAATAAAAATTTAATTCTAACAAATAAAAATGTAATTCTTACAAAAAAAATTATTTCTCAAAAAACAAAATTAATTCTTACAGAAAAAAATTTAATTCTAACAAAACCAATTTAATTCTTACAATAAAAATTTATTTCTCAAAAAAAAATTAATTCTGACAAAAAAATTTAATTCTAACAAAACCAATTTAATTCTAACAAATAAAAATTTAATTCTTACAAATAAAAATTTAATTCTTACAAAAAAATTAAATTCTTACACGAAAAAGTTTAATTCATACTTAATAATTAAATTTTTACAAAATAAAATTTAATTCTTACAAAAAAATTAAATTCTTACACGAAAAAATTTAATTCTTACAAATAAAAATATAATTCTTACAAAAAAAAATTAATTCTTACAAAATAATTAAATTCTTACAAAAAAAAAATTATTTCTCAAAAAAACAAAATTAATTCTTACAGAAAAAAATTTAATGCTTACGAAACCAATTTAATTCTTACAAAAAAAGTTCATTTAAAGAAAAAAAATTTAATTCTTGCAAAAAAATTGAATTCTATCGAAAAAAAATTAATTCTAACGAAAAAAAAATTTTCTCAAAAAAAATTTATTCTTACAAAATAATTAAATTCTTACAAAAAAATTTATTTCTCAAAAAACAAAATTAATTCTTACAGAAAAAAATTTAATTCTTACAAAACCAAATTAAATCTTACAAAAAAAAATTATTTCTAAAAAAAAAAATTAAATCGTACAAAAACATTTAATTCTAACAAAAAAAAATAATTCTAATGAAAAAAATTTATTCTTACAAATAAAAATTTAATTTTTACAAAAAAAATTTAATACTTACAAAAAAAATATAATTCTAACAAAAAAAAATTAATTCTTACAAAACCAAATTTATTCTTACAAAAAAAATTTATTTCTCAAAAAAAAATTACTTCTTACAAAAAACATTTAATTCTAACAAAAAAAATTAATTCTAACGAAAAAAAATTAATTCTTGCAAAAAAAATTTAATTCTATCGAAAAAAAATTAATTCTAAAGAAAAAAAAATTTTCTCAAAAAAAAATTAATTCTTTCAAATAAAAATTTAATTCTTACAAAAAAATTAAATTCTTACACGAAAAAGTTTAATTCATACTTAATAATTAAATTTTTACAAAATAAAATTTAATTCTTACAAAAAAATTAAATTCTTACACGAAAAAATTTAATTCTTACAAATAAAAATATAATTCTTACAAAAAAAAATTAATTCTTACAAAATAATTAAATTCTTACAAAAAAAAAATTATTTCTCAAAAAAACAAAATTAATTCTTACAGAAAAAAATTTAATGCTTACGAAACCAATTTAATTCTTACAAAAAAAGTTCATTTAAAGAAAAAAAATTTAATTCTATCGAAAAAAAATTAATTCTAACGAAAAAAAAATTTTCTCAAAAAAAATTTATTCTTACAAAATAATTAAATTCTTACAAAAAAATTTATTTCTCAAAAAACAAAATTAATTCTTACAGAAAAAAATTTAATTCTTACAAAACCTAATTAAATCTTACAAAAAAAAATTATTTCTAAAAAAAAAAATTAAATCGTACAAAAACATTTAATTCTAACAAAAAAAAATAATTCTAATGAAAAAAATTTATTCTTACAAATAAAAATTTAATTTTTACAAAAAAAATTTAATACTTACAAAAAAAATATAATTCTAACAAAAAAAAATTAATTCTTACAAAATAATTAAATTCTTACAAAAAAAAAATTATTTCTCAAAAAAACAAAATTAATTCTTACAGAAAAAAATTTAATGCTTAAGAAACCAATTTAATTCTTACAAAAAAAGTTCATTTAAAGAAAAAAAATTTAATTCTTGCAAAAAAATTGAATTCTATCGAAAAAAAATTAATTCTAACGAAAAAAAAATTTTCTCAAAAAAAATTTATTCTTACAAAATAATTAAATTCTTACAAAAAAATTTATTTCTCAAAAAACAAAATTAATTCTTACAAAACCAAATTTATTCTTACAAAAAAAATTTATTTCTCAAAAAAAAATTACTTCTTACAAAAAACATTTAATTCTAACAAAAAAAATTAATTCTAACGAAAAAAAATTTAATTCTTGCAAAAAAAATTTAATTCTATCGAAAAAAAATTAATTCTAAAGAAAAAAAAATTTTCTCAAAAAAAAATTAATTCTTACAAATAAAAATTTAATTCTAACGAAAAAAATTTTAATTCTTACAAAAAAAAATTAATTCTTACAAAACAAATTTAACTCTAACAAATAAAAATTTAATTCTTACAAATAAAAATTTAATTCTTACAAAAAAAATTATTTCTCAAAAAAAAAATTAATTCTTACAGAAAAAAATTTAATTCTAACAAAACCAATTTAATTCTTACAATAAAAATTTATTTCTCAAAAAAAAATTAATTCTGACAAAAAAATTTAATTCTAACAAAACCAATTTAATTCTAACAAATAAAAATTTAATTCTTACAAATAAAAATTTAATTCTTACAAAAAAATTAAATTCTTACACGAAAAAGTTTAATTCATACTTAATAATTAAATTTTTACAAAATAAAATTTAATTCTTACAAAAAAATTAAATTCTTACACGAAAAAATTTAATTCTTACAAATAAAAATATAATTCTTACAAAAAAAAATTAATTCTTACAAAATAATTAAATTCTTACAAAAAAAAAATTATTTCTCAAAAAAACAAAATTAATTCTTACAGAAAAAAATTTAATGCTTACGAAACCAATTTAATTCTTACAAAAAAAGTTCATTTAAAGAAAAAAAATTTAATTCTTGCAAAAAAATTGAATTCTGTCGAAAAAAAATTAATTCTAACGAAAAAAAAATTTTCTCAAAAAAAATTTATTCTTACAAAATAATTAAATTCTTACAAAAAAATTTATTTCTCAAAAAACAAAATTAATTCTTACAGAAAAAAATTTAATTCTTACAAAACCAAATTAAATCTTACAAAAAAAAATTATTTCTAAAAAAAAAATTAAATCGTACAAAAACATTTAATTCTAACAAAAAAAAATAATTCTAATGAAAAAAATTTATTCTTACAAATAAAAATTTAATTTTTACAAAAAAAATTTAATACTTACAAAAAAAATATAATTCTAACAAAAAAAAATTAATTCTTACAAAACCAAATTTATTCTTACAAAAAAAATTTATTTCTCAAAAAAAAATTACTTCTTACAAAAAACATTTAATTCTAACAAAAAAAATTAATTCTAACGAAAAAAAATTTAATTCTTGCAAAAAAAATTTAATTCTATCGAAAAAAAATTAATTCTAAAGAAAAAAAATTTTTCTCAAAAAAAAATTAATTCTTACAAATAAAACTTTAATTCTTACAAAAAAAATTTAATTCTTACAAAAAAAATTTAATTCTTACCAGAAATAATTTAAATCTAACAAATAAAAATTTAATTCTTATAAAAAAAAATTTAATTCTAACAAAACCAATTTAATTCTTACAAAAAAAAATTATTTCTCAAAAAAAAATTAATTTTTACAAAAAAAATTTAATTCCTGCAAGAAAAATTTAATTCTTACAAAAAAAATTTAATTCTTACAAAAAAATTTAATTCTTAAAAAAAAATTTAATTCTTACAAAAAATTTTAATTCGAACAAATAAAAATTTAATTCTTACAAATAAACATTTAATTCTTACAAAAAAAATTATTTCTCAAAAAACAAAATTAATTCTTACAGAAAAAAATTTAATTCTAACAAAACCAATTTAATTCTTACAATAGAAATTTATTTCCCAAAAAAAAATTAAATCTTACAAAAAACATTTAATTCTAACAAAAAAAATTATTTCTCAAAAAACAAAATTAATTCTTATAGAAAAAAATTAATTCCATCAAAACCAATTTAATTCTTCCAGTAGAAATTGAATTCTAAAAAAAAATTAATTCTTACAAAAAAAATTTAATTCTAACAAAAAAAATTAAATTTTAACGAAAAAAATTTTAATTCTTACAAAAAAAAATTAATTCTTACAAAACAAATTTAACTCTAACAAATAAAAATTTAATTCTTACAAATAAAAATTTAATTCTTACAAAAAAAATTATTTCTCAAAAAACAAAATTAATTCTTACAGAAAAAAAATTAATTCTAACAAAACCAATTTAATTCTTACGATAAAAATTTATTTCTCAAAAAAAAATTAATTCTGACAAAAAAAATTTAATTCTAACAAAAGCAATTTAATTCTAACAAATAAAAATTTAATTCTTACAAATAAAAATTTAATTCTTACAAAAAAATTAAATTCTTACACGAAAAAGTTTAATTCATACTTAATAATTAAATTTTTACAAAATAAAATTTAATTCTTACAAAAAAATTAAATTCTTACACGAAAAAATTTAATTCTTACAAATAAAAATATAATTCTTACAAAAAAAAATTAATTCTTACAAAATAATTAAATTCTTACAAAAAAAAAATTATTACTCAAAAAAACAAATTTAATTCTTACAGAAAAAAATTTAATGCTTACGAAACCAATTTAATTCTTACAAAAAAAGTTCATTTCTCAAAAAAAAAATTAAATCTTACAAAAAACATTTAATTCTAACAAAAAAAATTAATTCTAAAGAAAAAAAATTTAATTCTTGCAAAATATTGAATTCTATCGAAAAAAAATTAATTCTAACGAAAAAAAAATTTTCTCAAAAAAAATTTATTCTTACAAATAAAAATTTAATTCTTGCACAAAAAATTAATTCTATCGAAAAAAAATTAATACTAACGAAAAAAAAATTTTCTCAAAAAAAATTAATTCTTACAAATAAAAATTTAATTCTTACAAAAAATGTAATTCTTACAAAAAAATGTAATTCTTACAAATAAAAATTTAATTCTTGCAAAAAAATTTTAAATTTTACAAAAAAAGTATTTTTATAAAAAAATTAAATTCTTACACAAAAAAATTTAATTCTCACAAATAAAAATTAAATGCTTAAAAAAAAAATTTAATTCTTACAAAAAAAATTAATTCTTACAAAAAAAATTTATTCTAACAAAATATTTTTAATTCCTACGAAAAAAAGTTAATTCTTACAAAAAAAATTTAATTCTTACAAAAAAATTTTAATTCTTACAAAACAAATTTAACTCTAACAAATAAAAATTTAATTCTTACAAATAAAAATATAATTTTTACAAAAAAATTAATTCTTGCAAAAAAAATTTTATTCTTACAAAAAAATTTAATTCTTAAAAAAAAATTTATTCTTACAAAAAAATTTTAATTCCTACGAAAAAAAGTTAATTCTTACAAAAAAAATTTAATTCTTACAAAAAAATTTTAATTCTTACAAAAAAATTGAATTCTTACAAAAGAAATGTAATTCTTACAAAAAACATTTAATTCTTACAAAAAAATTTAAATTTTACAAAAAAAAATTAATTCGAACAAAAAAATTAATTTCTTACCCTAAAAATTTAATTGTTACAAAAAAAATTTAATTCTAACAAATAAAAATTTAATTCAAGCAAATATAAATTGAATTCTTCAAAAGAAATTAATTCTTCCAAACAAAATTTAAATTTCACAGAAAAAATTAATTCTAAGAAAAAAATTAAATTCTTACACGCAAAAATTGAATGCTTACAAAATAATTGTATTCTTAGAAAAAAAATTATTTCTCAAAAAACAAAATTAATTCTTACATAAACAAAATTAATTCTAACAAAACCAATTTAATACTTCCAATAAAAATTGATTTCTTAAAAAAAAAAAATTGTTACAAAAAAATTTAATTCTAACAAAAAAAAATTAAATTCAAACGAAAAAAATTTTAATTCTTGCAAAAAAAATTAATTCTATCGAAAAAAAATTAATTTTGGAGAAAATTTTTTTTTCTCAAAATAAATTAATTCGTACACATAAAAATTTAATTCTTACCAAAAAAATTTAATTCTTACAAAAAAAATTTAATTCTTGCAAATAAAAATTGAATTCTTACAAAAGAAATTAATTCTTCCAAAAAAAATTTAAATTTTACAAAGAAAAATTAATTCTAACAAATAAAAATTTAATTCTTGCAAATAAAAATTTAATTCTTACAAAAAAATTAAATTCTTACACAAAAAAATTTAATTCTTACAAAAAAAAAATTAATTCTTACAAAAAAAATTTAATTCTTACAAAAAAATTTAATTCTTACAAAAAAATTTAATTCTTACAAAAAAATTTTAATTCTTACAAAAAAATTAAATTCTTACAAAAAAAAATTTAATTCTTACAAAAAAAATTTAATTCTTACAAATAAAATTTAATTCTTACCAAAAAAAATTATTTTTTCAAAAAAATTAATTCTTACAAAAAAAATTTTATTCTTACAAAAAAATTTAATTCTTACAAAAAAAATTTTATTCTTACAAAAAAAATTTAATTCCTACAAAAAAATTTAATTCTTACAAAAAAATTTAATTCTTACAAAAAAATTTTAATTCTTACAAAAAAATTAAATTCTTACAAAAAAAATTTAATTCTTACAAAAAAAATTTAATTCTTACAAAAAAATTTAAATTTTACAAAAAAAAATTAATTCGAACAAAAAAATTAAATTCTTACCCTAAAAATTTAATTGTTACAAAAAAAATTTAATTCTAACAAATAAAAATTTAATTCTTGCAAATATAAATTGAATTCTTCAAAAGAAATTAATTCTTCCATACAAAATTTAAATTTCACAGAAAAAATTAATTCTAAGAAAAAAATTAAATTCTTACACGCCAAAATTTAATGCTTACAAAATAATTATATTCTTAGAAAAAAAAATTATTTCTCAAAAAACAAAATTTAATTGTTACAAAAAAAATTTAATTCTAACAAATAAAAATTTAATTCTTGCAAATATAAATTGAATTCTTACAAAAGAAATTAATTCTTCCAAAAAAAAAATTAAATTTCACCAAAAAAATTACTTCTAAGAAAAAAATTAAATTCTTACACGAAAAAATTTAATTCATACAAAATAATTAAATTTTTACAAAATAAAATTTAATTCTTACAAAAAAATTAAATTCTTACACGAAAAAATTTAATTCTTACAAATAAAAATATAATTCTTACAAAAAAATTTAATTCTTACATAAAAAATTTAATTCTTACAAAAAATAATTAATTCTTACAAAAAAAATTTAATTCTTACAAAAAAAATTTAATTCTTACAGATAAAATTTAATTCTAACAAAAATTTAAATTCTTACAAATAAAATTTGATTCTTACCAAAAAAAATTATTTTTACAAAAAATTAATTCTTACAAAAAAATTTAATTCTAACAAAAAAAATTAAATTCAAACGAAAAAAATTTTAATTCTGGCAAAAAAAAATAATTCTATCGAAAAAAAAATTAATTTTAGAGAAATTTTTTTTTTCTCAAAATAAATTAATTCTTACAAATAAAAACTTAATTCTTACCAAAAAAATTTAATTCTTACCAAAAAAAATTAATTCTTACAAAAAAATTAAATTCTTACACGAAAAATTTTAATTCTTACAAATAAAAATATAATTCTTACAAAAAAATTTAATTCTTACAAAAAAAATTTAATTCTTACAAAAAAATTAATTCTAAAAAAAAAATTTAATTCTTACAAAAAAAAAATTAATTCTTACAAAAAAAATTTAATTCTTACAAAAAAAATTTAATTCTAACAAACATTTTAATTCTAACAAATAAAAATTTAATTCTAACACATAAAAATTTAATTCTTACAAATAAAAATTTGATTCTAAAAGAAAAATATAATTCGTACAAAAAAAAATTAATTCTTAGAAAAAAAAATTAATTCTATCAAATAAAAATTTAATTCTGTCAAAAAAAATTTAATTCTAACAAATAAAAATTTAATTCTTGCAAATAAAAATTGAATTCTTACAAAAGAAATTAATTCTTCCAAAAAAAATTTAAATTTTACAAAGAAAAATTAATTCTAACAAATAAAAATTTAATTCTTACAAAAAAATTAAATTCTTACACGAAAAAATTTAATTCATACAAAACAATTAAATTTTTACAAAATAAAATTTAATTCTTACAAAAAAATTAAATTCGTGCACGAAAAAATTTAATTCTTGCAAAAAAAAATTAATTCTAACAAAAAAAATTTAATTCTAAAGAAAAAAATTTAATTCTTGCAAAAAAAAATTAATTCTATCGAAAAAAATTAATTCTAACGAAAACAATTTTTTCTCAAAAAAAATTAATTCTTACAAAAAAAAAATTTAATTTTACACAAAAAATTTAATTCTTACAATAAAATTAAATTCTTACACGAAAAAATTTAATTCTTACAAATAATAATATAATTCTTACACGAAAAAATTTAATTCACACAAAATAATTAAATTTTTACTAAATAAAATTTAATTCTTACAAAAAAATTAAATTCTTACAGAAAAAATTGAATTCTTACAAAAAAATTAATTCTTTTAACAAAAATTTAAATTTTACAAAAAAAAAGAATTCTTACAAATAAATTAAATTCTTACACAAAAAAATTTATTGTTACAAAACAAAATTTAAATCTTGCCAGTAAAAATTTAATTCTTACAAAAAAATTAAATTCTTACACGAAAAAATTTAATTCACACAAAATAATTAAATTTTTACAAAATAAAATTTAATTCTTACAAAAAATGTAAATTCTTACACGAAAAAATTTAATTCTTACAAATAAAAATATAATTCTTACAAAAATTTTAATTCTTACTAAATAATTAAATTCTTACCAAAAAAATTTATTTCTCAAAAAACAAAATTAATTCTTACAAAAAAAATTTAATTCTTACAGGAAAAAAATAATTCTTACAAAACCAATTTAATTCTTACAATAACAATTTATTTCTAAAAAAAAATTAATTCTTACAAAGAAATTAAATTCTTACACGAAAAAATTTAATTCTTACAAAATAATTATATTCTTAGAAAAAAAATTATTCCTCAAAACACAAAATTAATTCTTACAGAAAAAAAATTATGTCTAACAAAACCAATTTAATTCTTCCAATAAAAATGATTTCTAAAAAAAAATTATTTCTAAAAAAAAATTAATTCTTACAAAAAAAATTTAATTCTAACAAAAAAATTCAATTCTAACGAAAAAAAAATTAATTCTTGCAAAAAAAAATTAATTCTATGGAAAAAAAATAAATCTGACGAAAAAAAATTTTTCTCAAAAAAAATTAAATCTTACAAATAAAAATTTAATTCGTACCAAAAAATTTAATTCTTACCAAAAAAATTTAATTCGTACAATAAAAAATTTAATTCTAACAAATAAAAAATTAATTCTTGCAAAAAAATTTTTCTCAAAAAAATTAATTCTTACAAATAAAAATTTAATTCTTACGAAAAAAATTTAATTCTAACTAATAAAAATTTAATTCTTACAAATAAAAATTTAATTCTTACAAAAAAATTAAATTCTTACACGAAAAAATTTAATTCATACAAAACAATTAATTTTTACCAAATAAAATTTAATTCTTACAAAAAAATTAAATTCGTGCACGAAAAAATTTAATTCTTGCAAAAAAAAATTAATTCTAACAAAAAAAATTTAATTCTAAAGAAAAAAATTTAATTCTTGCAAAAAAAATTAATTCTATCGAAAAAAAATTAATTCTAACGAAAAAAAATTTTTCTCAAAAAAAATTAATTCTTACAAAAAAAAAATTTAATTTTACACAAAAAATTTAATTCTTACATTAAAATTAAATTCTTACACGAAAAAAATTAATTCTTACAAATAATAATATAATTCTAACACGAAAAAATTTAATTCACACAAAATAATTAAATTTTTACTAAATAAAATTTAATTCTTACAAAAAATTAAATTCTTACAGAAAAAATTGAATTCTTACAAAAAAAATTAATTCTTTTAACAAAAATTTAAATTTTACAAAAAAATTCAATTCTAACGAAAAAAAAATTAATTCTTGCAAAAAAAAATTAATTCTATGGAAAAAAAAATAAATCTGACGAAAAAAAATTTTTCTCAAAAAAAATTAAATCTTACAAATAAAACTTTAATTCGTACCAAAAAATTTAATTCTTACCAAAAAAATTTAATTCGTACAATAAAAAATTTAATTCTAACAAATAAAAAATTAATTCTTGCAAAAAAATTTTTCTCAAAAAAATTAATTCTTACAAATAAAAATTTAATTCTTACGAAAAAAATTTAATTCTAACTAATAAAAATTTAATTCTTACAAATAAAAATTTAATTCTTAAAAAAAATTTAATTCTTACAAAAAAAATTTATTTCTCGAAAACAAAATTAATTCTTACAGAAAAAAAATAATTTATACATAACCAATTTAATTCTTACAATAACAATTTATTTCTAAAAAAAAATTAATTCTTACCAAAAAAATTGAATTCTTACCAAAAAAATTTAATTCTAACATAAATGTTAATTCTTACAAATGATAATTTATTCTTACAAAAAAATTATTTTTACAAAAAATTAATTATTACAAAAAAAATTTAATTCTAACAAAAAAATTTAATTCTTATAAAAAAAAATTTAATTCTAACAAATAAAAATTTAATTCTTACAAACAAAATTTAATTCTAACAAAAAAAATATAATTCTTACAAAAAAATTTAATCCTTACAAAAAAATTTAATTATTACCAAAAAAATTGAATTCTTACCAAAAAATTTTAATTCTAACAAAAATTTTAATTCTTACAAATGAAAATTTATTCTTACCAAAAAAATTTATATTTACAAAAAAATTAATTATTACAAAAAAAAATTAATTCTAACAAAAAAAATTAAGTTCTTACGAAAAAAATTTTAATTCTAACAAAAAAAAATTAATTTTTACAAAAACATTTAATTGTTACTAAAAAAAAATTAATTCTTGCAAATAAAAATTGAATTCTTACAAAAGAAATTAATTCTTCCAAAAAAAATTTAAATTATACAAAGAAAAATTAATTCTAACAAAATAATTAAATTCTTACGCGAAAAAAATATAATTCATACAAAATAATTAAATTCTTACAAAAAAAAAATTATTTCTCAAGAAACAAAATTAATTCTTAAAGAAAAAATTTTAATTCTTACAAAACCAAATAAATTCTTACAAAAAAAAATTATTTCTCAAAAAAAAAAATGAATTCCTACAAAAACAATTGAATTCTTACAAAAAAAAATTTAATTCTTACCAAAAATAATTTAATTCTAAAAAATAAAAATTTAATTCTGATAAAAAAATTTAATTCTTACAAAAAAATGTAATTCTTACAAAAACAATTTAATTCTTACCAAAAAAAATAATTCTTACAAATAAAATTTAATTCTAACAAAAATTTTAATTCTAACAAATAAAAATTTAATTCTAACACATAAAAATTTAATTCTTACAAATAAAAATTTAATTCTTACAAAAAAATTAAATTCTTACACGAAAAAATTTAATTCATACAAAACAATTAATTTTTACAAAATAAAATTTAATTCTTACAAAAAAATTAAATTCGTGCACGAAAAAATTTAATTCTTGCAAAAAAAAAATTAATTCTAACATAAAAAATTTAATTCTAAAGAAAAAAATTTAATTCTTGCAAAAAAAAATTAATTCTATCGAAAAAAAATTAATTCTAACGAAAAAAATTTTTTCTCAAAAAAAATTAATTCTTACAAAAAAAAATTTAATTTTACACAAAAAATTTAATTCTTACATTAAAATTAAATTCTTACACGAACAAATTTAATTCTTACAAATAATAATATAATTCTAACACGAAAAAATTTAATTCACACAAAATAATTAAATTTTTACTAAATAAAATTTAATGCTTACAAAAAAATTAAATTCTTACAGAAAAAATGGAATTCTTACAAAAAAAATTAATTCTTTTAACAAAAATTTAAATTTTACAAAAAAAAGAATTCTTACAAATAAATTAAATTCTTACACAAAAAAATTTATTGTTACAAAACAAAATTTAAATCTTGCCAGTAAAAATTTAATTCTTACAAAAAAATTAAATTCTTACACGAAAAAATTTAATTCACAAAAATAATTAAATTTTTACAAAATAAAATTTAATTCTTACAAAAAAATTAAATTCTTACACGAAAAAATTTAATTCTTACAAATAAAAATATAATTCTTACAAAAATTTTAATTCTTACTAAATAATTAAATTCTTACCAAAAAAATTTATTTCTCAAAAAACAAAATTAATTCTTACAAAAAAAAATTAATTCTTACAAAACCAAATTAATTCTTACAAAAAAAAATTATTTCTCAAAAAAAAATTAATTCTAACAAAAAACATTTAATTCTAACAAAAAAAAAATTAATTCTAACGAAAACAAATTTAATTCTTGCAAAAAAATTTAATTCTTCCAAAAAAAATTTATTTCTCAAGAACAAAATTAATTCTTACAGAAAAAAAATAATTCTAACAAAACCAAATTAATTCTTACAATAAAAATTTATTTCTAAAAAAAAATTAATTCTTACAAAAAAATTTAATTCTAACAAAAAAATTCAATTCTAACGAAAAAAAAATTAATTCTTGCAAAAAAAAATTAATTCTATGGAAAAAAAAATAAATCTGACGAAAAAAAATTTTTCTCAAAAAAAATTAAATCTTACAAATAAAAATTTAATTCGTACCAAAAAATTTAATTCTTACCAAAAAAATTTAATTCGTACAATAAAAAATTTAATTCTAACAAATAAAAAATTAATTCTTGCAAAAAAATTTTTCTCAAAAAAATTAATTCTTGCAAATAAAAATTTAATTCTTACGAAAAAAATTTAATTCTAACTAATAAAAATTTAATTCTTACAAATAAAAATTTAATTCTTAAAAAAAATTTAATTCTTACAAAAAAAATTTATTTCTCAAAAACAAAATTAATTCTTACAGAAAAAAAATAATTCTTACATAACCAATTTAATTCTTACAATAACAATTTATTTCTAAAAAAAAATTAATTCTTACCAAAAAAATTGAATTCTTAGCAAAAAAATTTAATTCTAACATAAATGTTAATTCTTACAAATGATAATTTATTCTTACAAAAAAAATTATTTTTACAAAAAATTAATTATTACAAAAAAAATTTAATTCTAACAAAAAAATTTAATTCTTATAAAAAAAAATTTAATTCTAACAAATAAAAATTTAATTCTTACACACAAAATTTAATTCTAACAAAAAAAATTTAATTCTTACAAAAAAATTTAATCCTTACAAAAAAAATTTAATTCTTACCAAAAAAATTGAATTCTTACCAAAAAATTTTAATTCTAACAAAAATTTTAATTCTTACAAATGAAAATTTATTCTTACCAAAAAAATTTATTTTTACAAAAAAATTAATTATTACAAAAAAAATTTAATTCTAACAAAAAAAATTAAGTTCTTACGAAAAAAATTTTAATTCTAACAAAAAAAAAATTTTTTTACAAAAACATTTAATTGTTACTAAAAAAAAATTAATTCTTACAAATAAAAATTGAATTCTTACAAATAAAAATTTAATTCTAACAAAAAAAAATTAATTCTTACAAAAAACATGTAATACATTCAAAAAAATTTAATTCTTACATCAAAAATTTAATTCTTACAAACAAAATTTAATTCTTACAAAAAAAATTTAATTCTTACAAAAAATTTAATCCTTACAAAAAAAATGTAATTCTTACCAAAAAAATTGAATTCTTACCAAAAAATTTAATTCTAACATAAATGTTAATTCTTACAAATGATAATTTATTCTTACCAAAAAAAATTATTTTCACAAAAAAATTAATTATTACAAAAAAAATTTAATTCTAACAAAAAAATTTAATTCTTACAAAAAAAATTTAATTCTAACAAATAAAAATTTAATTCTTACCAAAAAAATGTAATACATTCAAAAAAAATTTAATTCTTACAAAAAAAATTTAATTCTTACCAACAAAATTTAATTCTTACAAAAAAAATTTAATTCGTACAAAAAAATTTAATCCTTACAAAAAAAATTTAATTCTTACCAAAAAAATTGAATTCTTACCAATAAAATTTAATTCTAACAAAAATTTTAATTCTTACGAATGATAATTTATTCTTACCAAAAAAAATTATTTTTACAAAAAAATTAATTATAACAAAAAAAATTTAATTCTAACAAAAAAAATTAAATTCTTACGAAAAAATTTTTAATTCCTCGAAAAAAAAATTAATTCTATCGAGAAAAAAAATTAATTCTAACGGAAAAATAAATTATCTGAAAAAAACTAATTCTTACAACTAAAAAATTAATTCTTACAAAAAAATTTAATAATTACAAAAAAAATTTAATTCTTACAAAAAAAATTTAATTCTAACAAATAAAAATTTAATTCTTACAAACAAAAATTTAATTCTTACAAAAAAATTAAATTCTTACACGAAAAAATTTAATTCTTACAAAATAATTATATTCTTAGAAAAAAAATTATTTCTCAAAAAACAAAATTAATTCTAACAAAACCAATTTAATTCTTCCAATAAAAATTGATTTCTAAAAAAAAATTAATTCTTACAAAAAAATTTAATTCAAACAAAAGAAATTAAATTCTAAAGGAAAAAAATTAAATTCTTGCAAAAAAAATTTAATTCTATCGAGAAAAAAATTAATTCTAACGAAAAAATTAATTCTTACAAATAAAAATTTAATTCTTACAAATAAAAATTTAATGCTTAAAAAAAAGTTAAATTCTTACACGAAAAAATTTAATTCTTACAAAATAATTATATTCTTAGAAAAAAAAATTATTTCTCAAAAAACCAAATTAATTCTTACAAAAAAAAAATTTAATTTTACACAAAAAATTTAATTCTTACAATAAAATTAAATTCTTACACGAAAAAAATTAATTCTTACAAATAATAATATAATTCTTACACGAAAAAATTTAATTCACACAAAATAATTAAATTTTTACTAAATAAAATTTAATTCTTACAAAAAAATTAAATTCTTACACGAAAAAATTTAATTCTTACAAATAAAAATATAATTCTTACAAAAATTTTAATTCTTACTAAAAAATTAAATTCTTACAAAAAAATTTATTTCTCAAAAAAAAACAAAATTAATTCTTACAGAAAAAAATTGAATGCTTACAAAAACCAATTTAATTTTTATAAAAAAAAATTATTTCTCAAAAAAAAAAAATTAATTCCAACAAAAAACATTTAATTCTAACAAAAAAATTATATCTAACGAAAAAAAAATTTTCTCAAAAAAATTAATTCTTACAAATAAAAATTTAATTCTTACGAAAAAAATTTAATTCTAACTAATAAAAATTTAATTCTTACAAATAAAAATTTAATTCTTAAAAAAAATTTAATTCTTACAAAAAAAATTTATTTCTCAAAAACAAAATTAATTCTTACAGAAAAAAAATAATTCTTACAAAACCAATTTAATTCTTACAATAACAATTTATTTCTAAAAAAAAATTAATTCTTACAAAGAAATTAAATTCTTACACGAAAAAATTTAATTCTTACAAAATAATTATATTCTTAGAAAAAAAATTATTCCTCAAAACACAAAATTAATTCTTACAGAAAAAAAATTATGTCTAACAAAACCAATTTAATTCTTCCAATAAAAATGATTTCTAAAAAAAAATTATTTCTTACAAAAAAATTTAATTCTAACAAAAAAAATGTAATTCTTACCAAAAAAATTTAATTCTTACAAAAAAAAATTTAATTCTAACAAATAAAAATTTAATTCTTACCAAAAAAATGTAATACTTTCAAAAAAAAATTTAATTCTAACAAATGAAAATTTAATTCTTACAAATAAAAATTATTTCTTAGGAATAAAATTTTAATTCTCACAAATAAAAATTTAATTCTTACAGAAAATATTAATTCTTCCAAAAACAATTTAAATTTTACAAAAAAATTGATTCTTAAAAAAAAATTTTATTTCTAAAAAAAAAGAATCCTTACAAAAAAATTAAATTCTTACACAAAAAAATTTAATTGTTACAAATAAAAATTTAAATGTTACAAATAAAAATTTAATTCGAACAAAAAAATTTTAATTCTAACAAATAAAAATTTAATTCTTACAAAAAAAATTTATTCTAACAAATAAAAATTAAATTCTTGCAAATAAAAATTGAATTCTTACAAAAGAAATTAATTCTTCCAAAAAAAATTTAAATTTTACAAAAAAAATTAATTCTAACAAAAAAAATAAATTCTTACACGAAAAAATTTAATTCATACAAAATAATTAAATTCTTACAAACAAAATTATTCCTCAAAAAACAAAATTAATTCTTACAGAAAAAATTTAATTCTTACAAAAAAAATTAATTCTTTTAACAAAAATTTAAATTTTACAAAAAAAAAGAATTCTTACAAAATAATTAAATTCTTACACAAAAAAATTTATTGTTACAAAACAAAATTTAAATCTTGCCAGTAAAAATTTAATTCTTACAAAGAAATTATAATTGTTACAAAAAAAATTTAATTCTTACAAAAAATTTTAATTCTTACTAAATAATTAAATTCTTACAAAAAAATTTAATTCTAACAAATAAAAATTTAATTCTTGCAAATAAAAATTTAATTCTTACAAAAAAATTAAATTCTTACACGAAAAAATTTAATTCACACAAAATAATTAAATTTTTACAAAATAAAATTTAATTCTTACAAAAAAATTAAATTCTTACACGAAAAAATTTAATTCTTACAAATAAAAATATAATTCTTACAAAAATTTTAATTCTTACTAAATAATTAAATTCTTACCAAAAAAATTTATTTCTCAAAAAACAAAATTAATTCTTACAAAAAAAAATTAATTCTTACAAAAAAAATTTATTTCTCAAGAACAAAATTAATTCTTACAGAAAAAAAATAATTCTAACAAAACCAATTTAATTCTTACAATAAAAATTTATTTCTAAAAAAAAATTAATTCTTACAAAAAAAATTTAATTCTAACAAAAAAATTCAATTCTAACGAAAAAAAAATTAATTCTTGCAAAAAAAATTAATTCTATGGAAAAAAAAATAAATCTGAGGAAAAAAAATTTTTCTCAAAAAAAATTAAATCTTACAAATAAAAATTTAATTCGTACCAAAAAATTTAATTCTTACCAAAAAAATTTAATTCGTACAATAAAAAATTTAATTCTAACAAATAAAAAATTAATTCTTGCAAAAAAATTTTTCACAAAAAAATTAATTCTTACAAATAAAAATTTAATTCTTACGAAAAAAATTTAATTCTAACTAATAAAAATTTAATTCTTACAAATAAAAATTTAATTCTTAAAAAAAATTTAATTCTTACAAAAAAAATTTATTTCTCAAAAACAAAATTAATTCTTACAGAAAAAAAATAATTCTTACATAACCAATTTAATTCTTACAATAACAATTTATTTCTAAAAAAAATTAATTCTTACCGAAAAAATTGAATTCTTACCAAAAAAATTTAATTCTAACATAAATGTTAATTCTTACAAATGATAATTTATTCTTACAAAAAAATATTTTTACAACAAATTAATTATTACAAAAAAAATTTAATTCTAACAAAAAAATTTAATTCTTATAAAAAAAAATTTAATTCTAACAAATAAAAATTTAATTCTTACAAACAAAATTTAATTCTAACAAAAAAAATTTAATTCTTACAAAAAAATTTAATCCTTACAAAAAAAATTTAATTCTTACCAAAAAAATTGAATTCTTACCAAAAAATTTTAATTCTAACAAAAATTTTAATTCTTACAAATGAAAATTTATTCTTACCAAAAAAATTTTAATTCTTGCAAAAAAATTAATTTTATCGAAAAAAAAATTATTTCTGAAGAAAAAAATTTTTTCTCAATATGAATTAATTCTTACAAATAAAAATTTAATTCTTACCAAAAAAATTTAATTCTTACCGAAAAAATGTAATTCTTACAAAAAAAAATTTAATTCTAACAAATAAAAATTTAATTCTTACCAAAAAAATGTAATACATTCAAAAAAAATTTAATTCTTACAAAAGAAATTTAATCCTTACAATTAAATTTTTTTGTGTAAGAATTTAATTTTTTGTAAGAATTAAATTTTTTTGGTAAGAATTAAATTTTTTTGGTAAGAATTAATTTTTTTGTAAGAATTAAATTGTTTTTGTAAGATTTAATTTTTTTTTGAGAAATAATTTTTTTTTGTAAGAATTAAATTGGTTTTGTAAGCATTAAATTTTTTTCTGTAAGAATTAATTTTGTTTTTTTTTTGAGAAATAAATTTTTTTTGTAAGAATTAAATTGGTTTTGTAAACATTAAATTTTTTTCTGTAAGAATTAATTTTGTTTTTTTGAGAAATAATTTTTTTTTGTAAGAATTTAATTATTTTGTAAGAATTCAATTTTTTTGTAAGAATTATATTTTTATTTGTAAGAATTCAATTTTTTTGTAAGAATTATATTTTTATTTGTAAGAATTAAATTTTTTCGTGTAAGAATTTAATTTTTTTGTAGAATTAAATTTTTATTTGTAAGATTTAAATTTTTTTTTGTAACAATTAAATTTTTTTGTGTAAGAATTTAATTTTTTTGTAAGAATTCTTTTTTTTTGTAAAATTTAAATTTTTTTTGGAAGAATTAATTTTTTATTCGTAAGAAATTTTTTATTTGCAAGAATTAAATTTTTTTGGTAAGAATTAAATTTTTAATTGTTTGAATTGAATTATTCTTGTAAGAATTAATTTTTTAGCTGTAAGAATTAATTTTTTTGAGAAAATTATTTTTTTCGTTAGAATTAATTTTTTTTCGATAGAATTAAATTTTTTTTGCAAGAATTAAAACTTTTTTCGTTAGAATTATATTTTTTTTGTAAGAATTAATTTTTTTTTGAGAAATAAATTTGTATTGTAAGAATTAAATTGGCTTTGTTAGAATTAAATTTTTTTCTGTAAGAATTAATTTTGTTTTTTGAGAAATAATTTTTTTTGTAAGAATTTAATTATTTTGTAAGCATTAAATTGTTTTCTGTAAGAATTAATTTTGTTTTTTTTGAGAAATAATTTTTTTTTGTAAGAATTTATTTATTTTGTAAGAATTCAATTTTTTTTGTAAGAATTATATTTTTTTTGTAAGAATTAAATTTTTATTTGTTAGAATTAAATTTTTTTTTGGATGAATTACATTTTTTTTTGTAAGAATTGCATTTTTTGTAAGAATTAATTTTATATTTGTAAGAATTAATTTTTTTTTGAGAAAAAATTTTTTCCTTAGAATTAATTTTTTTTCGATAGAATTAAATTTTTGTTGCAAGAATTCAATTTTTTTCTTTAGAATTAATTTTATTTTGTAAGAATTAAATGTTTTTTGTAAGATTTAATTTTATTTTTGAGAAATAAATTTTTTTTTGTAAGAATTAAATTGGTTTTGTTAGAATTAAATTTTTTTCTGTAAGAATTAATTTTGTTTTTTGAGAAATAATTTTTTTTGTAAGAATTTAATTATTTTGTAAGAATTAAAATTTTTTTGTAAGAATTAAGTTTTTTTTACAAGAATTAAATTTTTATTTGTTAGAATTAAATAATTTCTCGTAAGAATTAAATTTTTTTTGTAAGAATTATATTTTTTTTTGTAAGAATTAAATTTTTTCGTGTAAGAATTTAATTTTTTGTAAGAATTAAATTTTATTTTCTAAAAATTTAATTATTTTGTATGAATTAAATTTTTTCGTGTAAGAATTTAATTTTTTTGTAAGAATTAAATTTTTATTTGTAAGAATTAAATTTTTATTTGTTAGAATTAAATTTTTTTTGTAAGAATTAAATTTTTTTGTAAGAATTAAATTTTTTTTGTAAGAATTATTTTTTTAGTTGTAAGAATTAATTTTTTAGTTGTAAGAATTATTTTTTTTTTAGAAAATAATTTTTTTCGTTAGAATTACTTTTTTTTCTCGATAGAATTACATTTTTTTTGCAAGAATTAATTTTTTTTTCGTAAGAATTTAATTTCTTTTGTTAGAATTAAATTTTTTTTGTCAGAATTAATTTTTTTTCGAGAACTAAATTTTTATTGTAAGAATTAAATTGGTTTTGTTAGAATTAAATTTTTTCTGTAAGAATTAATTTTGTTTTTTGAGAAACATTTTTTGTAAGAATTTAATTATATTGTAAGAATTAAATTTTTTCGTGTAAGAATTTAATTTTTTTGTAAGACTTAAATTTTTTTTGTAAGAATTCAATTTTTGTTGTAAGAATTAATTTTTTAGTTGTAAGCATTAATTTCTTTTCAGAAAAAATGTTTTTTCGTTAGAATTAATTTTTTTTCTCGATAGAATTAAATTTTTTTGCAAGAATTAAAATTTTTTTCGTATGAATTTAATTTTTTTTGTTAGAAGCAAAATTTTTTGTTAGAATTAAATTTTTATTTGAGAGAATTAAAATTTTATTCCTAAGAAATAATTTTTTTTGGTAAAATTTAATTTTTTTTGTAAGAATTAATTTTTTTTTTGAGAAATAAAATTTTATTTGTAAGAATTAAAATTTCTTTTGTAACAATGAAATTTTTTCGGTTAAGAATTTAATTTCTTTGTAAGAATTAATTTTTTTTGTAAGAATTTAATTTCTTTGTAAGAATTTATTTTTTTTGTAAGAATTAATTTTGTTTTTTGAGAAATAATTTTTTTGTAAGAATTTAATTATTTTGTATGAATTAAATTTTTTCGTGGAAGAATTTAATTTTTTGGTTAGAATTAATTTTTTTTTGTAAAATTTAAATTTTTTTGGGAAGAATTAATTTCTTTTGTAAGAATTCAATTTTTTTGTAAGAATTAATTTTTTAGTTGTAAGAATTAATTTTTTAGTTGTAAGAATTAATTTTTTAGTTGTAAGAATTAATTTTTTTTTAGAAAATTTTTTTTTTCGTTTGAATTACTTTTTTTTCTCGATAGAATTACATTTTTTTTGCAAGAATTAAATTTTTTTTCGTAAGAATTTAATTTCTTTTGTTAGAATTAAATTTTTTTTGTCAGAATTAATTTTTTTTTGAGAAATAAATTTTTATTGTTAGAATTAAATTGGTTTTGTTAGAATTAAATTTTTTCTGTAAGAATTAATTTTGTTTTTTGAGAAACATTTTTTGTAAGAATTTAATTATATTGTAAGAATTAAATTTTTTCGTGTAAGAATTTAATTTTTTTGTAAGACTTAAATTTTTATTTGTAAGAATTAAATTTTATTTGTTAGAATTAAATTTTTTTTTAGAAATAAATTTTTATTATTAGAATTAAATTGGTTTTGTTAGAATTAAATTTTTTCTGTAAGAATTAATTTTGTTTTTTGAGAAATATTTTTTTTTGTAAGAATTTAATTATATTGTAAGAATTAAATTTTTTCGTGTAAGAATTTAATTTTTTTGTAAGACTTAAATTTTTGTTTGTAAGAATTAAATTTTTTTTGTAAGAATTAAATTTTTTTTTGTAAGAATTAATTTTTTTTTGTAAGAATTAAATTTTTTTGTTAGAATTAAATTATTATTTGTGAGAATTAAAATTTTATTCCAAAAAAATAATTTTTTTTTTGTAAGAATTAAATTTTTATTTGTTAGAATTAATTTTTTTTTTTTGAAAGTATTACATTTTTTTGGTAAGAATTATATTTTTATTTGTTAGAATTAAATTTTTATTTGTATGAATTAAATATTTATTTGTTAGAATTAAATTTTTTTTGTAAGAATTAAATTTTTTTTGTAAGAATTAAATTTTTTTTGTAAGAATTAAATTACTTTTGTAAGAATTAATTTTGATTTGAAAGAATTAAATTTTTTTGTTAGAATTAAATTTTTATTTGTGAGAATTAAAATTTTATTCCTAAGAAATAATTTTTTTTTGGAAGAATTAAATTTTTATTTGCTAGAATAATATTTTTTATTGAGAGTATTACATTTTTTTGGTAAGAATTAAATTTTCATTTGTTAGAAATAAATTTTTTTAAGTAAGAATTATATTTTTTTGGTAAGAATTAAATTTTTTTGGTTACAATTAAATTTTTTTTTGTAAGAATTAATTTTTTTGGTAAGAAGTAAATTTTTTTGGTAAGAATTAAAATTTTATTTGTAAGAATTAATTTTATTTGAGAAAAAAATTTTTTCTTCAGAATTAATTTTTTTTCGATAGAATTAAATTTTTTTTGCAAGAATTAAAATTTTTTTGAGAAATAAATTTTTTTGGTAAGAATTAAATTTTATATGTAAGAATTTAAATTTTTGTTATAATTCAATTTTATTTGTAAGAATTAAATTTTTTTTGTAAGAATTAAATTTTTTTTGTAAGAATTACATTTTTTTTGTATGAATTAAATTTTTTTTGTAAGAATTAATTTTTTTGTAAGAATTAAATTTTTTTTGTAAGAATTAATTTTTTTTGTAAGAATTAAATTTTTTTTGTAAGAATTAAATTTTTTTTGAAAGAATTAAATTTTTTTTTATGAATTAAATTTCTTTTGTAAGAATTAATTTTGATTTGTAAGAATTAAATTTTTTCGTTAGAATTAAATTTTTATTTGTGAGAATTAAAATTTTATTCCTAAGAAATAATTTTTTTTTGTAAGAATTAAATTTTTATTTGCTAGAATTATATTTTTTATTGAAAGTATTACATTTTTTTGGTAAGAATTAAATTTTCATGTGTTAGAAATAATTTTTTTTAAGTAAGAATTATATTTTTTTGGTAAGAATTAAATTTTTTTGGTTAGAATTAAATTTTTATTTGTAAGAATTAATTTTTTTTTAGTAACAATTAAATGTTTTTGTAAGAATTAAATTTTTTTTGTACAAATTAAATTTTTATTTGTAAGAGTAAATTTTTTTCATTAGAATTATTTTTTTTTGTTAGAATTAAATGTTTTTGTACGATTTAATTTTTTTTTCGAGAGATAATTTTTTTTTGTAAGAATTAAATTGGTTTTGTAAGCATTAATTTTTTTTCTGTAAGAATTAATTTTGTTTTTTGAGAAATAAATTTTTTCGTAAGAATTTAATTATTTTGTAAGAATTAAATTTTTTTTGTAAGAAATTAATTTCTTTTTAAGAATTAATTTTTTTGTAAGAATTAAATTTTTTCTGTAAGAATTAATTTATTTTTTTGAGAAATAATTTTTTTTGTTAGAATTTAATTATTTTGTATGAATTAATTTTTTTTTTGAGAAATGAATTTTTTTTGAAAGAATTAAATTTTTTTGTTAGAATTAAATTTTTATTTGTGAGAATTAAAATTTTATTCCTAAGAAATAATTTTTTTTTTGAAGAATTAAATTTTTATTTGCTAGAATTATATTTTTTATTGAGAGTATTACATTTTTTTGGTAAGAATTAAATTTTCATTTGTTAGAAATAAACTTTTTTAAGTAAGAATTATATTTTTTGGGTAAGAATTAAATTTTTTTGGTTAGAATTAAATTTTTTTTTTGTAAGAATTAAATTTTTTGGTAAGAAGTAAATTTTTTTGGTAAGAATTAAAATTTTATTTGTAAGAATTAATTTTTTTTGAGAAAAAAATTTTTTCTTCAGAATTAATTTTTTTTCGATAGAATTAAATTTTTTTTGCAAGAATTAAATTTTTTTTGAGAAATAAATTTTTTTGGTAAGAATTAAATTTTATATGTAAGAATTTAAATTTTTGTTATAATTCAATTTTATTTGTAAGAATTAAATTTTTTTTGTAAGAATTAAATTTTTTTTGTAAGAATTACATTTTTTTTGTATGAATTAAATTTTTTTTGTAAGAATTAATTTTTTTTGTAAGAATTAAATTTTTTTTGTAAGAATTAATTTTTTTTGTAAGAATTAAATTTTTTTTGTAAGAATTAAATTTTTTTTGTAAGAATTAAATTTTTTTTGAAAGAATTAAATTTTTTTTGTAAGAATTAAATTTTTTTTGTAAGAATTAAATTTCTTTTGTAAGAATTAATTTTGATTTGTAAGAATTAAATTTTTTCGTTAGAATTAAATTTTTATTTGTGAGAATTAAAATTTTATTCCTAAGAAATAATTTTTTTTTGTAAGAATTAAATTTTTATTTGCTAGAATTATATTTTTTATTGAAAGTATTACATGTTTTTGGTAAGAATTAAATTTTCATTTGTTAGAAATAATTTTTTTTAAGTAAGAATTATATTTTTTTGGTAAGAATTAAATTTTTTTGGTTAGAATTAAATTTTTATTTGTAAGAATTAATTTTTTTTTTTAGTAACAATTAAATGTTTTTGTAAGAATTAAATTTTTTTTGTACAAATTAAATTTTTATTTGTAAGAATAAATTTTTTTCATTATAATTTTTTTTTGTTAGAATTAAATGTTTTTGTACGATTTAATTTTTTTTTCGAGAAATAATTTTTTTTTGTAAGAATTAAATTGGTTTTGTAAGCATTAATTTTTTTTCTGTAAGAATTAATTTTGTTTTTTGAGAAATAAATTTTTTCGTATGAATTTAATTATTTTGTAAGAATTCAATTTTTTTTGTAAGAATTTAATTTCTTTTTAAGAATTAATTTTTTTTTGTAAAATTTAAATTTTTTTTGGAAGAATTAATTTTTTTGTAAGAATTAAATTTTTATTTGTTAGAATTAAATTTTTTTCTGTAAGAATTCAATTTTTTTGTAAGAATTCTTTTTTTGTCAAATTTAATTTTTTTTTGAAGAATTAATTTTTTTGTAAGAATTAAATTTTTTCTGTAAGAATTAATTTATTTTTTTGAGAAATAATTTTTTTTGTTAGAATTTAATTATTTTGTATGAATTAATTTTTTTTTTGAGAAATGAATTTTTTTGTAAGAATTAAATTGGTTTTGTAAGCATTAAATTTTTTTCTGTAAGAATTAATTTTGTTTTTTTGAGAAATAATTTTTTTTTGTATGAATTTAATTATTTTGTAAGAATTAAATTTTTTTTGTAAGAATTATATTTTTATTTGTAAGAATTAAATTTTTTCGTGTACGAATTTAATTTTTTTGTAAGAATTAAATTTTATTTAGTAAAAATTTAATTATTTGGTAATAATTAATTTTTTCGTGTAAGAATTTAATTTTTTTGTAAGAATTAAATTTTTATTTGTGAGAATTAAATTTTTATTTGTTAGAATTAAATTTTTTTTGTAAGAATTAAATTTTATTTGTTAGAATTAAATTTTTTTTAGAAATAAATTTTTATTATTAGAATTAAATTGGTTTTGTTAGAATTAAATTTTTTCTGTAAGAATTAATTTTGTTTTTTGAGAAATATTTTTTTTTGTAAGAATTTAATTATATTGTAAGAATTAAATTTTTTCGTGTAAGAATTTAATTTTTTTGTAAGACTTAAATTTTTGTTTGTAAGAATTAAATTTTTTTTGTAAGAATTAATTTTTTTTTGTAAGAATTAAATTTTTTTTGTAAGAATTAAATTTTTTTTGTAAGAATTAATTTTTTGTTTAAGAATTAAATTTATTTTGTATAAATTAATTTTTTTTTTTGAGAAATAAATTTTTTTGTAAGAATTAAATTGGTTTTGTTAGAATTAAATTTTTGTCTTTAAGAATTAATTTTTTTTTTGTAAGAATTTAATTATTTTGTAAGAATTAAAATTTTTTTGTAAGAATTAAATTTTTATTTGTAAGAATTAAATTTTTTTTGTAACAATTAAGATTTTTCGGGTAAGAATTTAATTTTTTTGTAAGAATTAAATTTTTTTTCTTTAGAATTTAATTTCTTTTGTTTGAATTAAATTTTTTTTGTAAGAATTAATTTTTTTTTAGAAATCTATTTTTATAGGAAGAATTAAATTGGTTTTGTTAGAATTAATTTTTTTTCTGTAAGAATTAATTTTGTTTTTTGAGAAATAATTTTTTTTGTAAGAATTTAATTATTTTGTAAGAATTAAATTTTTTTGTGTAAAATTAAAATTTTTTTGTACGAATTAATTTTTTTTGAGAAAAATTTTTTTTCGTTAGAATTATTTTTTTTTCGATAGAATTAATTTTTTTTCGATAGAATTAATTTTTTGTGCAAGAATTAAATTTTTATTTGTATGAATAAATTTTTTTTGAGAAAATTTTTTTTTTGTTAGAATTAATTTTTTTTCGACAGAATTAATTTTTTTTGCAAGAATTAAATTTTTTTTCTTTAGAATTAAAATTTTTATTTGTAAGAATTAAATTTTTTCGTGTAAGAATTTAATTTTTTTTGCAAGAATTAAATTTTTTTTCGTAAGAATTTAATTTCTTTTGTTAGAATTAAATTTTTCTTGTCAGAATTATTTTTTTTTGTGAAATAAATTTTTATTGTAAGAATTAAATTTTTTTTTGTAAGAATTAATTTTTTTTTGTAAGAATTAAATTTTTTTGTTAGAATTAAATTATTATTTGTGAGAATTAAAATTTTATTCCAAAAAAATAATTTTTTTTTTGTAAGAATTAAATTTTTATTTGTTAGAATTAATTTTTTTTTTTTGAAAGTATTACATTTTTTTGGTAAGAATTATATTTTTATTTGTTAGAATTAAATTTTTATTTGTATGAATTAAATATTTATTTGTTAGAATTAAATTTTTTTTGTAAGAATTAAATTTTTTTTGTAAGAATTAAATTTTTTTTGTAAGAATTAAATTACTTTTGTAAGAATTAATTTTGATTTGAAAGAATTAAATTTTTTTGTTAGAATTAAATTTTTATTTGTGAGAATTAAAATTTTATTCCTAAGAAATAATTTTTTTTTGGAAGAATTAAATTTTTATTTGCTAGAATAATATTTTTTATTGAGAGTATTACATTTTTTTGGTAAGAATTAAATTTTCATTTGTTAGAAATAAATTTTTTTAAGTAAGAATTATATTTTTTGGTAAGAATTAAATTTTTTTGGTTACAATTAAATTTTTTTTTGTAAGAATTAATTTTTTTGGTAAGAAGTAAATTTTTTTGGTAAGAATTAAAATTTTATTTGTAAGAATTAATTTTATTTGAGAAAAAAATTTTTTCTTCAGAATTAATTTTTTTTCGATAGAATTAAATTTTTTTTGCAAGAATTAAAAATTTTTTGAGAAATAAATTTTTTTGGTAAGAATTAAATTTTATATGTAAGAATTTAAATTTTTGTTATAATTCAATTTTATTTGTAAGAATTAAATTTTTTTTGTAAGAATTAAATTTTTTTTGTAAGAATTACATTTTTTTTGTATGAATTAAATTTTTTTTGTAAGAATTAATTTTTTTGTAAGAATTAAATTTTTTTTGTAAGAATTAATTTTTTTTGTAAGAATTAAATTTTTTTTGTAAGAATTAAATTTTTTTTGAAAGAATTAAATTTTTTTTTATGAATTAAATTTCTTTTGTAAGAATTAATTTTGATTTGTAAGAATTAAATTTTTTCGTTAGAATTAAATTTTTATTTGTGAGAATTAAAATTTTATTCCTAAGAAATAATTTTTTTTTGTAAGAATTAAATTTTTATTTGCTAGAATTATATTTTTTATTGAAAGTATTACATTTTTTTGGTAAGAATTAAATTTTCATGTGTTAGAAATAATTTTTTTTAAGTAAGAATTATATTTTTTTGGTAAGAATTAAATTTTTTTGGTTAGAATTAAATTTTTATTTGTAAGAATTAATTTTTTTTTTAGTAACAATTAAATGTTTTTGTAAGAATTAAATTTTTTTTGTACAAATTAAATTTTTATTTGTAAGAGTAAATTTTTTTCATTAGAATTATTTTTTTTTGTTAGAATTAAATGTTTTTGTACGATTTAATTTTTTTTTCGAGAGATAATTTTTTTTTGTAAGAATTAAATTGGTTTTGTAAGCATTAATTTTTTTTCTGTAAGAATTAATTTTGTTTTTTGAGAAATAAATTTTTTCGTAAGAATTTAATTATTTTGTAAGAATTAAATTTTTTTTGTAAGAAATTAATTTCTTTTTAAGAATTAATTTTTTTGTAAGAATTAAATTTTTTCTGTAAGAATTAATTTATTTTTTTGAGAAATAATTTTTTTTGTTAGAATTTAATTATTTTGTATGAATTAATTTTTTTTTTGAGAAATGAATTTTTTTTGAAAGAATTAAATTTTTTTGTTAGAATTAAATTTTTATTTGTGAGAATTAAAATTTTATTCCTAAGAAATAATTTTTTTTTTGAAGAATTAAATTTTTATTTGCTAGAATTATATTTTTTATTGAGAGTATTACATTTTTTTGGTAAGAATTAAATTTTCATTTGTTAGAAATAAACTTTTTTAAGTAAGAATTATATTTTTTGGGTAAGAATTAAATTTTTTTGGTTAGAATTAAATTTTTTTTTTGTAAGAATTAAATTTTTTGGTAAGAAGTAAATTTTTTTGGTAAGAATTAAAATTTTATTTGTAAGAATTAATTTTTTTTGAGAAAAAAATTTTTTCTTCAGAATTAATTTTTTTTCGATAGAATTAAATTTTTTTTGCAAGAATTAAATTTTTTTTGAGAAATAAATTTTTTTGGTAAGAATTAAATTTTATATGTAAGAATTTAAATTTTTGTTATAATTCAATTTTATTTGTAAGAATTAAATTTTTTTTGTAAGAATTAAATTTTTTTTGTAAGAATTACATTTTTTTTGTATGAATTAAATTTTTTTTGTAAGAATTAATTTTTTTTGTAAGAATTAAATTTTTTTTGTAAGAATTAATTTTTTTTGTAAGAATTAAATTTTTTTTGTAAGAATTAAATTTTTTTTGTAAGAATTAAATTTTTTTTGAAAGAATTAAATTTTTTTTGTAAGAATTAAATTTTTTTTGTAAGAATTAAATTTCTTTTGTAAGAATTAATTTTGATTTGTAAGAATTAAATTTTTTCGTTAGAATTAAATTTTTATTTGTGAGAATTAAAATTTTATTCCTAAGAAATAATTTTTTTTTGTAAGAATTAAATTTTTATTTGCTAGAATTATATTTTTTATTGAAAGTATTACATGTTTTTGGTAAGAATTAAATTTTCATTTGTTAGAAATAATTTTTTTTAAGTAAGAATTATATTTTTTTGGTAAGAATTAAATTTTTTTGGTTAGAATTAAATTTTTATTTGTAAGAATTAATTTTTTTTTTTAGTAACAATTAAATGTTTTTGTAAGAATTAAATTTTTTTTGTACAAATTAAATTTTTATTTGTAAGAATAAATTTTTTTCATTATAATTTTTTTTTGTTAGAATTAAATGTTTTTGTACGATTTAATTTTTTTTTCGAGAAATAATTTTTTTTTGTAAGAATTAAATTGGTTTTGTAAGCATTAATTTTTTTTCTGTAAGAATTAATTTTGTTTTTTGAGAAATAAATTTTTTCGTATGAATTTAATTATTTTGTAAGAATTCAATTTTTTTTGTAAGAATTTAATTTCTTTTTAAGAATTAATTTTTTTTTGTAAAATTTAAATTTTTTTTGGAAGAATTAATTTTTTTGTAAGAATTAAATTTTTATTTGTTAGAATTAAATTTTTTTCTGTAAGAATTCAATTTTTTTGTAAGAATTCTTTTTTTGTCAAATTTAATTTTTTTTTGAAGAATTAATTTTTTTGTAAGAATTAAATTTTTTCTGTAAGAATTAATTTTTTTTTTGAGAAATGAATTTTTTTGTAAGAATTAAATTGGTTTTGTAAGCATTAAATTTTTTTCTGTAAGAATTAATTTTGTTTTTTTGAGAAATAATTTTTTTTTGTATGAATTTAATTATTTTGTAAGAATTAAATTTTTTTTGTAAGAATTATATTTTTATTTGTAAGAATTAAATTTTTTCGTGTACGAATTTAATTTTTTTGTAAGAATTAAATTTTATTTAGTATAAATTTAATTATTTGGTAATAATTAATTTTTTCGTGTAAGAATTTAATTTTTTTGTAAGAATTAAATTTTTATTTGTAAGAATTAAATTTTTATTTGTTAGAATTAAATTTTTTTTGTAAGAATTAAATTTTTTTTGTAAGAATTAAATTTTTTTGTTAAGAATTAAATTTTTTTGGTAACAATTAAATTATTATTTGTCAGAATTAAATTTTTTTGGTAACAATTAAATTATTATTTGTCAGAATTAATTTATTTTGAGAAAAAATTTTTTTCTTCAGAATTAATTTATTTTGAGAAAAAATTTTTTTCTTCAGAATTAATATTTTTTTCGATAGAATTAATTTTGTTTCTTGAGAAATAATTTTTTTGTAAGAATTTAATTATTTTGTATGAATTAAAATTCTTCGTGTAAGAATTAAATTTTTTTGATAGAATTAATTTTTTTTTGTAAAATTTAAATTTTTTTTGGAAGAATTAAATTTTTATTTGATAGAATTAATTTTTTCTTGTAAGAATTAATTTTATTTTAGAAATCAATTTTTATAGGAAGAATTAAATTGGTTTTGTTAGAATCCATTTTTTTTTGTAAGAATTAATTTTTTTTTTTGAGGAATAAATTTTTATTGTAAGAATTAAATTAGCTTTGTTAGAATTAAATTTTTTTCTGTAAGAATTAATTTTGTTTTTTGAGAAATAATTTTTTTGTAAGAATTTAATTATTTTGTAAGAAATAAATTTTTTGTAAGAATTCAATTTTAATTTGCAAGAATTAAATTTTTATTTGTTAGAATCAATTTTTTTGGTAAGAATTAAATTTTTATTTGATAGAATTAATTTTTTCTTGTAAGAATTAAATTTTTATCTGTAAGAATTAATTTTTTAGCTGTAAGAATTAATTTTTTTTGAGAAAATTTTTTTTTTTCGTTAGAATTAATTTTTTTTCTCAATAGAATTAAATTTTGTTTGCAAGAATTAAAACTTTTTTCGTTAGAATGTAATTTTTTTGGTTAGAATTAAATTATTTCGTAAGAAATACTTTTTTTTGAGAAATAAATTTTTATTGTGAGAATTAAATTGGTTTTGTTTCAATTAATTTTTTTTCTGTAAGATTTAATTTTTTTTTTGAGAAATAATTTTTTTTGGAAGAATTAAATTGGTTTTATAAGCATTAAATTTTTTTCTGTAAGAATTAATTTTGTTTTTTTTGAGAAATAATTTCTTTTTGTAAGAATTTAATTATTTTGTAAGAATTCAATTTTTTTTGTAAGAATTATATTTTTATTTGTAAGAATTAAATTTTTATTTGTTAGAATTAAATTTTTTTTTGTAAGAATTACATTTTTTTTGTAAGAATTGCATTTTTTGTAAGAATTAATTTTTTATTTGTAAGAAAAAATTTTTTTCGTTAGAATTAATTTTTTTTCGATAGAATTAAATTTTTGTTGCAAGAATTCAATTTTTTTCTTTAGAATTAATTTTATTTTGTTAGAATTAAATGTTTTTTGTAAGATTTAATTTTTTTTTTGAGAAATAATTTTTTTTTGTAAGAATTAAATTGGTTTTGTTAGAATTAAATTTTTTTCTGTAAGAATTAATTTTGTTTTTTGAGAAATAATTTTTTTTGTAAGAATTTAATTATTTTGTAAGAATTAAAATTTTTTTGTAAGAATTAAATTTTTTTTACAAGAATTAAATTTTTATTTGTTAGAATTAAATAATTTCTCGTAAGAATTAAATTTTTTTTGTAAGAATTAAATTTTTTTGTAAGAATTATATTTTTATTTGTAAGAATTAAATTTTATCGTGTAAGAATTAAATTTTATTGTAAGAATTAATTTTTTTGTGTAAAATTTAAATTTGATTTGGAAGAATTAATTTTTTTTGTATGAAATAAATTTTTATTTGTAAGAATTAAATTTTTATTCGTAAGAAATTTTTTTTTGCAAGAATTAAATTTTTTTGGTAAGAATTAAATTTTTAATTGTTTGAATTGAGTTTTTCTTGTAAGAATTAATTTTTTAGCTGTAAGAATTAATTTTTTTTGAGAAAATTATTTTTTTCGTTAGAATTATTTTTTTTTCTCAATAGAATTATTTTTTTTTGCAAGAATTAAAACTTTTTTCGTTAGAATGTAATTTTTTTGGTTAGAATTAAATTTTTTTGTAAAAAATAAGTTTTTTTTTGAGAAATAAATTTTTATTGTGAGAATTAATTTGGTTTTGTTAGAATTCAATTTTTTTCTGTAAGAATTAATTTTGTTTTTTGAGAAATAATTTTTTTTGTAAGAATTTAGTAATTTTGTAAGAATTAAAATTATCTGTACGAATTAAATTTTTTTTATAAGAATTAAATTTTTATTTGTTAGAATTAAATTATTTCTGGTAAGAATTAAATTTTTTTTGTAAGACTTAAATTTTTGTTTGTAAGAATTAAATTTTTTTTGTAAGAATTAATTTTTTTTTGTAAGAATTAAATTTTTTTTGTAAGAATTAAATTTTTTTTGTAAGAATTAATTTTTTAGTTGTAAGCATTAATTTTTTTTCAGAAAAATTTTTTTTTCGTTAGAATTAATTTTTTTTCTCGATAGAATTAAATTTTTTTGCAAGAATTAAAATTTTTTTCGTATGAATTTAATTTTTTTTGTTAGAAGCAAATTTTTTTGTTAGAATTAAATTTTTATTTGTGAGAATTAAAATTTTATTCCTAAGAAATAATTTTTTTTTGTAAAATTTAAATTTTTTTGTAAGAATTAATTTTTTTTTTGAGAAATAAAATTTTATTTGTAAGAATTAAAATTTCTTTTGTAACAATGAAATTTTTTCGGTTAAGAATTTAATTTCTTTGTAAGAATTAATTTTTTTTGTAAGAATTAATTTTTTTTGTTAGAATTAATTTTTTTTTGTAAAATTTAAAATTTTTTTGAATAATTTTTTTGTAATAATTAATTTTTTTGTAAAAATAAATTTTTTTGGTAAGAATTAAATTTTTTTTGTAAGAATTAATTTTTTTTGTAAAATTTAAATTTTTTTTGAATAATTTTTTTCGTAATAATTAATTTTTTTTGTAAAAATAAATTTTATTGGTAAGAATTAAATTTTATTTGTAAGAATTTAAATTTTTGTTAGAATTCAATTTTATTTGTAAGAATTAAATTTTTTTTGTAAGAATTAAATTTTTTTTGTAAGAATTAAATTTTTTTTGTAAGAATTAAATTTTTTTTGTAAGTATTAATTTTTTGTTTAAGAATTAATTTTTTTTTGTAAAAATTAATTTTTTTTTGAGAAATAAAATTTTTTGTAATTAAATTGGTTTTGTTAGAATTAAATTTTTTTCTTTAAGAATTAATTTTGTTTTTTGTAAGAATTTAATTATTTTGTAAGGATTAAAATTTTTTTGTAAGAATTAAATTTTTTTTGTAAGAATTAAATTTTTTTGAAAGAATTAATTTTTTAGTTGTAAGAATTAATTTTTTAGTTGTAAGAATTAATTTTTTTTAGAAAAAAATTTTTTTCGTTAGAATCATTTTATTTTCTCGATAGAATTGCATTTTTTTTGCAAGAATTAATTTTTTTTTGTAAAATTTAAATTTTTTTTGGAAGAATTAATTTTTTTGTAAGAATTAAATTTTTATTTGTTAGAATTAAATTTTTCTTGGAAGAATTACATTTTTTTTGTAAGAATTAAATTTTTTTTGTAAGAATTATATTTTTTTTTGTAAGAATTAAATTTTTTCGTGTAAGAATTTAATTTTTTGTAAGAATTAAATTTTATTTTGTAAAAATTTAATTATTTTGTATGAATTAAATTTTTTCGTGTAAGAATTTAATTTTTTTGTAAGAATTAAATTTTTATTTGTAAGAATTAAATTTTTATTTGTTAGAATTAAATTTTTTTTGTAAGAATTAAATTTTTTTTGTAAGAATTAAATTTTTTTTGTAAGAATTATTTTTTTAGTTGTAAGAATTAATTTTTTAGTTGTAAGAATTATTTTTTTTTTAGAAAATAATTTTTTTCGTTAGAATTACTTTTTTTTCTCGATAGAATTACATTTTTTTTGCAAGAATTAATTTTTTTTTCGTAAGAATTTAATTTCTTTTGTTAGAATTAAATTTTTTTTGTCAGAATTAATTTTTTTTCGAGAACTAAATTTTTATTGTAAGAATTAAATTGGTTTTGTTAGAATTAAATTTTTTCTGTAAGAATTAATTTTGTTTTTTGAGAAACATTTTTTGTAAGAATTTAATTATATTGTAAGAATTAAATTTTTTCGTGTAAGAATTTAATTTTTTTGTAAGACTTAAATTTTTTTTGTAAGAATTCAATTTTTGTTGTAAGAATTAATTTTTTAGTTGTAAGCATTAATTTCTTTTCAGAAAAAATTTTTTTTCGTTAGAATTAATTTTTTTTCTTGATGGAATTAAATTTTTTTGCAAGAATTAAAATTTTTTTCGTATGAATTTAATTTTTTTTGTTAGAAGCAAATTTTTTTGTTAGAATTAAATTTTTATTTGAGAGAATTAAAATTTTATTCCTAAGAAATAATTTTTTTTGGTAAAATTTAATTTTTTTTGTAAGAATTAATTTTTTTTTTGAGAAATAAAATTTTATTTGTAAGAATTAAAATTTCTTTTGTAACAATGAAATTTTTTCGGTTAAGAATTTAATTTCTTTGTAAGAATTAATTTTTTTTGTAAGAATTAATTTTTTTTGTTAGAATTATTTTTTTTTGTTAGAATTATTTTTTTTTTGTAAAAATTAAATTTTTATTAGTTAGAATTAAATTTTTATTTCTAAGAATTAATTTTTTTTTAGTAACAATTAAATGTTTTTGTAAGAATTAATTTTTTTTTGTTAGAATTAAATTTTTATTTGTAAGAATTAAATTTTTTTTGTAAGAATTAAATTTTTTTCTGTAAGAATTAATTTTGTTTTTTGAGAAATAAATTTTTTCGTAAGAATTTAATTATTTTGTAAGAATTAAATTTTTTTTGTAAGAATTTAATTTCTTTGTAAGAATTAATTTTTTTTTGTAAAATTTAAATTTTTTTTGGAAGAATTAATTTCTTTTATAAGAATTCAATTTTTATTTGTAAGAATTAATTTTTTTTGTAAGTATTAAATTTTTTTTGTAAGAATTCAATTTTTTTTAAGAATTAAATTTTTATTTGTAAGAATTAAATTTTTATTAGTTAGAATTAAATTTTTATTTCTAAGAATTAATTTTTTTTTAGTAACAATTAAATGTTTTTGTAAGAATTAATTTTTTTTTGTTAGAATTAAATTTTTATTTGTAAGAATTAAATTTTTTTTGTAAGAATTAAATTTTTTTCTGTAAGAATTAATTTTGTTTTTTGAGAAATAAATTTTTTCGTAAGAATTTAATTATTTTGTAAGAATTAATTTTTTTTTGTAAGAATTTAATTTCTTTGTAAGAATTTATTTTTTTTGTAAGAATTAATTTTGTTTTTTGAGAAATAATTTTTTTGTAAGAATTTAATTATTTTGTATGAATTAAATTTTTTCGTGGAAGAATTTAATTTTTTTGTTAGAATTAATTTTTTTTTGTAAAATTTAAATTTTTTTGGGAAGAATTAATTTCTTTTGTAAGAATTCAATTTTTTTGTAAGAATTAATTTTTTAGTTGTAAGAATTAATTTTTTAGTTGTAAGAATTAATTTTTTAGTTGTAAGAATTAATTTTTTTTTAGAAAATTTTTTTTTTCGTTTGAATTACTTTTTTTTCTCGATAGAATTACATTTTTTTTGCAAGAATTAAATTTTTTTTCGTAAGAATTTAATTTCTTTTGTTAGAATTAAATTTTTTTTGTCAGAATTAATTTTTTTTTGAGAAATAAATTTTTATTGTTAGAATTAAATTGGTTTTGTTAGAATTAAATTTTTTCTGTAAGAAATAATTTTGTTTTTTGAGAAACATTTTTTGTAAGAATTTAATTATATTGTAAGAATTAAATTTTTTCGTGTAAGAATTTAATTTTTTTGTAAGACTTAAATTTTTATTTGTAAGAATTAAATTTTTTTGGTTAGAATTAAATTTTTTTTTTGTAAGAATTAAATTTTTTGGTAAGAAGTAAATTTTTTTGGTAAGAATTAAAATTTTATTTGTAAGAATTAATTTTTTTTGAGAAAAAAATTTTTTCTTCAGAATTAATTTTTTTTCGATAGAATTAAATTTTTTTTGCAAGAATTAAATTTTTTTTGAGAAATAAATTTTTTTGGTAAGAATTAAATTTTATATGTAAGAATTTAAATTTTTGTTATAATTCAATTTTATTTGTAAGAATTAAATTTTTTTTGTAAGAATTAAATTTTTTTTGTAAGAATTACATTTTTTTGTATGAATTAAATTTTTTTTGTAAGAATTAATTTTTTTTGTAAGAATTAAATTTTTTTTGTAAGAATTAATTTTTTTTGTAAGAATTAAATTTTTTTTGTAAGAATTAAATTTTTTTTGTAAGAATTAAATTTTTTTTGAAAGAATTAAATTTTTTTTGTAAGAATTAAATTTTTTTTGTAAGAATTAAATTTCTTTTGTAAGAATTAATTTTGATTTGTAAGAATTAAATTTTTTCGTTAGAATTAAATTTTTATTTGTGAGAATTAAAATTTTATTCCTAAGAAATAATTTTTTTTTGTTAGAATTAAATTTTTATTTGTGAGAATTAAAATTTTATTCCTAAGAAATAATTTTTTTTTGTAAGAATTAAATTTTTATTTGCTAGAATTATATTTTTTATTGAAAGTATTACATTTTTTTGGTAAGAATTAAATTTTCATGTGTTAGAAATAATTTTTTTTAAGTAAGAATTATATTTTTTTGGTAAGAATTAAATTTTTTTGGTTAGAATTAAATTTTTATTTGTAAGAATTAATTTTTTTTTTAGTAACAATTAAATGTTTTTGTAAGAATTAAATTTTTTTTGTACAAATTAAATTTTTATTTGTAAGAATAAATTTTTTTCATTAGAATTATTTTTTTTGTTAGAATTAAATGTTTTTGTACGATTTAATTTTTTTTTCGAGAGATAATTTTTTTTTGTAAGAATTAAATTGGTTTTGTAAGCATTAATTTTTTTTCTGTAAGAATTAATTTTGTTTTTTGAGAAATAAATTTTTTCGTAAGAATTTAATTATTTTGTAAGAATTAAATTTTTTTTGTAAGAAATTAATTTCTTTTTAAGAATTAATTTTTTTGTAAGAATAAAATTTTTTCTGTAAGAATTAATTTATTTTTTTGAGAAATAATTTTTTTTGTTAGAATTTAATTATTTTGTATGAATTAATTTTTTTTTTGAGAAATGAATTTTTTTTGAAAGAATTAAAATTTTTTGTTAGAATTAAATTTTTATTTGTGAGAATTAAAATTTTATTCCTAAGAAATAATTTTTTTTTTGAAGAATTAAATTTTTATTTGCTAGAATTATATTTTTTATTGAGAGTATTACATTTTTTTGGTAAGAATTAAATTTTCATTTGTTAGAAATAAACTTTTTTAAGTAAGAATTATATTTTTTGGGTAAGAATTAAATTTTTTTGGTTAGAATTAAATTTTTTTTTTGTAAGAATTAAATTTTTTGGTAAGAAGTAAATTTTTTTGGTAAGAATTAAAATTTTATTTGTAAGAATTAATTTTTTTTGAGAAAAAAATTTTTTCTTCAGAATTAATTTTTTTTCGATAGAATTAAATTTTTTTTGCAAGAATTAAATTTTTTTTGAGAAATAAATTTTTTTGGTAAGAATTAAATTTTATATGTAAGAATTTAAATTTTTGTTATAATTCAATTTTATTTGTAAGAATTAAATTTTTTTTGTAAGAATTAAATTTTTTTTGTAAGAATTACATTTTTTTTGTATGAATTAAATTTTTTTTGTAAGAATTAATTTTTTTTGTAAGAATTAAATTTTTTTTGTAAGAATTAATTTTTTTTGTAAGAATTAAATTTTATTTGTAAGAATTAAATTTTTTTTGTAAGGATTAAATTTTTTTTGAAAGAATTAAATTTTTTTTGTAAGAATTAAATTTTTTTTGTAAGAATTAAATTTCTTTTGTAAGAATTAATTTTGATTTGTAAGAATTAAATTTTTTCGTTAGAATTAAATTTTTATTTGTGAGAATTAAAATTTTATTCCTAAGAAATAATTTTTTTTTGTAAGAATTAAATTTTTATTTGCTAGAATTATATTTTTTATTGAAAGTATTACATGTTTTTGGTAAGAATTAAATTTTCATTTGTTAGAAATAATTTTTTTTAAGTAAGAATTATATTTTTTTGGTAAGAATTAAATTTTTTTGGTTAGAATTAAATTTTTATTTGTAAGAATTAATTTTTTTTTTTAGTAACAATTAAATGTTTTTGTAAGAATTAAATTTTTTTTGTACAAATTAAATTTTTATTTGTAAGAATAAATTTTTTTCATTATAATTTTTTTTTGTTAGAATTAAATGTTTTTGTACGATTTAATTTTTTTTCGAGAAATAATTTTTTTTTGTAAGAATTAAATTGGTTTTGTAAGCATTAATTTTTTTTCTGTAAGAATTAATTTTGTTTTTTGAGAAATAAATTTTTTCGTATGAATTTAATTATTTTGTAAGAATTCAATTTTTTTGTAAGAATTTAATTTCTTTTTAAGAATTAATTTTTTTTTGTAAAATTTAAATTTTTTTTGGAAGAATTAATTTTTTTGTAAGAATTAAATTTTTATTTGTTAGAATTAAATTTTTTTCTGTAAGAATTCAATTTTTTTGTAAGAATTCTTTTTTTGTCAAATTTAATTTTTTTTTGAAGAATTAATTTTTTTGTAAGAATTAAATTTTTTCTGTAAGAATTAATTTATTTTTTTGAGAAATAATTTTTTTTGTTAGAATTTAATTATTTTGTATGAATTAATTTTTTTTTTGAGAAATGAATTTTTTTGTAAGAATTAAATTGGTTTTGTAAGCATTAAATTTTTTTCTGTAAGAATTAATTTTGTTTTTTTGAGAAATAATTTTTTTTTGTATGAATTTAATTATTTTGTAAGAATTAAATTTTTTTTGTAAGAATTATATTTTTATTTGTAAGAATTAAATTTTTTCGTGTACGAATTTAATTTTTTTGTAAGAATTAAATTTTATTTAGTAAAAATTTAATTATTTGGTAATAATTAATTTTTTCGTGTAAGAATTTAATTTTTTTGTAAGAATTAAATTTTTATTTGTAAGAATTAAATTTTTATTTGTTAGAATTAAATTTTTTTTGTAAGAATTAAATTTTTTTTGTAAGAATTAAATTTTTTTGTTAAGAATTAAATTTTTTTGGTAACAATTAAATTATTATTTGTCAGAATTAAATTTTTTTGGTAACAATTAAATTATTATTTGTCAGAATTAATTTATTTTGAGAAAAAATTTTTTTCTTCAGAATTAATTTATTTTGAGAAAAAATTTTTTTCTTCAGAATTAATATTTTTTTCGATAGAATTAATTTTGTTTCTTGAGAAATAATTTTTTTGTAAGAATTTAATTATTTTGTATGAATTAAAATTCTTCGTGTAAGAATTTAATTTTTTTGATAGAATTAATTTTTTTTTGTAAAATTTAAATTTTTTTTGGAAGAATTAAATTTTTATTTGATAGAATTAATTTTTTCTTGTAAGAATTAATTTTATTTTAGAAATCAATTTTTATAGGAAGAATTAAATTGGTTTTGTTAGAATCCATTTTTTTTTGTAAGAATTAATTTTTTTTTTTGAGGAATACATTTTTATTGTAAGAATTAAATTAGCTTTGTTAGAATTAAATTTTTTCTGCAAGAATTAATTTTGTTTTTTGAGAAATAATTTTTTTTGTAAGAATTTAATTATTTTGTAAGAAATAAATTTTTTGTAAGAATTCAATTTTAATTTGCAAGAATTAAATTTTTATTTGTTAGAATCAATTTTTTTGGTAAGAATTAAATTTTTATTTGATAGAATTAATTTTTTCTTGTAAGAATTAAATTTTTATCTGTAAGAATTAATTTTTTAGCTGTAAGAATTAATTTTTTTTGAGAAAATTTTTTTTTTTCGTTAGAATTAATTTTTTTTCTCAATAGAATTAAATTTTGTTTGCAAGAATTAAAACTTTTTTCGTTAGAATGTAATTTTTTTGGTTAGAATTAAATTATTTCGTAAGAAATACTTTTTTTTGAGAAATAAATTTTTATTGTGAGAATTAAATTGGTTTTGTTTCAATTAATTTTTTTTCTGTAAGATTTAATTTTTTTTTTGAGAAATAATTTTTTTTGGAAGAATTAAATTGGTTTTATAAGCATTAAATTTTTTTCTGTAAGAATTAATTTTGTTTTTTTTGAGAAATAATTTCTTTTTGTAAGAATTTAATTATTTTGTAAGAATTCAATTTTTTTTGTAAGAATTATATTTTTATTTGTAAGAATTAAATTTTTATTTGTTAGAATTAAATTTTTTTTTGTAAGAATTACATTTTTTTTGTAAGAATTGCATTTTTTGTAAGAATTAATTTTTTATTTGTAAGAAAAAATTTTTTTCGTTAGAATTAATTTTTTTTCGATAGAATTAAATTTTTGTTGCAAGAATTCAATTTTTTTCTTTAGAATTAATTTTATTTTGTTAGAATTAAATGTTTTTTGTAAGATTTAATTTTTTTTTTGAGAAATAATTTTTTTTTGTAAAAATTAAATTGGTTTTGTTAGAATTAAATTTTTTTCTGTAAGAATTAATTTTGTTTTTTGAGAAATAATTTTTTTTGTAAGAATTTAATTATTTTGTAAGAATTAAAATTTTTTTGTAAGAATTAAATTTTTTTTACAAGAATTAAATTTTTATTTGTTAGAATTAAATAATTTCTCGTAAGAATTAAATTTTTTTTGTAAGAATTAAATTTTTTTGTAAGAATTATATTTTTATTTGTAAGAATTAAATTTTATCGTGTAAGAATTAAATTTTATTGTAAGAATTAATTTTTTTGTGTAAAATTTAAATTTGATTTGGAAGAATTAATTTTTTTTGTATGAAATAAATTTTTATTTGTAAGAATTAAATTTTTATTCGTAAGAAATTTTTTTTTGCAAGAATTAAATTTTTTTGGTAAGAATTAAATTTTTAATTGTTTGAATTGAGTTTTTCTTGTAAGAATTAATTTTTTAGCTGTAAGAATTAATTTTTTTTGAGAAAATTATTTTTTTCGTTAGAATTATTTTTTTTTCTCAATAGAATTATTTTTTTTTGCAAGAATTAAAACTTTTTTCGTTAGAATGTAATTTTTTTGGTTAGAATTAAATTTTTTTGTAAAAAATAAGTTTTTTTTTGAGAAATAAATTTTTATTGTGAGAATTAATTTGGTTTTGTTAGAATTCAATTTTTTTCTGTAAGAATTAATTTTGTTTTTTGAGAAATAATTTTTTTTGTAAGAATTAAATTGGTTTTGTTAGAATTAAATTTTTTTCTGTAAGAATTAATTTTGTTTTTTGAGAAATAATTTTTTTTGTAAGAATTTAATTATTTTGTAAGAATTAAAATTTTTTTGTAAGAATTAAATTTTTTTTACAAGAATTAAATTTTTATTTGTTAGAATTAAATAATTTCTCGTAAGAATTAAATTTTTTTTGTAAGAATTAAATTTTTTTGTAAGAATTATATTTTTATTTGTAAGAATTAAATTTTATCGTGTAAGAATTAAATTTTATTGTAAGAATTAATTTTTTTGTGTAAAATTTAAATTTGATTTGGAAGAATTAATTTTTTTTGTATGAAATAAATTTTTATTTGTAAGAATTAAATTTTTATTCGTAAGAAATTTTTTTTTGCAAGAATTAAATTTTTTTGGTAAGAATTAAATTTTTAATTGTTTGAATTGAGTTTTTCTTGTAAGAATTAATTTTTTAGCTGTAAGAATTAATTTTTTTTGAGAAAATTATTTTTTTCGTTAGAATTATTTTTTTTTCTCAATAGAATTATTTTTTTTTGCAAGAATTAAAACTTTTTTCGTTAGAATGTAATTTTTTTGGTTAGAATTAAATTTTTTTGTAAAAAATAAGTTTTTTTTTGAGAAATAAATTTTTATTGTGAGAATTAATTTGGTTTTGTTAGAATTCAATTTTTTTCTGTAAGAATTAATTTTGTTTTTTGAGAAATAATTTTTTTTGTAAGAATTTAGTAATTTTGTAAGAATTAAAATTATCTGTACGAATTAAATTTTTTTTATAAGAATTAAATTTTTATTTGTTAGAATTAAATTATTTCTGGTAAGAATTAAATTTTTTTTGTAAGAATTAAATTTTTATTTGTAAGAATAAATTTTTTTCATTAGAATTATTTTTTTTGTTAGAATTATATTGTTTATTAATATGTTATAAAGAATAATACTACATAATAGGCTTAATACAAGAGAGCGTTGTTAAACGCGTATACATTTTGGAACCAACAATCGAAGATCGGGCATCCCCGGCAGACCTGCGTCCACAAGGCGCTTCTTCATTGTCCATGCAGGAAAGACGCCTTAAGGCTAATTTCCAACACTTCCCCTCAATGAAGACATTGTACCGCTTTCAGGCAATAGGCTCCACGCCAAGCAACCCAACGCAGTACTCATGTTTTGGTCTACACAAACCCTTGGTCAGAATGTCTGCAGCCATCTCGGTCGTTGGAATATATTCAACATCAACTACTTTGTCCTTGAGAGCATCACGAATGTAATTATGCCTCATGTCTATATGTTTCACTCGTCCATGAAGCGTCGGGTTCTTGGATATTTTAATGGCTCCCTGATTATCTCCATAGATTCTAATTGGTCTGTTGGCCGGGAAACCAATGTCTCTCAGGAACAACTTCAAGCAGACAGCTTCTTTTGCCGTCTCTGTCATGGCCATATACTCAGCTTCCGTACTGGAGAGAGCCACAGTTTTCTGCTTACGAGCCTCCCAGCTTACAGCTGCCCCGTTCATCCTATATACATAACCAGTGTAAGATCGTCGATCGATGGGACATGAACCCCAGTCAGCGTCTGCAAACCCCTCCAAATAGGACCCACTTCTTTTGAACACAAGGCCTTTATTCCGGGAACCCTTCAGGTACCTTAGAACTCTCTTCGCTGCCAACCAATGTTCCTTGGCAAAGCAATCATTAAATTGGCTCAAATAGCTAACGGAAAAGGCTATGTCCGGACGGGTACTGACCGCTAGGTACATCAAGGATCCGATGAGGTTCCTATAGGGATACTTCTCCATTCCAGCATTAACACCCTCCCCTGGTTTGACCAGCTTATTGGCAGAGTCAACCGGCGTACCCACCGGATAGGAATCACTCATTCCAAATTTATCGAGTACTTCCGCGATGTAGCTTCCCTGAGACATAGTAATCTTTCTCCTGCTTTGCTTGAAGTCGATTCCCAAACAGTGACGAATAGGACCTAAGTCTTTCATTTCAAACACAGACATTAGACTTCGTTTGACCTGTGACATCCAACTTAAATTCTGAGACGCCATTACGATATCGTCGACGTATATCATTACTATAAGGACTTCCTTCCCCTTTCTCATAGAGTAACAGCAAGGTTCATTATCCGATGGAATCAAGCCTATACGTCTCAACGCCCCGTCGAGCCTTTTATTCCACTGTCGGCCCGCCTGCTTCAGACCATATATCGCTTTCTTCAACATGCACACCTTGTTTCCCATCTTAATTGCCTGCAGCTCCTTATAAGCCTTAACACGCAATTGGTCATCTCCTTGTCTTTTGGCTTCATCGATCAATTCCTCCAAAATATCTTGGTACAATTGAGGAACTTCCATGAAGATTTCCTCGTCTAAATCTCCATTTAAGTATGCTGTGCATACATCTAACTGGTGCACGTGTAATCCATGCTGTACTGCCAGCGCCATTAACATACGGATAGAGCTCATACGTACCACAGGAGAGAACACCTCGGAAAAATCAACGCCATACTTCTGGGAACAACCTTTAGCTACCAAACGTGCCTTTTTCCTGGTCAATCCGTCCTGTAGAGTTTTGTTGGTCAATATCACTCGGCTCTTGAGTATATTTCTATCAGTAGGTTTGTCTATCAGCTGCCAGGTATTATTCTTAAGCAACGCCTTATATTCTGATCGCATTGCATCTCTCCATTCGTCCGTTTCTGGACCTGACAAAGCCTCTTTGACCGACACTTCAGCCAACTCAGCACTTTCATATTCTTGATCTGTGGACTCATCATCTGCAGACCCGGTATTCTCCATTTGTCCTCTACTGCGAGTGTTGTACACTTTTCGTGGTCGACCCCTTGAACCAGTTCGTAAAATTCTCGGTCTACCCGGGCCTCTGGTTGGTACGTCCGCTTCCACGACATCGACCTGAGATTCAGCCGTTTCTCTCAACGGATCAGGTACCTCGACATTGTCCTGATTAGATCGCATTCCTTCACTGTCATCTCGAATACAATCTTCTTCTGCTAATGGGTCCCGCGGTTCAGTTGAGGGAGGCGACACCGGGAACACAGGATCGATCGTTACCTCCCGTTGGTCTCCGCTTAGATGTTCTTTAGTTGTGTCATCCATAAACTCTTCATAATCATTTCTATCTGAAAATCGGTCAAGAAAGCTCACATCTCTGGTAATTGTTACTTTCCTCTCGTCGATAATCCAGACTCTATATCCTTTAGAAATGTCAGAGTATCCCACAAGTATACCCTCGCGAGAACGAGGTTCGAATTTTCCTCCTTTAGGGCCTGTATTCAAAACGAAAACCTTGCAACCAAAAGGTTTAAAATATGACAATATCGGGAGCTTCCCTGACCACCTTTTATAAGGGGTATCATTGCCCAACGACCTCGAAGGGCAACGGTTTCTAATATAGTTGGCGGTATTAATGGCTTCCGCCCAAAAAGAAGGTGAAACCCCGGATTCCAACATGAGACACCTAGCAGTCTCGAGCAACGTCCTATTTTTTCGCTCTGCAATTCCGTTCTGCTGCGGGGAATATGGGACAGTCAATCTTCTCTTTATCCCACATTCAGCCAGATAATTATCAAATTCCTTGTTGCAATACTCAGTGCCGTTATCAGTTTGTATACACTTGATCTTTCGTTCAAGAAGATTTTCCGCCATCGCCTTGAAACTTTTAAATGCGGAGAAGACTTCGTTTTTATTTCGAAGAAATCTTACCTCGCACCAACGGGTATCATCGTCAATAAAAGTCGCGAAATATCTCGAACCTCCATGAGAATGCACTCTCGTTGGACCACACAAATCCATGTGAATAATTTCCAAAGGCATTGTGCTTCTCTTTGATTCACCTGGGAAAGGAGTTCTGGACATTTTTCCCTTAAGGCATGTCTCACATGATGGCAATGAAGCATTGGGTTCCACCTTAACCCCAACAGCCCTTTTGCCTCTCGATAACTCCTTCAGATATGCCTCATTCAAATGACCAAGTCTTCTATGCCACATCATTAACTTGGATTCTCGTGACTCGGAGGCGTTCGTTGCGGTTTCCTGGACTCCTTGAAAGTAATATAGTCCATTAATTCGATCAGCAGTTAACTGAATCTCACCTTTCTGATCCACGATGCTGGCCTTCTCTTTTTCAAATATGATTCTGAGGCCCTTGTCGGTAATTTTTGATACCGACAACAGGTTGACTCTCAAGCCCGGGACATACAAGGTGTCACTGAAATTTACTATTTGGCTGTCTTTTCCATGCGTCAGAACAGTTTTCACCTCACCCACTCCCTGTATTGTCGTTGAATCATTTGTGGCCAGATTCAGAACCTTATGCTCTGGATCTTTTAAGTTATAAAATCTCTCCTTATCCGCAGACATGTGAGAGGTGCAACCACTGTCGAGACACCACCTTACGACTTGATCTTTCCGTTCCACTGTCAGTGCCCTATGCACATCCCCTTCAGTGGTAACCAGGTAATTGAGTGGTTCTCCTTTTGATGGTCCTTGTTTTGTATTTCCAGCATGACAGTCCATTGACTTGTGTCCCAATTTTTGGCATCGGAAACACTTTATCTTGTTCACCCTCTTGGGTACGTCCCCAGAATTCTTTGCACTAAACTGGGAATTATGAAACTTCTGTTTACGACTCTTAATCACCATTGCGCTTTGAGACGATCCCTGAATTTCGCCTTTCCGAGAGTCCATCTCTTCTCGAATTTTTATTTTCAATATTTCAAGACTGGGCAAGTCATCCCGAGACTGCATCGCACACCTAAATCCCTTAAAACTTTCTGGCAAACTAATTAATAATAGATACGAGAGTAATTCCTCGTTGACCTCAATATTCATCTCATTTAGTCTGTCGACAGTATCGAAAAAGTCTCTCATATCTGCCCTTACGTCATCACTTTCACCCATTCTATGCGAGACCAACCTTTGAAATAGTGCAGCCTTCCTAGCTGGTCCTGTTGATTGGTATATCGTCTCTAATTTCTGCCAAACGTCATGCGAAGTCTCCAAATTTTTTACTTGGCGCAATTCAGTGGCGTGGATTCCTAATAGTATATCAGCCCTTGCAATGCTATCTGCCTCGTTCCACAATTCCACTGCCTTCCTTGAGTTTTCATCATTCTCTATTAATGTAGGTCGCTTGAACGAACCGTTTACGTATTTCCAGTTTTTATTTTTGATGAGTAAAGATTGCATGTGCACCTTCCATGTCTCATAATTATCTTTCTTCAACGGTTCTATTCGCGGCGGAGGATCCATTCTCAACGTGCTTGGTTCGCGCGCCAAAAAGAACACGTGCCGAACTAACCTCCAAATTCAGAAATATATCTGTATACTATCTATAGCTTTCAAACGACTTACATTTACACCTTAGGCTTCCCAGAGCACATCTAGGCCCATAACCTATTGTTTATTAATATGTTATAAAGAATAATACTACATAATAGGCTTAATACAAGAGAGCGTTGTTAAACGCGTATACATTTTGGAACCAACAATCGAAGATCGGGCATCCCCGGCAGACCTGCGTCCACAAGGCGCTTCTTCATTGTCCATGCAGGAAAGACGCCTTAAGGCTAATTTCCAACAAATTAAATTTTTATTTGTTAGAATTAAATTTTTTTCTGTAAGAATTCAATTTTTTTGTGAGAATTCTTTTTTTGTCAAATTTAATTTTTTTTTGAAGAATTAATTTTTTTGTAAGAATTAAATTTTTTCTGTAAGAATTAATTTATTTTTTTGAGAAATAATTTTTTTTGTTAGAATTTAATTATTTTGTATGAATTAATTTTTTTTTTGAGAAATGAATTTTTTTTGTAAGAATTAAATTGGTTTTGTAAGCATTAAATTTTTTTCTGTAAGAATTAATTTTGTTTTTTTGAGAAATAAATTTTTTTTGTATGAATTTAATTATTTTGTAAGAATTAAATTTTTTTTGTAAGAATTATATTTTTATTTGTAAGAATTAAATTTTTTCGTGTACGAATTTAATTTTTTTGTAAGAATGAAATTTTATTTAGTAAAAATTTAATTATTTGGTAATAATTAATTTTTTCGTGTAAGAATTTAATTTTTTTGTAAGAATTAAATTTTTATTTGTAAGAATTAAATTTTTATTTGTTAGAATTAAATTTTTTTTGTAAGAATTAAATTTTTTTTGTAAGAATTAAATTTTTTTGTTAAGAATTAAATTTTTTTGGTAACAATTAAATTTTTATTTGTCAGAATTAATTTATTTTGAGAAAAAAATTTTTTCTTCAGAATTAATTTTTTTTGCAAGAATTAAACATTTTTTCGTTAGAATTTAATTTTTATTGTTAGAATTAAATTTTTTTGTAAGATTTAATTTTGTTTTTTGAGAAATAATTTTTTTTGTAAGCATTTAATTATTTTGTAAGAATTACATTTTTTCTGAAAGAATTAATTTTTTTTTGGAAGAATTAATTTCTTTTGTAAGAATTCAATTTTTATTTGCAAGAATTAAATTTTTTTGTCAGAATTAATATTTTTTTGAGAAATAAATTTTTATTGTAAGAATTAAATTGGTTTTGTTAGAATCAAATTTTTTTGGAAGAATTAATTTCTTTTGTAAGAATTCAATTTTTATTTGCAAGAATTAAATATTTATTTGTTAGAATTAAATTTTTTTTGTAAAAATTAAATTTTTATTTGATAGAATTAATTTTTTCTTGTAAGAATTAAATTGTTATCTGTAAGAATTAATTTTTTAGCTGTAAGAATTAATTTTTTTTGAGAAAAAAATTTTTTCTTCAGAATTAATTTTTTTTCGATAGAATTAATTTTTTTTGCAAGAATTAAAATTTTTTTCGTTAGAATTTAATTTTTTTTGTTAGAATTAAATTTTTTTTGTAAGAATTAAATTTTTATTTGTAAGAATTAAATTTTCTTTTGTAACAATTAAATTTTTTTGTGTAAGAATTTAATTTTTTGTAAGAATTAAATTTTTTTGGTAAGAATTAAATTTTTTTGGTAAGAATTAATTTTTTTGTAAGAATTAAATTGTTTTTGTAAGATTTAATTTTTTTTTGAGAAATAATTTTTTTTTGTAAGAATTAAATTGGTTTTGTAAGCATTTAATTTTTTTCTGTAAGAATTAATTTTGTTTTTTTTTTTAGAAATAAACTTTTTTTGTAAGAATTAAATTATTTTGTAAGAATTAAATTTTTTTGGTAAGAATTAAATTTTTTTGGTAAGAATTAATTTTTTTGTAAGAATTAAATTGTTTTTGTAAGAATTAATTTTTTTTTGAGAAATAATTTTTTTTCTGTAAGAATTAATTTTGTTTTTTGAGAAATAATTTTTTTTTCTAAGAATATAATTATTTTGTAAGAATTAAATTTTTTCGTGTAAGAATTTAATTTTTTGTAAGAATTAAATTTTTATTTGTAAGAATTAAATTTTTTTTGGAAGAATTAATTTTTTTTTTGAGAAATAAATTTTTATTGTAAGAATTAAATTGGCTTTGTTAGAATTAAATTTTTTTCTGTAAGAATTAATTTTGTTTTTTGAGAAATAATTTTTTTTGTTAGAATTTAATTATTTTGTAAGAAATAAATTTTTTGTAAGAATTCAATTTTAATTTGCAAGAATTAAATTTTTATTTGTTAGAATCAATTTTTTTTGTAAGAATTAAATTTTTATTTGATAGAATTAATTTTTTCTTGTTAGAATTAAATTTTTATCTGTAAGAATTAATTTTTTAGCTGTAAGAATTAATTTTTTTTGAGAAAATTTTTTTTTTCCTTAGAATTAATTTTTTTTCTCAATAGAATTAAATTTTGTTTGCAAGAATTAAAACTTTTTTCGTTAGAATGTAATTTTTTTGTAAGAATTAAATTGTTTTTGTAAGAATTAATTTTTTTTTTGAGAAATAATTTTTTTTGTAAGAATTAAATTGGTTTTATAGGCATTAAATTTTTTTCTGTAAGAATTAATTTTGTTTTTTTTTGAGAAATAATTTTTTTTTGTAAGAATTTAATTATTTTCTAAGAATTAAATTTTTTTTGTAAGAATTAAATTTTTTTGTTAGAATTAAATTTTTATTTGCGAGAATTAAAATTTTATTCCTAAGAAATAATTTTTTTTTTGTAAGAATTAAATTTTTATTTGTTATAATTAAATTTTTTCGTGTAAGAATTTAATTTTATTGTAAGAATTAATTTTTTTGTGTAAAATTTAAATTTTTTTTTTGTAAGAATTAATTTTTTTTTTGAGAAATAAATTTTTATTGTAAGAATTAAATTGGTTTTGTTAGAATTAACTTTTTTTCTGTAAGAATTAATTTTGTTTTTTGAGAAATAATTTTTTTGTAAGAATTTAATTATTTTGTAAGAATTCAATTTTTTTCGTTAGAATTAATTTTTTTTCCATAGAATTAATTTTTTGTGCAAGAATTAGATTTTTATTTGTAAGAATAATTTTTTTTTGAGAAAATTTTTTTTCGTTAGAATTAATTTTTTTTCGATAGAATTATTTTTTTTTTGCAAGAATTAAAATTTTTTTCTTTAGAATTAAAATTTTTATTTGTAAGAATTAAATTTTTTCGTGTAAGAATTTAATTTTTTTTGCAAGAATTAAATTTTTTTTCGTAAGAATTTAATTTCTTTTGTTAGAATTAAATTTTTCTTGTCAGAATTAATTTTTTTTCGTGAAATAAATTTTTATTGCAAGAATTAAATTTTTTTTCGTCAGAATTTAATTTCTTTTGTTAGAATTAAATTTTTATTTGTAAGAATTAATTTTTTTTAGAAAAATTTTTTTCGTCAGATTTATTTTTTTTTCCATAGAATTATTTTCTTTTTACAAGAATTAAAATTTTTTTCGTTAGAATTAAATTTATTTTGTTAGAATTAAATTTTTATTTGTAAGAATTAAATTTATATTTGTAAGAATTAATTTTTTTTTCGGAAAAATTTTTTTTTCGTTAGAATGAATTTATTTTTCGATAGAATTAATTTTTTTTTGCAAGAATTAAACATTTTTTCGTTAGAATGTAATTTTTTTTGTTAGAAAAAAAATTTTTTTGTAAGGATTAATTTTTTTTAGAAATAAATTTTTATTGTAAGAATTAAATTGGTTTTGTTAGAATTAATTTTTTTTCTGTAAGAATTAATTTTGTTTTTTGAGAAATAATTTTTTTTGTAAGAATTTAATTATTTTGTAAGAATTAAATTTTTTTGTGTAAAATTAAAATTTTTTTTGTAAGAATTAATTTTTTTTGAGAAAAAATTTTTTTCGTTAGAATTATTTTTTTTCTCGATAGAATTATTTTTTTTCGATAGAATTAATTTTTATTTGTAAGAATTAAATTTTTTCGTGAAAGAATTTAATTTTATTGTAAGAATTAATTTTTTGGTGTAATATTAAAATTTTTTTTGTAAGAATTAATTTTTTTTGAGAATTAAATTTTTATTTGTAAGAATTTAATTTTTTTGTTAGAATTAATTTTTTTTTGTAAAATTTAAATATTTTTTGGAAGAATTAATTTCTTTTGGAAGAATTAATTTCTTTTGGAAGAATTAATTTCTTTTGTAAGTATTAAATTTTTTTTGTTAGAATTAAATTTTTATTTGTAAGAATTAAATTTTTATTTGTTTGAATTAAATTTTTTTTGTAAGAATTAAGTTTTTCTCGCAAGAATTAAATTTTTTTTGTAAAGATTAAATTTATTTTGCAAGAATTAAATTTTTTTTGTAAGAATTAAATTTTTTTTTAAGAATTAAATTTTTTTTGTAAGAATTAAATTTCTTTTGTAAGAATTAAATTTTTTTTGAATGTATTACATTTTTTGGTAAGAATTAAATTTTTATTTGTTAGAATTAAATTTTTTTTTGTAAGAATTAAATTTTTTTGTTAGAATTAAATTTTTTTTGTAAGAATTAAATTTTTTTTGAATGTATTACATTTTTTTTTAAATAATTAATTTTTTTTTGTTAGAATTAAATTTTTATTTGTAAGAATTAAATTTTTATTTGTAAGAATTAATTTTTTTTTAGTAACAATTAAATGTTTTTGTAAAAATAATTTTTTTTTTGTTAGAATTAAATTTTTTTTCGTAAGAACTTAATTTTTTTTGTTAGAATTAAAATTTTTTTGTAATAATTAATATTTTTGTAAAAATACATTTTTTTGGTAAGAATAAATTTTCATTTGTAAGAATTAAAATTTTTGTTAGAATTAAATTTTTTTTGTAAGAATTCAATTTTTTTTGTAAGAATTTAATTATTTTGTATGAATTAAATTTTTTCGTGTAAGAATTTAATTTTTTTGTTAGAATTAATTTTTTTTGTAAAATTTAAATTTTTTTTGGAAGAATTAATTTCTTTTGGAAGAATTAATTTCTTTTGTAAGTATTAAATTTTTTTTGTAAGAATTAAATTTTTTTTTAGAATTAAATTTTTATTTGTAAGATTTAAATTTTTATTAGTTAGAATTAAATTTTTTTTGTAAGAATTAAATTTTTTTTGTTAGAATTAAATTTTTATTTGTAAGAATTAAATTTTTATTTGTTTGAATTAAATTTTTTTTGTAAGAATTAAATTTTTCTCGCAAGAATTAAATTTTTTTTGTAAAAATTAAATTTATTTTGCAAGAATTAAATTTTTTTTGTAAGAATTAAATTTTTTTTTAAGAATTAAATTTTTTTTGTAAGAATTAAATTTTTTTGGTAAGAATTAAATTTTTTTTGAATGTATTACATTTTTTGGTAAGAATTAAATTTTTATTTGTCAGAATTAAATTTTTTTTTGTAAGAATTAAATTTTTTTGTTAGAATTAAATTTTTTTTGTAATAATTAATTTTTTTGTAAAAATAATTTTTTTTGGTAAGAATAAATTATCATTTGTAAGAATTAACATTTTTGTTAGAATTAAATTTTTTTGGTAAGAATTCAATTTTTTTGGTAAGAATTAATTTTTTTGTAAGGATTAAATTTTTTTTGTAAAAATTAAATTTTTTTTGAATGTATTACATTTTTTTTTAAATAATTAATTTTTTTTGTTAGAATTAAATTTTTATTTGTAAGAATTAAATTTTTATTTGTAAGAATTAATTTTTTTTTAGTAACAATTAAATGTTTTTGTAAAAATAATTTTTTTTTTGTTAGAATTAAATTTTTTTTCGTAAGAACTTAATTTTTTTTGTTAGAATTAAAATTTTTTTGTAATAATTAATTTTCGTGTAAAAATACATTTTTTTGGTAAGAATAAATTTTCATTTGTAAGAATTAAAATTTTTGTTAGAATTAAATTTTTTTTGTAAGAATTCAATTTTTTTGGTAAGAATTAAATTTTTTTTGTAAAGATTAAATTTTTTTGAAAGAATTAATTTTTTTTGTAAGAATTAAATTTTGTTTGTAAGAATTAAATTTTTTTTGCAAGAATTAAATTTTTTTTGAATGTATTACATTTTTTTTGTAAGAATTTAAATTTTTTTTTTGAGAAATAAAATTTTATTTGTAAGAATTAAAATTGTTTTCGTTAGAATGTAATTTTTTTGTGAGAATTAAATTTTTTTATAAGAATTAATTTTTTTTTGAGAAATAATTTTTTTTTGTAAGAATTAATTTGGTTTTGTAAGAATTAAATTTTTATCTGAAAAAAATAATTTTTTTTTTTGAGAAATAACATTTTTTGTAAGAATTTAATTATTTTGTATGAATTAACTTTTTTCTTGAAAGAATTTAATTTTTTTGTTAGAATTAATTTTTTTTTGTAAAATTTAAATTTTTTTTGGAAGAATTAATTTCTTTTGGAAGAATTAATTTCTTTTGTAAGAATTCAAATTTTATTTGCAAAAAAAAAATTTTATTTGTTAGAATTAAATTTTTTTTGTAAGAATTAAATTTTTATTTGTTAGAATTAAATTTGTTTCGTAAGAATTAAATTTTTTTGTTAGAATTAAATTTTTTTTGTAAGAATTAAATTTTTTTTATAAGAATTAATTTTTTAGTTGTAAGAATTAATTTTTTTTCAGAAAAAGAATTTTTTCGTTAGAATTAATTTTTTTTCTCGATAGAATTAAATTTTTTTTGCAAGAATTAAATTTTTTTTCTTTAGAATTTAATTTCTTTTGTTTGAATTAAATTTTTTTTGTAAGAATTAAATTTTGTTTGTAAGAATTAATTTTTTTTGGTAAGAATTAAATTTTTTTTGAATGTATTACATTTTTTTGGTAAGAATTAAATTTTTATTTGTTAGAATTAAATTTTTTTTTCTAAGGATTAAATTTTTTTTGTAAGAATTAAATTTTTTTTGAAGGTATTACATTTTTTTTTAAATAATTAATTTTTTTTTGTTAGAATTAAATTTTTATTTGTAAGAATTAAATTTTTATTTGTAAGAATTAATTTTTTTTTTAGTAACAATTAAATGTTTTTGTAAAAATAATTTTTTTTTTGTTAGAATTAATTTTTTTTTCGTAAGAACTTAATTTTTTTTGTTAGAATTAAAATTTTTTTGTAATAATTAATTTTTTTGTAAAAATACATTTTTTTGGTAAGAATAAATTTTCATTTGTAAGAATTAAAATTTTTGTTAGAATTAAAATTTTTTGGTAAGAATTCAATTTTTTGGTAAGAATTAAATTTTTTTTGTAAGGATTAAATTTTTTTGTAAGAATTAAATTTTTATTTGTAAGAATTACTTTATTTTGTGAAAAAAAAATTTCTTCAGAATTAATTTTTTTTTCGATAGAATTAAATTTTTTTTGCAAGAATTAAAATTTTTTTCGTTAGAATTTAATTTTATTTGTTAGAATTAAATTTTTTTGTAAGAATTAATTTTTTTTTAGAAATCAATTTTTATTGGAAGAATTAAATTGGTTATGTTAGAATCAATTTTTTTCTGTAAGAATTAATTTTGTTTTTTGAGAAATAATTTTTTTTTCTAAGAATATAATTATTTTGTAAGAATTAAATTTTTTCGTGTAAGAATTTAATTTTTTGTAAGAATTAAATTTTTATTTCTAAGAATTAAATTTTTATTTGTTAGAATTAAATATTTGTTTTGTAAGATTTAAATTTTTTTTTAAGAATTAAATTTTTTTTGTAAGAATTAATTTTTTTTGAGAAATTTTTTTTTTCGTTACAATTAATTTTTTGTGCAAGAATTAAACATTTTTTCGTTAGAATGTAATTTTTTTTGTTAGAAAAAAATTTTTTTTGTAAGGATTAATTTTTTTTAGAAATAAATTTTTATTGTAAGAATTAAATTGGTTTTGTTAGAATTAATTTTTTTTCTGTAAGAATTAATTTTGTTTTTTGAGAAATAATTTTTTTTGTAAGAATTTAATTATTTTGTAAGAATTAAATTTTTTTGTGTAAAATTAAAATTTTTTTTGTAAGAATTAATTTTTTTTGAGAAAAAATTTTTTTCGTTAGAATTATTTTTTTTCTCGATAGAATTATTTTTTTTTCGATAGAATTAATTTTTATTTGTAAGAATTAAATTTTTTCGTGAAAGAATTTAATTTTATTGTAAGAATTAATTTTTTGGTGTAATATTAAAATTTTTTTTGTAAGAATTAATTTTTTTTGAGAATTAAATTTTTATTTGTAAGAATTTAATTTTTTTGTTAGAATTAATTTTTTTTTGTAAAATTTAAATATTTTTTGGAAGAATTAATTTCTTTTGGAAGAATTAATTTCTTTTGGAAGAATTAATTTCTTTTGTAAGTATTAAATTTTTTTTGTTAGAATTAAATTTTTATTTGTAAGAATTAAATTTTTATTTGTTTGAATTAAATTTTTTTTGTAAGAATTAAGTTTTTCTCGCAAGAATTAAATTTTTTTTGTAAAGATTAAATTTATTTTGCAAGAATTAAATTTTTTTTGTAAGAATTAAATTTTTTTTTAAGAATTAAATTTTTTTTGTAAGAATTAAATTTCTTTTGTAAGAATTAAATTTTTTTTGAATGTATTACATTTTTTGGTAAGAATTAAATTTTTATTTGTTAGAATTAAATTTTTTTTTGTAAGAATTAAATTTTTTTGTTAGAATTAAATTTTTTTTGTAAGAATTAAATTTTTTTTGAATGTATTACATTTTTTTTTAAATAATTAATTTTTTTTTGTTAGAATTAAATTTTTATTTGTAAGAATTAAATTTTTATTTGTAAGAATTAATTTTTTTTTAGTAACAATTAAATGTTTTTGTAAAAATAATTTTTTTTTTGTTAGAATTAAATTTTTTTTCGTAAGAACTTAATTTTTTTTGTTAGAATTAAAATTTTTTTGTAATAATTAATATTTTTGTAAAAATACATTTTTTTGGTAAGAATAAATTTTCATTTGTAAGAATTAAAATTTTTGTTAGAATTAAATTTTTTTTGTAAGAATTCAATTTTTTTTGTAAGAATTTAATTATTTTGTATGAATTAAATTTTTTCGTGTAAGAATTTAATTTTTTTGTTAGAATTAATTTTTTTTGTAAAATTTAAATTTTTTTTGGAAGAATTAATTTCTTTTGGAAGAATTAATTTCTTTTGTAAGTATTAAATTTTTTTTGTAAGAATTAAATTTTTTTTTAGAATTAAATTTTTATTTGTAAGATTTAAATTTTTATTAGTTAGAATTAAATTTTTTTTGTAAGAATTAAATTTTTTTTGTTAGAATTAAATTTTTATTTGTAAGAATTAAATTTTTATTTGTTTGAATTAAATTTTTTTTGTAAGAATTAAATTTTTCTCGCAAGAATTAAATTTTTTTTGTAAAAATTAAATTTATTTTGCAAGAATTAAATTTTTTTTGTAAGAATTAAATTTTTTTTTAAGAATTAAATTTTTTTTGTAAGAATTAAATTTTTTTGGTAAGAATTAAATTTTTTTTGAATGTATTACATTTTTTGGTAAGAATTAAATTTTTATTTGTCAGAATTAAATTTTTTTTTGTAAGAATTAAATTTTTTTGTTAGAATTAAATTTTTTTTGTAATAATTAATTTTTTTGTAAAAATAATTTTTTTTGGTAAGAATAAATTATCATTTGTAAGAATTAACATTTTTGTTAGAATTAAATTTTTTTGGTAAGAATTCAATTTTTTTGGTAAGAATTAATTTTTTTGTAAGGATTAAATTTTTTTTGTAAAAATTAAATTTTTTTTGAATGTATTACATTTTTTTTTAAATAATTAATTTTTTTTGTTAGAATTAAATTTTTATTTGTAAGAATTAAATTTTTATTTGTAAGAATTAATTTTTTTTTAGTAACAATTAAATGTTTTTGTAAAAATAATTTTTTTTTTGTTAGAATTAAATTTTTTTTCGTAAGAACTTAATTTTTTTTGTTAGAATTAAAATTTTTTTGTAATAATTAATTTTCGTGTAAAAATACATTTTTTTGGTAAGAATAAATTTTCATTTGTAAGAATTAAAATTTTTGTTAGAATTAAATTTTTTTTGTAAGAATTCAATTTTTTTGGTAAGAATTAAATTTTTTTTGTAAAGATTAAATTTTTTTGAAAGAATTAATTTTTTTTGTAAGAATTAAATTTTGTTTGTAAGAATTAAATTTTTTTTGCAAGAATTAAATTTTTTTTGAATGTATTACATTTTTTTTGTAAGAATTTAAATTTTTTTTTTGAGAAATAAAATTTTATTTGTAAGAATTAAAATTGTTTTCGTTAGAATGTAATTTTTTTGTGAGAATTAAATTTTTTTATAAGAATTAATTTTTTTTTGAGAAATAATTTTTTTTTGTAAGAATTAATTTGGTTTTGTAAGAATTAAATTTTTATCTGAAAAAAATAATTTTTTTTTTTGAGAAATAACATTTTTTGTAAGAATTTAATTATTTTGTATGAATTAACTTTTTTCTTGAAAGAATTTAATTTTTTTGTTAGAATTAATTTTTTTTTGTAAAATTTAAATTTTTTTTGGAAGAATTAATTTCTTTTGGAAGAATTAATTTCTTTTGTAAGAATTCAAATTTTATTTGCAAAAAAAAAATTTTATTTGTTAGAATTAAATTTTTTTTGTAAGAATTAAATTTTTATTTGTTAGAATTAAATTTGTTTCGTAAGAATTAAATTTTTTTGTTAGAATTAAATTTTTTTTGTAAGAATTAAATTTTTTTTATAAGAATTAATTTTTTAGTTGTAAGAATTAATTTTTTTTCAGAAAAAGAATTTTTTCGTTAGAATTAATTTTTTTTCTCGATAGAATTAAATTTTTTTTGCAAGAATTAAATTTTTTTTCTTTAGAATTTAATTTCTTTTGTTTGAATTAAATTTTTTTTGTAAGAATTAAATTTTGTTTGTAAGAATTAATTTTTTTTGGTAAGAATTAAATTTTTTTTGAATGTATTACATTTTTTTGGTAAGAATTAAATTTTTATTTGTTAGAATTAAATTTTTTTTTCTAAGGATTAAATTTTTTTTGTAAGAATTAAATTTTTTTTGAAGGTATTACATTTTTTTTTAAATAATTAATTTTTTTTTGTTAGAATTAAATTTTTATTTGTAAGAATTAAATTTTTATTTGTAAGAATTAATTTTTTTTTTAGTAACAATTAAATGTTTTTGTAAAAATAATTTTTTTTTTGTTAGAATTAATTTTTTTTTCGTAAGAACTTAATTTTTTTTGTTAGAATTAAAATTTTTTTGTAATAATTAATTTTTTTGTAAAAATACATTTTTTTGGTAAGAATAAATTTTCATTTGTAAGAATTAAAATTTTTGTTAGAATTAAAATTTTTTGGTAAGAATTCAATTTTTTGGTAAGAATTAAATTTTTTTTGTAAGGATTAAATTTTTTTGTAAGAATTAAATTTTTATTTGTAAGAATTACTTTATTTTGTGAAAAAAAAATTTCTTCAGAATTAATTTTTTTTTCGATAGAATTAAATTTTTTTTGCAAGAATTAAAATTTTTTTCGTTAGAATTTAATTTTATTTGTTAGAATTAAATTTTTTTGTAAGAATTAATTTTTTTTTAGAAATCAATTTTTATTGGAAGAATTAAATTGGTTATGTTAGAATCAATTTTTTTCTGTAAGAATTAATTTTGTTTTTTGAGAAATAATTTTTTTTTCTAAGAATATAATTATTTTGTAAGAATTAAATTTTTTCGTGTAAGAATTTAATTTTTTGTAAGAATTAAATTTTTATTTCTAAGAATTAAATTTTTATTTGTTAGAATTAAATATTTGTTTTGTAAGATTTAAATTTTTTTTTAAGAATTAAATTTTTTTTGTAAGAATTAATTTTTTTTGAGAAATTTTTTTTTTCGTTACAATTAATTTTTTGTGCAAGAATTAAATTTTTATTTGTAAGAATAAATTTTTTTTGAGAAAAATTTTTTTTCGTTACAATTAATTTTTTTTTGCTAGAATTATTTTTTTGTGCAAGAATTACATTTTTTTCATTAGAATTAAATTTTTTTTGTAAGGATTAATTTTTTTTGAGAAAAAAATTTTTTCTTCAGAATTAATTTTTTCGATAGAATTAAATTTTTTTTGCAAGAATTAAAATTTTTTTCGTTTAAATTTAATTTTTAATTTGTTAGAATTAAATTTTTTTTGTAAGAATTAATTTTTTTTTGAGAAATAAATTTTTATTGTAAGAATTAAATTGGTTTTGTTAGAATTAACTTTTTTTCTGTAAGAATTAATTTTGTTTTTTGAGAAATAATTTTTTTGTAAGAATTTAATTATTTTGTAAGAATTCAATTTTTTTCGTTAGAATTAATTTTTTTTCCATAGAATTAATTTTTTGTGCAAGAATTAGATTTTTATTTGTAAGAATAATTTTTTTTTGAGAAAATTTTTTTTCGTTAGAATTAATTTTTTTTCGATAGAATTATTTTTTTTTGGTAAGAATTCAATTTTTTTGGTAAGAATTAAATTTTTTTTGTAAGGATTAAATTTTTTTGTAAGAATTAAATTTTTTTTGTAAGAATTAAATTTTGTTTGTAAGAATTAAATTTTTTTTGCAAGAATTAAATTTTTTTTGAATGTATTACATTTTTTTGGTAAGAATTAAATTTTTATTTGTTAGAATTAAATTTTTTTGTAAGAATTAAATTTTTTTTGTTAGAATTAAATTTTTATTTGTAAGAATTAAATTTTTATTTGTTTGAATTAAATTTTTTTTGTAAGAATTAAATTTTTCTCGTAAGAATTAAATATTTTTTATAAAAATTAAATTTATTTTGCAAGAATTAAATTTTTTTTGTAAGAATTAAATTTTTTTTTAAGATTTAAATTTTCATTTGTTTGAATTAAATTTTTTTTGTAAGAATTAAATTTTTCTCGTAAGAATTAAATTTTTTTTGTAAGAATTAAATTTTTTTTGTAAGAATTCAATTTTATTTGTAAGAATTAAAATTTCTTTTGTAACAATGAAATTTTTTCGGTTAAGAATTTAATTTTTTTTGTAAGAACTATTTTTTTTTGTAAGAATTAATTTTTTTTGTAAGAATTATTTGTTTTTTGTAAAATTTAATTTTTTTTAATATTTTTTTTTGTAATAATTAATTTTTTTGTAAAAATAAATTTTTTTGGTAAGAATTAAATTTTATTTGTAAGAATTTAAATTTTTGTTAGAATTTAATTTTATTTGTAAGGATTAAATTTCTTTGGTAACAATTAAATTTTTATTTGTCAGAATTAATTTATTTTGAGAAAAAAAAATTTTCTTCAGAATTAATTTTTTTTTCGATAGAATTAAATTATTTTTGCAAGAATTAAAAATTTTTTCGTTAGAATTTAATTTTTATTGTTAGAATTAAATTTTTTTTGTAAGAATTAATTTTTTTTAGAAATCAATTTTTTTTGTAAGAATTAAATTGGTTTTGTAAGAATTAAATTTTATTTGTAAGAATTTAAATTTTTGTTAGAATTCAATTTTATTTGTAAGAATTAAATTTTTTTTGTAAGATTTAAATTTTTTTTGTAAGAATTAAATTTTTTTGTAAGAATTGAATTTTTTTGTAAGAATTAAATTTTTTTTGGAAGAATTAATTTTTTTTGTAAGCATTGAATTTTTTTCTGTAAGAATTAATTTTGTTTTTTTTGAGAAATAATTTTTTTTGTATGAATTTAATTATTTTGTAAGAATTAAATTTTTTTTGTAAGAATTATATTTTTATTTGTAAGAATTAAATTTTTTCGTTTAAGAATTTAATTTTCTTGTAAGAATTAAATTTTATTTTATAAAAATTTAATTATTTTGTACGAATTAAATTTTTTCGTGTGAGAATTTAATTTTTTTGTAAGAATTAAATTTTTTTTGTAAGAATTATATTTTTATTTGTAAGAATTAAATTTTTTCGTGTAAGAATTTAATTTTTTTGTAAGAATTAAATTTTATTTTGTAAAAATTTAATTATTTTGTATGAATTAAATTTTCTCGTGTAAGAATTTAATTTTTTTGTAAGAATTAAATTTTTATTGGTAAGAATTAAATTTTTATTTGTTAGAATTAAATTTTTTTTGTAAGAATTAAATTTTTTTTGTAAGAATTAAATTTTTTTGAAAGAATTAATTTTTTACTTGTAAGAATGAATTTTTTTGTTGTAAGAATTTAATTTCTTTTGTTAGAATTAAATTTTTTTTGTCAGAATTAATTTTTTTTTGAGAAATAAATTTTTATTGTAAGAATCAAATTGGTTTTGTTAGAATTAAATTTTTTCTGTGAGAATTAATTTTGTTTTTTGAGAAACATTTTTTTTTGTAAGAATTTAATTATATTGTAAGAATTAAATTTTTTCGTGTAAGAATTTAATTTTTTTGTAAGACTTAAATTTTTATTTGTGAGAATTAATTTTTTATTTGTTAGAATTAATTTTTTTTTGTAAGAATTAAATTTTTTTTGTCAGAATTAATTTTTTTTTGTAAGAATTAATTTTTTAGTTGTAAGCATTAATTTTTTTTTCAGAAAAAAATTTTTTTCGTTAGAATTAATTTTTTTTCTCGATCGAATTAAATTTTTTTGCAAGAATTAAAAATTTTTTCGTATGAATTTAATTTTTTTTGTTAGAATTAAATTCTTTTGTTAGAATTAAATTTTTATTTGTGAGAATTAAAATTTTATTCCTAAGAAATAATTTTTTTTTGTAAAATTCAAATTTTTTTGTAAGAATTAATTTTTTTTTGAGAAATAAAATTTTATTTGTAAGAATTAAAATTTCATTGTAACAATGAAATTTTTTCGGTTAAGAATTTAATTTTTTTTGTAAGAATTAATTTTTTTTGTAAAATTTAAAATTTTTTTTATTAATTTTTTTGTAAAAATAAAATTTTTTGGTAAGAATTAAATTTTTTTTTGTAAGAATTAAATTTTTTTTGTAAGAATTCAATTTTATTTGTAAGAATTAAAATTTCTTTTGTAACAATGAAATTTTTTCGGTTAAGAATTTAATTTTTTTTTTGTAAGAACTAATTTTTTTTGTAAGAATTAATTTTTTTTGTAAGAATAATTTTTTTTTTGTAAAATTTAATTTTTTTTTGAACATTTTTTTTTGTAATAATTAATTTTTTTGTAAAAATAAATTTTTTTGGTAAGAATTAAATTTTATTTGTAAGAATTTAAATTTTTGTTAGAATTTAATTTTATTTGTAAGAATTAAATTTTTTTTGTAAGAATTAAATTTTTTTTGTAAGAATTAAATTTTTTTGTAAGAATTAAATTTTTTTTGTAAGAATCAAATTTTTTTTGGAAGAATTAATTTCATTTGTATGAATTCAATTTATATTTGCAAGAATTATATTTTTATTTGTAAGAATTACATTTTTTTTGTAACAATTAAATTTTTTCGGGTAAGAAATTAATTTTTTTGTTCGAATTAATTTTTTTTTGTAAAAGTTAAATTTTTTTTTAAGATTTAATTTTTTTTGTCAGAATTAATTTTTTTTTGAGAAATAAATTTTTATTGTAAGAATCAAATTGGTTTTGTTAGAATTAAATTTTTTCTGTAAGAATTAATTTTGTTTTTTGAGAAACATTTTTTTTTGTAAGAATTTAATTATATTGTAAGAATTAAAAATTTTCGTGTAAGAATTTAATTTTTTTGTAAGACTTAAATTTTTGTTTGTAAGAATTAAATTTTTTTTTGTATGAATTAATTTTTTTTGTAAGAATTAAATTTTTTTTGTAAGAATTAAATTTTTTTTGTAAGAATTAATTTTTTGTTTAAGAATTAAATTTATTTTGTAAAAATTAATTTTTTTTTTGAGAAATAAATTTTTTTGTAAGAATTAAATTGGTTTTGTTAGAATTAAATTTTTTTCTTTAAGAATTAATTTTTTTTTTGTAAGAATTTAATTATTTTGTAAAAATTAAAATTTTTTTGTAAGAATTACATTTTTATTTGTAAGAATTAAATTTTTTTTGTAACAATTAAATTTTTTCGGATAAGAATTTAATTTTTTTGTAAGAATTAATTTTTTTTGTAAGAATTAATTTTGTTTTTTTTTTGAGAAATAATTTTTTTTGTATGAATTTAATTATTTTGTAAGAATTAAATTTCTTTGTAAGAATTATATTTTTATTTGTAAGAATTAAATTTTTTCGTTTAAGAATTTAATTTTCTTGTAAGAATTAAATTTTATTTTATAAAAATTTAATTATTATGTACGAATTAAATTTTTTCGTGTGAGAATTTAATTTTTTTGTAAGAATTAAATTTTTTTTGTAAGAATTATATTTTTATTTGTAAGAATTAAATTTTTTCGTGTAAGAATTTAATTTTTTTGTAAGAATTAAATTTTATTTTGTAAAAATTTAATTATTTTGTATGAATTAAATTTTCTCGTGTAAGAATTTAATTTTTTTGTAAGAATTAAATTTTTATTGGTAAGAATTAAATTTTTATTTGTTAGAATTAAATTTTTTTTGTAAGAATTAAATTTTTTTTGTAAGAATTAAATTTTTTTGAAAGAATTAATTTTTTAGTTGTAAGAATTAATTTTTTTGTTGTAAGAATTTAATTTCTTTTGTTAGAATTAAATTTTTTTTGTCAGAATTAATTTTTTTTTGAGAAATAAATTTTTATTGTAAGAATCAAATTGGTTTTGTTAGAATTAAATTTTTTCTGTTAGAATTAATTTTGTTTTTTGAGAAACATTTTTTTTTGTAAGAATTTAATTATATTGTAAGAATTAAATTTTTTCGTGTAAGAATTTAATTTTTTTGTAAGACTTAAATTTTTATTTGTGAGAATTAATTTTTTATTTGTTAGAATTAATTTTTTTTTGTAAGAATTAAATTTTTTTTGTCAGAATTAATTTTTTTTTGTAAGAATTAATTTTTTAGTTGTAAGCTTTAATTTTTTTTTCAGAAAAAATTTTTTTTCGTTAGAATTAATTTTTTTTCTCGATCGAATTAAATTTTTTTGCAAGAATTAAAAATTTTTTCGTATGAATTTAATTTTTTTTGTTAGAATTAAATTCTTTTGTTAGAATTAAATTTTTATTTGTGAGAATTAAAATTTTATTCCTAAGAAATAATTTTTTTTTGTAAAATTCAAATTTTTTTGTAAGAATTAATTTTTTTTTGAGAAATAAAATTTTATTTGTAAGAATTAAAATTTCATTGTAACAATGAAAATTTTTCGGTTAAGAATTTAATTTTTTTGTAAGAACTAATTTTTTTTGTAAGAATTAATTTTTTTTGTAAGAATAATTTTTTTTTTGTAAAATTTAATTTTTTTTTGAATTTTTTTTTGTAATAATTAATTTTTTTGTAAAAATAAATTTTTTTGGTAAGAATTAAATTTTATTTGTAAGAATTTAAATTTTTGTTAGAATTTAATTTTATTTGTAAGAATTAAATTTTTTTTGTAAGAATTAAATTTTTTTTGTAAGAATTAAATTTTTTTGTAAGAATTAAATTTTTTTTGTAAGAATCAAATTTTTTTTGGAAGTATTAATTTCATTTGTATGAATTCAATTTATATTTGCAAGAATTATATTTTTATTTGTTAGAATTACATTTTTTTTGTAACAATTAAATTTTTTCGGGTAAGAAATTAATTTTTTTGTTCGAATTAATTTTTTTTTTGTAAAAGTTAAATTTTTTTGTAAGATTTAATTTTTTTTTGTCAGAATTAATTTTTTTTTGAGAAATAAATTTTTATTGTAAGAATCAAATTGGTTTTGTTAGAATTAAATTTTTTCTGTAAGAATTAATTTTGTTTTTTGAGAAACATTTTTTTTTGTAAGAATTTAATTATATTGTAAGAATTAAAAATTTTCGTGTAAGAATTTAATTTTTTTGTAAGACTTAAATTTTTGTTTGTAAGAATTAAATTTTTTTTGGTATGAATTAATTTTTTTTGTAAGAATTAAATTTTTTTTGTAAGAATTAAATTTTTTTTGTAAGAATTAATTTTTTGTTTAAGAATTAAATTTATTTTGTAAAAATTAATTTTTTTTTTTCGAAATAAATTTTTTAGTAAGAATTAAATTGGTTTTGTTAGAATTAAATTTTTTTCTTTAAGAATTAATTTTTTTTTTGTAAGAATTTAATTATTTTGTAAAAATTAAAATTTTTTTGTAAGAATTACATTTTTATTTGTAAGAATTAAATTTTTTTGGTAACAATTAAATTTTTTCGGATAAGAATTTAATTTTTTTGTAAGAATTAATTTTTTTTGTAAGAATTAATTTTGTTTTTTGAGAAATAATTTTTTTGTAAGAATTACATTTTTTTTGTAAGAATTAAATTTTTTTTGTAAGAATTAAATTTTTTTTGTAAGAATTAATTTTTTGTTTAAGAATTAATTTTTTTTTGTAAAAATTAATTTTTTTTTTGAGAAATAAATTTTTTTGTAAGAATTAAATTGGTTTTGTTAGAATTAAATTTTTTTCTCTAAGAATTAATTTTGTTTTTTGAGAAATAAATTTTTTCGTAAGAATTTAATTATTTTGTAAGAATTAAATTTTTTTTGTAAGAATTTAATTTCTTTTTAAGAATTAATTTTTTTTTGTAAAATTTAAATTTATTTTGTAAGAATTAAATTTTTTTTGTAAGAATTAAATTTTTTTGTTAAGAATTAAATTTTTTTGGTAACAATTAAATTTTTATTTGTCAGAATTAATTTATTTTGAGAAAAAAAATTTTTCTTCAGAATTAATTTTTTTTTCGATAGAATTAAATTTTTTTGCAAGAATTAAACATTTTTTCGTTAGAATTTAATTTTTATTGTTAGAATTAAATTTTTTTTTCTAAGTATTAAATTTTTCTGGTAAGAATTAATTTTTTTTGTAAGAATTAAATTTTTTTTATGCATTAAATTTTTATTTGTAAGAATTAAATTTTTATTTGTAAGAATTACATTTTTTTTGTAAGAATTAATTTTTTTTTGTAAGAATTAATTTTTTATTTGTTAGAATTAAATATTTGTTTTGTAAGAATTAAATTTTTTTTGTAAGAATTTAATTTCTTTTTAAGAATTAATTTTTCTTTGTAAAATTTAAATTTTTTTTGGAAGAATTAATTTTTTTGTATGAATTAAATTTTTATTTGTTAGAATTAAATTTTTCTTTGAAGAATTACATTTTTTTTGTAAGAATTAAATTTCTATTTGTTAGAATTAAATTTTTTTTTGTAAGAATTAAATTTTTTTTGTAAGAATTAAATTTTTTTCGTAAGAATTAAATTTTTTTGGTAAGAATTAAATTTTTATTTGTAAGAATTACTTTATTTTGTGAAAAAAAAATTTCTTCAGAATTAATTTTTTTTTCGATAGAATTAAATTTTTTTTGTAAGAATTTAATTTCTTTTTAAGAATTAATTTTTTTTAATAAAATTTAAATTTTTTTTGGAAGAATTAATTTTTTTGTAAGAATTAAATTTTTATTTGTTAGAATTAAATTTTTCTTTGAAGAATTACATTTTTTTTTTGTAAGAATTAAATTTCTATTTGTTAGAATTAAATTTTTTTTGTAAGAATTAAATTTTTATTTGATAGAATTAATTTTTTTTTGTAAGAATTAAATTTTTATCTGTAAGAATTAATTTTTTAGCTGTAAGAATTAAATTTTTATCTGTAAGAATTAATTTTTTATCTGTAAGATTTAATTTTTTATGAGAAAATTTTTTTTCGTTAGAATTAATTTTTTTCTCGATAGAATTAAAATTTTTTTGCAAGAATTAAATTTTTTTTCGTTAGAATGTAATTTTTTTGTTAGAATTAAATTTTTTAGCTGTAAGAATTAATTTTTTTGAGAAAAGATTTTTTCTTCAGAATTAATTTTTTTTCGATAGAATTAATTTTTTTTGCAAGAATTAAAATTTTTTTCGTTAGAATTTAATTTTATTTGTTAGAATTAAATTTTCTTTTGTAACAATTAAATTTTTTTGTGTAAGAATTTAATTTTTTGTAAGAATTAAATTTTTTTGGTAAGAATTAAATTTTTTTGGTAAGAATTAATTTTTTTGTAAGAATTAAATTGTTTTTGTAAGAATTAATTTTTTTTTTAGAAATAATTTTTTTTTGTAAGAATTAATTTTGTTTCTTGAGAAATAATTTTTTGTAAGAATTTAATTATTTTGTATGAATTAAATTTCTTCGTGTAAGAATTTAATTTTTTTGATAGAATTAATTTTTTTTTGTAAAATTTAAATTTTTTTTGGAAGAATTCATTTCTTTTGTAAGAATTCAATTTTAATTTGCAAGAATTAAATTTTTATTTGTTAGAATCAATTTTTTTTGTAAGAATTAAATTTTTATTTGATAGAATTAATTTTTTCTTGTAAGAATTAATTTTATTTTAGAAATCAATTTTTATAGGAAGAATTAAATTGGTTTTGTTAGAATCCATTTTTTTTCTGTAAGAATTAATTTTATTTTTTGAGAAATAATTTTTTTTTCTAAGAATATAATTATTTTGTAAGAATTAAATTTTTTCGTGTAAGAATTTAATTTTTTGTAAGAATTAAAATATTATTTGTAAGAATTAAAATTTTTTTAGAAGAATTAATTTTTTTTTGAGAAATAAATTTTTATTGTAAGAATTAAATTGGCTTTGTTAGAATTAAATTTTTTTCTGTAAGAATTAATTTTGTTTTTTGAGAAATAATTTTTTTGTAAGAATTTAATTATTTTGTAAGAAATAATTTTTTTGTAAGAATTCAATTTTAATTTGCAAGAATTAAATTTTTATTTGTTAGAATCAATTTTTTTTGTTAGAATTAAATTTTTTTTTGTAAGAATTAAATTTTTTTTACAAGAATTAAATTTTTATTTATTAGAATTAAATAATTTCTCGTAAGAATTAAATTTTTTTTGTAAGAATTAAATTTTTTTGTAAGAATTATATTTTTATTTGTAAGAATTAAATTTTATCGTGTAAGAATTAAATTTTATCGTGTAAGAATTAAATTTTATTGTAAGAATTAATTTTTTTGTGTAAAATTTAAATTTGATTTGGAAGAATTAATTTTTTTTGTATGAAATAAATTTTTATTTGTAAGAATTAAATTTTTATTCGTAAGAAATTTTTTTTTTGCAAGAATTAAATTTTTTTGGTAAGAATTAAATTTTTAATTGTTTGAATTGAGTTTTTCTTGTAAGAATTAATTTTTTAGCTGTAAGAATTCATTTTTTTTGGTAAGAATTAAATTTTTTTTTTAAGAATTAAATTTTTATTTGTAAGAATTAAAATTTTATTTGTAAGAATTAAAATTTTATTAGTTAGAATTAAATTTTTTTTTGTAAGAATTAATTTTTTTTGGTAAGAATGAAAAAGTGGTTTGAATTAAATTTTTCTTGAAAGAATTAAATTTTTATTTGTAAGAAATAATTTTTTTTTTGTAACAATTAAATGTTTTCTGGTAATAATTTAATTTTTTTGTAAGAATTAATTTTTTTTTTTGAGAAATAAAATTTTATTTGTAAGAATTAAAATTTCTTTTGTAACAATTAAATTTTTTCGGTTAAGAATTTAATTTTTTTGTAAGAATTAATTTTTTTCTGGTTACAATTAAATTTTATTTTTTAGAATTAATTTTTTTTTGTAAGAATTAAATTTTTTTTGTAAGAATTAAATTTTTTTTTAAGAATAAATTTTTTTGGTAAGAATTAAATTTTTTTGGTAAGAATTAAAATTTTATTTGTAAGAATGAATTTATTTTGAGAAAAAAAAATTTTCTTCAGAATTAATATTTTTTCGATAGAATTAAATTTTTTTTGCAAGAATTAAATTTTTTTTCGTTAGAATTTAATTTTTTTGTTAGAATTAAATTTTTTTTGTAAGAATCAATTTTTTTTTAGAAATCAATTTTTAATGGAAGAATTAAATTGGTTTTGTTAGAATTATTTTTTTTTCTGTAGGAATTAATTTTGTTTTTTGAGAAATAATTTTTTTTGTATGCATTTAATTATTTTGTCAGAATTGCATTTTTTCTGTAAGAATTAAATTTTTATTTGTAAGAATTAAATTTTTATTTGTTAGAATTCAATTTTTTTTTGAAAGAATTAAATTTTTTTTGTAAGAATTAAAATTTTTTTGTAAGAATTAAATTTTTATTTGCAAGATTTAAATTTTTTTTGTAACGTTTAAATTTTTTTCTGTAAGAATTCAATTTTTTTGTAAGAATTCTTTTTTTGTCAAATTTAATTTTTTTTGGAAGAATTAATTTTTTTGTAAGAATTAAATTTTTTCTGTAAGAATTAATTTTGTTTTTTGAGAAATAATTTTTTTTGTTAGAATTTAATTATTTTGTATGAATTAATTTTTTTTTTGAGAAATTAATTTTTTTTGTAAGAATTAAATTGGTTTTGTAATCATTAAATTTTTTTCTGTAAGAATTAATTTTGTTTTTTTGAGAAATAATTTTTTTTTGTATGAATTTAATTATTTTGTAAGAATTAAATTTTTTTTGTAAGAATTATATTTTTATTTGTAAGAATTAAATTTTTTCGTGTACGAATTTAATTTTTTTGTAAGAATTAAATTTTATTTAGTAAGAATTTAATTATTTTGTAATAATTAAATTTTTTCGTGTAAGAATTTAATTTTTTTGTAAGAATTAAATTTTTATTTGTAAGAATTAAATTTTTATTTGTTAGAATTAAATTTTTTTGTTAAGAATTAAATTTTTTTGGGAACAATTAAATTTTTATTTGTCAGAATTAATTTATTTTGAGAAAAAAAATTTTTCTTCAGAATTAATTTTTTTTTCTGAAAGAATTAATTTTTTTTTGGAAGAATTAATTTCTTTTGTAAGAATTCAATTTTTATTTGCAAGAATTAAATTTTTTTGTCAGAATTAATATTTTTTTGAGAAATAAATTTTTATTGTAAGAATTAAATTAGTTTTGTTAGAATTAAATTTTTTTGGAAGAATTAATTTCTTTTGTATGAATTCAATTTTTATATACAAGAATTAAATATTTATTTGTTAGAATTAAATTTTTTTTGTAAGAATTAATTTTTTTTTGATAAATAAATTTTTATTGTAAGAATTAAATTGGTTTTGTTAGAATTAACTTTTTTTCTGTAAGAATTAATTTTGTTTTTTGAGAAATAATTTTTTTGTAAGAATTTAATTATTTTGTAAGAATTCAATTTTTTTCGTTAGAATTAATTTTTTTTCCATAGAATTAATTTTTTGTGCAAGAATTAGATTTTTATTTGTAAGAATAATTTTTTTTTGAGAAAATTATTTTTCGTTAGAATTAATTTTTTTTCGATAGAATTATTTTTTTTGCAAGAATTAAAATTTTTTTCTTTAGAATTAAAATTTTTATTTGTAAGAATTAAATTTTTTCGTGTAAGAATTTAATTTTTTTTGCAAGAATTAAATTTTTTTTCGTAAGAATTTAATTTCTTTTGTTAGAATTAAATTTTTCTTGTCAGAATTAATTTTTTTTCGTGAAATAAATTTTCATTGCAAGAATTAAATTTTTTTTCGTAAGAATTTAATTTCTTTTGTTAGAATTAAATTTTTATTTGGAAGAATTAATTTTTTTTAGAAAAATTTTTTTCGTCAGATTTATTTTTTTTTCCATAGAATTATTTTTTTTTTACAAGAATTAAAATTTTTTTCGTTAGAATTAAATTTATTTTGTTAGAATTAAATTTTTATTTGTAAGAATTAAATTTATATTTGTAAGAATTACTTTTTTTTTCGGAAAAAATTTTTTTTCGTTAGAATGAATTTATTTTTCGATAGAATTAAATTTTTTTTGCAAGAATTAAACATTTTTTCGTTAGAATGTAATTTTTTTTGTTAGAAAAAATTTTTTTTTGTAAGAATTAATTTTTTTTAGAAATAAATTTTTATTGTAAGAATTAAATTGGTTTTGTTAGAATTAATTTTTTTTCTGTAAGAATTAATTTTGTTTTTTGAGAAATAATTTTTTTTGTAAGCATTTAATTATTTTGTAAGAATTTCATTTTTCTGTAAGAATTAAATTTTTATTTGTAAGAATTAAATTTTTATTTTTTAGAATTAACTATCTTTTTGAAAGAATTAAATTTTTTTTGTAAGAATTAATTTTATTTTAGAAATCAATTTTTATAGGAAGAATTAAATTGGATTTGTTAGAATTAATTTTTTTTCTGTAAGAATTAATTTTGTTTTTTGAGAAATAATTTTTTTTGTAAGAATTTAATTATTTTGTAAGAATTAAATTTTTTTGTGTAAAATTAAAATTTTTTTTGTAAGAATTAATTTTTTTTGAGAAAACATTTTTTTCGTTAGAATTATTTTTTTTTTCGATAGAATTAATTTTTTTTCGATAGAATTAATTTTTTGTGCAAGAATTAAAATTTTATTTGTAAGAATAAATTTTTTTTGAGAAAATTTTTTTTTCGTTTGAATTATTTTTTTTTCGATAGAATTCATTTTTATTTGTAAGAATTAAATTTTTTCGTGAAAGAATTTAATTTTATTGTAAGAATTAATTTTTTGGTGTAATATTAAAATTATTTTGTAAGAATTAATTTTTTTTGACAAAAATTTTTTTCGTGAGAATTAATTTTTTTTTTGTAAGAATTAATTTTTATTTGTAAGAATTAATTTTTTAGTTGTAAGAATTAATTTTTTTTCAGAAAAAGAATTTAAATTTTTTGGTATGAATTAAATTTTTATTTGTAAGAATTAAAATTTTTGTTAGAATTAAATTTTTTTGGTAAGAATTCAATTTTTTTGGTAAGAATTAAATTTTTTTTGTAAGGATTAAATTTTTTTGTAAGAATTAAATTTTTTTTGAATGTATTACATTTTTTTTGGTAAGAATTAAATTTTTATTTGTTAGAATTAAATTTTTTTGGTAAGAATTACATTTTTTTGGTAAGAATTAAATTTTTTTAGTAAGAATTAAATTTTTATTTGTAAGAATTAATTCATATTGAGAAAAAAAATTTTTCTTCAGAATTAATTTTTTTTTCGATAAAATTAATTTTTTTGCAAGAATTAAAATTTTTTTCGTTAGAATTTAATTTTTTTGTTAGAATTAAATTTTTTTGTAAGAATTAATTTTTTTGTAAAAATACATTTTTTTGTTAAGAATAAATTTTCATTTGTAAGAATTAAAAGTTTTGTTAGAATTAAATTTTTTTGGTAAGAATTCAATTTTTTTGGTAAGAATTAAATTTATTTTGTAAGGATTAAATTTTTTTGTAAGAATTAATTTTTTTGTAAAAATACATTTTTTTGGTAAGAATTCAATTTTTTTTGTAAGAATTAAATTTATTTTGTAAGGATTAAATTTTTTTGTAAGAATTAATTTTATTTTTTTGAATTAAATTTTTTTTTGTATGCATTTAATTATTTTGTCAGAATTTCATTTTTCTGTAAGAATTCAATTTTTTTTTGCAAGAATTAAATTTTTTTTCTTTAGAATTTAATTTCTTTTGTTTGAATTAAATTTTTTTTGTAAGAATTAAATTTTGTTTGTAAGAATTAAATTTTTTTTGTAAGAATTAAATGTTTTTTTAATGTATTACATTTTTTTGGCAAGAATTAAATTTTTTTTCGTTAGAATTTAATTTTTTTTTTGAGAAATAATTTTTTTTGTAAGAATTTAATTATTTTGTATGAATTAAATTTTTTCGTGTAAGAATTTAATTTTTTTGTTAGAATTAATTTTTTTTGTAAAATTTAAATTTTTTTTGGAAGAATTAATTTCTTTTGTAAGAATTCAATTTTTATTTGCAAGAATTAAATTTTTATTTGTTAGAATTAAATTTTTTTGGTAAGAATTAAATTTTTATTTGTTAGAATTAAATTTTTTTCGTACGAATTAAATTTTTATTTGTAAGAATTAATTTTTTGTTAATAACAATTAAATGTTTTTGTAAGAATTAATTTTTTTTGTTAGAATTAAATTTTTATTTGTAAGAATTAAATTTTTATTTGTAAGAATTAAATTTTTATTTGTAAGAATTAAATTTTTATTAGTTAGAATTAAATTTTTTTTTGTAAGAATTAAATTTTTTTTGTTAGAATTAAATTTTTATTTGTAAGAATTAAATTTTTATTTGTTTGAATTAAATTTTTTTTGTAAGAATTAAGTTTTTCTCGCAAGAATTAATTTTTTTTTGTAAAAATTAAATTTATTTTGCAAGAATTAAATTTTTTTTGTAAGAATTAAATTTTTTTTTAAGAATTAAATTTTTTTGTGTAAAATTAAAATTTTTTGTGTAAAATTAAAATTTTTTGTGTAAAATTAAAATTTTTTTTGTAAGAATTAATTTTTTTTGAGAAAAAATTTTTTTCGTTAGAATTATTTTTTTTTTCGATAGAATTAATTTTTTTTGGATAGAATTAATTTTTTGTGCAAGAATTAAATTTTTATTTGTAAGAATAAATTTTTTTTGAGAAAATTTTTTTTTCGATAGAATTATTTTTTTTTCGATAGAATTAATTTTTATTTGTAAGAATTAAATTTTTTCGTGAAAGAATTTAATTTTATTGTAAGAATTAATTTTTTGGTGTAATATTAAAATTTTTTTTGTAAGAATTAATTTTTTTTGAGAAAAAATTTTTTTCGTTAGAATTAATTTTTTTTTGTAAGAATTAATTTTTATTTGTAAGAATTAATTTTTTAGTTGTAAGAATTAATTTTTTTTCAGAAAAAAATTTTTTTCGTCAGAATTAATTTTATTTCTCGATAGAATTCAATTTTTTTGGAAGAATTAAAATTTTTTTCGTGAGAATTTAATATTTTTTGTTAGAATTAAATTTTTTTTGTAATAATTAATTTTTTTGTAAAAATACATTTTTTTGGTAAGAATAAATTTTCACTTGTAAGAATTAAAATTTTTGTTAGAATTAAATTTTTTTGGTAAGAATTCAATTTTTTTGGTAAGAATTAAATTTTTTTTGTAAGGATTAAATTTTTTTGTAAGAATTAAATTTTTTTTGAATGTATTACATTTTTTTGGTAAGAATTAAATTTTTTTTTAAGAATTAAATTTTTTTTGTAAGAATTAAATTTTTTTTGTAAGAATTAAATTTTTTTTGAATGTATTACATTTTTTGGTAAGAATTAAATTTTTATTTGTTAGAATTAAATTTTTTTTTGTAAGAATTAAATTTTTTTGTTAGAATTAAATTTTTTTTGTAATAATTAATTTTTTTGTAAAAATAATTTTTTTTGGTAAGAATAAATTATCATTTGTAAGAATTAACATTTTTGTTAGAATTAAATTTTTTTTGTAAGAATTCAATTTTTTTGGTAAGAATTAATTTTTTTTGTAAGGATTAAATTTTTTTTTGTAAGAATTAAATTTTTTTTGAATGTATTACATTTTTTTTTATATAATTAATTTTTTTTTGTTAGAATTAAATTTTTATTTGTAAGAATTAAATTTTTATTTGTAAGAATTAATTTTTTTTTTAGTAACAATTAAATGTTTTTGTAAAAATAATTTTTTTTTTGTTAGAAGTAAATTTTTTTTCGTAAGAACTTAATTTTTTTTGTTAGAATTAAAATTTTTTTGTAATAAATAATTTTTTTGTAAAAATACATTTTTTTGGTAAGAATAAATTTTCATTTGTAAGAATTAAAATTTTTGTTAGAATTAAATTTTTTTTGTAAGAATTCAATTTTTTTGGTAAGAATTAAATTTTTTTTGTAAGGATTAAATTTTTTTGAAAGAATTAAATTTTTTTTGTAAGAATTAAATTTTGTTTGTAAGAATTAAATTTTTTTTGCAAGAATTAAATTTTTTTTGAATGTATTACATTTTTTTTGTAAGAATTAAATTTTTTTTTGAGAAATAAAATTTTATTTGTAAGAATTAAAATTTTTTTCGTTAGAATGTAATTTTTTTGTGAGAATTAATTTTTTTTTGAGAAATAACATTTTTTGTAAGAATTTAATTATTTTGTATGAATTAACTTTTTTCGTGAAAGAATTTAATTTTTTTGTTAGAATTAATTTTTTTTGTAAAATTTAAATTTTTTTTGGAAGAATTAATTTTTTTGGTAAGAATTAAATTTTTATTTGTTAGAATTAAATTTTTTTTTGTAAGGATTAAATTTTTTATGTAAGAATTAAATTTTTTTGAATGTATTACATTTTTTTTTAAATAATTAATTTTTTTTTGTTAGAATTAAATTTTTATTTGTAAGAATTAAATTTTTATTTGTAAGAATTAATTTTTTTTTAGTAACAATTAAATGTTTTTGTAAAAATAATTTTTTTTTTGTTAGAATTAATTTTTTTTTCGTAAGAACTTAATTTTTTTTGTTAGAATTAAATTTTTTTTGTAATAATTATTTTTTTTGTTAAAATACATTTTTTTGGTAAGAATAAATTTTCATTTGTAAGAATTAAATTTTTTTGGTAAGAATTCAATTTTTTTGGTAAGAATTAAATTTTTTTTGTAAGGATTAAATTTTTTTGTAAGAATTAAATTTTTTTTGTCAGAATTCATTCATATTGAGAAAAAAATTTTTTCTTCAGAATTAATTTTTTTTCGATAGAATTAATTTTTTTGCAAGAATTAAATTTTTTTTCGTTAGAATTTAATTTTTTTTGTTAGAATTAAATTTTTTTGTAAGAATTAATTTTTTTTTAGAAATCATTTTTATTGGAAGAATTAAATTGGTTTTGTTAGAATTAATTTTTTTTCTGTAAGAATTAATTTTGTGTTTTGAGGAATAATTTTTTTTTCTAAGAATATAATTATTTTGTTAGAATTAAATTTTTTCGTGTAAGAATTTAATTTCTTTATAAGAATTAACTTATTTTGTAAAATTTAAATTTTTTTGGTAGAATTATTTTTTTTTGTAAGAATTAAATTTTTATTTGTTAGAATTAAATTTTTCTTGTAAGAATTAATTTTTTTTTGTAAGAATTAATTTTTTTTTAGAAATCAATTTTTATTGGAAGAATTAAATTGGTTTTGTTAGATTTAATTTTTTTTCTGTAAGAATTAATTTTTTTTTTGAGAAATAAAATTTTATTTGTAAGAATTAAAATTTTTTTCGTTAGAATGTAATTTTTTTGTAACAATTAAATTTTTTTGTAATTAATTTTTTTTTGAGAAATATTTTTTTTTGTAAGAATTTAATTATTTTGTATGAATTAAATTTTTTCGTGTAAGAATTTAATTTTTTTGTTAGAATTAATTTTTTTTTGTAAAATTTAAATTTTTTTTTGAAGAATTAATTTCTTTTGGAAGAATTAATTTCTTTTGTAAGTATTAAATTTTTTTTGTAAGAAGTAAATTTTTTTTTTAGAATTAAATTTTTATTTGTAAGAATTAAATTTTTATTAGTTAGAATTAAATTTTTTTTGTAAGAATTAATTTTTTTTTGATAGAATTAAATTTTTATTTGTAAGAATTAAATTTTTATTTGTTTGAATTAAATTTTTTTTTGAAGAATTAATTTCTTTTGGAAGAATTAATTTCTTTTGTAAGTATTACATTTTTTTTGTAAGAAGTAAATTTTTTTTTTAGAATTAAATTTTTATTTGTAAGAATTAAATTTTTATTAGTTAGAATTAAATTTTTTTTGTAAGAATTAATTTTTTTTTGTTAGAATTAAATTTTTATTTGTAAGAATTAAATTTTTATTTGTTTGAATTAAATTTTTTTTGTAAGAATTAAATTTTTCTCGTAAGAATTAATTTTTTTTTGTAAAAATTAAATTTATTTTGCAAGAATTAAATTTTTTTTGTAAGAATTAAATTTTTTTTTAAGAATTAAATTTTTTTTGTAAGAATTAAATTTTTTTTGTAAGAATTAAATTTTTTTTGAATGTATTACATTTTTTGGTAAGAATTAAATTTTTATTTGTTAGAATTAAATTTTTTTGTAAGAATTAAATTTTTTTGTTAGAATTAAATTTTTTTTGTAATAATTAATTTTTTTGTAAAAATAATTTTTTTTGGTAAGAATAAATTATCATTTGTAAGAATTAACATTTTTGTTAGAATTAAATTTTTTTGGTAAGAATTCAATTTTTTTGGTAAGAATTAATTTTTTTTGTAAGGATTAAATTTTTTTCGTAAGAATTAAATTTTTTTTGAATGTATTACATTTTTTTTTAAATAATTAATTTTTTTATGTTAGAATTAAATTTTTATTTGTAAGAATTAAATTTTTATTTGTAAGAATTAATTTTTTTTTAGTAACAATTAAATGTTTTTGTAAAAATAATTTTTTTTTGTTAGAATTAAATTTTTTTTCGTAAGAACTTAATTTTTTTTGTTAGAATTAAAATTTTTTTGTAAAAATACATTTTTTTGGTAAGAATAAATTTTCATTTGTAAGAATTAAAATTTTTGTTAGAATTAAATTTTTTTTGTAAGAATTCAATTTTTTTGGTAAGAATTAAATTTTTTTTGTAAGGATTAAATTTTTTTGTAAGAATTATATTTTTTTGGTAAGAATTAAATTTTGTTTGTTAGAATTAAACTTTTTTTGCAAGAATTAAATTTTGTTTGAATGTATTTCATTTTTTTGGTAAGAATTAAATTTTTATTTGTTAGAATTAAATTTTTTTTGTAAGAATTAAATTTTTTTGGTAAGAATTAAATTTTCATTTGTAAGAATTCATTCATATTCAGAAAAAAATTTTTTCTTCAGAATTAATTTTTTTTCGATAGAATTCATTTTTTTGCAAGAATTAAATTTTTTTTCGTTAGAATTTAATTTTTTTTGTTAGAATTAAATTTTTTTGTGAGAATTAATTTTTTTTTAGAAATCATTTTTATTGGAAGAATTAAATTGGTTTTGTTAGAATTAATTTTTTTTGTAAGAATTAATTTTTTTTTGAGAAATAAATTTTTATTTGTTAGAATTAAATTTTTTTTTTGAAAGAATTAAATTTTTTTTGCAAGAATTAAAATTTTTTTGAAAGAATTAAATTTTTATTTGTAAGATTTAAAAATTTTTTTGTAACAATTAAATTTTTTTGAGTAAGAATTAATTTTTTTTGGTAAGAATTAATTTATTTTTGTTAGAATTAAATTATTTCTGGTAAGAATTAAATTTTTTTTGTAAGAATTAAAATTTTTTGGTAAGAATTAAATTTTTTTCTGTAAGAATTAATTTTGTATTTTGAGAAATAATTTTTTGTAAAAATTTAATTAGTTTGTAAGATTTTTTTTTTTGAGAAATAATTTTTTTTTGTAAGAATTAAATTGGTTTTGTAAGCATTAAATTTTTTTTGTAAGAATTAATTTTTTTTGTAAAATTTAAATTTTTTTTGGAAGAATTAATTTTTTTGTAAGAATTAAATTTTTATTTGTTAGAATTAAATTTTTCTTGGAAGAATTAAACTTTTTTTGTAAGAATTAATTTTGTTTTTTGAGAAATAATTTTTTTTGTATGCATTTAATTATTTTGTCAGAATTGCATTTTTTCTGTAAGAATTCAATTTTTATTTGTAAGAATTAAATTTTTATTTGTTAGAATTCAATTTTTTTTTGAAAGAATTAAATTTTTTTTGTATGAATTAAAATTTTTTTGTAAGAATTAAATTTTTATTTGCAAGATTTAAATTTTTTTTTGTAACAATTAAATTTTTTTCTGTAAGAATTCAATTTTTTTGTAAGAATTCTTTTTTTGTAAAATTTAAATTTTTTTGGAAGAAATAATTTTATTTGTAAGAATTAAATTTTTTCTGTAAGAATTAATTTTTTTTTTTGAGAAATAATTTTTTTTGTTAGAATTTAATTATTTTGTATGAATTAATTTTTTTTTTGAGAAATTAATTTTTTTTGTAAGAATTAAATTGGTTTTGTAAGCATTAAATTTTTTTCTGTAAGAATTAATTTTGATTTTGTGAGAAATAAATTTTTTTTGTGTGAATTTAATTATTTTGTAAGAATTAAATTTTTTTTGTAAGAATTATATTTTTATTTGTAAGAATTAAATTTTTTCGTGTACGAATTTAATTTTTTTGTAAGAATTAAATTTTATTTAGTAAAAATTTAATTATTTTGTAATAATTAAATTTTTTCGTGTAAGAATTTAATTTTTTTGTAAGAATTAAATTTTTATTTGTAAGAATTAAATTTTTATTTGTTAGAATTAAATTTTTTTTGTAAGAATTAAATTTTTTTTGTAAGAATTAAATTTTTTTGGTAAGAATTAAATTTTTGTGGTAACAATTAAATTTTATATTTGTCAGAATTAATTTATTTTGAGAAAAAAAATTTTTCGTTAGAAATATTTTTTTTTGTTAGAATTAAATGATTTTTGTAAGATTTAATTTTGTTTTTTGAGAAATAATTTTTTTTGTAAGCATTTAATTATTTTGTAAGAATTACATTTTTTCTGAAAGAATTAATTTTTTTTTGGAAGAATTAATTTCTTTTGTAAGAATTCAATTTTTATTTGCAAGAATTAAAATTTTTTGTCAGAATTAATATTTTTTTGAGAAATAAATTTTTATTCTAAGAATTAAATTGGTTTTGTTAGAATTAAATTTTTTTTGGAAGAATTAATTTCTTTTGTAAGAATTCAATTTTTATTTGCAAGAATTAAATATTTATTTGTTAGAATTAAATTTTTTTTGTAAGAATTAAATTTTTATTTGATAGAATTAATTTTTTTTGTAAGAATTAAATTTTTATCTGTAAGAATTAATTTTTTAGCTGTAAGAATTAAATTTTTATTTGTAAGAATTAATTTTTTATCTGTAAGATTTAATTTTTTATGAGAAAATTTTTTTTCGTTAGAATTAATTTTTTTTCTCGATAGAATTAAACATTTTTTGCAAGAATTAAATTTTTTTTCGTTAGAATGTAATTTTTTTGTTAGAATTAAATTTTTTTTGTAAGAATTAATTTTTTTTGAGAAATAAATTTATATTGTAAGAATTAAATTGGTTTTGTTAGAATTAAATTTTTTTCTGTAAGAATTAATTTTGTTTTTTGAGAAATAATTTTTTTTGTAAGAATTTAATTATTTTGTATGAATTAAATTTTTTTTGTAAGAATTAAATTTTTTTTATAAGAATTAAATTTTTATTTGTAAGAATTAAATTATTTTTGGTATGAATTAAATATTTTTTGTAATAATTAAATTATTTCTGGTAAGAATTAAATTTTTATTTGTAAGAATTAAATTTTTTATGTAAGAATTAATTTTTTTTTGTAAGAATTAATTTTTTAGTTGTAAGAATTAATTTTTTTTCAGAAAAAAATTTTTTTCGTTAGAATTAATTTTTTTTCTCGATAGAATTAAATTTTTTTTGCAAGAAATAACTTTTTTTTCTTTAGAATTTAATTTCTTTTGTTTGAATTAAATTTTTTTTGTAAGAATTAATTTTTTTTTAGAAATCAATTTTTATGGGAAGAATTAAATTGGTTTTGTTAGAATTAATTTTTTTTCTGTAAGAATTAATTTTGTTTTTTGAGAAATAATTTTTTTTTCTAAGAATATAATTATTTTGTAAGAATTAAATTTTTTCGTGAAAGAATATAATTTTATTGTAAGAATTAATTTTTTGGTGTAATATTAAAATTTTTTTTGTAAGAATTAATTTTTTTTGAGAAAAAATTTTTTTCGTTAGAATTAATTTTTTTTCCATAGAATTAATTTTTTGTGCAAGAATTAAATTTTTATTTGTAAGAATAAATTTTTTTTGAGAAAATTTTTTTTTCGTTAGAATTAATTTATTTTCGATAGAATTATTTTTTTTTGCAAGAATTAAAATTTTTTTCTTTAGAATTAAAATTTTTATTTGTAAGAATTAAATTTTTTTTCGTAAGAACTTAATTTTTTTTGTTAGAATTAAAATTTTTTTGTAAAAATACATTTTTTTGGTAAGAATAAATTTTCATTTGTAAGAATTAAAATTTTTGTTAGAATTAAATTTTTTTTGTAAGAATTCAATTTTTTTGGTAAGAATTAAATTTTTTTTGTAAGGATTAAATTTTTTTGTAAGAATTATATTTTTTTGGTAAGAATTAAATTTTGTTTGTTAGAATTAAACTTTTTTTGCAAGAATTAAATTTTGTTTGAATGTATTTCATTTTTTTGGTAAGAATTAAATTTTTATTTGTTAGAATTAAATTTTTTTTGTAGGAATTAAATTTTTTTGGTAAGAATTAAATTTTCATTTGTAAGAATTCATTCATATTCAGAAAACAATTTTTTCTTCAGAATTAATTTTTTTTCGATAGAATTCATTTTTTTGCAAAAATTAAATTTTTTTTCGTTAGAATTTAATTTTTTTTGTTAGAATTAAATTTTTTTGTGAGAATTAATTTTTTTTTAGAAATCATTTTTATTGGAAGAATTAAATTGGTTTTGTTAGAATTAATTTTTTTTGTAAGAATTAATTTTTTTTTGAGAAATAAATTTTTATTTGTTAGAATTAAATTTTTTTTTTGAAAGAATTAAATTTTTTTTGCAAGAATTAAAATTTTTTTGAAAGAATTAAATTTTTATTTGTAAGATTTAAAAATTTTTTTGTAACAATTAAATTTTTTTGAGTAAGAATTAATTTTTTTTGGTAAGAATTAATTTATTTTTGTTAGAATTAAATTATTTCTGGTAAGAATTAAATTTTTTTTGTAAGAATTAAAATTTTTTGGTAAGAATTAAATTTTTTTCTGTAAGAATTAATTTTGTATTTTGAGAAATAATTTTTTGTAAAAATTTAATTAGTTTGTAAGATTTTTTTTTTTGAGAAATAATTTTTTTTTGTAAGAATTAAATTGGTTTTGTAAGCATTAAATTTTTTTTGTAAGGATTAAATTTTTTTGTAAGAATTAAATTTTTTTTGTAAGAATTAAATTTTTTATGTAAGAATTAATTTTCTTTTGTAAGAATTAATTTTTTAGTTGCAAGAATTAATTTTTTTTCAGAAAAAAAATTTTTTCGTTAGAATTAATTTTTTTTCTCGATAGAATTAAATTTTTTTTGCAAGAAATAACTTTTTTTTCTTTAGAATTTAATTTCTTTTGTTTGAATTAAATTTTTTTTGTAAGAATTAATTTTTTTTTAGATATCAATTTTTATGGGAAGAATTAAATTGGTTTTGTTAGAATTAATTTTTTTTTCTGTAAGAATTAATTTTGTTTTTTGAGAAATAATTTTTTTTGTAAGAATTTAATTATTTTGTAAGAATTCAATTTTTTTGTGTAAAATTAAAATTTTTTTTGAGAAAAATTTTTTTTCGTTAGAATTGTTTTTTTTCCGATAGAATTAATTTTTTTTCGATAGAATTAATTTTTTGTGCAAGAATTAAATTTTTATTTGTAAGAATAAATTTTTTTTGAGAAAATTTTTTTTTCGTTAGAATTATTTTTTTTTCGATAGAATTAATTTTTATTTGTAAGAATTAAATATTTTCGTGAAAGAATTTAATTTTATTGTAAGAATTAATTTTTTGGTGTAATATTAAAATTTTTTTTGTAAGAATTAATTTTTTTTGAGAAAAAATTTTTTTCGTTAGAATTAATTTTTTTTTGTAAGAATTAATTTTTATTTGTAAGAATTAATTTTTTAGTTGTAAGAATTAATTTTTTTTCAGAAAAAAAATTTTTTCGTCAGAATTAATTTTATTTCTCGATAGAATTAAATTTTTTTTGAAAGAATTAATTTTTTTTTAGAAAACAATTTTTAATGGAAGAATTAAATTGGTTTTGTTAGAATTAATTTTTTTTTCTGTAGGAATTAATTTTGTTTTTTGAGAAATAATTTTTTTTTCTAAGAATATAATTATTTTGTAACAATTAAATTTTTTCGTGTAAGAATTTAATTTCTTTGTAAGAATTAATTTTTTTTGTAAAATTTAAATTTTTTTTGGAAGAATTAATTTTTTTGTAAGAATTAAATTTTTATTTGTTAGAATTAAATTTTTCTTGGAAGAATTAAACTTTTTTTGTAAGAATTAATTTTGTTTTTTGAGAAATAATTTTTTTTGTATGCATTTAATTATTTTGTCAGAATTGCATTTTTTCTGTAAGAATTAAATTTTTATTTGTAAGAATTAAATTTTTATTTGTTAGAATTCAATTTTTTTTTGAAAGAATTAAATTTTTTTTGTAAGAATTAAAATTTTTTTGTAAGAATTAAATTTTTATTTGCAAGATTTAAATTTTTTTTTGTAACAATTAAATTTTTTTCTGTAAGAATTCAATTTTTTTGTAAGAATTCTTTTTTTGTAAAATTTAAATTTTTTTGGAAGAAATAATTTTATTTGTAAGAATTAAATTTTTTCTGTAAGAATTAATTTTTTTTTTTGAGAAATAATTTTTTTTGTTAGAATTTAATTATTTTGTATGAATTAATTTTTTTTTTGAGAAATGAATTTTTTTTGTAAGAATTAAATTGGTTTTGTAAGCATTAAATTTTTTTTGTTAGAATTTAATTTTATTGTAAGAATTAATTTTTTGGTGTAATATTAAAATTTTTTTTGTAAGAATTAATTTTTTTTGAGAAAAAATTTTTTTCGTTAGAATTAATTTTTTTTTGTAAGAATTAATTTTTATTTGTAAGAATTAATTTTTTAGTTGTAAGAATTAATTTTTTTTCAGAAAAAAAATTTTTTCGTCAGAATTAATTTTATTTCTCGATAGAATTAAATTTTTTTTGAAAGAATTAATTTTTTTTTAGAAAACAATTTTTAATGGAAGAATTAAATTGGTTTTGTTAGAATTAATTTTTTTTTCTGTAGGAATTAATTTTGTTTTTTGAGAAATAATTTTTTTTTCTAAGAATATAATTATTTTGTAACAATTAAATTTTTTCGTGTAAGAATTTAATTTCTTTGTAAGAATTAATTTTTTTTGTAAAATTTAAATTTTTTTTGGAAGAATTAATTTTTTTGTAAGAATTAAATTTTTTTTGTAAGAATTAAATTTTTTTTATAAGAATTAAATTTTTATTTGTAAGAATTAAATTATTTTTGGTATGAATTAAATATTTTTTGTAATAATTAAATTATTTCTGGTAAGAATTAAATTTTTATTTGTAAGAATTAAATTTTTTATGTAAGAATTAATTTTTTTTTGTAAGAATTAATTTTTTAGTTGTAAGAATTAATTTTTTTTCAGAAAAAAATTTTTTTCGTTAGAATTAATTTTTTTTCTCGATAGAATTAATTTTTTTTTGCAAGAAATAACTTTTTTTTCTTTAGAATTTAATTTCTTTTGTTTGAATTAAATTTTTTTTGTAAGAATTAATTTTTTTTTAGAAATCAATTTTTATGGGAAGAATTAAATTGGTTTTGTTAGAATTAATTTTTTTTCTGTAAGAATTAATTTTGTTTTTTGAGAAATAATTTTTTTTTCTAAGAATATAATTATTTTGTAAGAATTAAATTTTTTCGTGAAAGAATATAATTTTATTGTAAGAATTAATTTTTTGGTGTAATATTAAAATTTTTTTTGTAAGAATTAATTTTTTTTGAGAAAAAATTTTTTTCGTTAGAATTAATTTTTTTTCCATAGAATTAATTTTTTGTGCAAGAATTAAATTTTTATTTGTAAGAATAAATTTTTTTTGAGAAAATTTTTTTTTCGTTAGAATTAATTTATTTTCGATAGAATTATTTTTTTTGCAAGAATTAAAATTTTTTTCTTTAGAATTAAAATTTTTATTTGTAAGAATTAAATTTTTTTTCGTAAGAACTTAATTTTTTTTGTTAGAATTAAAATTTTTTTGTAAAAATACATTTTTTTGGTAAGAATAAATTTTCATTTGTAAGAATTAAAATTTTTGTTAGAATTAATTTTTTTTTGTAAGAATTCAATTTTTTTGGTAAGAATTAAATTTTTTTTGTAAGGATTAAATTTTTTTGTAAGAATTATATTTTTTTGGTAAGAATTAAATTTTGTTTGTTAGAATTAAACTTTTTTTGCAAGAATTAAATTTTGTTTGAATGTATTTCATTTTTTTGGTAAGAATTAAATTTTTATTTGTTAGAATTAAATTTTTTTTGTAAGAATTAAATTTTTTTGGTAAGAATTAAATTTTCATTTGTAAGAATTCATTCATATTCAGAAAAAAATTTTTTCTTCAGAATTAATTTTTTTTCGATAGAATTCATTTTTTTGCAAGAATTAAATTTTTTTTCGTTAGAATTTAATTTTTTTTGTTAGAATTAAATTTTTTTGTGAGAATTAATTTTTTTTTAGAAATCATTTTTATTGGAAGAATTAAATTGGTTTTGTTAGAATTAATTTTTTTTGTAAGAATTAATTTTTTTTTGAGAAATAAATTTTTATTTGTTAGAATTAAATTTTTTTTTTGAAAGAATTAAATTTTTTTTGCAAGAATTAAAATTTTTTTGAAAGAATTAAATTTTTATTTGTAAGATTTAAAAATTTTTTTGTAACAATTAAATTTTTTTGAGTAAGAATTAATTTTTTTTGGTAAGAATTAATTTATTTTTGTTAGAATTAAATTATTTCTGGTAAGAATTAAATTTTTTTTGTAAGAATTAAAATTTTTTGGTAAGAATTAAATTTTTTTCTGTAAGAATTAATTTTGTATTTTGAGAAATAATTTTTTGTAAAAATTTAATTAGTTTGTAAGATTTTTTTTTTTGAGAAATAATTTTTTTTTGTAAGAATTAAATTGGTTTTGTAAGCATTAAATTTTTTTTGTAAGAATTAATTTTTTTTTGAGGAATAATTTTTTTTTGTAAGAATTAAATTTTTATTTGTTAGAATTAAATTATTTCTGGTAAGAATTAATTTTTTTTTGTAAGAATTAAATTTTTTTGGTAAGAATTAAATTTTAATTTGTAAGAATACATTTTTTTGAGAAAACATTTTTTTCATTAGAATTAAATTTTTTTGTTAGAACTAAATGTTTTTTGTAAGATTTAAAACTTTTTCGTTAAAATGTTATTTTTTTGTTAGAATTAAATGTTTTTTGTTAGAATTAAATTTTTTTTTCTAAGTATTAAATTTTTCTGGTAAGAATTAATTTTTTTTGTAAGAATTAAATTTTTTTTTAAGCATTAAATTTTTATTTGTAAGAATTAAATTTTTATTTGTAAGAATTAAATTTTTTATGTAAGAATTAATTTTTTTTTTGTAAGAATTAATTTTTTAGTTGTAAGAATTAATTTTTTTTCAGAAAAAAATTTTTTCGTTAGAATTAATTTTTTTTCTCGATAGAATTAAATTTTTTTTGCAAGAAATAACTTTTTTTTCTTTAGAATTTAATTTCTTTTGTTTGAATTAATTTTTTTTTGTAGAATTAATTTTTTTTTAGAAATCAATTTTTATGGGAAGAATTAAATTGGTTTTGTTAGAATTAATTTTTTTTCTGTAAGAATTAATTTTGTTTTTTGAGAAATAATTTTTTTTTCTAAGAATATAATTATTTTGTAAGAATTAAATTTTTTCGTGTAAGAATTTAATTTTTTTGTAAGAATTAAATTTTTGTTTGTAAGAATTAAATTTTCATTTGTTAGAATTAAATTTTTTTTGTAAGAATTAAATTTTTTTTGCAAGAATTAAAATTTTTTTCGTAAGAATTTAATTTTTTTTGTTAGAATTAAATTTTTTTGTAATAATTAATTTTTTTGTAAAAATATATTTTTTTGGTAAGAATAAATTATCATTTGTAAGAATTAAAATTTTTGTTAGAATTAAATTTTTTTGGTAAGAATTCAATTTTTTTGGTAAGAATTAAATTTTTTTTGTAAGGATTAAATTTTTTTGTAAGAATTAAATTTTTTTTGTAAGAATTAAATTTTTTATGTAAGAATTAATTTTCTTTTGTAAGAATTAATTTTTTAGTTGTAAGAATTAATTTTTTTTCAGAAAAAAAATTTTTTCGTTAGAATTAATTTTTTTTCTCGATAGAATTAAATTTTTTTTGCAAGAAATAACTTTTTTTTCTTTAGAATTTAATTTCTTTTGTTTGAATTAAATTTTTTTTGTAAGAATTAATTTTTTTTTAGATATCAATTTTTATGGGAAGAATTAAATTGGTTTTGTTAGAATTAATTTTTTTTCTGTAAGAATTAATTTTGTTTTTTGAGAAATAATTTTTTTTGTAAGAATTTAATTATTTTGTAAGAATTCAATTTTTTTGTGTAAAATTAAAATTTTTTTTGAGAAAAATTTTTTTTCGTTAGAATTGTTTTTTTTCCGATAGAATTAATTTTTTTTCGATAGAATTAATTTTTTGTGCAAGAATTAAATTTTTATTTGTAAGAATAAATTTTTTTTGAGAAAATTTTTTTTTCGTTAGAATTATTTTTTTTTCGATAGAATTAATTTTTATTTGTAAGAATTAAATATTTTCGTGAAAGAATTTAATTTTATTGTAAGAATTAATTTTTTGGTGTAATATTAAAATTTTTTTTGTAAGAATTAATTTTTTTTGAGAAAAAATTTTTTTCGTTAGAATTAATTTTTTTTTGTAAGAATTAATTTTTATTTGTAAGAATTAATTTTTTAGTTGTAAGAATTAATTTTTTTTCAGAAAAAAAATTTTTTCGTCAGAATTAATTTTATTTCTCGATAGAATTAAATTTTTTTTGAAAGAATTAATTTTTTTTTAGAAAACAATTTTTAATGGAAGAATTAAATTGGTTTTGTTAGAATTAATTTTTTTTTCTGTAGGAATTAATTTTGTTTTTTGAGAAATAATTTTTTTTTCTAAGAATATAATTATTTTGTAACAATTAAATTTTTTCGTGTAAGAATTTAATTTCTTTGTAAGAATTAATTTTTTTTGTAAAATTTAAATTTTTTTTGGAAGAATTAATTTTTTTGTAAGAATTAAATTTTTATTTGTTAGAATTAAATTTTTCTTGGAAGAATTAAACTTTTTTTGTAAGAATTAATTTTGTTTTTTGAGAAATAATTTTTTTTGTATGCATTTAATTATTTTGTCAGAATTGCATTTTTTCTGTAAGAATTAAATTTTTATTTGTAAGAATTAAATTTTTATTTGTTAGAATTCAATTTTTTTTTGAAAGAATTAAATTTTTTTTGTAAGAATTAAAATTTTTTTGTAAGAATTAAATTTTTATTTGCAAGATTTAAATTTTTTTTTGTAACAATTAAATTTTTTTCTGTAAGAATTCAATTTTTTTGTAAGAATTCTTTTTTTGTAAAATTTAAATTTTTTTGGAAGAAATAATTTTATTTGTAAGAATTAAATTTTTTCTGTAAGAATTAATTTTTTTTTTTGAGAAATAATTTTTTTTGTTAGAATTTAATTATTTTGTATGAATTAATTTTTTTTTTGAGAAATTAATTTTTTTTGTAAGAATTAAATTGGTTTTGTAAGCATTAAATTTTTTTCTGTAAGAATTAATTTTGATTTTTTGAGAAATAAATTTTTTTTGTGTGAATTTAATTATTTTGTAAGAATTAAATTTTTTTTGTAAGAATTATATTTTTATTTGTAAGAATTAAATTTTTTCGTGTACGAATTTAATTTTTTTGTAAGAATTAAATTTTATTTAGTAAAAATTTAATTATTTTGTAATAATTAAATTTTTTCGTGTAAGAATTTAATTTTTTTGTAAGAATTAAATTTTTATTTGTAAGAATTAAATTTTTATTTGTTAGAATTAAATTTTTTTTGTAAGAATTAAATTTTTTTTGTAAGAATTAAATTTTTTTGGTAAGAATTAAATTTTTGTGGTAACAATTAAATTTTATATTTGTCAGAATTAATTTATTTTGAGAAAAAAAATTTTTCGTTAGAAATATTTTTTTTTGTTAGAATTAAATGATTTTTGTAAGATTTAATTTTGTTTTTTGAGAAATAATTTTTTTTGTAAGCATTTAATTATTTTGTAAGAATTACATTTTTTCTGAAAGAATTAATTTTTTTTTGGAAGAATTAATTTCTTTTGTAAGAATTCAATTTTTATTTGCAAGAATTAAATTTTTTTGTCAGAATTAATATTTTTTTGAGAAATAAATTTTTATTCTAAGAATTAAATTGGTTTTGTTAGAATTAAATTTTTTTTGGAAGAATTAATTTCTTTTGTAAGAATTCAATTTTTATTTGCAAGAATTAAATATTTATTTGTTAGAATTAAATTTTTTTTGTAAGAATTAAATTTTTATTTGATAGAATTAATTTTTTTTGTAAGAATTAAATTTTTATCTGTAAGAATTAATTTTTTAGCTGTAAGAATTAAATTTTTATTTGTAAGAATTAATTTTTTATCTGTAAGATTTAATTTTTTATGAGAAAATTTTTTTTCGTTAGAATTAATTTTTTTTCTCGATAGAATTAAACATTTTTTGCAAGAATTAAATTTTTTTTCGTTAGAATGTAATTTTTTTGTTAGAATTAAATTTTTTTTGTAAGAATTAATTTTTTTTGAGAAATAAATTTATATTGTAAGAATTAAATTGGTTTTGTTAGAATTAAATTTTTTTCTGTAAGAATTAATTTTGTTTTTTGAGAAATAATTTTTTTTGTAAGAATTTAATTATTTTGTATGAATTAAATTTTTTTTGTAAGAATTAAATTTTTTTTATAAGAATTAAATTTTTATTTGTAAGAATTAAATTATTTTTGGTATGAATTAAATATTTTTTGTAATAATTAAATTATTTCTGGTAAGAATTAAATTTTTATTTGTAAGAATTAAATTTTTTATGTAAGAATTAATTTTTATTTGTAAGAATTAATTTTTTAGTTGTAAGAATTAATTTTTTTTCAGAAAAAATTTTTTTTCGTTAGAATTAAATTTTTTTTGAAAGAATTAATTTTTTTTTAGAAAACAATTTTTAATGGAAGAATTAAATTGGTTTTGTTAGAATTAATTTTTTTTTCTGTAGGAATTAATTTTGTTTTTTGAGAAATAATTTTTTTTTCTAAGAATATAATTATTTTGTAACAATTAAATTTTTTCGTGTAAGAATTTAATTTCTTTGTAAGAATTAATTTTTTTTGTAAAATTTAAATTTTTTTTGGAAGAATTAATTTTTTTGTAAGAATTAAATTTTTATTTGCAAGATTAAAATTTTTTTTTGTAACAATTAAATTTTTTTCTGTAAGAATTCAATTTTTTTGTAAGAATTCTTTTTTTGTAAAATTTAAATTTTTTTGGAAGAAATAATTTTATTTGTAAGAATTAAATTTTTTCTGTAAGAATTAATTTTTTTTTTTGAGAAATAATTTTTTTTGTTAGAATTTAATTATTTTGTATGAATTAATTTTTTTTTTGAGAAATGAATTTTTTTTGTAAGAATTAAATTGGTTTTGTAAGCATTAAATTTTTTTCTGTAAGAATTAATTTTGATTTTTTGAGAAATAAATTTTTTTTGTGTGAATTTAATTATTTTGTAAGAATTAAATTTTTTTTGTAAGAATTATATTTTTATTTGTAAGAATTAAATTTTTTCGTGTACGAATTTAATTTTTTTGTAAGAATTAAATTTTATTTAGTAAAAATTTAATTATTTTGTAATAATTAAATTTTTTCGTGTAAGAATTTAATTTTTTGGTAAGAATTAAATTTTTATTTGTAAGAATTAAATTTTTATTTGTTAGAATTAAATTTTTTTTGTAAGAATTAAATTTTTTTTGTAAGAATTAAATTTTTTTGGTAAGAATTAAATTTTTGTGGTAACAATTAAATTTTATATTTGTCAGAATTAATTTATTTTGAGAAAAAAAATTTTTCGTTAGAAATATTTTTTTTTGTTAGAATTAAATGATTTTTGTAAGATTTAATTTTGTTTTTTGAGAAATAATTTTTTTTGTAAGCATTTAATTATTTTGTAAGAATTACATTTTTTCTGAAAGAATTAATTTTTTTTTGGAAGAATTAATTTCTTTTGTAAGAATTCAATTTTTATTTGCAAGAATTAAATTTTTTTGTCAGAATTAATATTTTTTTGAGAAATAAATTTTTATTCTAAGAATTAAATTGGTTTTGTTAGAATTAAATTTTTTTTGGAAGAATTAATTTCTTTTGTAAGAATTCAATTTTTATTTGCAAGAATTAAATATTTATTTGTTAGAATTAAATTTTTTTTGTAAGAATTAAATTTTTATTTGATAGAATTAATTTTTTTTGTAAGAATTAAATTTTTATCTGTAAGAATTAATTTTTTAGCTGTAAGAATTAAATTTTTATTTGTAAGAATTAATTTTTTATCTGTAAGATTTAATTTTTTATGAGAAAATTTTTTTTCGTTAGAATTAATTTTTTTTCTCGATAGAATTAAACATTTTTTGCAAGAATTAAATTTTTTTTCGTTAGAATGTAATTTTTTTGTTAGAATTAAATTTTTTTTGTAAGAATTAATTTTTTTTGAGAAATAAATTTATATTGTAAGAATTAAATTGGTTTTGTTAGAATTAAATTTTTTTCTGTAAGAATTAATTTTGTTTTTTGAGAAATAATTTTTTTTGTAAGAATTTAATTATTTTGTATGAATTAAATTTTTTTTGTAAGAATTAAATTTTTTTTATAAGAATTAAATTTTTATTTGTAAGAATTAAATTATTTTTGGTATGAATTAAATATTTTTTGTAATAATTAAATTATTTCTGGTAAGAATTAAATTTTTATTTGTAAGAATTAAATTTTTTATGTAAGAATTAATTTTTTTTTGTAAGAATTAATTTTTTAGTTGTAAGAATTAATTTTTTTTCAGATAAAAATTTTTTTCGTTAGAATTAATTTTTTTTCTCGATAGAATTAAATTTTTTTTGCAAGAAATAACTTTTTTTTCTTTAGAATTTAATTTCTTTTGTTTGAATTAAATTTTTTTTGTAAGAATTAATTTTTTTTTAGAAATCAATTTTTATGGGAAGAATTAAATTGGTTTTGTTAGAATTAATTTTTTTTCTGTAAGAATTAATTTTGTTTTTTGAGAAATAATTTTTTTTTCTAAGAATATAATTATTTTGTAAGAATTAAATTTTTTCGTGAAAGAATATAATTTTATTGTAAGAATTAATTTTTTGGTGTAATATTAAAATTTTTTTTGTAAGAATTAATTTTTTTTGAGAAAAAATTTTTTTCGTTAGAATTAATTTTTTTTCCATAGAATTAATTTTTTGTGCAAGAATTAAATTTTTATTTGTAAGAATAAATTTTTTTGAGAAAATTTTTTTTTCGTTAGAATTAATTTTTTTTCGATAGAATTATTTTTTTTTGCAAGAATTAAAATTTTTTTCTTTAGAATTAAAATTTTTATTTGTAAGAATTAAATTTTTTCGTGTAAGAATTTAATTTTTTTTGCAAGAATTAAATTTTTTTTCGTAAGAATTTAATTTCTTTTGTTAGAATTAAATTTTTCTTGTCAGAATTAATTTTTTTTCGTGAAATAAATTTTTATTGTAAGAATTAAATTTTTTTTTGTAAGAATTAATTTTTATTTGTAAGAATTAATTTTTTAGTTGTAAGAATTAATTTTTTTTCAGAAAAAATTTTTTTTCGTTAGAATTAATTTTTTTTGCAAGAATTAAAATTTTTTTCGTGAGAATTTAATTTTTTTTGTTAGAATTATATTTTTTTTGTAATAATTAATTTTTTTGTAAAAATAAATTTTTTGGGTAAGAATAAATTTTCATTTGTAAGAATTAAAATTTTTGTTAGAATTAAATTTTTTTGTATATAAAAACCGAAAAGTGATATCCGCGCGTAGGTTCGGTCATGTAAACACTTAAATAAAAGCTATTTTGCAATAATTATAATTCGACGTTTCGGTCTATGGTTTAGACCATTTTCAAGAAAGTTATTGAACAATACTGGTTAAAAATTCTAACATTTTCTATTCAATTCCCTGTATGAGTTGCAATCAGGTCTATATTGGACAAACTTCGAGACATTTAGACAGACGAATTTATGAACATAAAAGAAACGTTTTTTTTTTACCTCCCTTTCAACACACCGCTTTAACTAAACATTCACTTGAGTTTGATCATAGGTTTGACTACGACAATGTCAAAGTTGTTGATAGGGAAGCCAATTTGAATCTGAGAATTCTATTAGAGACATTACATATGATTAAACAACCGAGCGTAAATCTTAGGTATGAAACACCTAAGATACAAGATTATTACGCAACCTTACTGAAAAAGTAAGGATATATGATGTGACCTCTCTAATGGAGGTTTTCGATTTCTTGCTTCCTTCATATGATTCAAACATTGGTACATATAAAAATTTTGCATATGTAATTTGCTCTTTTACTTCGTGAATGATGCTTTACCACATATATAATAATTGGTGGTATGAATTGGTAATGTTGTTTTGGCTAAAAATTATTTTCTTTATAAATTTAATAAAACTTCAAATTAAATTATGATCAATAAACAGTGCTCAAAAATCGATTCAAACAATAATTATTAACAGTTTCACTTTTGACTTTGTTTATGACCGTTATTCCTCTGTACCCTTCGGATGTTCTCGCTTCTATATACTATTTACCTCAGTCACGCTCCAACCGACTAACAAGGTGCACGTCTTCGATAACGTGTTTAACGTATAAAAGCAAACGCAGTATTCTTCAATAACTTTCTGGAAAATGGTCTAAACCATAGACCGAAACGTCGAATTATAATTATTGCAAAATAGCTTTTATTTAAGTGTTTACATGACCGAACCTACGCGCTGATATCACATTTTGGTTTTTATATTCTAAAAATACGGTCGAAATTCTAAGTCTTTATTTAAAACGAACGGCGAAAAATATTTACATCTACTAAAATGGAAAGTTTCTTCACGTTAATAACAAGGGAGTTTGGACCAGAATGTGTAAAACAACTCAAGGATCTATCGAAGAACAGATTGAGTCTAATTAAGATAAGTAACCGAAAATTATTCTTGTTAAAATGCAGAACTAATGGTGTTATCCCAAAATTTATAGCTAATAGTGTAACAAACAGATATAACACGTTCACTGTCTCCGTCGTGGCCTCTAGCAAGTTGTTGAATTTACAAAATAGATATTTAAAAAAACTCCTCAATATTGCTATCAAGGATACACACTATATTCAAAATTCAGTTATAAATAAAATTGCACAATTAAAAGAAGAAATTCAATTCACTCTTCCCCCACACATTTTTGAGCAATTTTGTACTTTTGAAGATAGAAAATACAATAGACTTTTTAAAATTCAGAAAAATAAATGTGTAAAGAAATTTAACGGGTTGCTGGAGACCAAAAGGAACAGTGTTTGCCAGATTAGTGGTTTCATTCCCGATAGCGACATTGCTTCTAACAACCCGAACAACAATTGGTTAAAAAACCTTTCCGATGTAGAAATTCCACCGAATGTTGAAAAAGTGTTAACCTTAGGTCCTAAACATGCTCTTTCTGCTCCAACAAATTTTATAACTTCTCCCAAGTTCATCGCGTCAATAGAGTCAGGTTTAACAAAAATTACTGATAACAACACACAGACTGAAACCAGAATAAGAATAATTAACAAAATTATAAATTACACTACTAATCCAATCAAACTTAATAACATGCTTTTGTCTAAATCTGAAATTATACAAACAAAAAAGTTTTTTAAAGATAATAGTAACTTATTGGTTTTAAAATCCGACAAAGGTAACACCTCAGTTTTAGTGGATAAAGAATTCTACATTTCGGAAGTAATGAAGTTGTTGAAAGATGAGACCACTTATACAACTAGTAAATTCGAATACACATGTACTTTTGAGAGAGAGGCAACCTCTATTATTTCTAACATGGTTAAAAAGAAACAGATTGGTGAAGGGACAGGCAAACTTTTAAAAACTCATAATGCTATAGTACCTAGAGCCTACGCACTTCCAAAGACACATAAGGAAACCTTGTCGTGGAGAATCATTGTCTCGTCTATCGGTGGTCCTACTTATAAATTGTCTAGATTCTTGGCGGGTATATTATCCAAGATAGTAGGAAAATCCTCGTACCACACCGTAGACAGTTGGCAATTTTGTAGTGAAATTAGAAAAGTCCAAGTTCCTGATGAGTCAATGCGGTTAGTATCTCTTGATGTGATATCTCTTTTTACCAATATTCCCATTGATTTAGCCATACAGGTTCTACACCATCGTTGGAATGAAATTGAACTACACACTAAGATCAATAGAGATGATTTCCTCCAGGCGGTTAAGTTTGTATTGAATGCTAATGTATTTTCGTTCAACGGTGTATTTTATAAGCAAGTGTTCGGAACGGCCATGGGGTCCCCTATTTCTCCTGTCATCGCCAATCTAGTTATGGAAAGGTTAGAGACGATCTCTCTCACAAAGGTACCATTTGAACTTAATTTTTATAAACGATATGTTGATGACATTATTACCTGCATAAAATTGGATAATTTGCAAACACTGTTGGACACGTTTAACGGCTTCCACAGTAGACTTCAATTCACGTACGAGATAGAAAAAGATTCTTGTTTAAGCTTCCTTGATACAATAGTTTATAGATCGAATAATAAATTAATCACGAACTGGTATCATAAACCGAGTTGGTCCGGTAGATATATCAACTTTTTTTCTGAGCATCCCATGCAACATAAAGTAGGATTGATTAAGGGATTAATTGACCGTGCTATCTTACTTTCTGACCCGGAATTTCGACCAGCTAATTTAACTCTTATTAAAAACACGTTAAAACGTAACGGCTATCCTATGGAGATGGTCTCAGCAATTATCCGAGATCGTATTTTTGAAATCTACCACCCGTTACTAATGGAAAAACGTAAAGAGATAAAAGCCAAAAAGATCGGACAAGTCAGCTGGAGAAATACGGTTGTCTTACCGTTTGTTCATAACATCTCAAACGACTTAAAAAGAATTTTTAGGAAAGTAGGAGTACATGTCATTTTCAAATTACCATTTTACACCAAACAATTGTTCCCTCCAATTAAAGATAAAATACCTTTGGTTAAAAATTCTAACATTATCTATTCAATTCCCTGTATGAGTTGCAATCAGGTCTATATTGGACAAACTTCGAGACATTTAGACAGACGAATTTATGAACATAAAAGAAACGTTTTTTTTTTACCTCCCTTTCAACACACCGCTTTAACTAAACATTCACTTGAGTTTGATCATAGGTTTGACTACGACAATGTCAAAGTTGTTGATAGGGAAGCCAATTTGAATCTGAGAATTCTATTAGAGACATTACATATGATTAAACAACCGAGCGTAAATCTTAGGTATGAAACACCTAAGATACAAGATTATTACGCAACCTTACTGAAAAAGTAAGGATATATGATGTGACCTCTCTAATGGAGGTTTTCGATTTCTTGCTTCCTTCATATGATTCAAACATTGGTACATATAAAAATTTTGCATATGTAATTTGCTCTTTTACTTCGTGAATGATGCTTTACCACATATATAATAATTGGTGGTATGAATTGGTAATGTTGTTTTGGCTAAAAATTCTTTTCTTTATAAATTTAATAAAACTTCAAATTAAATTATGATCAATAAACAGTGCTCAAAAATCGATTCAAACAATAATTATTAACAGTTTCACTTTTGACTTTGTTTATGACCGTTATTCCTCTGTACCCTTCGGATGTTCTCGCTTCTATATACTATTTACCTCAGTCACGCTCCAACCGACTAACAAGGTGCACGTCTTCGATAACGTGTTTAACGTATAAAAGCAAACGCAGTATTCTTCAATAACTTTCTGGAAAATGGTCTAAACCATAGACCGAAACGTCGAATTATAATTATTGCAAAATAGCTTTTATTTAAGTGTTTACATGACCGAACCTACGCGCTGATATCACTTTTTGGTTTTTATATTCTAAAAATACGGTCGAAATTCTAAGTCTTTATTTAAATTTTTTTGGTAAGAATTCAATTTTTTTGGTAAGAATTAAATTTTTATTTGCAAGAATTAATTTATTTTGAGAAAAAAAATTTTTCTTCAGAATTAATTTTTTTTTCGATAGAATTAATTTTTTTTTGCAAGAATTAAATTTTTTTTGTAAGAATTAAATTTTGTTTGTAAGAATTAAATTTTTTTTGTAAGAATTAAATTTTTTTTGAATGTATTACATTTTTTTTGTAAGAATTAATTTTTTTTTGTTAGAATTAAATTTTTATTTGTAAGAATTAAATTTTTATTTGTAAGAATTAATTTTTTTTTAGAAACAATTAAATGTTTTTGTAAAAATTAATTTTTTTTGGTTAGAATTAAAATTTTTTTCGCAAGAACTTAATTTTTTTTGTTAGAATTAAATTTTTTTTGTAATAATTAATTTTTTTGTAAAAATAAATTTTTTTGGTAAGAATAAATTTTCATTTGTAAGAATTAAAATTTTTGTTAGAATTAAAATTTTTTGGTAAGAATTCAATTTTTTTGAAAAGAATTAAATTTTTTTTGTAAGGATTAAATTTTTTTTACAAGAATTAAATTGTTATTTGTTAGAATTAAATAATTTCTCGTAAGAATTAAATTTTTTTTGTAAGAATTAAATTTTTTTGTAAGAATTATATTTTTATTTGTAAGAATTAAATTTTATCGTGTAAGAATTAAATTTTATTGTAAGAATTAATTTTTTTGTGTAAAATTTAAATTTGATTTGGAAGAATTAATTTTTTTTGTATGAAATAAATTTTTATTTGTAAGAATTAAATTTTTATTCGTAAGAAATTTTTTTTTTGCAAGAATTAAATTTTTTTGGTAAGAATTAAAATTTTAATTGTTTGAATTGAGTTTTTCTTGTAAGAATTAATTTTTTGGCTGTAAGAATTAATTTTTTTTGAGAAAATTATTTTTTTCGTTAGAATTAATTTTTTTTCTCAATAGAATTATTTTTTTTTGCAAGAATTAAAACTTTTTTCGTTAGAATGTAATTTTTTTGGTTAGAATTAAATTTTTTTGTAAAAAATAAGTTTTTTTTTGAGAAATAAATTTTTATTGTGAGAATTAATTTGGTTTTGTTAGAATTCAATTTTTTTCTGTAAGCATTAATTTTGTTTTTTGAGAAATAATTTTTTTTGTAAGAATTTAATTATTTTGTAAGAATTAAAATTATTTGTACGAATTAAATTTTTTTTATAAGAATTAAATTTTTATTTGTTAGAATTAAATTATTTCTGGTAAGAATTAAATTTTTTTTGTAAGAATTAAATTTTTTTGGTAAGAATTAAATTTTTATTTGTAAGAATTAATTTTTTTTGAGAAAAAATTTTTTTCGTTAGAATTAATTTTTTTTCGATAGAATTAAATTTTTTTGCCAGAATTAAAATTTTTTTCGTTAGAATTATTTTTTTTTTGTTAGAATTAAATGTTTTTTATAAGAATTAATTTTTTTTGAAAAATAATTTTTTTTTGTAAGAATTAAATTTTTATTTGTAGAATTAAATTTTTTTTTGAAAGAATTACATTTTTTTGTATGAATTACATTTTTTGTAAGAATTAAATTTTTATTTGTAAGAATTAAAATTTTATTTGTTAGAATTAAATTATTTCTGGTAAGAATTAAATTTTTTTTGTAAGAATTAAAATTTTTTGGTAAGAATTAAATTTTTTTCTGTAAGAATTAATTTTGTTTTTTGAGAAATAATTTTTTGTAAGAATTTAATTAGTTTGTAAGATTTTTTTTTTTGAGAAATAATTTTTTTTTGTAAGAATTAAATTGGTTTTGTAAGCATTAAATTTTTTTTGTAAGAATTAATTTTTTTTTGAGGAATAATTTTTTTTGTAAGAATTAAATTTTTATTTGTTAGAATTAAATTATTTCTGGTAAGAATTAATTTTTTTTTGTAAGAATTAAATTTTTTTGGTAAGAATTAAATTTTAATTTGTAAGAATACATTTTTTTGAGAAAACATTTTTTTCATTAGAATTAAATTTTTTTGTTAGAACTAAATGTTTTTTGTAAGATTTAAAACTTTTTCGTTAAAATGTTATTTTTTTGTTAGAATTAAATGTTTTTTGTTAGAATTAAATTTTTTTTTCTAAGTATTAAATTTTTCTGGTAAGAATTAATTTTTTTTGTAAGAATTACATTTTTTTTTAAGCATTAAATTTTTATTTGTAAGAATTAAATTTTTATTTGTAAGAATTAAATTTTTTATGTAAGAATTAATTTTTTTTTTGTAAGAATTAATTTTTTAGTTGTAAGAATTAATTTTTTTTCAGAAAAAAAATTTTTTCGTTAGAATTAATTTTTTTTCTCGATAGAATTAAATTTTTTTTGCAAGAAATAACTTTTTTTTCTTTAGAATTTAATTTCTTTTGTTTGAATTAAATTTTTTTTGTAAGAATTAATTTTTTTTTAGAAATCAATTTTTATGGGAAGAATTAAATTGGTTTTGTTAGAATTAATTTTTTTTCTGTAAGAATTAATTTTGTTTTTTGAGAAATAATTTTTTTTTCTAAGAATATAATTATTTTGTAAGAATTAAATTTTTTCGTGTAAGAATTTAATTTTTTTGTAAGAATTAAATTTTTGTTTGTAAGAATTAAATTTTCATTTGTTAGAATTAAATTTTTTTTGTAAGAATTAAATTTTTTTTGCAAGAATTAAAATTTTTTTCGTAAGAATTTAATTTTTTTTGTTAGAATTAAAATTTTTTGTAATAATTAATTTTTTTGTAAAAATATATTTTTTTTGGTAAGAATAAATTATCATTTGTAAGAATTAAAATTTTTGTTAGAATTAAATTTTTTTGGTAAGAATTCAATTTTTTTGGTAAGAATTAAATTTTTTTTGTAAGGATTAAATTTTTTTGTAAGAATTAAATTTTTTTTGTAAGAATTAAATTTTTTGAGTAAGAATTAATTTTCTTTTGTAAGAATTAATTTTTTAGTTGTAAGAATTAATTTTTTTTCAGAAAAAAAATTTTTTCGTTAGAATTAATTTTTTTTCTCGATAGAATTAAATTTTTTTTGCAAGAAATAACTTTTTTTTCTTTAGAATTTAATTTCTTTTGTTTCAATTAAATTTTTTTTGTAAGAATTAATTTTTTTTTAGATATCAATTTTTATGGGAAGAATTAAATTGGTTTTGTTAGAATTAATTTTTTTTCTGTAAGAATTAATTTTGTTTTTTGAGAAATAATTTTTTTTGTAAGAATTTAATTAGTTTGTAAGAATTCAATTTTTTTGTGTAAAATTTTTTTTTTTTTTGAGAAAAATTTTTTTTCGTTAGAATTGTTTTTTTTCCGATAGAATTAATTTTTTTTCGATAGAATTAATTTTTTGTGCAAGAATTAAATTTTTATTTGTAAGAATAAATTTTTTTTGAGGAAATTTTTTTTTCGTTAGAATTATTTTTTTTTCGATAGAATTAATTTTTATTTGTAAGAATTAAATTTTTTCGTGAAAGAATTTAATTTTATTGTAAGAATTAATTTTTTGGTGTAATATTAAAATTTTTTTTGTAAGAATTAATTTTTTTTGAGAAAAAATTTTTTTCGTTAGAATTAATTTTTATTTGTAAGAATTAATTTTTATTTGTAAGAATTAATTTTTTAGTTGTAAGAATTAATTTTTTTTCAGAAAAAAAATTTTTTCGTCAGAATTAATTTTATTTCTCGATAGAATTAAATTTTTTTTGAAAGAATTAATTTTTTTTTAGAAAACCATTTTTAATGGAAGAATTAAATTGGTTTTGTTAGAATTAATTTTTTTTTCTGTAGGAATTAATTTTGTTTTTTGAGAAATAATTTTTTTTTCTAAGAATATAATTATTTTGTAACAATTAAATTTTTTCGTGTAAGAATTTAATTTCTTTGTAAGAATTAATTTTTTTTGTAAAATTTAAATTTTTTTTGGAAGAATTAATTTTTTTGTAAGAATTAAATTTTTATTTGTTAGAATTAAATTTTTCTTGGAAGAATTAAACTTTTTTTGTAAGAATTAATTTTGTTTTTTGAGAAATAATTTTTTTTGTATGCATTTAATTATTTTGTCAGAATTGCATTTTTTCTGTAAGAATTAAAATTTTATTTGTAAGAATTAAATTTTTATTTGTTAGAATTCAATTTTTTTTTGAAAGAATTAAATTTTTTTTGTAAGAATTAAAATTTTTTTGTAAGAATTAAATTTTTATTTGCAAGATTTAAAATTTTTTTTGTAACAATTAAATTTTTTTCTGTAAGAATTCAATTTTTTTGTAAGAATTCTTTTTTTGTAAAATTTAAATTTTTTTGGAAGAAATAATTTTATTTGTAAGAATTAAATTTTTTCTGTAAGGATTAATTTTGATTTTTTGAGAAATAAATTTTTTTTGTGTGAATTTAATTATTTTGTAAGAATTAAATTTTTTTTGTAAGAATTATATTTTTATTTGTAAGAATTAAATTTTTTCGTGTACGAATTTAATTTTTTTGTAAGAATTAAATTTTATTTAGTAAAAATTTAATTATTTTGTAATAATTAAATTTTTTCGTGTAAGAATTTAATTTTTTTGTAAGAATTAAATTTTTATTTGTAAGAATTAAATTTTTATTTGTTAGAATTAAATTTTTTTTGTAAGAATTAAATTTTTTTTGTAAGAATTAAATTTTTTTGGTAAGAATTAAATTTTTGTGGTAACAATTAAATTTTATATTTGTCAGAATTAATTTATTTTGAGAAAAAAAATTTTTCGTTAGAAATATTTTTTTTTGTTAGAATTAAATGATTTTTGTAAGATTTAATTTTGTTTTTTGAGAAATAATTTTTTTTGTAAGCATTTAATTATTTTGTAAGAATTACATTTTTTCTGAAAGAATTAATTTTTTTTTGGAAGAATTAATTTCTTTTGTAAGAATTCAATTTTTATTTGCAAGAATTAAATTTTTTTTGTAAGAATTAAATTTTTTTTGCAAGAATTAAAATTTTTTTCGTAAGAATTTAATTTTTTTTGTTAGAATTAAAATTTTTTGTAATAATTAATTTTTTTGTAAAAATATATTTTTTTGGTAAGAATAAATTATCATTTGTAAGAATTAAAATTTTTGTTAGAATTAAATTTTTTTGGTAAGAATTCAATTTTTTTGGTAAGAATTAAATTTTTTATGTAAGAATTAATTTTCTTTTGTAAGAATTAATTTTTTAGTTGTAAGAATTAATTTTTTTTCAGAAAAAAAATTTTTTCGTTAGAATTAATTTTTTTTCTCGATAGAATTAAATTTTTTTTGCCAGAAATAACTTTTTTTTCTTTAGAATTTAATTTCTTTTGTTTGAATTAAATTTTTTTTGTAAGAATTAATTTTTTTTTAGAAATCAATTTTTATGGGAAGAATTAAATTGGTTTTGTTAGAATTAATTTTTTTTCTGTAAGAATTAATTTTGTTTTTTGAGAAATAATTTTTTTTCTAAGAATATAATTATTTTGTAAGAATTAAATTTTTTCGTGTAAGAATTTAATTTTTTTGTAAGAATTAAATTTTTGTTTGTAAGAATTAAATTTTTATTTGTTAGAATTAAATTTTTTTTGTAAGAATTAAATTTTTTTTGTAATTATTAAATTTTTTTGTAAGAATTAATTTTTTAGTTGTAAGAATAAGTTTTTTTCAGAAATTTTTTTTCCCGTTAGAATTAATTTTTTTTCTCGATAGAATTAAATTTTTTTTGTAAGAATTAATTTTTTTTGTAAGAATTACATTTTTATTTGTAAGAATAAAATTTTTATTTGTTAGATTTAAATTTTTTTTGTAAGAATTAATTTTTTTTTGTAAGAATTAAATTTTTTTGGTAAGAATTAAATTTTTGTGGTAACAATTAAATTTTTATTTGTCAGAATTAATTTATTTTGAAAAAAAAATTTTTTCGTTAGAAATATTTTTTTTTGTTAGAATTAAATGATTTTTGTAAGATTTAATTTTGTTGTTTGAGAAATAATTTTTTTTGTAAGCATTTAATTATTTTGTAAGAATTACATTTTTTCTGAAAGAATTAATTTTTTTTTGGAAGAATTAATTTCTTTTGTAAGAATTCAATTTTTATTTGCAAGAATTAAATTTTTTTGTCAGAATTAATATTTTTTTGAGAAATAAATTTTTATTGTAAGAATTAAATTGGTTTTGTTAGAATTAAATTTTTTTTGGAAGAATTAATTTCTTTTGTAAGAATTCAATTTTTATTTGCAAGAATTAAATATTTATTTGTAAGAATTAAATTTTTTTTGTAAGAATTAATTGTTATTTTAGAAATCAATTTTTATAGGAAGAATTAAATTGGTTTTGTTAGAATTAATTTTTTTTCTGTAAGAATTAATTTCGTTTTTTGAGAAATAATTTTTTTTGTAAGAATTTAATTATTTTGTAAGAATTAAATTTTTTTGTGTAAAATTAAAATTTTTTTTGTAAGAATTAATTTTTTTTGAGAAAAACTTTTTTTCGTTAGAATTATTTTTTTTTCGATAGAAATAATTTTTTTTCGATAGAATTAATTTTTTGTGCAAGAATTAAATTTTTATTTGTAAGATTAAATTTTTTTTGAGAAAATTTTTTTTTCGTTAGAATTATTTTTTTTCGATAGAATTAATTTTTATTTGTAAGAATTAAATTTTTTTTGTTAGAATTAAATTTTTATTTGTAAGAATTAATTTTTTTTAGAAAATTTTTTTTCGTCAGATTTAATTTTTTTTCCATAGAATTATTTTTTTTTGCAAGAATTAAACATTTTTTCGTTAGAATGTAATTTTTTTGTTAGAAAATATTTTTTTTGTAAGAATTAATTTTTTTTAGAAATAAATTTTTATTGTAAGAATTAAATTGGTTTTGTTAGAATTAATTTTTTTTCTGTAAGAATTAATTTTGTTTTTTGAGAAATAATTTTTTTTGTAAGCATTTAATTATTTTGTAAGAATTTCATTTTTCTGTAAGAATTAAATTTTTATTTGTAAGAATTAAATTTTTATTTTTTAGAATTAACTATCTTTTTGTTAGAATTAAATTTTTTTTGTAAGAATTAAATTTTTTTTGTAATTATTAAATTTTTTTGTAAGAATTAATTTTTTAGTTGTAAGAATAAGTTTTTTTCAGAAATTTTTTTTCCCGTTAGAATTAATTTTTTTTCTCGATAGAATTAAATTTTTTTTGTAAGAATTAATTTTTTTTGTAAGAATTACATTTTTATTTGTAAGAATAAAATTTTTATTTGTTAGATTTAAATTTTTTTTGTAAGAATTAATTTTTTTTTGTAAGAATTAAATTTTTTTGGTAAGAATTAAATTTTTGTGGTAACAATTAAATTTTTATTTGTCAGAATTAATTTATTTTGAAAAAAAAATTTTTTCGTTAGAAATATTTTTTTTTGTTAGAATTAAATGATTTTTGTAAGATTTAATTTTGTTGTTTGAGAAATAATTTTTTTTGTAAGCATTTAATTATTTTGTAAGAATTACATTTTTTCTGAAAGAATTAATTTTTTTTTGGAAGAATTAATTTCTTTTGTAAGAATTCAATTTTTATTTGCAAGAATTAAATTTTTTTGTCAGAATTAATATTTTTTTGAGAAATAAATTTTTATTGTAAGAATTAAATTGGTTTTGTTAGAATTAAATTTTTTTTGGAAGAATTAATTTCTTTTGTAAGAATTCAATTTTTATTTGCAAGAATTAAATATTTATTTGTAAGAATTAAATTTTTTTTGTAAGAATTAATTGTTATTTTAGAAATCAATTTTTATAGGAAGAATTAAATTGGTTTTGTTAGAATTAATTTTTTTTCTGTAAGAATTAATTTCGTTTTTTGAGAAATAATTTTTTTTGTAAGAATTTAATTATTTTGTAAGAATTAAATTTTTTTGTGTAAAATTAAAATTTTTTTTGTAAGAATTAATTTTTTTTGAGAAAAACTTTTTTTCGTTAGAATTATTTTTTTTTCGATAGAAATAATTTTTTTTCGATAGAATTAATTTTTTGTGCAAGAATTAAATTTTTATTTGTAAGATTAAATTTTTTTTGAGAAAATTTTTTTTTCGTTAGAATTATTTTTTTTCGATAGAATTAATTTTTATTTGTAAGAATTAAATTTTTTTTGTTAGAATTAAATTTTTATTTGTAAGAATTAATTTTTTTTAGAAAATTTTTTTTCGTCAGATTTAATTTTTTTTCCATAGAATTATTTTTTTTTGCAAGAATTAAACATTTTTTCGTTAGAATGTAATTTTTTTGTTAGAAAATATTTTTTTTGTAAGAATTAATTTTTTTTAGAAATAAATTTTTATTGTAAGAATTAAATTGGTTTTGTTAGAATTAATTTTTTTTCTGTAAGAATTAATTTTGTTTTTTGAGAAATAATTTTTTTTGTAAGCATTTAATTATTTTGTAAGAATTTCATTTTTCTGTAAGAATTAAATTTTTATTTGTAAGAATTAAATTTTTATTTTTTAGAATTAACTATCTTTTTGAAAGAATTAAATTTTTTTTGTAAGAATTAATTTTATTTTAGAAATCAATTTTTATAGGAAGAATTAAATTGGTTTTGTTAGAATTAATTTTTTTTCTGTAAGAATTAATTTTGTTTTTTGAGAAATAATTTTTTTTTGTAAGAATTTAATTATTTTGTAAGAAATAAATTTTTTTGTGTAAAATTAAAATTTTTTTTGTAAGAATTAATTTTTTTTGAGAAAAATTTTTTTTTGTTAGAATTATTATTTTTTTCGATAGAAATAATTTTTTTTCGATAGAATTAATTTTTTGTGCAAGAAGTAAATTTTTATTTGTAAGATTAAATTTTTTTTGAGAAAATTTTTTTTTCGTTAGAATTATTTTTTTTTCGATAGAATTAATTTTTATTTGTAAGAATTAAATTTTTTCGTTAAAGAATTTAATTTTATTGTAAGAATTAATTTTTTGGTGTAATATTAAAATTTTTTTTGTAAGAATTAATTTTTTTTAGAAAAATTTTTTTTCGTTAGAAATAATTTTTTTTTTGTAAGAATTAATTTTTATTTGTAAGAATTAATTTTTTAGTTGTAAGAATTAATTTTTTTTCAGAAAAAAATTTTTTTCGTCAGAATTAATTTTATTTCTCGATAGAATTAAATTTTTTTTGCAAGAATTAAAATTTTTTTCGTGAGAATTTAATTTTTTTTGTTAGAATTAAATTTTTTTTGTAATAATTAATTTTTTTGTAAAAATAATTTTTTTTGGTAAGAATAAATTTTCATTTGTAAGAATTAAAATTTTTGTTAGAATTAAATTTTTTTGGTAAGAATTCAATTTTTTTGGTAAGAATTAAATTTTTTTTTTGTAAATTTTTGAAAAAAAATTTAATTTATCAAAAAAAAATTAATTCTATCGAAAAAAAATTTTCTCAAAAAAAATGTATTCTTACAAATAAAAATTTAATTCTTGCAAAAAAATTAATTCTATCGAAAAAAATTAATACTAACGAAAAAATTTTTTTCTCAAAAAAAATTAATTTTTACAAATAAAAATTTAATTCTTACAAAAAAATGTAATTCTTACAAAAAGAATGTAATCCTTGCAAAAAATTTTTAATTCTCACAAATAAAAATTTAATTCTAACAAAAAAATTTAATTCTTACAATAAAAATTAATTCTTACAAAAAAAATTTAATTCTTACAAAAAAAATTTATTTCTTACAAAAAAAATTTAATTCTTACAAAAAAAATTTAATTCTTACAAAAAAAATTAATTCTTCCAAAAAAAATTTAATTCTTACAAAAAAAATTAAATTCTTACACAAAAAAATTTAATTGTTACAAATAAAAATTTAAATCTTACAAATAAAATTTTAATTCGAACAAAAAAATTTTAATTCTAACAAAAAAAATTATATTCTAACGAAAAAAATTTTAATTCTTGCAAAAAAAATTTAATTCTATCGGAAAATAAATTCTTTCTACCGAAAAAAAATTTTTTCTTAAAAAAAATTTATTCTTACAAATATAAATTTAATTCTTACAAATAAAAATTAATTCTTACAAAAAAAATTTTATTTCATGCAAAAAAAATTAATTCTATCGAGAAAAAAAATTAATTCTAACAAATAAAAATTTAATTCTTACCAAAAAAATGTAATACTTTAAACAAAAAATTTAATTCTAACAAATAAAAATTTAATTCTTACTAAAAAAAATTATTTCTTAGGAACAAAATTTTAAATCTCACAAATAAAAATTTAATTCTAACAAAAAAATTTAATTCTTACAAAAAAAATATAATTCTAACAAATAAAAATTTAATTCGTATAAAAAAAATTTAATTCTTACAAAAAATTTTAATTCTTACAAAATAATTAAATTCTTACAAAAAAATTTAATTCTTACAAAAAAATTTAAATTTTACAAGAAAAAATTTATTCGAACAAAAAAATTAAATTCTTACCCGAAAAAATTTAATTGTTACAAAAAAAATTTTAATTCTTGCAAATAAAATTTTAATTCTTACAAAAAAATTTTAATTCTTACAAAAAAATTTAATTCTTACAAAAAAAATTAATTCTTACAAAAAAAATTAAATCTTACAAAAAACATTTAATACTTACAAAAAAATATAATTCTAACAAATAAAAATTTAATTCGTATAAAAAAAATTTAATTCTTACAAAAAAATTTAATTCTTACAAAATAATTAAATTCTTACAAAAAAATTTAATTCTTACAAAAAAATGTAATTCTTACAAAAAGAATGTAATCCTTGCAAAAAATTTTTAATTCTCACAAATAAAAATTTAATTCTAACAAAAAAATTTAATTCTTACAATAAAAATTAATTCTTACAAAAAAAATTTAATTCTTACAAAAAAAATTTAATTCTTACAAAAAAAATTTAATTCTTCACAAAATAAATTTAATTCTTACAAAAAAAATTAATTCTTCCAAAAAAAATTTAATTCTTACAAAAAAAATTTAATTCTTACACAAAAAAATTTAATTGTTACAAATAAAAATTTAAATCTTACAAATAAAATTTTAATTCGAACAAAAAAATTTTAATTCTAACAAAAAAAATTATATTCTAACGAAAAAAATTTTAACTCTTGCAAAAAAAATTTAATTCTTACAAAAAAAATTTAATTCTTACAAAACCAAATTAATTCTTACAAAAAAAATTTATTTCTCAAAAAAAATTAATTCTTACAAAAAACATTTAATTCCAACAAAAAAAAATTAATTCTAACGAAAACAAATTTAATTATTGCAAAAAAAAATTAATTCTATCGAAAAAAAATTAATTCTAACGAAAAAAATTTTTTCTAAAAAAAAATTAATTCTCACAAATAAAAATTTAATTCATACAAAAAAAATTAATTCTTACAAAAAAAATTTTAATTCTTGCAAAAAAAATTAATTCTATCAAGAAAAAAAATTAATTCTAACGAAAAAAAATTTTTCTGAAAAAAATTAATTCTTACAACTAAAAATTTAATTCATACAAAAAAAATTTAATTCTAACAAAAAAAATGTAATTCATACCAAAAATAATTTAATTCTAACAAATAAAAATTTAATTCTTATAAAATAATGAAATTCTTACAAAAAAAATTTATTTCTCAAAAAAAATTAATTCTTACAAAAAACATTTAATTCCAACAAAAAAAATTTAATTCTTGTGACGTCCCACTATTTTTCGCGCGGTTCTATTCCAATAATCCATTAATAAACCTCACAATCACTCCACCAAAGTCCGTCAAACTCAACTCTTACCCCATCTCCCCAATCGCCGATCACCTTGATGTTGTACCCTAGCGGTCCCCAACACAAAATGACCTATACAAAACGCCACCTCGATGATGTATCTTAGAGATCCCCATCACGAGATGATCGTTACAAACTCCTTCGCCTATTCGCCATATGAGGCACGAATCCCTTTAAAACGAGTTCAAACAAGTCCCTCGTTACAAAAACCCTCTTAAATCGAGACCACGTCTCAATCCCCTCTTTACCACTCACAGAGTCCAAGTCACTCTAACCCTTTTCCTATAAAACACCCAAAAACCCATTCGGCGAGTTGAGTATCTCCTTCCGCAGCCATAAGAACCCCAGAAATGTTACTGCGACGCAAATGTACAAACGTGATCAACACGTGATTGTAATTACGACGCATTTGGCGTACGTGACATAAACACATCTATTAATAGCCATACCGTTTACAAAAACCCCAAAATCTACTGCGTCTTGTTCCCGAAAACTGTCAAGGTCTTTACCGCGCGTACCCCCGCAGTACTCCTGTAAGGTCTTATAAATACGAAGGATCGAGAGGCCAGGCCTCTTTCATTGCTGATCTTTTGTCAATAGACAATCCTCTTTGACCAAAGTGTATTTAAAACAGTGTTAAAAGATTCAAATCTGTGAAATACGACGATTACTGTAAGTCTTTTATCTAACATTATTACTGTGCATATCACCACCATACCATTTATTATTATTTTGTTTATCAAAGCTTATTGCGAATATTCATTATTACTAACGTTTATTACTAACTTATATATAATCTCATTAATTCTTTCTTTGTATATATTTTGCATTACTATTCTTATTATGTTTCATATTATATTACTTTCTAGAGCTTATTACGATCATTTATGTTTTGTATTAGCAACGCTTATTGCTTTTATAATAATTTAATTTGCTTATATCTATTTACATCATATCCATATTTTCATATTGTAATTACTTGTCATGTGCCAATGTTCCAAATACTAAGCATTACTAATAAACCGCTTAGTTTTGAATCACTCTTCGAATTATTGTGTGCATCCTTTGGTTACAAAGATCCCAAATAAACAAGCTGCCGCAACAGCTGATTTCTGTTCGTGAACGCGAGAGCGCTTCCAGTATTTATAAACATACGGTTGCATGAACCGTGCAAATTCCCGGAAATACTAAGCGTAGTTTCTTATATACGAACGCAACGGTAAATCCTATCACCAAAATCAAAACAAATACAAGGTACTCTAACGGGTGTTCTCCGGGTATATATATATATATATTCGCCTTTTTAAAACCTTCCCTGGTCGATTAGAGTGCTGGAAGCAAGATTCGCGCCTAATCACCTCCAGAAATCCCCAGAGTGACGGATTTAATATTCGCGCCTGAGTCTCCCTCAAAATCCCCAGAGTGACGGATTTAATATTCGCGCCTGAGTCTCCCTCAAAATCCCCAGAGTGACGGATTTAATATTCGCGCCTGAGTCTCCCTCAAAATCCCCAGAGTGACGGATTTAATATTCGCGCCTGAGTCTCCCTCAAAATCCCCAGAGTGACGGATTTAATATTCGCGCCTGAGTCTCCCTCAAAATCCCCAGAGTGACGGATTTAATATTCGCGCCTGAGTCTCCCTCAAAATCCCCAGAGTGACGGATTTAATATTCGCGCCTGAGTCTCCCTCAAAATCCCCAGAGTGACGGATTTAATATTCGCGCCTGAATCTCCCTCAAAATCCCCAGAGTGACGGATTTAATATTCGCGCCTGTCCTTTTTTCCTTCCTCACAGTCATCGTTCCAAAAGACCTCACCCGGGACGTGACATATTTTTGGTGACAGCGGTGGGATAACGTCTACCGTTAATAGAAATAAATTCTCTTTTCATACGGTACCCACAAAGTCTCACGATTTAATATGTATATTGAACACCCCAATCGGGGCGCCCTATCTTATCGAAGTCGCATGTTACAAGGCGTAATACAACCTGCATTTGTGTCGACGTGGGTTTGTATTATTGGAAATTTAGCGACTACCTACGAAGACGAGGAAATTTGTTTGAATTGCTCTCAGAGAGATCCAGTAAATACAGAAATAATATATCAAATACATTATTGTCAGTCGCCCTATACATTCCCCAATTGTGAATGGTGTAATAACATTATATATCGCACTCGCCCCATTAACAGGTGCGCCGCGTGCACAGAACATTTCTTCCTCTTACATGAAAGCCGCGATTAAAATCAATAACCGAGCATAAAAGAATTCAAATCCTAGACAAGAAACAAAACATAATAATTTTGGTCACTTAAGGTAGGCCACGAGAAATAGGTCCTTTATACAAAAGGTACCCACAAATCCCAAAATAAAGTATGCCTAATAGATTTCAACGACAGCATCTATCAAACTTGTGCCACGAATTTCTGAACCAATTGGCATATACTAATGAACTGACCTGTGTTTCGGGCGGCGTATCAACGACCACGGAAGGCTATGATATTTGTCTACACTGCTTCGACTTGAATCCAATTGAAGTGAAAGAAATATATCAGGAACACTATTATACTTTGAATAATCTATTCCCTAAATGCCCTCGTTGTAAAAACCCCATATTCCAAACGCGCCCGTTGAGTAGCTGCGTTGAGTGCACGGAACATTTCCTCCTTTCAAATAGAAATCATTACGGGTTAATAATTTTTGGTTCCCGGGATAGAACAACCTGAATTTAAATAACGGCTAACTAAACATGTCTGTGTACGGCGAAACCGACGATATCGCCGTAAGCGACCAAGACGCGGGACCTACCAATAGCGCTATAGAAATCGCGACCGTCGAAATAATGGAACGATTACAAGTATTACGCGAAAAACAAGCCGAGATTGAAAACTTGCACGCGAAATTTGTAACAAACCCAGAAACCAAAACGCATTCGGACGTAGGCACCGCATCGTCCGACCCCACGTTTAAAGGTCTTTCCGATAAGATACGAAATATTGAGGTAATGATGGAAAAACTTCTTGCACCCCCGCCAATTACAAATAATTTTTCCACGCCGGGTTCCTCCCGTTTCGATAGAAAACCGGTGCTAAATTTCAATAAAACTCCTGAGGTGAAAAATCGTAATAATATTCCGGAAGTACCGAACCATAACCAAACGCCGGACCAGGGTCCATCGCCCCAGATAAAATTAAAGGACGCAATAGAGACAGTCCCAAATTTTAACGGGCATAACATACCCATAGAGCAATTCGCGAGAGCTTGCAATAGGGCTAAGGCTCTGATTCCCTCGCAAGCCGAACCCCAGCTGGCGAGGTTGTTACGAAACAAGCTGCAAGACCATGCATGCTTGGCCGTTGAGGATAGGGTCCTTGACTCCGTAAACGACCTAATTAAACAACTCAAACGCATCTTTTCTCCTGCCAAAACATCTGACCACTACCGTGGAGAACTTGCCAACATTATCAAAGGAACAAACGAACATGTATTAGAATACATTTCCCGCGTTAAAGATCTCCGATTCGCAATCTTGGAAGAGGATAGAGACTACAATCGCGACTTCGCACGGAATCACCCCGAAGACTTAGATCGCCTGACCTTAGATTCATTCGTCGATGGTCTTCCACCCCACATAAGGACAAGGCTACTCCAACATCCTTTCGAAACGATCGACCAAGCTTTCGATTTGGCTGTACTCGTGGACAAGAAGATTGACAGAGACCGTCAAAGATTTTCTGAACAAAAGGCCCCGAAATTGATGTGCCAACTCTGCAATAAAACAGGACACGATGCTCGAACCTGCCGAAGTAATCAAAATACCGCTACACAACCCTTCGAGAAGTATTCTCCAAATCGTATTGCAGGATATGGTAGCCAGACACCTAATCCTTTGCTCCCTTATTGGGACAAAAATCGACCCCCTCCCTCAAGACCTACAGAACTGCGTATCTGTGCGTATTGCAAAAAGCCCGGACATTTAATCTCAGAATGTAGAAAACGGATGTTCAACCACAATGAGAGAAACCCTGGAACCTTCCAGGAACGAGACTCGGGAAACGCTCTGCCCCTACGGTCGACAGCGGACGCGTACCGTGGAACGGGCCAACCAGGAGCGCGTCCAATAATAATACAAGCAGAAGCGGGAATAACAAAACTAGAATCGCTACCGCATGGTTAAATGCCGTCGATGAAGCACCGTCCGTAATTATTCAATCCCCGAATTTATTAATGACTCCAGAATTAATGATTGATACCGGTTCTGAAGTGAATCTATTAAAAATTCATACAATAAAACAACCTCGAGACATTGATATCAATAAACAGGTGCAATTAAGAGGCATCGCTAAAGACCTCGTCTCCACCCTTGGAACAGTAACCATAACTTTATTGGGCAATGATGTCGCGTTTCATGTAGTCGAAAATGACTTCCCAATCAAACCACAAGGAATACTAGGAACCGAATTCTTTATAAAACAAAGTGCTTCAATACACTATTCAAGGAAACAGTTAGAGTTCAAGGGAAACTCCATTCCGTTTGTAAATAAAGGTCAATTCGTGTTACCCGCTAGATCAAAAACGGTTTGCTTTGTAAATATATCAAATTCAGACATAAGGGAAGGATATTTACCCAGATTAGATTTAGGCACTGGAATTCATGCAGGTAATGCCCTTGTCCGTAATCAGGATGGCAAGGCGTACTTACAAATAATAAATTCTAATGAAACGGACACAACAATCACTGTACCCACTGTTGAATTGGAAGAGTTTGAAATTGTGATTCCAGAACCCAAACAAAGACGACCGAAAGAGACTAAGACGTCTAAACGCGTCACTCCTATCCCTACCCTAACAAAAATCAAGCCCCTCTTTCCCCAAGATCCATCGATCCATCATTCAGAGGTATCCGCGAAGGTACACTCGCTCTCATCCCCCGGGCATTATGCCGAAACAACCCTTCCCCTAGAATTCCAGGAGTCTCTTGCTATGGCGTCGGGTGAGGAAGTATCAATGATTTCCGAAAAAACCGCAACAAGAATGGAACAAGTGCTCAAATTAATTTCTACGGAACATATGAATCCGGAGGAAAAACTCCATGTCCAAAGAATTTTATATAAATACAACGATCTCTTCCATCTACCAGATGAGAAGTTGGGCCATACAAACGCTATCCAGCATGGGATCCAGACAAAGGACCCAATGCCTGTAAATACCAAACAATATCGCTTCCCTCCTATACATAAGAAAGAAATTGATAAACAGGTAAAGAATTTACTAGAAAACGACATTATAAAGCCATCATTATCACCCTACAATTCACCCATTTGGATCGTCTCCAAAAAACCAGGACCCAATGGGGAACTCTTGTGGAGAATGGTAATTGACTTCAGGGATCTAAACGAAAAAACCGTTCCCGACGCATACCCACTTCCGAATATCAATGAGATATTGGATCAGTTAGGAGGAGCAAAATACTTCTCCGTATTCGACCTTGCTTCTGGATTCCATCAAATCCCTATGAAACCAGAAGACGCACCTAAAACGGCTTTCTCTACACCACATGGCCACTATGAGTTTGTCAGAATGCCGTTTGGGCTTTGTAATGCACCAGCGACTTTCCAACGCCTAATGGATCACACTCTTACGGGACTCCAGGGCACGGAAATGTTTGTTTACTTGGACGATATCGTCCTTTATGCGAGTTCTCTTACAGAACACTTGATTAAATTTAAAAAACTTGCTCAACGCCTAAGAGAAGCAAACCTTAAACTTCAGCCTTCCAAATGTAAATTCTTGCACAAAGAAGTCGCATATTTGGGACACATAATCACTGAGCAAGGGGTAAAACCTGATCTGGGAAAAATTGAAGCCGTCCGAAACTACCCGGCACCAAGTACACCAAAAGGAATTAAACAATTCCTTGGATTAACCGGATATTATAGGAGGTTTATCCCGGACTTTTCCAAAATAGCTCGCCCGTTAACCCAATTATTAAAGAAAGACACAATATTCGAGTGGGGACCGTCCCAGAAAACGGCTTTTGACCACTTAAGATTAGCTTTGCAGAAAGAACCTATCCTGCAATACCCGAATTTTGACCTGGAATTCCATGTTACCACCGACGCTTCTGAATTTGCTATAGGAGGAATATTGAGTCAAGATATCACAGGAAAAGGGTTACCCATCGCTTATGCTTCTCGCCTCCTGAACAAAGCAGAAATAAACTATGCAACCATCGAAAAAGAACTTTTAGCCATTGTTTATTGTGTTAGGTACTTCCGACCTTATTTATATGGAAAGAAATTTATCTTATATACTGACCACCAACCCCTAATCTGGTTGCATAGAGTAAAAGATCCAACGTCACGCCTCGTTAGGTGGCGCTTAAAGTTAGCAGAATACGACTACGAAATTCGCTATCTACCAGGGAAAAGCAATAAACTTGCCGATGCATTATCTCGCAATCCTCCCATAGTGGAGACATATCCAGTACGACCACGAGAGGAAGCTGATGACGACTGGGAAGATCAACCCCCGGCTAAACGAGGTCCCGGGAGACCCCGACTCACCAAACCATCGACCTCTGCAACTAGACCTATGTATAAAACTCGCCCAAGAACAAAGCCTACCAGGATACAGCCGCCCAGAAAGGTGCGTCAAAGGTTGACCAGTGCAGTAAACCCACCAAATCCCCTCTCTGAAAACCCGCCGGAACTGATGAATAGCGAAGAGGAAGAAATAAATCAGGAAGAAGACAAGGAATTAACGGACGCCCCAAATATTTCGCCTCCACAATCGCCAACGCCGCAAGAAGAGAACGACCTTGATTCTGAAGTGGAATCCAACGCGTCGGATGAATCAATAACCGATTCAGAATTATCGATAATTGAGCCAGACGATTCCCGTGATGCAGCGTACGAAGCAGACCCTGATATGGACATCAGGACGACGCCATCAATTAGTCGCGATCCATTGTCCCTACGTAAGGAAACGCTCGTTTTCTTTCTTAGTGCCGATGGGAAACCTTGTGACGATGGAGCTAAACAATTACAAGAAGCTGGAGAACTAATAATAACAAGCGAACTTACATTGGGCAGGGCACATGTATCATATAATAAGGGACAAATCCTCATTGGATTAGTCATTAAAGAAACACAAAATACTCCACTAACCACGACAACTTGGGGCGAAGCCCTATCTTCCCTTAAAAACGTGATAAGAGAACTAGTAATATACTCATTCAGTATAGCAAAAACGGCAAGTATCGATCAATTAAGCTGGCAGGAAATCATTACAGACGTTCTTGAAACCGTCGACGAAGAAGACATCGATGTCACAATATGTTTACAAATAGTCCGAATCCCAGAAGAATCTGAACGCCAAAATATTATTACGGAAAACCATGCATCCGCTCTAGCCGGACACAAAGGGGTAACAAAAACTTATAATCGAATTCGCCATAAATATCTTTGGAAAGGCATGAAAAAAGCTGTGGAGGATTACATTCGAAACTGCGCGGACTGTCGACGGAAGAAACTCGTTCGTGTTAAAACCAGGCAACCAATGATCCTCACCGACACGCCTGGACGCGCCTTCGATAAAATCGCATTAGATATAGTAGGACCACTACCCACTACGAGAGCAGGAAATACCTACATCCTAACTATGCAAGATTTGTTAACGAAGTACTTTGTGTGTGAACCCCTTAAACAATGTACGTCGATGAAAATAGCCGACGCGTTTATAAAACGATTTATTTGTCAATTCGGAGCTCCTAGAGCCATCCTCACTGACCAAGGAGCAAATTTCACTGGTAAATTCATGAAGGCTATCGCGCAAAAATTTAAAATCGAACAATTTCGAACCACAGCCTTCCACCCATAGACAAACGGCTCTTTAGAGCGATCGCATCTCGTTTTAACAGAGTATTTAAAGATGTTTATCGGTAATTATAGCGACTGGGACGAATGGACTGATTTGGCCGCGTTCTCTTATAATACCAGCGTCCACGAGGGCACTGGTTACACCCCATACGAGTTAGTATTTGGGAAAATAGCCCGGGTACCCAGCCGAAAAAAGGTGCCCGAAGATTTCGAAAACGAAACGTACAATCACTACCTCTCAAAATTGAGTACGAGGGTGCAAGAACTGCAAACCGCCGCTGCAGAAAAATTAAATCAATCTAAACTCCGTTATAAGAAATATTATGATCGGCACATAAATGAAGAGACCTTTAAACCGGGCGACCCAATCTTCGTTTTAATTGAACCGCGGAAAGGAAAGTTCGGAGATCAGTACTCTGGTCCTCATACGATATTGGAAGTAATCCCTTCACAGAATTTAAAAATAACTTGGAAAGGCAAAACTAAAATAATACATGCTAATAAAGCGCGTCTTGGTCGGTTACGCAAAGATCCGGGTTGACCCTAATTCCAAAGTAGAAAACATGTATTAATTCACTCATTTCCTAAGGAAAATAATGCCACACAAAAGAGCCCCCAAGGCAAACAACCCAAAGAACCATGGGGGTGGCCTCAAAAGGAGGCTGGCCCACATAAAGTGGATGCGCAAGGAGGCCCGCAAAGAAGGAGGAAGTCTGCCCCCACTCCTTCCCAAGGTGACCTCCACAATCATCGTCAGGGAGGCAACACCAGCGGTGGAGATCATCACCATAGATGACTCCCCCCTACCAACACCAACGGATCAAGAAACCGTCACCCCACAACCCCCATATTGCCCACCAACAGGCAGCAGAGAGGTACTCTCCCGCCCTACCCCTCCTCCATACCATTCCTCTCCCCAAGCCTCCACCTCCCAAATTCCCTCCACCATCCCTCCTTGTCCAGGAATCGTGGAAATCCTGGACACGGGGTCAGCTACCAAGGTTCCAGACCACACGGAGCTGACACCCGCATTCCTAAGGTGGTTCGATGACCAATATCAAAATGGGTATGACCTCACGTTCATCCTGGATGATCCCTCCTTCTCTACCCTTGAATATTCCTTTCCCCCCTATTAATTCCTCCAAAATCTCCTTCCTTCCTTAATCCTATCATTCCCTGTAAATATCCTTGTATTTAGTCCCCTGTATATATACCTTTCCCAACCTTTAGTTATTTTTTTTATTATTTTTTCCTTTTCGCCAAATAGGCAATATCTTTTGTTTTTCTTTTTCACGCCAAATAGGCTTTATATTTTATTTTTCTTTAAACCACCCAAACCTTATGTTAAGAAATTACAAATTTCTTCATATAAAGGGGGAGGTGTGACGTCCCACTATTTTTCGCGCGGTTCTATTCCAATAATCCATTAATAAACCTCACAATCACTCCACCAAAGTCCGTCAAACTCAACTCTTACCCCATCTCCCCAATCGCCGATCACCTTGATGTTGTACCCTAGCGGTCCCCAACACAAAATGACCTATACAAAACGCCACCTCGATGATGTATCTTAGAGATCCCCATCACGAGATGATCGTTACAAACTCCTTCGCCTATTCGCCATATGAGGCACGAATCCCTTTAAAACGAGTTCAAACAAGTCCCTCGTTACAAAAACCCTCTTAAATCGAGACCACGTCTCAATCCCCTCTTTACCACTCACAGAGTCCAAGTCACTCTAACCCTTTTCCTATAAAACACCCAAAAACCCATTCGGCGAGTTGAGTATCTCCTTCCGCAGCCATAAGAACCCCAGAAATGTTACTGCGACGCAAATGTACAAACGTGATCAACACGTGATTGTAATTACGACGCATTTGGCGTACGTGACATAAACACATCTATTAATAGCCATACCGTTTACAAAAACCCCAAAATCTACTGCGTCTTGTTCCCGAAAACTGTCAAGGTCTTTACCGCGCGTACCCCCGCAGTACTCCTGTAAGGTCTTATAAATACGAAGGATCGAGAGGCCAGGCCTCTTTCATTGCTGATCTTTTGTCAATAGACAATCTTCTTTGACCAAAGTATATTTAAAACAGTGTTAAAAGATTCAAATCTGTGAAATACGACGATTACTGTAAGTCTTTTATCTAACATTATTACAGTGCATATCACCACCATACCATTTATTATTATTTTGTTTATCAAAGCTTATTGCGAATATTCATTATTACCAACGTTTATTACTAACTTATATATAATCTCATTAATTCTTTCTTTGTATATATTTTGCATTACTATTCTTATTATGTTTCATATTATATTACTTTCTAGAGCTTATTACGATCATTTATGTTTTGTATTAGCAACGCTTATTGCTTTTATAATAATTTAATTTGCTTATATCTATTTACATCATATCCATATTTTCATATTGTAATTACTTGTCATGTGCCAATGTTCCAAATACTAAGCATTACTAATAAACCGCTTAGTTTTGAATCACTCTTCGAATTATTGTGTGCATCCTTTGGTTACAAAGATCCCAAATAAACAAGCTGCCGCAACAGCTGATTTCTGTTCGTGAACGCGAGAGCGCTTCCAGTATTTATAAACATACGGTTGCATGAACCGTGCAAATTCCCGGAAATACTAAGCGTAGTTTCTTATATACGAACGCAACGGTAAATCCTATCACCAAAATCAAAACAAATACAAGGTACTCTAACGGGTGTTCTCCGGGTATATATATATATATATTCGCCTTTTTAAAACCTTCCCTGGTCGATTAGAGTGCTGGATGCAAGATTCGCGCCTAATCACCTCCAGAAATCCCCAGAGTGACGGATTTAATATTCGCGCCTGAGTCTCCCTCAAAATCCCCAGAGTGACGGATTTAATATTCGCGCCTGAGTCTCCCTCAAAATCCCCAGAGTGACGGATTTAATATTCGCGCCTGAGTCTCCCTCAAAATCCCCAGAGTGACGGATTTAATATTCGCGCCTGAGTCTCCCTCAAAATCCCCAGAGTGACGGATTTAATATTCGCGCCTGAGTCTCCCTCAAAATCCCCAGAGTGACGGATTTAATATTCGCGCCTGAGTCTCCCTCAAAATCCCCAGAGTGACGGATTTAATATTCGCGCCTGAATCTCCCTCAAAATCCCCAGAGTGACGGATTTAATATTCGCGCCTGTCCTTTTTTCCTTCCTCACAGTCATCGTTCCAAAAGACCTCACCCGGGACGTGACAATTCTAACGAAAACAAATTTAATTCTTGCGAAAAAAAATTAATTCTATCGAAAAAAAATTAATTCTAACGAAAAAAATTTTTTCTAAAAAAAAATTAATTCTTGTCACGTCCCGGGTGAGGTCTTTTGGAACGATGACTGTGAGGAAGGAAAAAAGGACAGGCGCGAATATTAAATCCGTCACTCTGGGGATTTTGAGGGAGATTCAGGCGCGAATATTAAATCCGTCACTCTGGGGATTTTGAGGGAGACTCAGGCGCGAATATTAAATCCGTCACTCTGGGGATTTTGAGGGAGACTCAGGCGCGAATATTAAATCCGTCACTCTGGGGATTTTGAGGGAGACTCAGGCGCGAATATTAAATCCGTCACTCTGGGGATTTTGAGGGAGACTCAGGCGCGAATATTAAATCCGTCACTCTGGGGATTTTGAGGGAGACTCAGGCGCGAATATTAAATCCGTCACTCTGGGGATTTTGAGGGAGACTCAGGCGCGAATATTAAATCCGTCACTCTGGGGATTTCTGGAGGTGATTAGGCGCGAATCTTGCTTCCAGCACTCTAATCGACCAGGGAAGGTTTTAAAAAGGCGAATATATATATATATATACCCGGAGAACACCCGTTAGAGTACCTTGTATTTGTTTTGATTTTGGTGATAGGATTTACCGTTGCGTTCGTATATAAGAAACTACGCTTAGTATTTCCGGGAATTTGCACGGTTCATGCAACCGTATGTTTATAAATACTGGAAGCGCTCTCGCGTTCACGAACAGAAATCAGCTGTTGCGGCAGCTTGTTTATTTGGGATCTTTGTAACCAAAGGATGCACACAATAATTCGAAGAGTGATTCAAAACTAAGCGGTTTATTAGTAATGCTTAGTATTTGGAACATTGGCACATGACAAGTAATTACAATATGAAAATATGGATATGATGTAAATAGATATAAGCAAATTAAATTATTATAAAAGCAATAAGCGTTGCTAATACAAAACATAAATGATCGTAATAAGCTCTAGAAAGTAATATAATATGAAACATAATAAGAATAGTAATGCAAAATATATACAAAGAAAGAATTAATGAGATTATATATAAGTTAGTAATAAACGTTAGTAATAATGAATATTCGCAATAAGCTTTGATAAACAAAATAATAATAAATGGTATGGTGGTGATATGCACAGTAATAATGTTAGATAAAAGACTTACAGTAATCGTCGTATTTCACAGATTTGAATCTTTTAACACTGTTTTAAATACACTTTGGTCAAAGAGGATTGTCTATTGACAAAAGATCAGCAATGAAAGAGGCCTGGCCTCTCGATCCTTCGTATTTATAAGACCTTACAGGAGTACTGCGGGGGTACGCGCGGTAAAGACCTTGACAGTTTTCGGGAACAAGACGCAGTAGATTTTGGGGTTTTTGTAAACGGTATGGCTATTAATAGATGTGTTTATGTCACGTACGCCAAATGCGTCGTAATTACAATCACGTGTTGATCACGTTTGTACATTTGCGTCGCAGTAACATTTCTGGGGTTCTTATGGCTGCGGAAGGAGATACTCAACTCGCCGAATGGGTTTTTGGGTGTTTTATAGGAAAAGGGTTAGAGTGACTTGGACTCTGTGAGTGGTAAAGAGGGGATTGAGACGTGGTCTCGATTTAAGAGGGTTTTTGTAACGAGGGACTTGTTTGAACTCGTTTTAAAGGGATTCGTGCCTCATATGGCGAATAGGCGAAGGAGTTTGTAACGATCATCTCGTGATGGGGATCTCTAAGATACATCATCGAGGTGGCGTTTTGTATAGGTCATTTTGTGTTGGGGACCGCTAGGGTACAACATCAAGGTGATCGGCGATTGGGGAGATGGGGTAAGAGTTGAGTTTGACGGACTTTGGTGGAGTGATTGTGAGGTTTATTAATGGATTATTGGAATAGAACCGCGCGAAAAATAGTGGGACGTCACATTCTCACAAATAAAAATTTAATTCATACAAAAAAAATTAATTCTTACAAAAAAAATTTTAATTCTTGCAAAAAAAATTAATTCTATCGAGAAAAAAAATTAATTCTAACAAATAAAAATTTAATTCTTACCAAAAAAATGTAATACTTTCAAAAAAAATTTTAATTCTAACAAATAAAAATTTAATTCTTACTAAAAAAAATTATTTCTTAGGAACAAAATTTTAAATCTCGCCAAATAAAAATTTAATTCTAACAAAAAAATTTAATTCTTACAAAAAAAATTAATTCTTACGAAAAAATTTTTAATTCTTGCAAAAAAAAATAATTCTATAGAGAAAAAAAATTAATTCTGACGAAAAAAAATTTTTCTGAAAAAAATTAATTCTTACAACTAAAAATTTAATTCTTAAAAAAATAATTAATTCTTACAAATAAAATTTAATTCTTACAAAAAAAATTTAATTCTCACAAAAAATAATTTAATTCTAACAAATAAAAATTTAATTCTTATAAAAAAAATTTAATTCTTACAAAAAAAATTTAATTCTAATGAAACAAATTTTAATTCTTGCAAAAAAAATTTAATTCTATCGAAAAAAAATTAATTCTTCCGAAAAAAATTTAAATTTGACAAAAAAAAAGAATTCTTACAAAAAAATTAAATTCTTACACAAAAAATTTAATTGTTACAAAAAAAAATTTAAATCTAACAAATAAAAATTTAATTCTTACAAAAAAATTTTAATTCTTACAAAAAAAATTTAATTCTAACCAAAAAAATTACATTCTAACGAAAAAATTTTTTCCTCAAGAAAATTTATTCTTACAGATAAAAATTTAATTTTTACAAAAAAATTTAATACTTACAAAAAAAATATAATTCTAACAAATAAAAATTTAATTCGTATAAAAAAAATTTAATTCTTACAAAAAAATTTAATTCTTACAAAATAATTAAATTCTTACAAAAAAATTTAATTCTTACAAAAAAATGTAATTCTTACAAAAAGAATGTAATCCTTGCAAAAAATTTTTAATTCTCACAAATAAAAATTTAATTCTAACAAAAAAATTTAATTCTTACAATAAAAATTAATTCTTACAAAAAAAATTTAATTCTTACAAAAAAAATTTAATTCTTACAAAAAAAATTTAATTCTTACAAAAAAAAATTTATTCTTACAAAAAAAATTAATTCTTACAAAAAAAATTTAATTGTTACAAAAAAAATTTAATTCTTACACAAAAAAATTTAATTGTTACAAATAAAAATTTAAATCTTACAAATAAAATTTTAATTCGAACAAAAAAATTTTAATTCTAACAAAAAAAATTATATTCTAACGAAAAAAATTTTAACTCTTGCAAAAAAAATTTAATTCTTACAAAAAAAATTTAATTCTTACAAAACCAAATTAATTCTTACAAAAAAAATTTATTTCTCAAAAAAAAAATGATTCTTACAAAAAACATTTAATTCCTACAAAAAAAATTTAATTCTAACGAAATCAAATTTAATTATTGCAAAAAAAAATTAATTCTATCGAAAAAAAATTAATTCTAACGAAAAAAATTTTTTCTAAAAAAAAATTAATTCTCACAAATAAAAATTTAATTCATACAAAAAAAATTAATTCTTACAAAAAAAAATTTAATTCTTGCAAAAAAAATTAATTCTATCGAGAAAAAAAATTAATTCTAACGAAAAAAAATTTTTCTGAAAAAAATTAATTCTTACAACTAAAAATTTAATTCATACAAAAAAATTTAATTCTAACAAAAAAAATGTAATTCATACCAAAAATAATTTAATTCTAACAAATAAAAATTTAATTCTTATAAAATAATGAAATTCTTACAAAAAAAATTTATTTCTCAAAAAAAATTAATTCTTACAAAAAACATTTAATTCCAACAAAAAAAATTTAATTCTAACGAAAACAAATTTAATTCTTGCAAAAAAAATTAATTCTATCGAAAAAAAATTAATTCTAACGAAAAAAAATTTTTCTAAAAAAAAATTAATTCTCACAAATAAAAATTTAATTCATACAAAAAAAATTAATTCTTACAAAAAAAATTTTAATTCTTGCAAAAAAAATTAATTCTATCGAGAAAAAAAATTAATTCTAACAAATAAAAATTTAATTCTTACCAAAAAAATGTAATACTTTCAAAAAAAATTTTAATTCTAACGAATAAAAATTTAATTCTTACTAAAAAAAATTATTTCTTAGGAACAAAATTTTAAATCTCGCCAAATAAAAATTTAATTCTAACAAAAAATTTTAATTCTAACCAAAAAAATTACATTCTAACGAAAAAATTTTTTCCTCAAGAAAATTTATTCTTACAGATAAAAATTTAATTTTTACAAAAAAATTTAATACTTAAAAAAATATATAATTCTAACAAATAAAAATTTAATTCGTATAAAAAAAATTTAATTCTTACAAAAAAATTTAATTCTTACAAAATAATTAAATTCTTACAAAAAAATTTAATTCTTACAAAAAAATGTAATTCTTACAAAAAGAATGTAATCCTTGCAAAAAATTTTTAATTCTCACAAATAAAAATTTAATTCTAACAAAAAATTTTAATTCTTACAATAAAAATTAATTCTTACAAAAAAATTTAATTCTTACAAAAAAAATTTAATTCTTACAAAAAAAATTTAATTCTTACAAAAAAAATTAATTCTTCCAAAAAAAAATTTAATTCTTACAAAAAAAATTTAATTCTTACTCAAAAAAATTTAATTGATACAAATAAAAATTTAAATCTTACAAATAAAATTTTAATTCGAACAAAAAAATTTTAATTCTAACAAAAAAAATTATATTCTAACGAAAAAAATTTTAACTCTTGCAAAAAAAATTTAATTCTTACAAAAAAAATTTAATTCTTACAGAACCAAATTAATTCTTACAAAAAAAATTTATTTCTCAAAAAAAATTAATTCTTACAAAAAACATTTAATTCCAACAAAAAAAATTTAATTCTAACGAAAACAAATTTAATTATTGCAAAAAAAAATTAATTCTATCGAAAAAAAATTAATTCTAACGAAAAAAATTTTTTCTAAAAAAAAATTAATTCTCACAAATAAAAATTTAATTCATACAAAAAAAATTAATTCTTACAAAAAAAATTTTAATTCTTGCAAAAAAAAATAATTCTATCGAGAAAAAAAATTAATTCTAACGAAAAAAAATTTTTCTGAAAAAAATTAATTGTTACAACTAAAAATTTAATTCATACAAAAAAAATGTAATTCTAACAAAAAAAATGTAATTCATACCAAAAATAATTTAATTCTAACAAATAAAAATTTAATTCTTATAAAATAATGAAATTCTTACAAAAAAAATTTATTTCTCAAAAAAAATTAATTCTTACAAAAAACATTTAATTCCAACAAAAAAAATTTAATTCTAACGAAAACAAATTTAATTCTTGCAAAAAAAAATTAATTCTATCGAAAAAAAATTAATTCTAACGAAAAAAATTTTTTCTAAAAAAAAATTAATTCTCACATATAAAAATTTAATTCATACAAAAAAAATTAATTCTTCCAAAAAAAATTTTAATTCTTGCAAAAAAAATTAATTCTATCGAGAAAAAAAATTAATTCTAACAAATAAAAATTTAATTCTTACCAAAAAAATGTAACACTTTAAAAAAAAATTTTAATTCTAACAAATAAAAATTTAATTCTTACGAAAAAAAATTATTTCTTAGGAACAAAATTTTAAATCTCGCCAAATAAAAATTTAATTCTAACAAAAAAATTTAATTCTTACAAAAAAAATATAATTCTAACAAATAAAAATTTAATTCGTATAAAAAAAATTTAATTCTTACAAAAAATTTTAATTCTTACAAAATAATTAAATTCTTACAAAAAAAATTTAATTCTTACAAAAAAATTTAAATTTTACAAGAAAAAATTTATTCGAACAAAAAAATTAAATTCTTACCCGAAAAAATTTAATTGTTAAAAAAAAATTTTAATTCTTACAAATAAAATTTTAATTCTTACAAAAAATTTTTAATTCTTACAAAAAAATTTAATTCTTACAAAAAAAATTAATTCTTACAACAAAATTAAATCTTACAAAAAACATTTAATTCTAACAAAAAAAATTTAATTCTAAAGAAAAAAAATTTAATTCTTGAAAAAAAATTTAATTTATCGAAAAAAAAATTAATTCTATCGAAAAAAAAATTTTCTCAAAAAAAATGTATTCTTACAAATAAAAATTTAATTCTTGCACAAAAAATTAATTCTATCGAAAAAAATTAATACTAACGAAAAAAAATTTTTCTCAAAAAAAATTAATTTTTACAAAAAAAATTTAATTCTTACAAAAAAAATGTAATTCTTACAAAAAAAATTAATTGTTACAAAAAAATTAAATTCTTAACCGAAAAAAATTAATTGTTACAAAAGAAATTTTAATTCTTACAAATAAAATTTAAATTTTACAAAAAAAATTAATTCTTACAAATAAATTAAATTCTTACACGAAAAAATTTAATTCTTACAAAATAATTATATTCTTAGAAAAAATAATTATTCCTCAAAACACAAAATTAATTCTTACAGAAAAAATTTATTTCTCAAAAAAAAATTAATTCCCACAAAAAATTTTAATTCTTACAAACAAAAGTAATTCTTACCAAAAAAATTTAATTCTTACCAAAAAAATTTAATTCATACAAAAAAATTAAATTCTTACACGAAAACATTTAATTGTTCCAAAAAAAATTAATTCTTACAAATAAAAATTTAATTCTTTCAAATAAAAATTTAATTCTTAAAAAAAAATTAATTCTCACAAAAAATTTTAATTCTTACAAACAAAAGTAATTCTTACCAAAAAAATTTAATTCTTACCAAAAAAATATAATTCTAACAAAAAAATAATAATTCTTACAAAACCAAATTAATTCTTACAAAAAAAATTATTTCTCAAAAAAAAATTAATTCTTACAAAAAACATTTAATTCTAACAAAAAAAATTAATTCTAACGAAAAAAAAATTAATTCTTGCAAATAAAATTAAATTCTATCGAAAAAAATTAATTCTAACGAAAAAATTTAATTCTTACAAAAAAAATTAATTCTTACAAAAAATAATTTAATTCGAACAAATAAAAATTTAATTCTTATAAAAAAAATTTAATTCTTACAAAAAATAATTTAATTCTAACAAATAAAAATTTAATTCTTCAAAAAAAAATTTAAATTTGACCAAAAAAAAGAATTCTTACAAAAAAATTAAATTCTTACACAAAAAAATTTAATTGTTGCAAAAAAAAATTAATTCTTACAAAAACAATTTAATTCTTACAAAAAAAAAATTAATTTTCACCAAAAAATTTTAATTCTTACCAAAAAAATTTAATTCTTACAAAAAAATTAAATTCTTACAGGAAAAACTTTAATTCTTACAAATAAAAATATAATTCTTACAAGAAAAATTTAAATCTTACAAATATCAAATTTAATTCTTTCAAAAAAAAATTTAATTCTTATAAAAAAAATTTAATTCTTACAAAAAATAATTTAATTCGAACAAATAAAAATTGAATTCTTATAAAAAAAAATTTAATTCTTACAAAAAATAATTTAATTCTAACAAATAAAAATTTAAATCTTATAAAAAAAATTTAATTCTTACAAAAAAAATTTAATTCTAATGAAACAAATTTTAATTCTTGCAAAAAATATTTAATTCTATCGAAAAAAAATTAATTCTTCCAAAAAAAATTTAAATTTGACAAAAAAAAAGAATTCTTACAAAAAAATTAAATTCTTACCCGAAAAAATTTAATTGTTACAAAAAGAAATTTAATTCATACAAATAAAATTTTAATTCATACAAAAAAAATTTTATTCTTACAAATAAAATTTAATTCTAACAAAAAATTTAATTCTTACAAAAAAAATTAATTCTTACAAAAAAAATTTAATTCTTACAAAAAAAATTTAATTCTTACAAAAAAAATTTAATTCTTACAAAAAAAATTTAATTCTTACAAAAAAAATTAATTCTTACAAAAAAAATTTTATTTCTCAAAAGAAATCAAGTCGTGCAAAAAAATTTAAATTTTACAAAAAAAATTTAATTCCTACAAAAAAATTTTAATTCTTACAAAAAAAAATTAATTCTAACAAAAAAAATTTAATTCTTACAAAAAAAAATTAATTCTTACAAAAAAAAATTTATTCTTACAAAAAAAATTTAGTTCTTACAAAATAAATAAATTCTTACAAAAAAAATTATTTCTCAAAAAACAAAATTAATTCTTACAAAAAACATTTAATTCTAACAAAAAAAATTTAATTCTAACGAAAAAAAATTTAATTCTTGCAAAAGAAATTTAAGTCTATCGAAAAAAAAATTTTCTCGAAAAAATTAATTCTTACAAATAAAAATTTAATTCTTGCAAAAAAAATTATTTCTCAAAAAACAAAATTAATTCTTACAGAAAAAAAATTAATTCTAACAAAACCAATTTAATTCTTACAATAAAAATTTATTTCTCAAAAAAAAATTAATTCTTACAAAAATATATATTTCTAACAAAAAAAATTAAATTCTAACGAAAAAAATTTTAATTCTTGCCAAAAAAATTAATTCTATCGAAAAAAAATTAATTCTGAAGAAAATTTTTTTTTCTCAAAATAAATTAATTCTTACAAATAAAAATTTAATACTTACAAAAAATATTTAATTCTTACAAATAAAAATTTAATTCTTACCAAAAAAATTTAATTCTTACAAATAAAAATTTAATTCTAACAAATAAAAATTTAAATCTTACCAAAAAAATGAAATACATTCAAAAAAAATTTTAATTCTAACAAATAAAAATTTAATTCTTACTAAAAAAAATTATTTCTTAGGAACAAAATTTTAAATCTCACAAATAAAAATTTAATTCTAACAAAAAAATTTAATTCTTGCAAAAAAAATTAATTCTTACAAAAAAAATTTTAATTCTTGCAAAAAAAATTAATTCTATCGAGAAAAAAAAATTAATTCTAACGAAAAAAAAATTTTCTGAAAAAAAATTAATTCTTACAACTAAAAATTTAATTCTTAAAAAAATAATTAATTCTTACAAATAAAATTTAATTCTTCCAAAAAAAATTTAATTCTTACAAAAAAAATTTAATTCTTACAAAAAAAATTAATTCTTACAAAAAAAATTTTATTTCTCAAAAAAAAATTAAGTCGTGCAAAAAAATTTAAATTTTACAAAAAAAATTTAATTCTTACAAAAAAAATTTAATTCTTACAAAAAAAAATTAATTCTAACAAAAAAAATTTAATTCTTACAAAAAAAATTAATTGTTACAAAAGAAATTTTAATTCTTAAAAATAAAATTTAAATTTTACAAAAAAAATTAATTCTTACAAAGAAAATAAATTCTCACACGAAAAAATTTAATTCTTACAAAATAATTATATTCTTAGAAAAAATAATTATTCCTCATAACACAACATTAATTCTTACAGAAAAAATTTATTTCTCAAAAAAAAATTAATTCTCACAAAAAATTTAATTCTTACAAACAAAAGTAATTCTTACCAAAAATATTTAATTCTTACCAAAAAAAATTAATTCTTACAAGAAAAATTTAATTCTAACAAAAAAATTAATTCTTCCAAAAAAAATTTAAATTTTACAAAAAAAAATTAATTCTAACAAAAAAATTAAATTCTTACAAAAAAAATTAATTCTTACAAAAAAAAATTTATTCTTACAAATAAAATTTAATTCTAACAAAAATTTTAATTCTTACAAATAAAAGTTTATTCTTACCAAAAAAATTTAATTCTAACAAAATAAAATCAATTCTAACGAAAAAAAATTTAATTCTTGCAAAAAAAAATTAATTCTGTCGAAAAAAAAATTAATTCTTAAGAAAAATTTTTTTTCTCAAAATAAATTAATTCTTACAAATAAAAATTTAATCCTTACAAAAAAAATTTAATTCATACCAAAAAATTTTAATTCTTACAAAAAAAATTGAATTCTAACAAAAATTTAAATTCTTACAAATAAAATTTAATTCTAACCAAAAAAATTAATTTTTACCAAAAAATTAATTATTACAAAAAAAAATTATTCAAAAAAAATTTAAATTTTACAAAAAAAAAAATTCTTACAAAAAAAATGAATTCTTACAAAGAAAATTAATTCTTACAAAAAAATTAAATTCTTAACCGAAAAATTTTAATTGTTACAAAAGAAATTTTAATTCTTACAAATAAATTTTTTTTTCTCAAAAAAAAAATTAAATCTTACAAAAAAATTTAAATTTTACAAAAAAAAATTAATTCGAACAAAAAAATTAATTTCTTACCCGAAAAAATTTAATTGTTACCAAAAAAATTTAATTCTAACAAATAAAAATATAATTGTTGCAATGATAAATTCAATTCTTCCAAAGAAATTAATTCTTCCAAAAAAAATTTAATTCGTACAAAAAAAATTTAATTCTTACAAACAAAATTTAATTCTCACAAAAAAAATTTAATTCATACAAAAAAAATTTAATTCTTACAAATAAAATTGAATTCAAACAAAAATTTAAATTCTTACAAATAAAATTTATTTCTTACGAAAAAAATTTATTTTTACAAAAAAATTTATTTTTACAAAAAAATTAATTCGAACAAAAAAATTAATTTCTTACCCGAAAAAATTTAATTGTTACAAAAAAAATTAATTCTTACAAAAAAAATTAATTATTACAAAAAAATTAATTGTTACAAAAAAATTAAATTCTTAGCCGAAAAAATTTCATTGTTACAAAAGAAATTTTAATTCTTACAAATAAAATTTTATTTCTCAAAAAAAAATTAATTCTTACAAAATAATTAAATTTTTACAAAATAAAATTTAATTTTTACAAAAAAATTAAATTCTTACACGAAAAAATTTAATTCTTACAAATAAAAATATAATTCTTACAAAAAAAATTTAATTCTTACAAAATATTTAAATTCTTACAAAAAAAAATTATTTCTAAAAAAAAACCAAATTAATTCTTACGAAAAAAATTTAATGCTTACAAAACCAATTTAATTCTTACAAAAAAAGTCAATTTCTCAAAAAGAAAATTAAATCTTACAAAAAACATTTAATTCTAACAAAAAAATTTAATTCTAAAGAAAAAAAATTTAATTCTTACAAGAAAAATTTAATTCAAACAAATAAAAATTCAATTCTTACAAAAAAAATTAATTCTTACAAAAAAAATTAATTCTTACAAAAAAATTAAATTCTTACACAAAAAAAAATTAATTCTTACAAAATAATTATATTCTTAGAAAAAAAAATTATTTCTCAAAAATCAAAATTAATTCTTACCGAAAAAAATTAATTCTAACAAAACCAATTTAATTCTTCCAATAAAAATTGATTTCTAAAAAAAAATTTAATTCTCGAAAAAAAATTAAATCTTACAAAAACATTTAATTCTAACAAAAAAAATTAATTCTATTGAAAAAAATTTTTTCTCAAAAAAATTTATTCTTACAAATATAAATTTAATTTTTACAAAAAAAATTTAATACTTACAAAAAAATATAATTGTAACAAAAAAAATTGATTCTTACAAAACCAAATTAATTCTTACAAAAAAAAATTATTTCTCAAAAAAAAATTAATTCTTACAAAAAACATTTAATTCTAACAAAAAAAAAATCAATTCTATCGAAAAAAAATTTAATTCTTGCAAAAAAAATTTAATTCTACCGAAAAAAAATAAATTCTAACGAAAAAAAAATTTTCTCAAAAAAAATTAATTCTTACAAATAAAAATTTAATTCTTACAAAAAAAATTTAATTCTTACAGAAAAAATTTAATTCTTACCAGAAATAATTTAAATCTAACAAATAAAAATTTAATTCTTATAAAAAAAATTTAATTCTTACAAAAAAAATTTAATTCTTACAAAAAAAGTATAATTCTTACAAAACCATATTAATTCTTACCAAATAAATTTAATTCTCAAAAAAAAAATTAATTCTTACAAAAAACATTTAATACTAACAAAAAAAATTTAATTCTAACGAAAAAAAAATTAATTCTTGCAAAAATAATTTAATTCTATTGAAAAAAAATTAATTCTAACGAAAAAAAATTTTTCTCAAGAAAAATTAATTCTTACAAATAAAAATTTAAATCTTACAAATAAAAATTTAATTCGTACAAAAAAATATTAATTCTAAAAAAAAATTAAATTCTAACGAAAAAATGTATAATTCTTGCAAAAAAAAATTAATTCTATCGTAAAATGAATTCATTCTAAGGAAAAAAAAAATTTTCTCAAAAAAAATTAATTCTTACAAATATAAATTTAATTCCTACAAATAAAAATATGATTCTAACAAAAAAAAATTAATTCTGACAAAAAAAATTATTTCTAACAAAAAAAATAAAATTCTGACGAAAAAATTTTTAATTCTTGCAAAAAAATTTAATTCTATCGAGAAAAAAAATTAATTCCAACGAAAAAAATTTTTTTCTGAAAAAAAATTAATTCTTACAACTAAAAAATTAATTCTTACAAAAAAATTTAATTCTTACAAATAAAAATTTAATTCTTACAGAAAAAATGTAATTCTGACAAAAAAAAAATTATTTCTAAACTAAAAAATTAAATCTTACAAAAACATTTAATTCTACCAAAAAAAATTATTTCTAACGATAAAAATTTTTTCTCAAAAAAAGTTATTCTTACAAATAAAAATTTAATTTTTACCAAAAAAATTTAATACTTACAAAAAAATATAATTCTTACAAATAAAATTTAATTCTTACAAAACCAAATTAATTCTTACCAAAAAAAATTATTTCTCGAAAAAAAATTAATTCTTACAGAAAACATTTAATTCTAACAAAAAAAAATTAATTCTAACGAAAAAAAATGTAATTCTTGCAAAAAAAATTTAATTCTATCGAAAAAAATTAATTCTAACGAAAAAAATTTTATTTAAAAAAAAAATAATTCTGACAAATAAAAATTTAATTCTTACAAAAAAAATTTAATTTTTACAAAAAAATTTAATTCTTATCAAAAATAATTTAATTCTAACAAATAAAAAGTTAATTCTTACAAAAAAAATTAATTCTTACAAAAAAGATTTTCTCACAAAAAAATTTTCTCAAAAAAAAATTTCTCAAAAAAATTAATTCTTACCAAAAAAATTTAATTCTTAAAAAAAAAATTTAATTTTTACAAAAAAAAATTAATTCTTACAAAAAAAATTAATTCTTCCCAAAAAAAATTAAATTTTACAAAAAAAAAGAATTCTTACAAAGACAATTTAATTCTTACAAAAAAAATTTAATTTTTACCAAATAAATTTAATTCTTCCCAAAAAAATTTAAATTTTACAAAAAAAAAGAATTCTTACGAAGAAAAATTAATTCATACAAAACAAATTTAATTCTTACAAAAAAATTTAATTCTTACAAGAAAAATTTAATTCTAACAAATAAAAATTTAATTCTTACAAAAAAAAATTAATTCTAACCAAAAAAATTTAACTCTTACAAAACCAATTTAATTGTTACAAAAAAAATTTATTTCTCAAAAAAAAAATTAAATCTTACAAAAAAAAATTTATTTCTCGAAATGAAAAATTAAATCTTACAAAAACATTTAATTCTAACAAAAAAAAATAATTCTAATGAAAAAAATTTATTCTTACAAATAAAAATGTAATTTTTACAAAAAAAATTTAATACTTACAAAAAAATATAATTCTTACAAAAAAAAATTTATTCTTACAAATAAATTTTAATTCTAACAAAATTTTAGTTCTTACAAATAAAAGTTTATTCTTACCAAAAAAATTTAATTCTAACAAAATAAAATCAATTCTAACGAAAAAAAATTTAATTCTTGCAAAAAAAAATTAATTCTGTCGAAAAAAAATTAATTCTTAAGAAAATTTTTTTTTCTCAAAATAAATTAATTCTTACAAATAAAAATTTAATTCTTACCAAAAAAATTTAATTCTTACCAAAAAAATTTAATTCTTACAAAAAAATTAATTCTTACAAGAAAATTAAATTATTACACGAAAACATTTAATTGTTACAAAAAAAAATTTATTTCTTACAAATAAAAATTTAATTCTCACAAGATAAATTTAATTCAAACAATTAAAATTTTAATTCTTACCAAAAAAATTTAATTCTTACAAAAAAAAAATTTCTTACGAATAAAATTTTAATTCTTACAAAAAAAATTAATTCTTACGAGAAAATTAAATTATTACACGAAAACATTTAATTGTTACAAAAAAAATTTAATTCTTACAAAAAAAATTTTAATTCTTACAAATAAAAATTTTATTCTTAAAAAAGAATTTAATTCTTAAAAAAAAAATTTAATTCTTACAAGAAAAATTTAATTCTAACAAATAAAAATTTAATTCTTACAAAAAAAAATTAATTCTTACAAAAAAAATTTAATTCTTACAAATAAAAATTTAATTCTTACAGAAAAAATGTAATTCTGACAGAATAATTAAATGCTAACAAAAAAAAATTATTTCTCAAAAAAAAAAAAAAATTAATTCATACAAAAAAAATTTTATACTTTCAAAAAAGTTTAATTCTTACAGATAAAATTTAATTCTAACAAAAATTTAAATTCTTACAAATAAAAATTGAATTCTAACCCAAAACATTTAATTCTTACCAAAAAAATTTAATTCTTACTTAAAAAAATTATTTCTAACAAATGAAAATTTAATTCTTTCCAAAAAATGTAATACTTTCAATAAAAAATATAATTCCAACTAATAAAAATTTAATTCTTACAAAAAAAAATTATTTCTTAGGAATAAAATTTTAATTCTCCCAAATAAAAATTTAATTCTTACAAATCAAAATTAATTCTTACAAAAGAAATTTAATTCTTATAAAAAAAATTTAATTCTTACAAAAAAAATTTAATTCTTACAAAAAAAATTTAATTCTTCCAAAAAAAATTTAATTCTTACAAAAAAAAATTAATCCTTACAAAAAAAATTAACCCTTACAAAAAAAGTTAATTCTTACAAAAAAAATTTAATTCATACCAAAAAAATTTAATTCTTACAAAAAAAATTTAATTCTTACAAAAAAATTTTAATTCTTACAAAAAAAATTTAATTCTTACAAATAAAATTGAATTCTAACAAAAATTTAAATTCTTACAAATAAAATTTAATTCTAACCAAAAAAATTAATTTTTACAAAAAAATTAATTATTACAAAAAAAATTATTCAAAAAAAATTTAAATTTCACAAAAAACAATTAATTCTTACAAAAAAAACTAATTCTTACAAAAAAAATTAATTCTTACAAAAAAATTAAATTCTTAACCGAAAAAATTTAATTGTTACAAAAGAAATTTTAATTCTTACAAATAAAATTTTTTTTCTCAAAAAAAAATTAAATATTACAAAAAAATTTAAATTTTACAAAAGAAAATTAATTCGATCAAAAAAATTAATTTTTTACCCGAAAAAAATTAATTGTTACAAAAAAAATTTAATTCTAACAAATAAAAATATAATTGTTGCAAATATAAATTGAATTCTTCCAAAGAAATTAATTCTTCCAAAAAAAAATTTAATTCGTACAAAAAAATTTAATTCTTACAAACAAAATTTAATTCTTACAAAAAAAATTTAATTCTTACAAATAAAATTGAATTCAAACAAAAAATTAAATTCTTACAAATAAAATTTATTTCTTACCAAAAAAATTTATTTTTACAAAAAAATTAATTATTACAAAAAAAAATTATTCAAAAAAATTTTAAATTTTACAAAAAAAATTAATTCTTACAAAAAAAATTAATTCATACAAAAAAAATTAATTGTTACAAAAAATTAAATTCTTAGCCGAAAAAATTTCATTGTTACAAAAGAAATTTTAATTCTTACAAATAAAATTTTATTTCTCAAAAAAAAATTAATTCTTACAAAATAATTAAATTTTTACAAAATAAAATTTAATTCTTACAAAAAAATTAAATTCTTACACGAAAAAATTTAATTCTTACAAATAAAAATATAATTCTTACAAAAAAAATTTAATTCTTACAAAAAAAAATTAATTCTTACAAAAATAATTTAATCCTTACAAAAAAAATTAATTCTTACAAAAAAAATTTAATTCATACCAAAAAAATTTAATTCTTACAAAAAAAATTTAATTCTTACAAAAAAAAATTTAATTTTTACAAAAAAAATTTAATACTTACAAAAATATATAATTCTAACCAAAAAAAATTAATTCTTACAAAACCAAATTAATTCTTACAAAAAAAAATTATTTCTAAAAAAAAAATTAATTCTTACAAAAAAAATTATTTCTAAAAAAAAATTAATTCTTACAAAAAACATTTAATTCTAACAAAAAAATTTAATTCTAAAGAAAAAAAATTTAATTCTTACAAGAAAAATTTAATTCAAACAAATAAAAATTCAATTCTTACAAAAAAAATTAATTCTTACAAAAAAAATTAATTCTTACAAAAAAATTAAATTCTTACACAAAAAAAAATTAATTCTTACAAAATAATTATATTCTTAGAAAAAAAAATTATTTCTCAAAAATCAAAATTAATTCTTACAGAAAAAAATTAATTCTAACAAAACCAATTTAATTCTTCCAATAAAAATTGATTTCTAAAAAAAAATTTAATTCTCGAAAAAAAATTAAATCTTACAAAAACATTTAATTCTAACAAAAAAAATTAATTCTATTGAAAAAAATTTTTTCTCAAAAAAATTTATTCTTACAAATATAAATTTAATTTTTACAAAAAAAATTTAATACTTACAAAAAAATATAATTGTAACAAAAAAAAAATTGATTCTTACAAAACCAAATTAATTCTTACAAAAAAAAATTATTTCTCAAAAAAAAATTAATTCTTACAAAAAACATTTAATTCTAACAAAAAAAAAATCAATTCTATCGAAAAAAAATTTAATTCTTGCAAAAAAAATTTAATTCTACCGAAAAAAAATAAATTCTAACGAAAAAAAAATTTTCTCAAAAAAAATTAATTCTTACAAATAAAAATTTAATTCTTACAAAAAAAATTTAATTCTTACAGAAAAAATTTAATTCTTACCAGAAATAATTTAAATCTAACAAATAAAAATTTAATTCTTATAAAAAAAATTTAATTCTTACAAAAAAAATTTAATTCTTACAAAAAAAGTATAATTCTTACAAAACCATATTAATTCTTACCAAATAAATTTAATTCTCAAAAAAAAAATTAATTCTTACAAAAAACATTTAATACTAACAAAAAAAATTTAATTCTAACGAAAAAAAAATTAATTCTTGCAAAAATAATTTAATTCTATTGAAAAAAAATTAATTCTAACGAAAAAAAAATTTTCTCAAGAAAAATTAATTCTTACAAATAAAAATTTAAATCTTACAAATAAAAATTTAATTCGTACAAAAAAATATTAATTCTAAAAAAAAATTAAATTCTAACGAAAAAATGTATAATTCTTGCAAAAAAAAATTAATTCTATCGTAAAATGAATTCATTCTAAGGAAAAAAAAAATTTTCTCAAAAAAAATTAATTCTTACAAATATAAATTTAATTCCTACAAATAAAAATATGATTCTAACAAAAAAAAATTAATTCTGACAAAAAAAATTATTTCTAACAAAAAAAATAAAATTCTAACGAAAAAATTTTTAATTCTTGCAAAAAAATTTAATTCTATCGAGAAAAAAAATTAATTCTAACGAAAAAATTTTTTTTCTGAAAAAAAATTAATTCTTACAACTAAAAAATTAATTCTTACAAAAAAATTTAATTCTTACAAATAAAAATTTAATTCTTACAGAAAAAATGTAATTCTGACAAAAAAAAAATTATTTCTAAACTAAAAAATTAAATCTTACAAAAACATTTAATTCTACCAAAAAAAATTATTTCTAACGATAAAAATTTTTTCTCAAAAAAAGTTATTCTTACAAATAAAAATTTAATTTTTACCAAAAAAATTTAATACTTACAAAAAAATATAATTCTTACAAATAAAATTTAATTCTTACAAAACCAAATTAATTCTTACCAAAAAAAATTATTTCTCGAAAAAAAATTAATTCTTACAGAAAACATTTAATTCTAACAAAAAAAAATTAATTCTAACGAAAAAAAATGTAATTCTTGCAAAAAAAATTTAATTCTATCGAAAAAAATTAATTCTAACGAAAAAAATTTTATTTAAAAAAAAAATAATTCTGACAAATAAAAATTTAATTCTTACAAAAAAAATTTAATTTTTACAAAAAAATTTAATTCTTATCAAAAATAATTTAATTCTAACAAATAAAAAGTTAATTCTTACAAAAAAAATTAATTCTTACAAAAAAGATTTTCTCACAAAAAAATTTTCTCAAAAAAAAATTTCTCAAAAAAATTAATTCTTACCAAAAAAATTTAATTCTTAAAAAAAAAATTTAATTTTTACAAAAAAAAATTAATTCTTACAAAAAAAATTAATTCTTCCCAAAAAAAATTAAATTTTACAAAAAAAAAGAATTCTTACAAAGACAATTTAATTCTTACAAAAAAAATTTAATTTTTACCAAATAAATTTAATTCTTCCCAAAAAAATTTAAATTTTACAAAAAAAAAGAATTCTTACGAAGAAAAATTAATTCATACAAAACAAATTTAATTCTTACAAAAAAAATTTAAGTCTATCGAAAAAAAATTAATTCTGAAGAAAAATTTTTTTTCTCAAAATAAATTAATTCTTACAAATAAAAATTTTATTCTTACCAAAAATATTTAATTCTTACAAATAAAAATTTAATTCTTACCAAAAAAAATTTAATTCTTACAAAAAATTTAATTCTTACAAGAAAAATTTAATTCTAACAAATAAAAATTTAATTCTTACAAAAAAAAATTAATTCTTACCAAAAAAATTTAACTCTTACAAAACCAATTTAATTGTTACAAAAAAAATTTATTTCTCAAAAAAAAAATTAAATCTTACAAAAAAAAATTTATTTCTCGAAATGAAAAATTAAATCTTACAAAAACATTTAATTCTAACAAAAAAAATTAATTCTAATGAAAAAAATTTATTCTTACAAATAAAAATGTAATTTTTACAAAAAAAATTTAATACTTACAAAAAAATATAATTCTTACAAAAAAAAATTTATTCTTACAAATAAATTTTAATTCTAACAAAATTTTAGTTCTTACAAATAAAAGTTTATTCTTACCAAAAAAATTTATTTTTACAAAAAATTAATTAGTACAAAAAAAATTATTCAAAAAAATTTTAAATTTTACAAAAAAAAATCTATTCTTACAAAAAAAATTAATTCTTACAAAAAAATTAAATTCTGAACCGAAAAAATTTTAATTGTTACAAAAGAAATTTTAATTCTTACAAATAAAATTTAATTCTTACAAATAAAATTTAAATTTTACAAAAAAAAGTAATTCTTACAAAGAAATTAAATTCTTACACGAAAAAATTTAATTCTTACAAAATAATTATATTCTTAGAAAAAAAAATTATTTCTCAAAAATCAAAATTAATTCTTATAGAAAAAAATTAATTCTAACAAAACCAATTTAATTCTTCCAATAAAATTGATTTCTACAAAAAAATTAATTCTGACAAAAAAAATTAATTCTAACGAAAAAAATTTTTTTCTGAAAAAATGAATTCTTACAACTAAAAAATTAATTCTTACAAAAAACATTTAATTCTAACAAAAAAAATTTAATTCTAACAAATAAAAATATAATTCTTGCAAATATAAATTGAATTCTTACAAAAGAAATTAATTCTTCCAAATAACAAATAAAAATATAATTCTTGCAAATATAAATTGAATTCTTACAAAAGAAATTAATTCTACCAAAAAAAATTTAATTCTTACAAATAAATTAAATTCTTACACAAAAAAATTATTTGTTCCAAATAAAAATTTAAATCTTACAAATAAAAATTTAATTCGAACAAAAAAATTTTAATTCTAACAAAAAAAATTAAATTCTAACGAAAAAAATTAATTCTATCGAGAAAAAAAATTAATTCTAACGAAAAAATATTTTTCTGAAAAAAAATTAATTCTTACAACTAAAAATTTAATTCTTAAAAAAATAATTAATTCTTACAAATAAAATTTAATTCTTACAAAAAAAATTTAATTCTTACAAAAAAATAATTTAATTCTAACAAATAAAAATTTAATTCTTATAAAAAAAATTTAATTCTTACAAAAAAAATTTAATTCTAAAGAAAAAATTTTTAATTCTTGCAAAAAATATTTAATTTAATCGAAAAAAAAATTAATTCTTCCAAAAAAAATTTAAATTTGACAAAAAAAAAGAATTCTTACAAAAAAATTAAATTCTTACACAAAAAAATTTAATTGTTACAAAAAAAAATTTAAATCTTACAAATAAAAATTTAATTCTTACAAAAAAATTTTAATTCTTACAAAAAATTTTTAATTCTTGCAAAATTTGATTTTATCGAAAAATAAATTCATTCTAACGAAAAAAAAAATTTTCTCAAAAAAATTAATTTTTACAAATATAAATTTAATTCTTACCAAAAAAATGTAATTCTTTCAAAAAAATGTAATTCTTACAAGAAAAAATTTAATTCTTACACGAAAAAATTTAATTCTTACAAATAAAAATTTAATTCATGCAAAATAATTAAATTCTTACAAAAAAAAATTATTTCTCAAAAAAAAAAAAATAATTTTCCCCAAAAAAATTTAATTCCTGCAAGAAAAATTTAATTCTTACCAAAAAAATTAAATTCTTAACCGAAAAAATTTAATTGTTACAAAAGAAATTTTAATTCTTACAAATAAAATTTGAATTTTACAAAAAAAAATAATTCTTACCAAGAAATTAAATTCTTACACGAAAAAATTTAATCCTTACAAAATAATTATATTCTTAGAAAAAAAAATTATTCCTCAAAACACAAAATTAATTCTTACAGAAAAATTTATTTCTCAAAAAAAAATTAATTCTTACAAAAAATTTAATTCTTACAAAAAAAGTAATTCATACCCAAAAAAGGAAGAGGAGGAGGCAGAGGCGATCGCAGAGGAGGGAAGGGGAGGATTTAAGAGGAGTGGAAAAACGACGAGGTCGCCAGAAAAAGGGGGCAAAGAGGGAGGCGAGCAGGGGGGAGGGGGAATGGTAGGGATGGAAGGAATGTTGAAGGAGCTGATAAGGGAAATAAGGGAAATGAAGAAGGAGATGAGGAGTGAAAGGGAAGAAAGAAAAAGGTTGGAGGAGGAATGGAGAGCGGAAAGAAGGAAGTGGGAAGAATGGATGAAGGAGGAGAAGGCGAGGAGGGAGGGAATAGAGGAAAAGTTGGAGAGACTGGAAGAAAGGGATAGGAGGATGGAGGAGGTGATGGAGAGGGTAGAGAGATGGGAAAAGGAAGGAAGAAATGGAAAGGAAGTAGTGGAAGAGGGACAGGTGGAGGAATGGAGAATGAGGCTGAGAAGGTTGGAGGTAATGCAGGACAAAAAGGAGAGGGAGGGTAGAAGATGCAACGTGGTGATAAGGGGTTTGGGGGTGGAAGGAGAAGTGGAGGAGGGGGTGAGGAGGCTCTGGGGGAGGATGGGATTGGAGTGGGGAGCTATAAAAGAGGTGAAAAAGATAGGAAGAGCGGGAGGGGAGGGGCGTGGAATGGCTCTGGTGAAATTGGTGGGAAGGGAGGAAAAAAGGAAGGTAATGGAGGCGAGGAGAAAGCTGAGGGACGGGAAGGAGAGGATTGAGGATGACCTCACGGGAGAGGAGAGAAGAGGGAGGTGGAAGATAGAGAGAGAGAGGCACAGAGAGAAAGGGAGAGGGGGATGAATGTACAGATAGGGTACATGAAGATGTGGGTAAACGGGAGGATGAAAAAATGGGATGAGGTGGGTGAGAAATGGGTGGAGGAGCAGGGAAACGAAGGGAGTGGGAAAGGGGGAGGAGAGAGGGGTTGAAGCGGAGGCAGGAGAGGGACAGTGGGGGAAGTTATAAGGTGGCCTTCTGGAACGTGGCGGGAATAAAAAATAAAGATGGGGATTTTTGGAAAGGACTGGAGAAGTGGGAGGTGGTAGTGATGTGTGAAACGTGGATGGAGGAAAGAGACTGGGAATATGTAAGGATTAGGCTGCCAAAGGGATACGTGTGGGAGAAACAATGGGCTAAGAGGATAAGTAAAAAGGGGAGGGCAATGGGGGGAATGCTAATGGGGGTAAGAAAGGAGATAGAAACAAGAGGCGAGGAAAAAGGAGAGAAGGAGGGGATAATGATGAAGCAGGTGAAGATGGGGGGGGAATGGTGGAGGGTGGTGGGAGTCTATGTGAACAAGGATTTACAGAAGAAGCTGGAGGAAATAGAGGAGTGGATAGAGGGAAGAGAAGAGGGAATAAGGGTGGTAATAGGAGGGGACTTTAATGCGAGGACAGGAAGGGAAGGGGGAGAGATTTCGGGAGAGGGAGAGGGGGAGGAAAGGGGACGAGAAAATAGGAGGTCGAAAGATATGGAGGTGAATGGGGAGGGCAAAAGGTTGTGCATATATTTGGAGGAGAGGGGGTGGGGAATACTGAACGGAAGCATAGAGGGGGATGAAGAGGGGGAGTGGACGTATACAGGAGGGAGAGGGAACTCTGTAATAGACTACGTATTAGGGAATGAGGACACGAGGGAGAGAGTGGAGAAGATGGAGGTGGGGGAGAGGGTGGACTCAGACCATCACCCGGTGGTGGTGTGGCTGAGGGGAGAAGATAGAGAGGGGGTAAGAAAGGGGAGAAAAGGTGAGAGAAGGAGGGCAGGAAGGGGGAATTGGACTGCGGAGGGAAGGGAGGAGTTTATAAGAAAGTTTGGGAAGAGAGAGGGGGGAGAAAGAGGAATACAGGAGGAATGGAGAGAGCTGAAGGAAAGGATAAAAGGGGCGATAGGGAGGGTAGGGGCGGGGGGAGAGAAGGTTGGAAAGGGGGGGTGGTGGGACAAAGAGTGTAGGGAGGAAAAAAGTAAGGTTAGGAAGGAGCTGAGAAGATGGAGAAGAGAGGGAGGAGATGGGAAGGTGTACAGGGAGAGGAAAAAAGAGTATAAGATAATGTGTGAGGGGAAGAAGAGAAAGGAGGTGGAAAGGTGGGAGAAGGAGATAGAGGGGATTAGGACGGAAGGGCAGGTGTGGAAAGTGGTGAACAGAGAGAGGAAAAGGAAGCGGAGGGTGGAGGAGGGGATAAAAATGGAAGAATGGGAAGAGTATTTTAGGGGGGTGTTAGGTGGTGTAGAGTGGAGGGTGAGAAAAGGAGGGGAAAGAAAGAGAGAGGAGGATGGAGAGGAGGAGATAAGTAAGGAGGAGATTAGAAGGGTGGTAAGGGGGCTGAAGGAGGGAAAGGCGGTAGGAGGTGACAGCATACCCAATGAAGTATGGAAGTATGGGGGGGTAGAAGTGGAAGATTGGCTCTGGGTAATATGTAATAGGGTGTGGAAGGGGGAAGGGTGGGTGGAAGAGTGGAGGGATGGAGTTGTGGTGCCGGTGGTAAAGAAAGGGGTAGGGAAAAAGGTGGAGGATTACAGAGGGATCACGTTGACACAGACAGCGTATAAGGTGTATGCGTCGGTTTTAGCGGAAAGGCTGAGGGAGGAGGTGGAGAGGAAAAAGCTGTTGCCACCGAGTCAGGCCGGCTTCAGGAGAGGAATGGGGTGTATGGACAACATATACGTGTTGAACCACTTGATAAACCGACAGGTGACAAGGAAGGAAAGGAAGATGGTGGTTTTCTTCATAGACCTGAAGGCGGCCTTTGACTCGGTGGATAGGGAGGTGTTGGTCAAGGCGATGAGGAAGAGGGGAGTGAGAGAGGGATTGGTGGAAAGGTGCACGGAGGTGTTAAAGGAGACGGTGTGTAGGGTGAGAGTGGGGGAGGAGGAAGGGAAGGAGTTTTGGACGGCAAGGGGGGTGAGGCAGGGCTGTCCTCTGAGCCCATGTATGTTTATACTGCTACTGGCGGATTTGGACGAGGAGTTGGAGAAAGGAGGGTGGGGAGGAGTGAGACTGGGGGGGGAGGAAAGTATACACCCTGGCATATGCGGACGATGTGGCAGTGGTGGCGGAGGATGAGGAGGGGATGAAAGGTATGATGGGGAAACTGGAAAGGTATTTGGATGGGAAGGGCTTACAGTTGAACGTGAGTAAATCAAAGATAATGAGGTGTAGGCGTGGAGGAGGGAGATGGAGTAGAGTGGTGTGGAGGTGGAAGGGAAAGGAAGTGGAGGAGGTCAGGACGTTCAAATACCTGGGGTATACCTTGATGGGGAGTGGGGGGCAGGAGGCCCATGTGGAGGAAAGGGTTAGGAAAGCGGCGGCAGTGATGGGGAGGGTTTGGGGGATTGGTAAGAGGAGGTGTGGGAAGGACTGGGGGAAAAGAATATGGTTATTTGATAAGTTGGTGTGGGCGATGATGAGCTATGGGGTGGAGATATGGGGGTGGAAGGTGCGAGATAAGGTTGAGGGGTTGCATGAAAGATTTTTAAGGTGGGTGTTGGGGGTGGACTGGTGCACGCCGGGCTATATGGTAAGGGAGGAACTGCAGAGGGATAGGTTGAAGGGCAGGGCGGGTTGGAGGGCATGGGGTTATGAGAGGAAGCTGGAGGAGGGGAAAGGAGGGGAACTAGCTAGGATGTGCTGGGAGGAAATAAAAGGTAGGGCAAGGAGGGGGAAAGTGCTGGGGGGATGGGAAGAAGAAAGGAAGGGGTTTTTGGAGGAGAGGGGATGGACGGTGGAGGGGTTGGAAGGAATGAGGGAAAGGGGGGAAATGAGGGGTGAAGAGTTAGTTAGTAGGGAAAGGAAATTGCAGGAGACGGAAAGATGGGAAAGGATAAGGGAGTCGAAATTTAATAGGTGGTATGGAGCGGTAAAGGGGGTAGGGGTGCCGGGGTATCTGAAAAAGGGTTGGGGAGAAAGCAGGTGGAGGCGCGTGGCCAGATTCAGGCTGGGGAGTGAGATGAGGGGAGGGAGGTATTGGGAGGAGGAGGAGAAGAAGAAATGTAGAGTTTGTGGGTGGGGGGATGAGACATGGGAACATGTGTGGGAGGGGTGTACAGACTGGGGGTGGTACGGGAGGGGGTGGCAAGAAGTAGTGGGAGAGGTTCTGTGCGACGAGGGAGGGGGAGAGGAGTGGATGAGAAAAGTGGAGGAATGGAGAGGGGGTTGAATGGAAGGAGGCATGTTTAAGGAATGAGAGTGAGAGGCGGCGAGCGGAAGCGGAGGTCAAACGGTAGGGATGGGGGGTGTATGGGTGCGTGCGTGGCGGAGGGGAGCGAGCGAGCGAGCGAGTATATATATATAAAGAATATATATAGGTTAAGAATATAGGTTAAGAGAGTATGTAAGAGGAGACGGAATGGCGGATTGTAATCCCTAAGGGGAGCAATAAAGTATATACAATACCTAAAAAATTTAATTCTTACCAAAAAAATTTAATTCTTACAAAAAAATTAAATTCTTACACGAAAACATTTAATTGTTCAAAAAAAAAATTAATTCTTACCAATAAAAATTTAATTCTTACAAAAAAAATTTAATTCTAACAAAAAAAATTAAATTCTAACGAAAAAAATTTTAATTCTTGCAAAAAAAAGTTAATTCTATCGATAAAAAATTAATTCTTAAGAAAATTTTTTTTTCTCAAAATAAATTAATTCTTACAAATAAAAATTTAATTCTTACAAGATAAATTTAATTCAAACAATTAAAAATTTAATTCTTACCAAAAAAATTTAATTCTTACAAAAAAAATTTCTTACGAATAAAATTTTGATTCTTACAAAAAAAATTAATTCTTACGAGAAAATTAAATTATTACACGAAAACATTTAATTGTTACAAAAAAAATTTAACTCTTACAAAAAAAAATTTAATTCTAACTAATAAAATTTTAATTCTTACAAATAAAATTTTAATTCTTACAAATAAAATTTTAATTCTTACAAATAAAAATTTAATTCTTACAAATAAAAATTTAATTCTTACAAATAAAAATTTAATTCTTACAAATAAAAATTTTATTCTTAAAAAAGAATTTAATTCTTACAAAAAAAATTTAATTCTTACAAGAAAAATTTAATTCCAACAAATAAAAATTTAATTCTTACATAAAAAATTAATTCTTCCAAAAAAAATTTAAATTTTACAAAAAAATTAATTCTTACAAAAAACATTTAATTCTAACAAAAAAAATCAATTCTATCGAAAAAAAATTTAATTCTTGCAAAAAAAATTTAATTCTATCGAAAAAAAATTACTTCTAACAAAAAAATTTTTTTCTGAAAAAAAATTAATTCTTACAACTAAAAAATTAATTCTTACAAAAAAAATTTAATTCTTACAAATAAAAATTTAATTCTTACAGAAAAAATGTAATTCTGACAAAATAATTAAATGCTAACAAATAAATTAAATACTAACGAAAAAATTTTAATTCTTGCAAAAAAATTTTAATTCTTACAAAATAATTAAATTCTTACAAAAAACAAAATTAATTCTCACAGAAAAAAATTTAATTTTAACAAAACCAATTTAATTCTTACAAAAAAAATTTATTTCTCAAAAAAAAAATTAATTTTCCCCAAAAAATTTTAATTCCTGCAAGAAAAATGTAATTCTTACCAAAAAATTTTAATTCCTACAAAAAAAATTATTTTCACCAAAAAAATAATTATTACAAAAAAATTATTTAAAAAAAAAATTTAATTTTACAAAAAAAATTAATTCTTACAAAAAAAATTTAATTCTCACAAAAAAATTTAATTCTTACAAAAAAATTTAATTCTTACAAAAAAAATTTAATTCTTACAAAAAAATTTAATTCTTACAAAAAAAATTATTTCTCAAAAAACTAAATTAATTCTTACAGAAAAAAATTTAATTCTTACAAAAAAAAATTATTTCTAAAAAATAAATTAATTCTTACAAAAAACATTTAATTCTAACGAAAAATTTTTATTTCTAACAAAAAAATTTAATTCTTACAAAAAAATTAATTCTTACAAAAAAAATTTATTTCTTACAAAAAAAATGTAATTATTACAAAAAAAATTTAATTCTTACAAAAAAAATTAATTCTTACAAAAAAAATTAATTCTTACAAAAAAAATTAATTCTTACAAAAAAAATTTAATTCTTACAAAAAAAATTATTTCTCAAAAAAAAATTACATCTTACAATAAACAAATATTCTAGCAAAAAAAAATTTATTCTATAGAAAAAAAATTAATTTTGACGAAAAAAATTTTTTCTCAAAAAAATTAATTCTTACAAATAAAAATTAATTTCTTACAAAAAAAATTTAATTCTTATAAAAAAATTTAATTCTTTCAAAAACAATTTAATTCTTACAATAAAAATTTATTTCTCAAAAAAAAATTAATTCTGACAAAAAAATTTTGATTCTAACAAATAAATTAAATACTAACGAAAAAATTTTAATTCTTGCAAAAAAATTTTAATTCTTACAACATTATTAAATTCTTACAAAAAACAAAATTAATTCTTACAGAAAAAAATTTAATTCTAACAAAACAAATTTAATTCTTACAAAAAAAATTTATTTCTCAAAAAAAAAATTAATTTTCCCCAAAAAATTTTAATTCCTGCAAGAAAAATGTAATTCTTACCAAAAAATTTTAATTCCTACAAAAAAAATTATTTTCACCAAAAAAATAATTATTACAAAAAAATTATTTAAAAAAAAAATTTAATTTTACAAAAAAAATTAATTCTTACAAAAAAAATTTAATTCTCACAAAAAAATTTAATTCTTACAAAAAAATTTAATTCTTACAAAAAAAATTTAATTCTTACAAAAAAATTTAATTCTTACAAAAAAAATTATTTCTCAAAAAACTAAATTAATTCTTACAGAAAAAAATTTAATTCTTACAAAAAAAAATTATTTCTAAAAAATAAATTAATTCTTACAAAAAACATTTAATTCTAACGAAAAATTTTTATTTCTAACAAAAAAATTTAATTCTTACAAAAAAATTAATTCTTACAAAAAAAATTTATTTCTTACAAAAAAAATGTAATTATTACAAAAAAAATTTAATTCTTACAAAAAAAATTAATTCTTACAAAAAAAATTAATTCTTACAAAAAAAATTAATTCTTACAAAAAAAATTTAATTCTTACAAAAAAAATTATTTCTCAAAAAAAAATTAAATCTTACAATAAACAAATATTCTAGCAAAAAAAAATTTATTCTATAGAAAAAAAATTAATTTTGACGAAAAAAATTTTTTCTCAAAAAAATTAATTCTTACAAATAAAAATTAATTTCTTACAAAAAAAATTTAATTCTTATAAAAAAATTTAATTCTTTCAAAAACAATTTAATTCTTACAATAAAAATTTATTTCTCAAAAAAAAATTAATTCTGACAAAAAAATTTTGATTCTAACAAATAAATTAAATACTAACGAAAAAATTTTAATTCTTGCAAAAAAATTTTAATTCTTACAACATTATTAAATTCTTACAAAAAACAAAATTAATTCTTACAGAAAAAAATTTAATTCTAACAAAACAAATTTAATTCTTACAAAAAAAAATTATTTCTCAAAAAAAAAAAATAATTTTCCCCAAAAAAATTTAATTCCTGCAAGAAAAATGTAATTCTTACCAAAAAAATTAAATTCTTAACCGAAAAAATTTAATTGTTACAAAAGAAATTTTAATTCTTACAAATAAAATTTGAATTTTACAAAAAAAATTAATTCTTACCAAGAAATTAAATTCTTACACGAAAAAATTTAATCCTTACAAAATAATTATATTCTTAGAAAAAAAAATTATTCCTCAAAACACAAAATTAATTCTTACAGAAAAATTTATTTCTCAAAAAAAATTAATTCTTACAAAAAATTTAATTCTTACAAAAAAAGTAATTCATACCCAAAAAAGGAAGAGGAGGAGGCAGAGGCGATCGCAGAGGAGGGAAGGGGAGGATTTAAGAGGAGTGGAAAAACGACGAGGTCGCCAGAAAAAGGGGGCAAAGAGGGAGGCGAGCAGGGGGGAGGGGGAATGGTAGGGATGGAAGGAATGTTGAAGGAGCTGATAAGGGAAATAAGGGAAATGAAGAAGGAGATGAGGAGTGAAAGGGAAGAAAGAAAAAGGTTGGAGGAGGAATGGAGAGCGGAAAGAAGGAAGTGGGAAGAATGGATGAAGGAGGAGAAGGCGAGGAGGGAGGGAATAGAGGAAAAGTTGGAGAGACTGGAAGAAAGGGATAGGAGGATGGAGGAGGTGATGGAGAGGGTAGAGAGATGGGAAAAGGAAGGAAGAAATGGAAAGGAAGTAGTGGAAGAGGGACAGGTGGAGGAATGGAGAATGAGGCTGAGAAGGTTGGAGGTAATGCAGGACAAAAAGGAGAGGGAGGGTAGAAGATGCAACGTGGTGATAAGGGGTTTGGGGGTGGAAGGAGAAGTGGAGGAGGGGGTGAGGAGGCTCTGGGGGAGGATGGGATTGGAGTGGGGAGCTATAAAAGAGGTGAAAAAGATAGGAAGAGCGGGAGGGGAGGGGCGTGGAATGGCTCTGGTGAAATTGGTGGGAAGGGAGGAAAAAAGGAAGGTAATGGAGGCGAGGAGAAAGCTGAGGGACGGGAAGGAGAGGATTGAGGATGACCTCACGGGAGAGGAGAGAAGAGGGAGGTGGAAGATAGAGAGAGAGAGGCACAGAGAGAAAGGGAGAGGGGGATGAATGTACAGATAGGGTACATGAAGATGTGGGTAAACGGGAGGATGAAAAAATGGGATGAGGTGGGTGAGAAATGGGTGGAGGAGCAGGGAAACGAAGGGAGTGGGAAAGGGGGAGGAGAGAGGGGTTGAAGCGGAGGCAGGAGAGGGACAGTGGGGGAAGTTATAAGGTGGCCTTCTGGAACGTGGCGGGAATAAAAAATAAAGATGGGGATTTTTGGAAAGGACTGGAGAAGTGGGAGGTGGTAGTGATGTGTGAAACGTGGATGGAGGAAAGAGACTGGGAATATGTAAGGATTAGGCTGCCAAAGGGATACGTGTGGGAGAAACAATGGGCTAAGAGGATAAGTAAAAAGGGGAGGGCAATGGGGGGAATGCTAATGGGGGTAAGAAAGGAGATAGAAACAAGAGGCGAGGAAAAAGGAGAGAAGGAGGGGATAATGATGAAGCAGGTGAAGATGGGGGGGGGGGGGAATGGTGGAGGGTGGTGGGAGTCTATGTGAACAAGGATTTACAGAAGAAGCTGGAGGAAATAGAGGAGTGGATAGAGGGAAGAGAAGAGGGAATAAGGGTGGTAATAGGAGGGGACTTTAATGCGAGGACAGGAAGGGAAGGGGGAGAGATTTCGGGAGAGGGAGAGGGGGAGGAAAGGGGACGAGAAAATAGGAGGTCGAAAGATATGGAGGTGAATGGGGAGGGCAAAAGGTTGTGCATATATTTGGAGGAGAGGGGGTGGGGAATACTGAACGGAAGCATAGAGGGGGATGAAGAGGGGGAGTGGACGTATACAGGAGGGAGAGGGAACTCTGTAATAGACTACGTATTAGGGAATGAGGACACGAGGGAGAGAGTGGAGAAGATGGAGGTGGGGGAGAGGGTGGACTCAGACCATCACCCGGTGGTGGTGTGGCTGAGGGGAGAAGATAGAGAGGGGGTAAGAAAGGGGAGAAAAGGTGAGAGAAGGAGGGCAGGAAGGGGGAATTGGACTGCGGAGGGAAGGGAGGAGTTTATAAGAAAGTTTGGGAAGAGAGAGGGGGGAGAAAGAGGAATACAGGAGGAATGGAGAGAGCTGAAGGAAAGGATAAAAGGGGCGATAGGGAGGGTAGGGGCGGGGGGAGAGAAGGTTGGAAAGGGGGGGTGGTGGGACAAAGAGTGTAGGGAGGAAAAAAGTAAGGTTAGGAAGGAGCTGAGAAGATGGAGAAGAGAGGGAGGAGATGGGAAGGAGTACAGGGAGAGGAAAAAAGAGTATAAGATAATGTGTGAGGGGAAGAAGAGAAAGGAGGTGGAAAGGTGGGAGAAGGAGATAGAGGGGATTAGGACGGAAGGGCAGGTGTGGAAAGTGGTGAACAGAGAGAGGAAAAGGAAGCGGAGGGTGGAGGAGGGGATAAAAATGGAAGAATGGGAAGAGTATTTTAGGGGGGTGTTAGGTGGTGTAGAGTGGAGGGTGAGAAAAGGAGGGGAAAGAAAGAGAGAGGAGGATGGAGAGGAGGAGATAAGTAAGGAGGAGATTAGAAGGGTGGTAAGGGGGCTGAAGGAGGGAAAGGCGGTAGGAGGTGACAGCATACCCAATGAAGTATGGAAGTATGGGGGGGTAGAAGTGGAAGATTGGCTCTGGGTAATATGTAATAGGGTGTGGAAGGGGGAAGGGTGGGTGGAAGAGTGGAGGGATGGAGTTGTGGTGCCGGTGGTAAAGAAAGGGGTAGGGAAAAAGGTGGAGGATTACAGAGGGATCACGTTGACACAGACAGCGTATAAGGTGTATGCGTCGGTTTTAGCGGAAAGGCTGAGGGAGGAGGTGGAGAGGAAAAAGCTGTTGCCACCGAGTCAGGCCGGCTTCAGGAGAGGAATGGGGTGTATGGACAACATATACGTGTTGAACCACTTGATAAACCGACAGGTGACAAGGAAGGAAAGGAAGATGGTGGTTTTCTTCATAGACCTGAAGGCGGCCTTTGACTCGGTGGATAGGGAGGTGTTGGTCAAGGCGATGAGGAAGAGGGGAGTGAGAGAGGGATTGGTGGAAAGGTGCGCGGAGGTGTTAAAGGAGACGGTGTGTAGGGTGAGAGTGGGGGAGGAGGAAGGGAAGGAGTTTTGGACGGCAAGGGGGGTGAGGCAGGGCTGTCCTCTGAGCCCATGTATGTTTATACTGCTACTGGCGGATTTGGACGAGGAGTTGGAGAAAGGAGGGTGGGGAGGAGTGAGACTGGGGGGGGGAGGAAAGTATACACCCTGGCATATGCGGACGATGTGGCAGTGGTGGCGGAGGATGAGGAGGGGATGAAAGGTATGATGGGGAAACTGGAAAGGTATTTGGATGGGAAGGGCTTACAGTTGAACGTGAGTAAATCAAAGATAATGAGGTGTAGGCGTGGAGGAGGGAGATGGAGTAGAGTGGTGTGGAGGTGGAAGGGAAAGGAAGTGGAGGAGGTCAGGACGTTCAAATACCTGGGGTATACCTTGATGGGGAGTGGGGGGCAGGAGGCCCATGTGGAGGAAAGGGTTAGGAAAGCGGCGGCAGTGATGGGGAGGGTTTGGGGGATTGGTAAGAGGAGGTGTGGGAAGGACTGGGGGAAAAGAATATGGTTATTTGATAAGTTGGTGTGGGCGATGATGAGCTATGGGGTGGAGATATGGGGGTGGAAGGTGCGAGATAAGGTTGAGGGGTTGCATGAAAGATTTTTAAGGTGGGTGTTGGGGGTGGACTGGTGCACGCCGGGCTATATGGTAAGGGAGGAACTGCAGAGGGATAGGTTGAAGGGCAGGGCGGGTTGGAGGGCATGGGGTTATGAGAGGAAGCTGGTGGAGGGGAAAGGAGGGGAACTAGCTAGGATGTGCTGGGAGGAAATAAAAGGTAGGGCAAGGAGGGGGAAAGTGCTGGGGGGATGGGAAGAAGAAAGGAAGGGGTTTTTGGAGGAGAGGGGATGGACGGTGGAGGGGTTGGAAGGAATGAGGGAAAGGGGGGAAATGAGGGGGGAAGAGTTAGTTAGTAGGGAAAGGAAATTGCAGGAGACGGAAAGATGGGAAAGGATAAGGGAGTCGAAATTTAATAGGTGGTATGGAGCGGTAAAGGGGGTAGGGGTGCCGGGGTATCTGAAAAAGGGTTGGGGAGAAAGCAGGTGGAGGCGCGTGGCCAGATTCAGGCTGGGGAGTGAGATGAGGGGAGGGAGGTATTGGGAGGAGGAGGAGAAGAGGAAATGTAGAGTTTGTGGGTGGGGGGATGAGACATGGGAACATGTGTGGGAGGGGTGTACAGACTGGGGGTGGTACGGGAGGGGGTGGCAAGAAGTAGTGGGAGAGGTTCTGTGCGACGAGGGAGGGGGAGAGGAGTGGATGAGAAAATGGAGGAAGGGAGAGGGGGTTGAATGGAAGGAGGCATGTTTAAGGAATGAGAGTGAGAGGCGGCGAGTGGAAGCGGAGGTCAAACGGTAGGGATGGGGGGTATATGGGTGCGTGCGTGGCGGAGGGGAGCGAGCGAGCGAGCGAGCGAGTATATATATATAGAATATATATAGGTTAAGAATATAGGTTAAGAGAGTATGTAAGAGGAGACGGAATGGCGGATTGTAATCCCTAAGGGGAGCAATAAAGTATATACAATACCTAAAAAATTTAATTCTTACCAAAAAAATTTAATTCTCACAAAAAAATTAAATTCTTACACGAAAACATTTAATTGTTCAAAAAAAAAATTAATTCTTACCAATAAAAATTTAATTCTTACAAAAAAAATTTAATTCTAACAAAAAAAATTAAATTCTAACGAAAAAAATTTTAATTCTTGCAAAAAAAAGTGAATTCTATCGATAAAAAATTAATTCTTAAGAAAATTTTTTTTTCTCAAAATAAATTAATTCTTACAAATAAAAATTTAATTCTTACAAGATAAATTTAATTCAAACAATTAAAAATTTAATTCTTACCAAAAAAATTTAATTCTTACAAAAAAAAATTTCTTACGAATAAAATTTTGATTCTTACAAAAAAAATTAATTCTTACGAGAAAATTAAATTATTACACGAAAACATTTAATTGTTACAAAAAAAATTTAACTCTTACAAAAAAAAATTTAATTCTAACTAATAAAATTTTAATTCTTACAAATAAAAATTTAATTCTTACAAATAAAATTTTAATTCTTACAAATAAAAATTTAATTCTTACAAATAAAAATTTAATTCTTGCAAATAAAAATTTTATTCTTAAAAAAGAATTTAATTCTTACAAAAAAAATTTAATTCTTACAAGACAAATTTAATTCCAACAAATAAAAATTTAATTCTTACATAAAAAATTAATTCTTCCAAAAAAAATTTAAATTTTACAAAAAAATTAATTCTTACAAAAAACATTTAATTCTAACAAAAAAAATCAATTCTATCGAAAAAAAATTTAATTCTTGCAAAAAAAATTTAATTCTATCGAAAAAAATTACTTCTAACAAAAAAAAATTTTTTCTGAAAAAAATTAATTCTTACAACTAAAAAATTAATTCTTACAAAAAAAATTTAATTCTTACAAATAAAAATTTAATTCTTACAGAAAAAATGTAATTCTGACAAAATAATTAAATGCTAACAAATAAATTAAATACTAACGAAAAAATTTTAATTCTTGCAAAAAAATTTTAATTCTTACAAAATAATTAAATTCTTACAAAAAACAAAATTAATTCTCACAGAAAAAAATTTAATTCTAACAAAACCAATTTAATTCTTACAAAAAAAAATTATTTCTCAAAAAAAAAATTAATTTTCCCCCAAAAAATTTAATTCCTGCAAGAAAAATTTAATTCTTACCAAAAAATTTTAATTCCTACAAAAAAAATTATTTTCACCAAAAAAATAATTATTACAAAAAAATTATTCCAAAAAAAATTTTAATTTTACAAATAAAATTAATTCTTACAAAAAAAATTTAATTCTCACAAAAAAATTTAATTCTTACAAAAAAATTTAATTCTTACAAAAAAAATTTAATTCTTACAAAAAAATTTAATTCTTACAAAAAAAAATTATTTCTCAAAAAACTAAATTAATTCTTACAGAAAAAAATTTAATTCTTACAAAAAAAATTATTTCTAAAAAATAAATTAATTCTTACAAAAAACATTTAATTCTGTCGAAAAATTTTTAATTCTAACAAAAAAATTTAATTCTTACAAAAAAATTAATTCTTACAAAAAAAAATTATTTCTTACAAAAAAAATGTAATTATTACAAAAAAAAATTAATTCTTACAAAAAAAATTAATTCTTACAAAAAAATTAATTCTTACAAAAAAAATTAATTCTTACAAAAAAATTTAATTCATACAAAAAAAATTTAATTCTAACAAAAAAATTTAATTCTGACAAAAAAAATTTAATTCTAACCAAAAAAAATTAATTCTTACAAATCAAATTGAATTCTAACAAAAATTTAATTTCTTACAAATAAAATTTAATTCTGACCAAAAAAATTTATTTTTACAAAAAAATTAATTATTACAAATAAAATTATTCAAAAAAATTTAAATTTTACAAAAAAAAAATTAATTCTTACAAAAAAAATTAATTCTTACAAAAAAAAATTAATTCTTACAAAAAAATTAAATTCTTAACCGAAAAAATTTAATTGTTACAAAAGAAATTTTAATTCTTACAAATAAAATTTTATTTCTCAAAAAAAAAATTAAATCTTACAAAAAAATTTAAATTTTACAAAAAAAAATTAATTCGAACAAAACAATTTATTTGTAACCCGAAAAAATTTAATTGTTACAAAAAATAATTTAATTCTAACAAATAAAAATATAATTGTTGCAAATATAAATCGAATTCTTACAAAAGAAATTAATTCTTCCAAAAAAAATTTAATTCGTACAAAAAAAATTTATTTCTTTCAAAAAAAATTTAATTCTTACAAAAAAATTTAATTCTTACAAAAAAATTTTAATTCTTACAAATAAAATTGAATTCTAACAAAAATTTAAATTCTTACAAATAAAATTTAATTCTTACCAAAAAAATTTATTTTTACAAAAAAATTAATTATTACAAAAAAATTATTCAAAAAAAATTTAAATATTACAAAAAAAATTAATTCTTACAAAAAAAATTAATTCTTACATGAAAAATTAATTCTTGCAAAAAAAAATTTAAATCTTACAAAAAAATTAAATTCTTACACGAAAAAATTTAATTCTTACAAATAAAAATATAATTCTTACAAAAAAAATTTAATTCTTCCAAAAAAAAATTAATTCTTACAAAAACATTTAATTGTTACTAAAAAAAAATTAATTCTTACAAATAAAAATTTAATTCTAACCAAAAAAATTTAATACTTCTCACAAAAATTTAATTCTTACAAAAAAAAAATTATTTCTAACAAATGAAAATTTAATTCTTACCAAAAAAATTTATTTTTACAAAAAAATTAATTCAAAAAAAAAATTTAATTCTAACAAATATAAGTTAATTCTTACAAAAAAATGTAGTTCTTACAAAAAAAAATTAATTCTTACAAAAAAATTTAATTCTTACAAAAAAATTGAATTCTTAACCGAAACAATTTAATTGTTACAAGAGAAATTTTAAATCTTACAAATAAAATTTTATTTCTCAAAAACAAATTTAATTCTTACACAAAAAATTAGGTCTATCGAAAAAAAAATAATTCTAACGAAAACAATTTTTTCTCGAAAAAATTAATTCTTACAAAAAAAAATTTAATTCTTACAAAAAAAATTAAATTCATACAAAAAAAATTTAATTCTAACAAAAAAAATTTAATTCTTACAAAAAAAATTTAATTCTTACAAAAAAAATTTAATTCTTACAAAAAAAATTAATTCTTACAAAAAAATTTAATTGATACAAAAAAAATTAATTCTCACAAAAAAATTTAATTCTAACAAAAAAAATTTAATTCTTACAAAAAAAATTTAATTCTTACAAAAAAAATTTAATTCTTACAAATAAAATTGAATTCAAACTAAAATTTAAATTCTTACAAATAAAATTTAATTCTTACCAAAAAAATTTATTTTAACAAAAAAAATAATTATTACAAAAAAAATTATACAAAAAAATTTTAAATTTTACAAAAAAAATTAATTCTTACAAAAAAAATTCAATTCTTACAAAAAAAATTAATTGTTACAAAAAAATTAAATTCCTAGCCGAAAAAATTTCATTGTTACAAAAGAAATTTTAATTCTTACAAATAAAATTTTATTTCTCAAAAAAAAATTAATTCTTACAAAATAATTAAATTTTTACAAAATAAAATTTAATTCTTAAAAAAAAATTAAATTCTTACACGAAAAAATTTAATTCTTACAAATAAAAATATAATTCTTACAAAAAAAATTTAATTCTTACAAAATATTTAAATTCTTACAAAAAAAAATTATTTCTCGAAAAAAACAAAATTAATTCTTACGAAAAAATTTTAATGCTTACAAAACCAATTTAAATCTTACAAAAAAAGTCCATTTCTCAAAAAAAAATTAAATCTTACAAAAAACATTTAATTCTAACAAAAAAATTTAATTCCAAAGAAAAAAAAATTAAGTCCTACAAGAAAAATTTAATTCTAACAAATAAAAATTTAATTCATACAAAAAAAATTAATTCTTACAAAAAAAAATAATTTTTACAAAAAAATTAAATTCTTACACAAAAAAAATTAATTCTTACAAAATAATTATATTCTTAGAAAAAAAAAATTATTTCTCAAAAATCAAAATTAATTCTTACAGAAAAAAATTAATTCTAACAAAACCAATTTAATTCTTCCAATAAAAATTGATTTCTAAAAAAAAATTTAATTCTCGAAAAAAAATTAAATCTTATAAAAACATTTAATTCTAACAAAAAAATTAATTCTATTGAAAAAAATTTTTTCACAAAAAAATTTATTCTTACAAATAAAAATTTAATTTTTACAAAAAAAATGTAATACTAACAAAAAAAATATAATTCTAACAAAAAAAAATTAATTCTTACAAAACCAAATTAATTCTTACAAAAGAAATTTATTTCTCAAAAAAAAATTAATTCTTACAAAAAACATTTAATTCTAACAAAAAAAATTTAATTCTAACGAAAAAAAATTTAATCCTTGCAAAAAAAATTTAATTCTACCGAAAAAAATTAATTCTAACGAAAAAAAATTTTTCTCAAAAAAAATTAATTCTTACAAAAAAATTTTAATTCTTACAAAAAAAATGTAATTCTTACAAAAAAAATTTAATTCGTACCAGAAATAATTTAAATCTAACAAATAAAAATTTAATTCTTACAAAAAAAATTTAATTCTTACAAAAAAAAATTAATTCTTAGAAATAAAATTTAATTCTAACAAAAATTTAAATTCTTACAAATAAAATTTAATTCTTACCAAAAAAATTTATTTTTACAAAAAAATTAATTCTTACAAAAAAATTTAATTCATACAAAAAAAATTAATTCTCACAAAAAAAATTAAATTCATACAAAAAAAATTTAATTCTTACAAAAAAAATTTAATTCTTACAAAAAAAATTAATTCTTACAAAATAATTTAATTCATACAAAAAAATTAATTCTCACAAAAAAAAATAAATTCATACAAAAAAAATTTAATTCTAACAAAAAAAATTTAATTCTTACAAAAAAAATTTAATTCTTACAAAAAAATTTTAATTCTTACAAATAAAATTGAATTCTAACAAAAATTTAAATTCTAACAAATAAAATTTAATTCTTACCAAAAAAATTTATTTTTACAAAAAAATTAATTCTTACAAAAAAAATTAATTCTTACAAAAAAAATTAATTCTTACAAAAAAATGTAATTCTTACAAAAAAAATTAATTCTTACAAAACAAATTTAATTCATACAAAAAAATTAATTCTCACAAAAAAAAATAAATTCATACAAAAAAAATTTAATTCTAACAAAAAAAATTTAATTCTTACAAAAAAAATTTAATTCTTACAAAAAAATTTTAATTCTTACAAATAAAATTGAATTCTAACAAAAATTTAAATTCTAACAAATAAAATTTAATTCTTACCAAAAAAATTTATTTTTACAAAAAAATTAATTCTTACAAAAAAAATTAATTCTTACAAAAAAAATTAATTCTTACAAAAAAATGTAATTCTTACAAAAAAAATTAATTCTTACAAAACAAATTTAATTCATACAAAAAAAATTTAATTCTAACAAAAAAAATTTAATTCTGATAACAAAATGTAATTCTTACAAAAAAAAATTAATTCTTACAAATCAAATTGAATTCTAACAAAAATTTAATTTCTTACAAATAAAATTTAATTCTGACCAAAAAAATTTATTTTTACAAAAAATTAATTATTACAAAAAAAAATTATTCAAAAAAATTTAAATTTTACAAAAAAAAGTTAATTCCTACAAAAAAAAGTTAATTCTTACAAAAAAATTAAATTCTTAACCGAAAAAATTTAATTGTTACAAAAAATAATTTAATTCTAACAAATAAAAATATAATTGTTGCAAATATAAATCGAATTCTTACAAAAGAAATTAATTCTTCCAAAAAAAATTTAATTCGTACAAAAAAAATTTAATTCTTACAAAAAAAATTTAATTCTTACAAAAAAAATTTAATTCTTACAAAAAAATTTTAATTCTTACAAATAAAATTGAATTCTAACAAAAATTTAAATTCTTACAAATAAAATTTAATTCTTACCAAAAAAATTTATTTTTACAAAAAAATTAATTATTACAAAAAAAATTATTCAAAAAAAATTTAAATATTACAAAAAAAATTAATTCTTACAAAAAAAATTAATTCTTACATGAAAAATTAATTCTTGCAAAAAAAAATTTAAGTCTTACAAAAAAATTAAATTCTTACACGAAGAAATTTAATTGTTACAAATTAAAATATAATTCTTACAAAAAAAATTTAATTCTTACAAAAAAAAATTAATTCTTACAAAAACATTTAATTGTTACTAAAAAAAAAATTAATTCTTACAAATAAAAATTTAATTCTAACCAAAAAAATTTAATACTTCTCACAAAAATTTAATTCTTACAAAAAAAAATTATTTCTAACAAATGAAAATTTAATTCTTACCAAAAAAATTTATTTTTACAAAAAAATTAATTCTTACAAAAAAATTTAATTCTAACAAAAATAATTTAATTCTTACAAAAAAATGTAGTTCTTACAAAAAAAATTTAATTCTTACAAAAAAATTTAATTCTTACAAAAAAATTGAATTCTTAACCGAAACAATTTAATTGTTACAAGAGAAATTTTAATTCTTACAAATAAAATTTTATTTCTCAAAAACAAAATTAATTCTTACACAAAAAATTAAGTCTATCGAAAAAAAATTAATTCTAACGAAAACAATTTTTTCTCGAAAAAATTAATTCTTACAAATAAAAATTTAATTCTTACAAAAAAAATTAAATTCATACAAAAAATCTTTAATTCTAACAAAAAAAATTTAATTCTTACAAAAAAAATTTAATTCTTACAAAAAAAATTTAATTCTTACAAAAAAAATTTAATTCTTACAAAAAAAATTAATTCTTACAAAAAAATTTAATTCATACAAAAAAAATTAATTCTCACAAAAAAATTTAATTCTAACAAAAAAAATTTAATTCTTACAAAAAAAATTTAATTCTTACAAAAAAAATTAATTCTTAGAAATAAAATTTAATTCTAACAAAAATTTAAATTCTTACAAATAAAATTTAATTCTTACCAAAAAAATTTATTTTTACAAAAAAATTAATTCTTACAAAAAAATTTAATTCATACAAAAAAAATTAATTCTCACAAAAAAAATTAAATTCATACAAAAAAAATTTAATTCTTACAAAAAAAATTTAATTCTTACAAAAAAAATTAATTCTTACAAAAAAATTTAATTCATACAAAAAAAATTAATTCTCACAAAAAAAATTAAATTCATACAAAAAAAATTTAATTTTAACAAAAAAAATTTAATTCTTACAAAAAAAATTTAATTCTTACAAAAAAAATTTAATTCTTACAAATAAAATTGAATTCTAACAAAAATTTAAATTCTTACAAATAAAATTTAATTCTTACCAAAAAAATTTAATTCTTACAAAAAAAATTAATTCTTACAAAAAATTAAATTCTTTACCGAAAAAATTTAATTGTTACAAAAGAAATTTTAATTCTTACAAATAAAATTTTATTTCTCAAAAAAAAAATTAATTCTTACAAAAAAATTTAAATTTTACAAAAAAAATTTAATTCTTACCCAAAAAATTTAATTCTAACAAATCAAAATTTAATTCTTACAAATAAAAATTTAATTCTTACAAAAAAATTAAATTCTTACACGAAAAAATTTAATTCATACAAAATAATTAGATTTTTACAAAATAAAATTTAATTCTTACAAAAAAATTAAATTTTTTCACGAAAAAATTTAATTCATACAAATAAAAATATAATTCTTACAAAAAAAATTTAATTCTTACAAAAAAATTAAATTCTTACACGAAAAAATTTAATTCGTACAAAATAATTGAATTTTTACAAAATAAAATTTAATTCTTACAAAAAAATTAAATTCTTACACGAAAAAATTTAATTCTTACAAAATAAATTTAATTCTTACAAAAAAAATTTAATTCATACAAAAAAAATTAATTCTAACAAATAAAAATTTAATTCTTACAAATAAAAATTTAATTCTTACAAAAAAATTAAATTCTTACACGAAAAAATTTAATTCATACAAAATAATTAAATTTTTACAAAATAAAATTTAATTCTTACAAAAAAATTAAATTCTTACACGAAAAAATTTAATTCTTACAAATAAAAATATAATTCTTACAAAAAAAATTTAATTCTTACAAAAAAATTAAATTCTTACACGAAAAAATTTAATTCGTACAAAATAATTAAATTTTTACAAAATAAAATTTGATTCTTACAAAAAAATTAAATTCTTACACGAAAAAATTTAAGTCTTACAAAAAAATTGAATTCTTACAAAAAAAATTTAATTCTTACAAAAAAAATTTAATTCTTACAAAAACATTTAATTGTTACAGATAAAATTCATACCACTCGGCTGTTCCTCAATCCCCGTAAAGGGGAACGAGGAACTGGATCGGCTTAGCCGATCCAGGTTGAGCACCGACCGAGCGCGTCTCCGGGTGGCGGATGGGAGAACGGCCGAAGTGCGAAGCTGGCGCAGGCTCCCGGGGGCCGGGCACCTAGCTTGGGTCCGGACCGCGGGGGTCGGCGTCGGTGGAGCATGACGGTTAGTGGGTGCTATAAGGGATCCCCGGGGCTTGAAAAACCCCGTGTGGTGACCGAAGGCCCCACCGCGGACCAGCTCCCCTTGGGGGGCCTGGCGATCGCCCCATTGTAATAGCCGATTCCCCCCCGTGTCCCCCCCTCCCTTATTTCCTTTCCTCCTTCCTTCTAGCGCCCTTCCCGATGATACGTCACGACCATCTCCTGAGCTCGGAGTGTATGTGTAGGTCCCCCCCCCTCGGGGGTTCCCTCCCCCCTCACCGCCTCTTGCGGTGGGGCGGGTGGGGCCCTCCGGGGACGGGGGGGGCTCCGAAGCTCGTGACTAGGGGTGTGTGGTGTGTGTGGGTGTGTGTGTGGGGTGTGTTTGGTGTGTTGTCCGTGTAAATGCTGTGTCATATCCCCCTTGTCTTCGGCGGTCTAGGGGAGGGCGAGGTGCGCGGGGCCCGGACGTTGTTCGGTGCCAGGGTGGGTGGGGCTCTACGGGGTGGGTTTAGACCCAGCAGTTCTGGGGTCGTTTCTGATGGGCTGCCGGACCATAACACCAGGGTTGAGTTGGGAGAAATCCGCCGGGCGGTGGGGCCGTCGCCCTTAAGACAAATATGGTATTATGTCAGGAATTAGCGGAGCCTCGGATGTCAACCCCGCGAAAACTGGTGTAAGACCAGCTCCCTCCCGCCTAGTCGGCAGCGGGACGGAGGGTAGTAGGTTAGCCGATGACGCCGTGCTGAGGCAGCGGGCCGGCGTCAGTGGGGCAGGCGTAGTTGATACGCCATTGCACGCCTCACAAAAAGCCACAGCTGCCCGACCTGGCGCTCTTCTGGACGACGATATTGACAATGAACCGGATTGGTTGGACTGCTCGAGGTCAGGACACGAAGTTTCTGGCGAGCAGACCGGCCCGACGCGGACGGAGGTGGAACTCCCTTTGAAGGGCCACCAAACTTGGCGGGGCGGGTCGCTCGTAGATTTCTTCCGGAAGGCAGCCGCGGGTCCGACCACCCGCCCGGAGACGCCTGCTGACCGAGAGCAGGAAATCATAGATTTGGATGCGGTTACCTGTATCCCGGAGACACCTCCGACCGCGTCTATCCCCAGGGGCAGGGCGCTCCAAAGGACCCCCCCCTTTGGAGACGTCACCCCCCCGGAGGGATACTTTAAAGAAGGGCCTGGACACATTGGTCCGCGATGCGATGGCCAGAAACCCCGAGGTCCCCATCACTCCCAACATTGGGAGTAAAGCGAAGCCAAGGGTGAGGGCCAGCTCCGCCACAAGGGCTGAGGAGCTTAGGAGGGAGCAGCAGGAGGCGACCGATCGTGCGAAGGCTAAAACCTTCGTGGTCCCGGTCTTCCCCCCTCCTAAGGCCAAGCCGACGCAGAGGGCCGACGCGGAGTCTCCCCCCGCTAAGGTGGCGAGGCTCCTCGCCAAAATGGCGGAGCTAATGAAGACCCTGACCACAGTCTGTGGCGAGCTCACCTTGGCCGGGGTTCCTAATAACCCCGCTATGGAGAGGGCAACTAGGGAGGCGACCAGGAGTTGCGAGGAGGCGACATCGGTGGTGGCCGAGGCAATTGCCACCGAGGCTATCGGGAGGTGGCGTCGTACCACCGAGCCTGAGGCCCCCCCCTCACAAATCCCTAAGGGGACTTGGAAGGGGAAGAAGGGTAAGAGACCCGCTCCCACTCCCACTCCCTCCCCCCACACCACATCCGCCCCCCTCCCAAAACCTAAAACCCGGAGGGATATAGGTTGCCAGACCGTGGAGGCTCCCGTAGATGCGGGCGGTTCCCGCCCTCCCACTCCTCCCATAGCGGGAATGGAGCCACTATCGCGGATCCAGGCCAACCGGGCCAAGAGACCCCGGAATTCCCCCCCTGAGACTGCAGGGGGGACAACCAAGAAGAGGCTGTTCGCCGGGGCCGTAGCGGGCCAGAGCCCTAATCAGGGCCTCATACCCCAGGAGCCCCCGCAGCAGCCCCCGCAGCACCACCCCGCGGGAATGGTAGGGACGCCCCCACGACCCCTCGAGGTTGGGTTCACGACGGTGGCCCCCAGGAAAAGGAAAGGGAAGGCTAAAAATCGGCCCCCCCAACAGCGAGCAGGGGCCACCCCGCAGGATCGGCGTGCCCCGGCCCCGTCATCATCAGCGGGTGGAACGCCTCGGGCTCCTCCTCCCCCTTCGGTGGCCCCGCGGCCACAACAACAGCAACGGCAGCAACAGCAGCCTCCCCCCCCCCCCGGAAGGTAACGGGGCAGGGGAAGGATAAGAAGAGGAAGAGGCGGAGGCCCCCGAGGAGGAGACCGGAGGCCATCCTCGTCAGGGTTCCCGAGGGATCGACGTACATTGATACGTATAGGTCGATCGTTACCCTCGGGAAGGAATCCCTGACGGGAGTTAAGGCGGTGAAGATGACGAGGCTGGGGCACGTCCTGCTCGAACTGGACATGCGGGGGGGTGCTGCGGCGGCCTCGGCGGCCCTCGTAAACGCGACAGGGGGTAAGCTGGCGTGCGCACCGCTGCAGGAGAGGACGGCCCTCGAAATTAGGGACATTGACCCTATGATCGAGGCACCGTCCCTCCTTAGGGACCTCGCGGCTGCCATGAAGGTCGAGGCTGGCCTTCTGACGGTGAGGTCCCTACGTATGGGTGGTGGAGGCACCCAGACCGCGGTAGTGGAGGTTCCCTCGAACCTGCTGCCCAAGGGCACCGAACCCGTCCGTTTTAGGACGGGGTTAACGGTGGTCCGCGCCAGGCCGTTGCCCAAAATGGTACGGTGTTTTGCCTGCCATTTGATTGGGCACCTGGCCGCGGCCTGCCCTACGGTGCAGCGGGGAAAAGAGCGCTGCAGGAAATGCGGTGCCGCTGACCACGCCATCTCGGCTTGCCCGAACCCGGCGCGCTGCATTATTTGCACGGCCGCGGGACTTTCGGGCAGCAGGGTGACGCACGTCACGGCATCGCTCTCCTGCCCTGCGATTAGGCGTCCACTACCGGCGGCGGGGGGGGGGGGGGGGGCCGATGAAGCCTGGACCGGGTAATGTTTAAGGTCCTCCAAGCGAACCTTAACCGGTGCAGGCTGGCCCAGGATCTGCTCGTCCAGAATGCCTCCCAGCTGAACGCGGACCTCGTGATCGTCTCGGAGCCCTTCAGGCAACAACCTGATTGGTTCAATGACGTCACGGGGGACGCGTCAGTCTGGGTTACCGGCTTCAACGGCAGGTTCGCCTCCCTAACTCCACCTATTGCGGCGGAGGGGATAGCGGTGGCCACGGTGGGGGATGTCACCGTGGTCAGCTGCTACTGCCGACCCAGTAAGAAGGGCCCCGAGTTCCTCCGTTATTTGGAGGAACTCGAGGGAATTTTAACTGAAGTAATGACCCCCGGGAGGGGCATTATCTTAGCAGGGGATTTAAACGCGAAATCCCCTGCGTGGGGGGGGGGGGGCAAGAAGGCGGATAGGCGGGGGCACGCGTGTATGGGCGTCCTCGCCAGGTTGGGCCTTGTACCCATAAGGCTCAACCAACGGGCCACGTTTCACCGTAACGGGGGCACGTCCTTCATTGACGTCATGTCAATGGATAGGGGACTGGCTCGGCGGGTAAAGCGGAGTAAGGTGCTTGGTCACTTCACCGCCTCTGACCACCGCTACGTCCTACATATTCTGGCAGGGCCGAACAGACGTAGCGGGACGCCGGCCAATACCAACAACAACACCGGTTGGGTCCCCTATTCCGTGAAGGACGTGGACCCCGAGGCGATCGTGGAGAGGTACCGGGCCCTACGGGATGCCCGGCCTCGCCCTGTGGCGGTGGACGCGAATGTGCCCCTGGCCGACGACCTCCAGAGCCTCCTGGAGGAGGTGTCGGCGGCTGCCCTCCCACCTAGGTCGTTACCTAGGGGGACGCGGAAGCCCAACTATTGGTGGTCGGAGACCATTGCCGAGGCTCGACGGGCCATGCATAAGGCACGGAGGGCCTTCCAGAGGGAGAGACGCAAACAACATCGTCCCCGCCTCGAAGATCTGAGGCGGGAGTACTCTCTTGCGCGCAGAGCGGTCCAGATTCTTATCTGGCGCTCGAAGGAGAACCTCTGGAGGGACCTCTGCGGCACCGTCGATGCTGATCCGTGGGGTAAGCCATACAAGATCGTGATGGCCAGGTTGGTGGGGAAGGCACCGCGTACGGCGTTGTCCCGGGCCCAGATTGGGGCCACGGTGGACGCCCTTTTCACCACCTCCCCGGTGCCTCCCCCCCAACCCCCCACGGCGGCGGGTCTCCCCCGCAGCCAGCTTCAGGGGACGCTCCGTGGCTGGCTTGCGGGTCCGCCCCGCGTCCCCGAGGTAACGTTAGACCTCGTTAAAGCCGCGTTGGCTCGTATCAAGCCCAAAAAGGCCCCCGAGCTCGATAGAGTTCCGTCCGAGGTCGTGGTATCCACGACCCGGGCGGACCCGGAGGCGGTCCGGGCGATGGTCGCCGACACCCTGGTTAGGGGGGTTATCCCGGCTTCGTGGAAGATGGCTAGAGTCATCTTGATTCCCAAGCCGGGCAAGGATCCCTTATCCCCTTCGGCCTATAGGCCGATTTCCGTGCTCCCGGCCCTATCGAAGGTCTGGGAGCACGTGCTGAAGGGGATTATCGAGCTGCAACTCGGTAGGGATCCTTTTCACCCCAACCAGTTTGGCTTCCGCCGAGGTGTCGGTACTGTGGAGGCCGCCACTGAGGTGGCGGTCTTCGCGGAAGGGTGTCGTAAGACCCAGAGGGTCTGCACCCTCCTCTTGCTTGACGTCCGCAACGCATTCAACACCTTGCGTTGGGACGTCAACCTTCGGGAACTCGGGAGGAGGGGTGTGGATCCGTACACCCTGACCACGCTCGGGGATTATTTTAACGGGAGGGGGATCACCGTGCACTCCGGGGAGGGCACGGTGGTCCGTTACATATACGCGGGCGTTCCACAGGGGTCCGTTTTAGGGCCCTTCTTGTGGAACATCGTGTACGACGGACTCCTTACCGAGTTGGGCGCGAATAGATTCGTCCGCCCCGTGGCGTACGCGGACGATCTCGCGCTCCTGTTCTCCGCTAGAGACCTTCTCCAGCTTGAAGGAATGATGGCGACCGCAATGGCCAGGGTAAAGTGCTGGTTCGACAGAACTGGGTTTTCCCTGGCCGCGGAGAAAACGGAGGCCATCTTCCTGACCGGGCGGAGGATCGACAAACCCACCACATTGTCGATCCTAGGGACAGACGTGTCCACCTCTGCCGCGGTCAGATATTTGGGGGTGGAATTCGACGCACGTCGAACGTTCCGCCCCTATCTGGAGAAGGTCACGGCGAGGGCGGATCGGGTCTCCGGGGCGCTGGCAACGTTGTTGCCGAATACCCGGGGCCCATCCATCCACTCTCGGAGACTGTATTACTCGGTATGGGAGTCCGTCATCCTTTATGGCGCGCCGGTGTGGGCGGCTTCTCTGGAAACGGAGGCCAGCAGGGCTATCCTGCGTAGAGCCCAGAGAACCGCCCTCACCAGACTAACGGCGGCCTACAGGACGGTGGCCTACAGATCCCTCTGCGTTTTAGCAGGGCGCATGCCCTTGGATCTGAAGGCCAAAATGGGCAGGGCGGTGTTTTTGGCGAAGGCGGAGGACAGGGCCAACCCAGGACTGGCGGCGGATCCGGACCTACGTAAGGCACGGATCCGCCAACACAAGGCCGTAGCCCTGCAAGAGGCCATGGCCAAATGGCAGGAGTCGTGGGACCGTACTCCGGCCACCGACTGGGTTAGGCGTTTAGTCCCCCGGGCCGATACTTTTGTGTCGGTCCCGGGCCCGTCGGTGGTGGCGGACCATCACACGATGCAACTAATGAGCGGACACGGGTGCTTCCGTAAATTCCTTTTTACGATCGGGAAAGCACCCGCCGCGTCGTGCCTTGAGTGCAACGCAGCACTTGACGACGCGGAGCATGTGTTGATGGCCTGCCCGGAGTTCGCGCCCCAACGAGCCATCCTAGAGTCTGGCCTGGGGGCACCTCTCGAGGTTGCCTCCCTTATGGAGCGGGTCACGGCCTCCCCTGAGAAGTGGGATCTTTTCAGGACCTTCGCCAACTCCGTCATGACGGTCAGGTTGGCGAAGGAAAGGGAGGCCGATCGCCTTCGCCGCGAAGCGAGAGCGGTCGACCTTCGTGCGGCAGCCGCGCGGAAGGCCCTCGACAGGCGCCGCCTTGCCCGAAAAAGAAAGAGGGGGACGTCCCCCGGGGGGGGGGGGTGGTCGGCGGGGGTGACTTCACCTCCGGCCGTCGACCTTTACCCCTGTACGCCACCTGTGTGTGTTTGTACTATTTATTTTTGTGTTCTGTTTTTGTTGGGTCCCTTTTGACCCCTTTTCGTAATGACTGTGTCCCTTTTACTATTTATTTATTTTAACATCCGTGGGCTTAGGGCGGGGTACGCGTGAGGTGACGTCCGTGTTTATTTATTCATATTTATTTATTTATATTTATTTATCTATGTTTATTTATTCACGACCGTTTTTACCCGCGTATTTATCCCGTCTGCATCCTATGCCGGGCACTTTACACCCGGCATAGCGTAGCTCTTAAGTAGTATAGGACACGGTATTTTATTTATAAATGACTGGTCCCAGTTATCGCCATGTTTTATATTTATTTTTGTATGTATATATATATATGCTTAACTGGGCCTGTTTAATTTAGGTATACGCCACCTTGGATTGTTGTGGCGTTGTATTCGGCGGTCGGCGCGCGCTTTGTAATTCGCGCGCCGGTAGGAGGAAGTCCGCCCTATGGGCGACGATGGCGAGGCCCCACCATTTTATGGAGGCGGTACCCGAAGTACTACATCAGATGTTCCGGGTACCGCCATGGGGCCCTCAAAAAGAGGCCATCCTAGAGGGGGTTTTTAGTGGGTATGCCGCAATTACATGCGGTGAGTCCCACATAAACCCGGCAGTAACTGTCGGGGTATGCGGAAATGCATTTTCCCCCTCTATAAAAAAGAAAAAAAAAAAAAAAAAAGATAAAATTCATACCAAAAAAAAGTAATACTTTCAATAAAAAATATAATTCTACCAAATAAAAATTTAATTCTTACAAAAAAAATTTATTTCTTAGGAATAAAATTTTAATTCTCACAAATAAAAATTTAATTCTAACAAAAAAATTTAATTCTTAAAAAAAAAATTAATTCTTACAAAAAAAATTTAATTCTTACAAAAACATTTATTTGTTACTAAAAGAAAATTAATTCTTACAAATAAAAATTTAATTCTAACCAAAAAAATTTAATTCTTACAAAAAAAATTTAATTCTGACAAAAAAAATTTATTCCTAACAAATGAAAATTTAATTCTTACCAAAAAAATGTAATACTTTCAATAAAAAATATAATTCTAACAAACAAAAATTTAATTCTTACAAAAAAAAATTATTTCTGAGGAATAAAATTTTAATTCTCACAAATAAAAATTTAATTCTAACAAAAAAATTTAATTCTCACAAAAAAAATTAATCCTTACAAAAAAAATTTAATTCTTACAAAAAAAATTTAATTCTTACAAAAAAAATTATTTTTCAAAAAAAAAAATTAATTCTTACAGAAAAAAATTTAATTCTTACAAAAAAAATTTATTTCTCAAAAAAAAATTAATTCTTACAAAAAAAATTAATTCTTACAAAAAAAATTAATTCTTACAAAAAAATTAAATTCTTAACCGAAAAAATTTCATTGTTACAAAAGAAATTTTAATTCTTACAAATAAAATTGAATTCTTACGAAAGAAATTTATTTTTACAAAAAAATAATTATTACAAAAAAAATTATTCAAAAAAAATTTAAATTTTACAAAAAAAAATTAATTCTCACAAAAAAAATTAATTCTTACAAAAAAAATTAATTCTTACAAAAAAATTAAATTCTTAACCGAAAAAATTTCATTGTTGCAAGAGAAATTTTAATTCTTACAAATAAAATTTTATTTCTCAAAAAAAAATTAATTCAGACAAAAAAAATTTAATTCTAACAAAAGAAATTAAATTCTTACGAAAAAAAATGTAATTCTTGCAAAAAAAATGTAATTCTATCGAGAAAAAAAAGTAATTCTAACGAAAAAATTTTTTTTCTGAAAAAAAATTAATTCATACAACTAAAAAATTAATTCTTACAAAAAATTTTAATTCTTACAAAAAAAATTTAATTCGTACAAAAAAATTTAATTCTTACAAATTAAATTTAATTCTTACAAATCAAAATTAATTCTTACAAAAGAAATTTAATTCTTACAAAAAAATTTAATTCTTACAAAAAAAAATTTAATTCTAACAAATCAAAATTAATTCTTACAAAAGAAATTTAATTCTTACAAAAAAAATTTAATTCTTACAAAAAAAATTTAATTCTTACAAAAAAAATTAATTCTTACAAAAAAATGTAATTCTTACAAAAAAAATTAATTCTTACACAACAAATTTAATTCATACAAAAAAAATTTAATTCTAACAAAAAAAATTTAATTCTTACAAAAAAAATTTAATTCTTACAAAAAAAAATTAATTCTTACAAATCAAATTGAATTCTAACAGAAATTTAATTTCTTACAAATAAAATTTAATTCTGACCAAAAAAAATTATTTTTACAAAAAAATTAATTATTACAAAAAAAAATTATTCAAAAAAATTTAAATTTTACAAATATAAAAATTAATTCTTACAAAAAAAATTAATTCTTACAAAAAAAATTAATTCTTACAAAAAAATTAAATTCTTAACCGAAAAAATTTAATTCTTACAAAAGAAATTTTAATTCTTACAAATAAAATTTTATTTCTCAGAAAAAAAATTAAATCTTCCAAAAAAATTTAAATTTTACAAAAAAAAATTAATTCGAACAAAACAATTAATTTCTAACCCGAAAAAATTTAATTGTTACAAAAAATAATTTAATTCTAACAAATAAAAATATAATTGTTGCAAATATAAATTGAATTCTTACAAAAGAAATTAATTCTTCCAAAAAAAATTTAATTCGTACAAAAAAAATTTAATTCTTACAAAAAAAATTTAATTCTTACAAAAAAAATTTAATTCTTACAAAAAAATTTTAATTCTTACATATAAAATTGAATTCTAACAAAAATTTAAATTCTTACAAATAAAATTTAATTCTTACCAAAAAAATTTATTTTTACAAAAAAATTAATTATTACAAAAAGAATTATTCAAAAAAATTTTAAATTTTACAAAAAAAATTAATTCTTACAAAAACAATTAATTCTTACAAGAAAAATTAATTCTTGCAAAAAAAAATTTAAGTCTTACAAAAAAATTAAATTCTTACACGAAAAAATTTAATTCTTACAATATAATTGAATTCTTACAAAAAAAATGTGTCTCAAAAAACAAAATTAATTCTTACAGACAAAATGTAATTCTAACAAAACCCATTTAATTCTTACAATAAAAATTTATTTCTCAAAAAAAAATTAATTCTGACAAAAAAAATTTAATTCTAACAAAAGAAATTAAATTCTTACGAAAAAAAATTTAATTCTTGCAAAAAAAATTTAATTCTATCGAAAAAAAATTAATTCTGAAGAAATTTTTTTTTCTCAAAATAAATTAATTCTGACAAATAAAAATTTAATTGTTCCCAAAGAAATTTAATTCTTACCAAAAAAATTTAATTCTTACAAAACAAAATTCAATTCTAACATATAAAAATTTATTTCTTCCCAAAAAAATGTAATACTTTGAAAAAAAAATTTAATTGTAACAAATAAAAATTTAATTCGTACAAAAAAAATATTTCTTTGGAATAAAATTTTAATTCTCACAAATAAAAATTTAATTCTTACAAAAAAATTTAATTCTTACAAAAAAATGAATTCTTACAAAAAATTAAATTCTTAACCGGAAAAATTTAATTGTTACAAAAGAAATTTTAATTCTTACAAATAAAATTTTATTTCTCAAAAAAAAAATTAATTCTTACAAAAAAATTTAAATTTTACAAAAAAAATTTAATTCTTACACAAAAAATTTAATTCTAACAAATAAAAATTTAATTCTTACAAATAAAAATTTAATTCTTACAAAAAAATTAATTTCTTACACGAAAAAATTTAATTCATACAAAATAATTAGATTTTTACAAAATAAAATTTAATTCTTACAAAAAAATTAAATTCTTACACGAAAAAATTCAATTCTTACAAATAAAAATATAATTCTTACAAAAAAAATTTAATTCTTACAAAAACATTTATTTGTTACTAAAAAAAAAATTAATTCTTACAAATAAAAATTTAATTCTAACCAAAAAAATTTAATTCTTACCAAAAAAATTTAATTCTTACAAAAAAAATTTATTCCTAACAAATGAAATTTTAATTCTTACCAAAAAAAATTTTATTTCTCAAAAAAAAAATTAATTCTTACAAAAAAATTTAAATTTTACAAAAAAAAATTATTTCTTAGGAATAAAATTTTAATTCTCACAAATAAAAATTTAATTCCAACAAAAAATTTAATTCTAACAAAAAAATTAATTCTTACAAAAAAAATTAATTCTTACAAAAAAATTAAATTCTTACACGAAAAAATTTAATTCTTACAAAATAATTATATTCTTAGAAAAAAAAATTATTTCTCAAAAATCAAAATTAATTCTTATAGAAAAAAATTAATTCTAACAAAACCAATTTAATTCTTCCAATAAAAATTGATTTCTAAAAAAAAATTAATTTTTACAAAAAAAATTTAATTCTAACAATAAAAATTAAATTCGAACGAAAAAATTTTTAATTCTTGCTAAAAAAATTTAATTCTATCGAAAAAAAAATTAATTCTGAAGAAAATTTTTTTTCCTCAAAATAAATTAATTCTGACAAATAAATTAATTCTTACAAAAAAATTTAATTCTTACAAAAAAAAATTAATTCTTACAAGAAAATTTAATTCTTACAAAAAAATTTAATTCTAACAAAAAAATTTAATTCTTACAAAAAAAATTTAATTCTTCCAAATAAAATTTAATTCTAACAAAAATTTAAATTCTTACAAATAAAATTTAATTCTTACCAAAAAAATTCATTTTTACAAAAAAATTAATTATTACAAAAAATTTAATTCTTACAAAAAAAATTTAATTCTTACAAGAAAATTTAATTCTAACAAAAAAAATTTAATTCTTACAAATAAAATTTAATTCTAACAAAAATTTAAATTCTTACAAAAAAAATTTAATTCTTACAAATAAAATTGAATTCTTACAAAAAAAAAGTAATTCTTACAAAAAAAATTTAATTCTTACCAAAAAAACTTATTTTTACAAAAAAATTAATTATTATGTCACGTCCCGGGTGAGGGTTTTTGGGAACGGTGACTATGGGGAAGGAGAAAGCCAGGCGCGAATCTAACATCCGTCACACTGTGGGTTCGAGAGGAGGATCAGGCGTGAATCTGTCATCCAGCACTCTGAAGGTTTTAAGGGAAAGTCAGGCGTGAATCTGTCATCCAGCACACTGAGGGTTTGAAAGGAATATCAGGCGTGAATCTGTCATCCAGCACTCTGAAGGGTTTAAGGGAAAGCCAGGCGCGAATCTATCATCCGTCACACTGTGGATTTATAAGGAAGGTCAGGCGTGAATCTGTCATCCAGCACTCTGAAGGTTTTAAGAGAAAAGATCAGGCGCGAATCTATCATCCGCCACACTAATCGACCAGGGAAGGTTTTAAAGCAAATTGGTACTGAAGGGACACCCGTTAGCACTCTTGTTTTGTTTTGGTTTGATAATAGGATTTACCGTTGCATTTGTACAAAAGAAACCACACTTAGTTTTCCTAAGAATAGCACGGTTAATGCAGCAGTGTGTTTGTAAATACTGAGAGAGCTCTCGCGAATCAGCTGTTGCGGCAGCTTGGTTTCGTTGGGAAGCCTTATGACTCGAGGATACACACAATAATTCGAGACACGATTGATAACAAAGCGGTTTATTAGCCTTGTTAGAGTGGTTTTAACAATGCGTGGGAAGATTTTGTATTCACACGCGCAACATTTATAATATGAGTTATGAATATGAATGGCGATATATATATAATAAGCATAAATGAGAGAATATAATAGTAAGTAAGCAATAAACATAAATGAAAGAATATAAAAGTAAGTAAGCAATAAGCATAAATGAAAGAATATAAAAGTAAGTAAGCAATAAGCATAAATGAAAGTAAATGATGATAAGCTATAAGCGTTGACGAATAATAATATGGTATGGGGTGATATGCACTATAATAATGGTATATAATAATGACTTACAGTAGTTGCCGTAAAGCACTGATTTGAATTATTTAACACTTGTTTTATCGATACTCCTATCTATTCGACTGTCTGTTGACAAAAGAGCTCTTTGGGCTCTCGATCCTTTGTATTTATATGATCTTCCAGGAGTACTGCGGGGGTACGCGCGGTAAAGACCTTGACAGATTTCGGAAACAAGACGCAGTAGATTTTGGGGGTTTTTGTAACGGTATGGTTATTAATAGATGTGTTTATGTCACGTACGCCAAATGCGTCGTAATTACAATCACGTGTTGATCACGTTTGTACATTTGCGTCGCAGTAACATTTCTAGGGTTTTTGCATGGGGCTTTGAAGCGAAATACTCAACCCATTTGGTGGAGTTTAGGAGGTCGTATAGGAATGGGGTAAACGGTGTATTGACTTCTGTGGTCATAGTAAGGGCGTGAGACGTAGTCTCGATTTGGAAGAGGGTTTTAAGGATGAGGGGTTTGTTTAACGTAGATTTGGAAGGGAGTGGTCATGCCTCATATGGCGAATAGGCGAAGGAGTTTTGTAACGACCATCTCGCGATGGGGATCTCTAAGATACATCATCGAGGTGGCGTTTTGTATAGGTCATCTTGTGTTGGGGACCGCTAAGGTACAACATCAAGGTGATCGGCGATTAGGAATCTGGATTGACCGTTTAGAGATAGGGACCACTAAGGTATATCGTCTAAGTGGTCGGTTGGGTGAGGGAGTAGGGTATGACTTGAGATTGAAGGTTTTTGGTGGATTGTGGATGGATTTGTGAGGAAGTGGTGTTAAAATACCGCGCGAAAAATAGTGGGACGTCACAATTACAAAAAAAATTATTCAAAAAAAAATTAAATTTTACAAAAAAAAATTAATTCTTACAAAAAAAATTAATTCTTACAAAAAAAATAAATTCTTAATTGCATTGTTACAAAAGAAATTTTAATTCTTACAAATAAAATTTTATTTCTCAAAAAAAAAATTAATTCTTACAAAAAAATTTAAATTTTACGAAAAAAAATTATTTCTTAGGAATAAAATTTTAATTCTCACAAATAAAAATTTAATTCCAACAAAAAAATTTAATTCTAACAAAAAAATTAATTCTTACAAAAAAAATTAATTCTTACAAAAAAATTAAATTCTTACCCGAAAAAATTTAATTCTTACAAAATAATTATATTCTTAGAAAAAAAAATTATTTCTCAAAAATCAAAATTAATTCTTATAGAAAAAAATTAATTCTAACAAAACCAATTTAATTCTTCCAATAAAAATTGATTTCTAAAATAAATTTAATTCTTACAAAAAAAATGTTATTCTTACAAAAAAAATTTAATTCTTACCAAAAAAATTTAATTCTTACAAAAAAATATTTATTTCTAACAAATGAAAATTTAATTCTTACCAAAAAAAATGTAATACATTCAATAAAAAATATAATTCTTCCAATTAAAATTTAAATTCTTCCAAAAAAAAATTATTTCTTACAAATAAAATTTAATTCTAATAAAAATTTAAATTCTTACAAATAAAATTTAATTCTTACCAAAAAAAATTATTTTTACAAAAAAATTAATTATTACAAAAAAATTATTCAAAAAAAATTTAAATTTTACAAAAAAAAAATAATTCTTACAAAAAAAATTCAATTCTTACAAAAAAAATTTAATTGTTACAAAAAAAAATTAATTCTTACAAAAAAAATTTAATTCTTGCAAAAAAAAATTTAATTCTTACCAAAAAAATTTAATTCTTACAAAAAAAAATTTAATTCTTACCAAAAAAATTTAATTCTTACAAAAAAAAATTTAATTCTTACCAAAAAAATTTAATTCTTACAAAAAAAAATTTAATTCTAACATATAAAAATTTAATTCTTACATCAAAAAATTTAATTCTAACAAAAAAAATTTAATTCTTACAAAAAAAATTAAATTTTACAAAAAAGAATTAATTCTACCAAAAAAAATAAATTCTTACACGAAAAAATTTAATTCACACAAAATAATTAAATTTTTACAAAATATAATTTAATTCTTACAAAAAAATTAAATTCTTACACGAAAAAATTTAATTCACACAAAATAATTAAATTTTTACAAAATATAATTTAATTCTTACACGAAAAAATTTAATTCTTGCAAAAAATGTAATTCTTAAAAAAAAAATGTAATTCTATCAACAAAAAATTTAATTCTAACAAATAAAAATTTAAATCTTACAAATAAAAATTTAATTCGAACAAAAAAATTTTAATTCTAACAAAAAATATTAAATTCTAACGAAAAAATTTTTAATTCTTGCAAAAAAATTTAATTCTATCGAAAAAGAACGAATTCAAACGAAAAAAAAAATTTCTCAATAATAATTAAATTCTTACAAAAAAAATTTATTTCTCAAAAAAAAAAATTAATTCATACAAAAAAATTTAATTCCAACAAATAAAAATTTAATTCTTAAAAAAAAATTAATTCTTCCAAAAAAATTTTAATTCTAACAAAACCAATTTAATTCTTACAATAAAAATTTATTTCTCAAGAAAAAAAATTAATTCTTACAAAAAAAATTTAATTCTTACAAAAAACATTTTATTTCTCAAAAAAAAATTAAATCTGCAAAAAAATATAAATTTTACAAAAAAAATATAATTCTTACAAAAAAAATTTGATTCTTACAAAATCAAATTAATTCTTACAAAAAAAATTTATTTCTCAAAAAAAAAAATTAATTCAAACAAAAAACATTTAATTCTAACAAAAAAAATTATTTCTGACGAAAAAAATTTTTTCTCAAAAAAATTTATTCTTACAAATAAAAATTTAATTTTCACAAAAAAATTAATTCTAAGAAAAAAATTAAATTCTTACACGAAAAAAATTAATTCATACAAAATAATTAAATTTTTACAAAATAAAATTTAATTCTTACAAAAAAATTAAATTCTTACAAAAAAATTTAATTCTTACAAAAAAAATTTAATTCTTACAAAAAAATTTAATTCTTACAAAAAAAATTTAATTCTTACAAAAAAAAATTTATTTCTCAAAAAAAAATTAATTCGTGCAAAAAATTTTAATTCTTACAAAAAAAATGATTTCGTAGGAATAAAATTTTAATTCTCACAAATAAAAATTTATTTCTATCAAAAAAATTTAATTCTTACAAAAAAAATTAATTCTTACAGAAAAAAATTTAATTCTAACATATAAAAATTTAATTCTTACAACAAAAAATTTAATTCTAACAAAAAAAATTTAATTCTTACAAAAAAAATTAAATTTTACAAAAAAGAATTAATTCTTACCAAAAAATTAAATTCTTACACGAAAACAATTAATTGTTACGAACCCAATTTAATTCTTACAATAAAAATTTATTTCTCAAAAAAAAAATTAATTCTTACAAAAAAATTTAATTCCAACAAATAAAAATTTAATTCTTAAAAAAAAATTAATTCTTCCAAAAAAAATTTAATTCTAACAAAACCAATTTAATTCTTACAATAAAAATTTATTTCTCAAAAAAAAAAAATTAATTCTTACAAAAAACATTTTATTTCTCAAAAAAAAATTAAATCTGCAAAAAAATATAAATTTTACCAAACAAATTTAATTCTTACAAATAAAAATTTGATTCTTACAAAATAATTAAATTCTTACAAAAAAATTGTTTCTCAAAAAACAAAATTAATTCTTACAGGAAAAAATTTAATTCTAACAAAACAAATTTAATTCTTACAATAAAAATTTATTTCTCAAAAAAATTATAATTCTTGCAAAAAAAATTTTGTTCTATCGTGAAAAAAAATTAATTGTAACGAAAAAATTTTTTTTCTGAAAAAAAATTAATTCTTACAACTAAGAAATTAATTCTTACAAAAAAAATTTAATTCTTACAAAAAAAATTAATTCTTACAAAATAATTAAATTCTTACAAAAAAAATTTATTTCTCAAAAAAAAAATTAAATCTTACAAAAAACATTTAATTCTAACAAAAAAAAATTAATTCTAAAGAAAAAAAATTTAATTCTTGCAACAAAAATTTAATTCTATCGAAACAAAAATTAATTCTAACGAAAAAAAATTTTCTCAAAAAAAATTTATTCTTACAAATAAAAATTTAATTCTTGCACAAAAAATTAATTCTATCAAAAAAAAATTAATTCTTCCAAAAAAAATTTAATTCTAACAAAACCAATTTAATTCTTCCAATAAAAATTGATTTCTAAAAAAAAATTAATTCTTACAAAAAAAATTTATTTCTAACAATAAAAATTAAATTCTAACGAAAAAATTTTTAATTCTTGCAAAAAAAATTTAATTCTATCGAAAAAAAAATTAATTTTGAAGAAAATTTTTTTTTCTCAAAATAAATTAATTCCGACAAGAAAAAATTTAATTGTTACCAAAGAAATTTAATTCTTACCAAAAATTTTTAATTCTTACAAAAAAAATTCAATTCTAACAAATAAAAATTTAATTCTTACCAAAAAAATGTAATACTTCCAAAAAAAAATTTAATTGTAACAAATAAAAATTTAATTCTTACAAAAACAAAATATTTCTTAGGAATAAAACTTTAATTCTCAAAAATAAAAATTTAATTCTAACAAAAAAATTTAATTCTTACAAAAAAAAGTAATTCTTACAAAAAAAATTTAATTCCTGCAAATATATTTAATTCTTACAAAAAATTTTAATTCTTACAAAAAATTTTAATTCTTACAAAAAAAATTTAATTCTTACAAAAAAAATTTAATTCTTACAAAAAAAATTTATTTCTTACAAATAAAAATTTATTTCTTACAAATAAAAATTTAATTCTTACAAAATAATTCGATTCTTACAAAAAAAATTATGTCTCAGAAAACAAAATTAATTCTTACAGGAAAAAATTTAATTCTAACAAAACCAATTTAATTCTTACAATAAAAATTTAATTCTCACAAAAAAAAATTATTTCTTAGGGATAAAATTTTAATTCTCACAAATAAAAATTTAATTCTAACAAAAAAATTTAATTCTTACAAATCAAAATTAATTCTTACAAAAGAAATTTAATTCTTACAAAAAAAATTTGTCTCAAAAAAAAAAATTAAATCTTCCAAAAAACATTTAATTCTAGCAAAAAAATTAATTCTAAAGAAAAAAAATTTAATTCTTGCAACAAAAATTTAATTCTATCGAAAAAAAATTAATTCTTTCGAAAAAAAATTAATTCTAACGAAAAAAAATTTTTCTTCAAAAAAATTAATTCTTACAAATAAAATTTTAATTCTTGCACAAAAAATTAATTCTATCGAAAAAAAATTAATTCTAACGAAAAAAAAATTTTCTCAAAAAAAATTATTTCTTACAAATAAAAATTTAATTTTTACAAAAAATGTAATTCTTACAAAAAAAATTTTGTTCACGAAAAAAAAATTAAATCTTACAAAAACATTTAATTCTAACAAAAAAAATTAATTCTAAAGAAAAAATTTTATTCTTACAAATAAAAATTTAATTATCACAAAAAAAAATATTTTTACAAAAAAATTTATTTTTACAAAAAAATTAATTATTACAAAAAAATTTAATTCTTAACAAAAAATATTTAATTGTTACAAAAAACAATTTATTTCTAACAAATGAAAATGTAATTCTTACCAAAAAAATGTAATACTTTCAATAAAAAATTAATTCTTACAAAAAAATTTAATTCTAACAAAAAAAATTTAATTCTTACAAAAAAAATTTAATTCTAACCAAAAAAATTAATTTTTACAAAAAAATTAATTATTACAAAAAAAAATTATTAAAAAAAAATTAAAATTTTACAAAAAAAAATTAATTCTTACAAAAAAAATTAATTCTTACAAAAAAAATTAATTCTTACAAAAAAATTATATTCTTAACCGAAAAAATTTAATTGTTACAAAAGAAATTTTAATTCTTACAAATAAAATTTTTTTTCTCAAAAAAAAAATTAAATCTTACAAAAAAATTTAAATTTTACAAAAAAAAATTAATTCGAACAAAAAAATTAATTTCTTACCCGAATAAATTTAATTGTTACAAAAAAAATTTAATTCTAACAAATAAAAATATAATTGTTGCAAATATAAATTGAATTCTTCCAAAGAAATTAATTCTTCCAAAAAAAATTTAATTCGTACAAAAAAATTTAATTCTTACAAACAAAATTTAATTCTTACAAAAAAAATTTAATTCTTACAAAAAAAATTTAATTCTTACAAAAAAAATATAATTCTTACAAATAAAATTGAATTCAAACAAAAATTTAAATTCTTACAAATAAAATTTAATCCTTACCAAAAAAATTTATTTTTCAAAAAATTTATTTTTACAAAAAAATTTATTTTTACAAAAAAATTTATTTTTACAAAAAAATTTATTTTTACAAAAAAATTAATTCTTACAAAAAAAATTAATTCTTACAAAAAAAATTAATTGTTAAAAAAAAATTAAATTCTTAGCCGAAAAAATTTCACTGTTACAAAAGAAATTTTAATTCTTACAAATAAAATTTTATTTCTCAAAAAAAAATTAATTCTTACAAAATAATTAAATTTTTACAAAATAAAATTTAAATCTTACAAAAAAATTAAATTCTTACACGAAAAAATTTAATTCTTACAAATAAAAATATAATTCTTACAAAAAAAATTTAATTCTTACAAAATATTTAAATTCTTACAAAAAAAAATTATTTCTCCAAAAAAACCAAATTAATTCTTACGAAAAAAATTTAATGCTTACAAAACCAATTTAATTCTTACAAAAAAAGTCCATTTCTCAAAAAAAAAATTAAATCTTACAAAAAACATTTAATTCTAACAAAAAAAGTTAATTCTAAAGAAAAAAAATTTAATTCCGACAAGAAAAAATTAATTCTTACAAAACCAAATTAATTCTTCCAAAAAAAATTATTTCTCAAAAAAAAATTAATTCTTACAAATAAAAATTTAATTCTTACAAAAAAAAATTAATTCTTACAGAAAAAATTTAATTCTTACCAGAAATAATTTAAATCTAACATATAAAAATTTAATTCTTGTAAAAAAAAAATAATTCTTACAAAAAAAATTTAATTCTTACAAAAAAAGTTTAATTCTTACAAAAAAAATTAATTCTAACAAAACCAATTTAATTCTTCCAATAAAAATTGATTTCTAAAAAAAAAATAATTCTTACAGAAAACATTTAATTCTAACAAAAAAAATTTAATTCTAACGAAAAAAATTTTTTGTCAAAAAAAATTAATTCTTACAAATAAAAATTTAATTCTTATAAAAAAAATTTAATTCTTACAAAAAAATTTAATTCTAACAAAAAAAGTTTAATTCTTACAAAATCAAATTAATTCTTACCAAATAAATTTAATTCTCAAAAAAAAAATTAATTCTTACAAAAACCATTTAATACTAACAAAAAAAATTTAATTCTAACGAAAAAAAATTTAATTCTTGCAAAAATAATTTAATTCTATCGAAAAAAAATTAATTCTAACGAAAAAATTTTTTTTCTGAAAAAAAATTAATTCCTACAAAAAAAATTAATTCTTACAAAAAAATTAAATTCTTAACCGAAAAAATTTAATTGTTACAAAAGAAATTTTAATTCTTACAAATAAAATTTAAATTTTACAAAAAAAATTAATTCTTACCAAGAAATTAAATTCTTACACGAGAAAATTTAATCCTTACAAAATAATTATATTCTTAGAAAAAAAAATTATTCCTCAAAACACAAAATTAATTCTTACAGAAAAATTTATTTCTCAAAAAAAAATTAATTCTTACAGAAAACATTTAATTCTAACAAAAAAAATCAATTCTATCGAAAAAAATTTAATTCTGGCAAAAAAAAATTAATTCTTACAAAAAATTTTAATTCTTACAAAAAAAGTTTAATTCTTACAAAATCAAATTAATTCTTACCAAATAAATTTAATTCTCAAAAAAAAAATTAATTCTTACAAAAAACATTTAATACTAACAAAAAAATTTAATTCTAACGAAAAAAAAATTAATTCTTGCAAAAATAATTTAATTCTATCGAAAAAAAATTAATTCTAACGAAAAAAAATTTTTCTCAAGAAAATTAATTCTTACAAATAAAAATTTAAATCTTACAAATAAAAATTTAATTCTAACAAAACCAATTTAATTCTTCCAATAAAAATTGATTTCTAAAAAAAATTAATTCTTACAAAAAAAATTTAATTCTAACAATAAAAATTAAATTCTAACGAAAAAATTTTTAATTCTTGCAAAAAAAATTTAATTCTATCGAAAAAAAATTAATTTTGAAGAAATTTTTTTTTTCTCAAAATAAATTAATTCCGACAAATAAAAATTTAATTGTTACCAAAGAAATTTAATTCTTACCAAAAAAATTTAATTCTTACAAAAAAAATTCAATTCTAACAAATAAAAATTTAATTCTTACCAAAAAAATGTAATACTTTCAAAAAAAAATTTAATTGTAACAAATAAAAATTTAATTCTTACAGAAAAAAAATATTTTTTAGGAATAAAATTTTAATTCTCACAAATAAAAATTTAAATCTAACAAAAAAATTTAATTCTAACAAAAAAAATTAAATTCTTACGAAAAAAATTTTAATTCTTGCAAAAAATTTTAATTCTATCGAGAAAAAAAAATTAATTCTAACGAAAAAAATTTTTTTCTGAAAAAAATTAATGCTTTCAACTAAAAAATTAATTCTTACAAAAAAAATTTAATTCTTACAAATAAAAATTTAATTCGTTCAAAAAAATTTAATTCTTACTCGAAAAAAATTAATTCACACAAAATAATTAATTTTTTACAAAATAAATTTTAATTCTTACAAAAAAATTAAATTCTTACACGAAAAAATTTAATTCTTACAAATAAAAATATAATTCTTACAAAAAAATTTAATTCTTACAAAAAAAATTAATTCTTACAAAAAAAATTTAATTCATACAAAAAAAATTTAATTCATACAAAATAATTAAATTCTTACAAAAAAAATTATCTCTCAAAAAACAAAATTGATTCTTACAGAAAAAATTTAATTCTTACAGAAAAAATTTAATTCTTACAAAAAAATTTTAATTCTTACAAAAAAAATTTATTTCTTTCAAAAAAAATTTAAATCTAACAAATAAAAATTTATTTCTGAAAAAAAAATTAATTCTTACAAAAAAAATTTAATTCTTACAAAAAAAAAATTAATTCTATCAAATAAAAATTTAATTCTGACAAATAAAAATTTAATTCTTGCAAATAAAAATTTAATTCCTACAAAAAAATTAAATTCTTACACGAAAAAATTTAATTCACACAAAATAATTAAATTTTTACAAAATATAATTTAATTCTTACAAAAAAATTAAATCCTTACACGAAAAAATTTAATTCTTACAAATAAAAATATGATTCTTACAAAAATTTTAATTCTTACTAAATAATTAAATTCTTACAAAAAAATATTATTTCTCAAAAAACAAAATTAATTCTTACAGAAAAAAAATTTAATGCTTACAAAACCAATTTAATTTTTATAAAAAAAATTTATTTCTCAAAAAAAAATTAAATCTTACCAAAAACATTTAATTCTAACCAAAAAAATTATTTCTAACGAAAAAAAATTTTTCTCAAAAAAATTTATTCTTACAAATAAAATTTTAATTTTAACACAAAAATTTAATACTTACAAAAAAAATATAATTCTTACAAAAAAAATTTGATTCTTACAAAACCAAATTAATTCTTACCAAAAAAAATTATTTCTCAAAAAAAAATTAATTCTAACAAAAAACATTTATTTCTAACAAAAAAAATTATTTCTAACGAAAAAAAATTTTTCTCAAAAAAATTTATTCTTACAAATAAAAATTTAATTTTTACACAAAAATTTAATACTTACAAAAAAAAATATAATTCTTACAAAAAAAATTTAATTCTTAAAAAACCAAATTAATTCTTACAAAAAAAATTTATTTCTCAAAAAAAAAAAATTAATTCTAACAGAAAACATTTAATTCTAACAAAAAAAATTAATTCTAACGAAAACAAATTTAATTCTTGCAAAAAAATTTGATTCTTCCAAAAAAAATTTATTTCTCAAAAACAAAATTAATTCTTACAGAAAAAAAATAATTCTAACAAAACCAATTTAATTCTTACAAAAAAAAAATCATTTCTCAAAAAAAAAAATTAAATCTTACAAAAAACATTTAATTCTAACAAAAAAAAATTAATTCTAAAGAAAAAAAATTTAATTCTAAAGAAAAAATTTTAATTCTATCGAAAAAAAATTAATTCTAACGAAAAAAAAATTTTCTCAAAAAAAATTTATTCTTACAAATAAAAATTTAATTCTTGCACAAAAAATTAATTCTATCGAAAAAAAATTAATTCTAACGAAAAAAAATTTTCTCAAAAAAATTAATTCATACAAAAAAAATTTATTTCTCAAAAAAAAAAATTAATTCTTACAGAAAAAAATTTAATTCTTACAAAAAAATTAAATTCTTACACGAAAAAATGTGATTCTTGCAAAAAAAATGTAATTCTTACAAAAAAATTAAATTCTTACACAAAAAAATTTAATTGTTACAAAAAAATTTAAATCTTGCAAATAAAAATTTAATTCTTTCAAAAAAATTTTAATTCTTACAAAAGAAATTTAATTCTTGCAAAAAAAAATTTAATTCTAACAAATAAAAATTTAAATCTTACAAATAAAAATTTAATTCTTACAGAAAAAATTTAATTCTATCGAAAAAAACTTAAATATAACGAAAATAATTTTTTCTCAAAAACAATAATTCTTACAAACAAAAATTTAATTCTTACCAAAAATATTTAATTCTTACCAAATAAATTTAATTCTTACAAAAAAATTAAATTCTTACACGAAAACATTTAATTGTTCCAAAAAAATTTTAATTCTTACAAATAAAAATTTAATTCTTACAAATAAAAACTTAATTCTTAAAAAACAATTTAATTCTTTCAATAAAAATTTTATTCTTACAAGAAAAATTTAATTCTAACAAATAAAAATTTAAGTCTTACATAAAAAATTAATTCTTCCAAAAAAAAATTAAATTTTACAAAAAAAATTAATTCATACAAAGAAATGAAATTCGTACAAAAAAATTAATTCGTAAAAAAAAAATTTATTTCTCAAAAAAAAAATAATTCTGACAAAAAAAATTAAATTCGCACCAAACCAATTTAATTCCAACAAATAAATATTTAATTTGTTGTAAATCTGACGATTTTACGCGCGAGAAAAGCTATCAGCGAACGACGGCTCGAGACTGACTCGTATTTACAAGTCATGCGAGGTAGACCCGTTACCGGGGATTTGAAAACACCAACCGACAAGTCACGTGCTTCGCTATTCTCAACATAATTCTTACAAATATAAATTTAATTCTTACAAAAAAAATTTAATTCTAACAAATAAGAATTTAATTCTTACCAATAAAAATTTAATTCTTACAAAATAAGTAAATTCTTACAAAAGAAATTTATTTCTCAAAAAAAAAACAAAATTAATTCTTACAGAAAAAAATTTAATTCAAACAAAACAAATTTAATTCTTACAAAAAAAATTTAATTCTTACAAGAAAAATTTAATTCTAATAAATAAAAATTTAATTCTTACAAACAATTTAATTGTTACAAATAAAAATATAATTCTTACAAAAAAATTTAATTCTTGCAAAGAAAAATTAATTCTATCGAGAAAAAAAATCAATTCAAACGAAAAAAAAAATTTCTGAAAAGAAATTAATTCTTACAACTAAAAAATTACTTCTTACAAAAAAAATTTAATTCGTACAAAAAAAATTTAATTCTTATAAAAGAATATTAATTCTAACAAATAAAAATTTAATTCTTACAAATAAAAATTTAATTCTTACAAAAAATTAAATTCTTACACGAAAAAATTTAATTCATACAAAATAATTAAATTTTTACAAAACAAAATTTAATTCTTACCAAAAAATTAAATTCTTACACGAAAAAATTTAATGCTTACAAATAAAAATATAATTCTTACAAAAAAAATTTAATTCTTACATAATAATTAAATTCTTACAAAAAAATTTATTTCTCAAAAAAACAAAATTAATTCTTACAGAAAAAAATTTAATGCTTACACAAAAAAATTTAATTGTTACAAAAAAAGTTAAATCTTACAAATAAAAACTTATTTCTTCCAAAACAATTTTAATTCTTACAAAAAAAATTAATTCTTGCAAAATTTAATTCTATCGAACAATAAATTCATTCTAACGAAAAAAATGAATTCTTACAAATATAAATTTAAATCTTACCAAAAAAATTTAATTCTCAAAAATATAATTTAATTCTTACAAAAAAAATTTATTTCTCAAAAAAAATTAATTCTTTCAAAAAACATTTAATTCTAACAAATAAAATTTAATTCTAACGTAAAAAAAATTAATTCTATCGAAAAAAATTAATTTTAACGAAAAAAAAATTTTATCAAAAAAAATTAATTCTTACAAATAAAAATTTAATTCTAACAAAAAAAATTTAATTCTTTCAAATAAAATTTAATTCTTACCAAAAAATTTAATTCTTACAAAAAAAAATTAATTCTTAGACGAAAAAATTTAATTCATACAAAATAATTAAATTCTTCCAAAAAAAAATTATTTCTCAAAATACAAAATTAATTCTTACAGAAAAAAAATTAATTCTTACAAAAAAAATTTAATTCTTACAAAAAAAATTAATTCTTACCAAAAAAATTTAATTCTTACAAATCAAAATTATATCTTAGGAATGAAATTTTAATTCTTACAAAAAAAATTAATTCTTACAAAAAAATTTAATTCTAACAAAAAAATTTAATTGTTACAAACAAAATTTAATTCTTACAAAAAATATTTAATTCCTACAAAAAAATTTAATCCTTACAAAGAAAATTTAATTCTTACCAAAAAATTTTAATTCTTACCAAAAAAATTTAATTCTAACAAAAATTTTAATTCTTACAAATAAAAATGTAATTCTTACATAAAAAATTAATTCTTCCAAAAAAATTTAAATTTTACAAAAAAAATTAATTTATACAAAGAAATTAAATTCGTACAAAAAAAATTTATTCGTAAAAAAAAATTTATTTCTCAAAAAAAAATTAATTCTGACAAAAAAAAATTGATTCTCACCAAACCAATTTAATTCCAACAAATAAATATTTAATTCTCACAAATATAAATTTTATTCTTACAAAAAAATTAAATTCTTAACAGAAAAAATTTAATTGTTACCAAAAAAAAATTTCTCAATAAAAATTTTCTCAAAAAAATTAATTCTTAAAAAAAATTTAATTCTTATAAAAAATTTTAATTCTTACAAATAAAATTAATTCTTACAAAAAAAATTTAATTCTAACAAAAATTTTAATTCTAACAAATAAAAATTTAATTCTTACAAATAAAAATTTAATTCATACAAAAAAAATAAATTCTTACAAACAAATTATTTCTCTAAAAACAAAATTAATTCTAACAGAAAAAAATTTAATTCTTACAAAACCAATTTAATTCTTACCAAAAAAAATTATTTCTCAAAAAAAACAACAATTATTACAAAAAAAATTATTCCAAAAAAAATTTAAATTTCACAAAAAAAATTAATTCTTACAAAAAAAATTAATTCTTACAAAAAAAAAGAAATTCTTAACCGAAAAAATTTAATTGTTACAAAAGAAATTTTAATTCTTACAAATAAAATTTCATTTCTGAAGAAAAATATTAATTCTTACAAATAAAATTTAATTCTTACAAAAAAAATTTAATTCTTACAAAAAAATTTAAATCTTACAAAAAAAATTTAATTCTTACAAAAAAAATTTAATTCTTACAAAAACAATTTAATTCTTACAAAAAAATTTAATTCTAACAAAAATTTTAATTCTAACAAATAAAAATTTAATTCTTACAAATAAAAATTTAAATCTTACCAAAAAAATTTAATTCTCAAAAATATAATTTAATTCTTACAAAAAAAATTTATTTCTCAAAAAAAATTAATTCTTTCAAAAAACATTTAATTCTAACAAATAAAATTTAATTCTAACGTAAAAAAAATTAATTCTATCGAAAAAAATTAATTTTAACGAAAAAAAAATTTTATCAAAAAAAATTAATTCTTACAAATAAAAATTTAATTCTAACAAAAAAAATTTAATTCTTTCAAATAAAATTTAATTCTTACCAAAAATAATTTAATTCTAACAAATAAATATTTAATTCTTATAAAAAAAATTTAATTCTTACAAAAAAAATTTAATTCTTTCAAAAAAAAATTTAATTCTAACAAATAAAAATTTAATTCTTGCAAATAAAAATTGAATTCTTACAAAAAAATTTAATTCTTACAAAAAAAAATTAATTCTTACAAAAAAATTTAATTCTTACAAACAAAATTTAATTCTATCGAGAAAAAAAATTAATTCTAACGAAAAAAAAATTTTTCGGAAAAAACATTAATTCTTACAAAAAAAATTAAATTCTTAGACGAAAAAATTTAATTCATACAAAATAATTAAATTCTTCCAAAAAAAAATTATTTCTCAAAATACAAAATTAATTCGTACAGAAAAAAAATTAATTCTTACAAAACAAATTTAATTCTTCCAATAAAAATTGATTTCTAAATAAAAATTAATTCTTACAAAAAAAATTTAATTCTAAAAAAAAAAATTAAATTCTAACGAAAAAAATTTTAATTCTTGCAAAAAAAATTAATTCTTTCGAAAAAAAATTAATTCTGAAGAAAAAAAATTTTTCTCAAAATAAATTAATTCTTACAAATAAAAATTTAATTCCTACCAAAAAAATTTAATTCTTACCAAATAAATTTAATTCTTAACAAAAAAATTTAATTCTTACAAAAAAAAATTATTTCTTACGAATAAAATTTTAATTCTCACAAATAAAAATTTAATTCTTGCGAATAAAAATTAAATTCTTACAGAAGAAATTAATTCTTACAAAAAAAATTTAAATTTTACAAAAAAAAATTAATTCTAACAAAAAAATTAAATTCTTAGACGAAAAAATTTAATTCATACAAAATAATTAAATTCTTACAAAAAAAATATTTCTCAAAATACAAAATTAATTCTTACAGAAAAAAAATTAATTCTTACAAAAAAAATTTAATTCTTACAAAAAAAATTAATTCTTACCAAAAAAATTTAATTCTTACAAATCAAAATTATATCTTAGGAATGAAATTTTAATTCTTACAAAAAAAATTAATTCTTACAAAAAAATTTAATTCTAACAAAAAAATTTAATTGTTACAAACAAAATTTAATTCTTACAAAAAATATTTAATTCCTACAAAAAAATTTAATCCTTACAAAGAAAATTTAATTCTTACCAAAAAAATTTAATTCTAACAAAAATTTTAATTCTTACAAATAAAAATGTAATTCTTACATAAAAAATTAATTCTTCCAAAAAAAATTTAAATTTTACAAAAAAAATTAATTTATACAAAGAAATTAAATTCGTACAAAAAAAATTTATTCGTAAAAAAAAATTTATTTCTCAAAAAAAAATTAATTCTGACAAAAAAAAATTGATTCTCACCAAACCAATTTAATTCCAACAAATAAATATTTAATTCTCACAAATATAAATTTTATTCTTACAAAAAAATTAAATTCTTAACAGAAAAAATTTAATTGTTACCAAAAAAAAATTTCTCAAGAAAAATTTTCTCAAAAAAATTAATTCTTAAAAAAAATTTAATTCTTATAAAAAATTTTAATTCTTACAAAAAAAATTTAATTCTTACAAAAAAAATTTAATTCTAACAAAAATTTTAATTCTAACAAATAAAAATTTAATTCTTACAAATAAAAATTTAATTCATACAAAAAAAATAAATTCTTACAAACAAATTATTTCTCTAAAAACAAAATTAATTCTAACAGAAAAAAATTTAATTCTTACAAAACCAATTTAATTCTTACCAAAAAAAATTATTTCTCAAAAAAAACAACAATTATTACAAAAAAATTATTCAAAAAAAAATTTAAATTTCACAAAAAAAATTAATTCTTACAAAAAAAATTAATTCTTACAAAAAAAAAGAAATTCTTAACCGAAAAAATTTAATTGTTACAAAAGAAATTTTAATTCTTACAAATAAAATTTCATTTCTGAAGAAAAATATTAATTCTTACAAATAAAATTTAATTCTTACAAAAAAAATTTAATTCTTACAAAAAAATTTAAATCTTACAAAAAAAATTTAATTCTTACAAAAAAAATTTAATTCTTACAAAAACAATTTAATTCTTACAAAAAAATTTAATTCTAACAAAAATTTTAATTCTAACAAATAAAAATTTAATTCTTACAAATAAAAATTTAATTCATACAAAAAAAATAATTCTTCCAAACATAATTTAAATTTTACACAAAAAATTAATTCTTCCAAAAAAATTTAAATTTTACAAAAAAAATTAATTCTTGCAAAGAAATTAAATTCTTACACGAAAAATTTTAATTCTTACAAAATAATTATATTCTTAGAAAAAAAAATTATTTCTCAAAAAACAAAATTAATTCTTACAGAAAAAAAATGAATTCTAACAAAACCAATTTAATTCCTCCAATAAAAATTGATTTCTAAAAAAATATTAATTCTAACAAAAAAAATTTAATTCTAACAAAAAAAATTAAATTCTAACGAAAAAATTTTTAATTCTTGCTAAAAAATTTAATTCTATCGAAAAAAAAGTAATTCTGAAGAAAATTTTTTTGTCTCAAAATAAATTAATTCTTACAAATAAAAATTTAATTCTTGCAAGAAAAATTTATTTCAAACAAATAAAACTTTTTAATTCTTACCAAAAAAATTTAATTCTTGCAAAAAAAATTTTAATTCTAACTAATAAAATTTTAATTCTTACAAATAAAAATTTAATTCTTATGTTAGAGTTATTGAGGTTTTAATAGTAATAGTATATATATAAAATATGCTTTACAGCTACAATCCTTCTCTACAACGATCGACTAACGATTACTACACATAAGATCGTAACGTGACAAGCGACCGACGCGGCGCCAGCGACCGACAAAACGCAACCGCTTCTCGCACATGCGCGCGAACTGCAAACACTTATCTCCAACACCTCCTCTCAAGACGCGCGGTAACCAATCTCTTTTACATTCATCTCACTCATACAAAAATAATGCTTGTCCCTTGACAACGGTTTGGTGAGTACATCTGCAGGCATACTATTCGTTGACATATACTGTAAACTCAGACTTCCGTCCCGCAAGGCATCTCTTATAAAATGAAACTTAATATCTATATGCTTTGTCCTCGGATGTACAATCGCACTCTTTGACAATAATTGCGCTCCCTTATTATCGTTGTAAATTACAATATTATCTAAATTATTTACATTTAACTCTTTGATAAACTTGGATATATATAACGCATGTTTAACAGCTTCCCGCGATTGCCACATATTCTGCTTCGGTTGAGGACATGGCAACTGTTCGTTGTTTTTGTGATTTCCAACTGATTGGACCCATCGACATATTAAATACATATCCGGTGTACGACCTCCTGTCGAGCTTACACCTTCCCCAATCGGCATCCACATAAGCCGCTATCTCGGCGTCTGATTTCCTGAAAACAATACCGTAATTACATGTTCTCTTAAGGGGGTAGTGAACTATTTCAGCTTCAAAAAATCGATTTTTTTTTACTGATTCTGAAAGTCTTATCCTTTATGAACATTTTAAACAAAATGTCATGAAGAAATTCAAATAATTGTAGAAGTTATAGCAGCGAACGTAACTGAGTGCGCGGCCTCGCAGAGCGGTATTGGCATAGGGGACTTAACTTTGAAGCCGTTTTTCTCGAAACACCATTTTCAGACACGGTGTACATCATAACTCTTGAACCAATGAATATTTTCACTTGAAATTTTTACTGGACGTGTAGAATTCCTTCTTCTACAGAGTGGAATTCCCGCATCAACATTGGGTGTTTATAAAACATTTTATAACTGATTAAAGACGATTTTTTCCGTAAAAATGTCGAGGAAAAATTGATTCGTGCGTAACTTCCACAATTTTTGTTCAAATTCATCGCCAAAGTTTCACTCTGTACATTTTGGTGTATAAAGTACTCACCCCCAAGCATTTTGCTTTCAAATGATTGGCTCAGCTGAATCGATGTACACCACCTGCAGCGGTGCGCCGTACAAGGCTATCTTCAACGATTAATAACTTCGACAATTTTATACATTCCAACGATTTTTTTTTGGTAATTACTCGCAAACGTGCCCACAATAGATTGTGAAAAGCAGGACTATAACGATTATTTGGTATGAATGTAATTTAGCGTTAAAGAAACTATCGATTTTACGTATCTAATAGTCCACTACCCCCTTAAGGTATCGCAATACCCTCTTAGCTGCTTGCCTATGAGCCTCCGTATCACAATCGTTGAACTGGGCTAGGACGCTCACTGCGTGAGCAATATCAGGCCTTGTTGCCACAGCCAAATACATCAACGAACCAACCAATTCACGATAAGGCCTCCTCTGGTTTTTCACGCCCTTATTGTTTTCTAATGTGGCATCTTTATCCATTGGCGTACATACTGGATTACAGCCATCCATTCCAAATCTTTGTAATAAATCGGTAACATATTTTTCTTGCGTCATGCTTACCCCTTCGGCATCTTGTTTTATATTAATACCTAAGCAATACCCGATTTTTCCTAGATCTTTTATATCAAAATCCTTGGCCAATTCAGTTTTTACGTTCCTGATCCACTTATGATCATCAGATACAATTATGATGTCATCTACATACACGGCTATATACAACCTGGTATTTCCTCTTTGACCACTGTATACCCATGGATCGGAAACCGTAGGACTTAATCCGAAATTCTTCAGTTTTTCGTCCAACTTTTCATTCCACTGTTTCCCGACTTGTTTCAGGCCATATAAAGCTTTATTCAAATAACATACAGGACGATTCTGGGACCTTATTTGTTCTAATATGCCTTTCGCTTTTTCCTGTATTTTCTTCTCTTCTCTCGTATCCGCTATTATTTCAGCTAGACTTTCTTCAAATCCTTCAGGCACGTCCATATAAATATCTTCTTTTAAAAACCCGTTAAGATATGCACTTGTTACATCTAGCTGTTCCACCGTCATGTTCAATTTAACCGCCAAGGCTAACAGTAATCTGATGGAATCCAACCTCGCAACCGGTGCGAACGTATCTCCGAAATCAATTCCAGGGCGTTGTGTAAACCCCTTGGCCACTATCCTCGCCTTTCGTTTCTCTAACGATCCATCCGCCCGGTATTTATTCGCGAGAACTGTGCGACACCCTATTACCCTTCCATTCTCTGGCTTCTCTGTAATGTCAAAAGTATCATTTTTAACTAAACATTTTACCTCTGTTCTTATGGCTCTTTTCCACTCTTCTTGGTCATCTCCTTGCAGTGCATCTTTTACCGATATGTCAGCCATGTTAGCAGCTAACATAACCAAGTTGGCCTCTGCAATCTGGTTACTACCATTCTCTTCAGCCACTTCATCATTTTGCATTGGATTTCGTGGGTAATCTTCATTTTGTGTCTCCTTGTAATGAAATAGTTTCCTAGGACGACCCCTCATACCTGTCCTCACAATTTTCGGCCTCCCAGGTGCCCTTTTCAATGCACTGTTTACATTTCCTTCCTCTACGCTCTCACCTGTAGCTTGGACATCACTTGCCATGTCAGGATCGACATCAGTATGACTAATTTCATCCTGGACTTGTATTACATTTTTAACTTCGTCTTGCTTCCTCTTCTCATCAGGGGCTCGCTTCTCATGTTCCTCGTCTTTATGTTCGATAACTCTGATATCCCTCGATACTATCACTTTCCTTTCTGCTGGTAGCCACACTCTGTGTGCTTTTGATCGTTCGCAGTAACCTATAAAAATCCCTGCTTTCGTCCTATCTTCAAATTTTTTCTTTCTTGGATCATTATTTAGAATGTATGCCTCCATTCCGAATATTCGCAAATGTGACAAAACCGGTAGTCTTCCTATCCATAGTTCGAATGGCGTTTTTCCATTCAATGCCCTGGCCGAGCATCTATTTCTGATATAATTAGCAGTTGAAACTGCTTCCGCCCAATACCCGTGTGATAGTCCTGCTTGCAACAACATACATCTCGCCGTCTCTATTAGCGTGCGATTCTTTCGTTCAGCCAAACCATTTTGTTGCGGCGTGTGCGGCACTGTTAACCGCCTTTGAATACCATTTTCTTTTAGGAATTCGTCAAATCATGTATTGCAATACTCCCGACCATTATCTGTCTGCAAGTACTTTACTTTCTTTTCAGTCAACGTCTCGGCATATTTCTTAAATTCTTTGAATCGCTGTAACACTTCATCTTTTGTTTTTAAAAAATACACTTGGCACCATCTTGAATAATCATCAATGAATGTCAATATGTATTTTGATCCACCTATCGATTCCGTTTTCATAGGTCCACATAAATCAGAATGTACTATTTCTAACAATCTTGTACTTCTTTTTGATTCTCTTGGAAACGGTGTCGACGTCAGCTTACCCTGTATGCATTTCTCACACGATGGAATGGTATTGTTTCCTTGAATTTTAATTCCTATTGCCTTCTCCATCCTTACCATATACGTTAAATCCCTTACATTCAAATGTCCGAGACGTTCATGCCATAATTTTAGATTAGAATTTCCGTCTCGACACTCCACCCTTCTAGCATGCTCTGTACATTCTTGTATGTAATATAAATTGCCAACTCTATTTGCTTTGGCTCTTATTCTTCCGTCTTTTCCCTTTATAACAGCTCCATGCTTGGTGAAGATTACTACATTGTCCCTTTCTGTAATCATCGCTACCGATGCTAAATTTACTCTTAAATCAGGAACATATAGGGTATCCTGAAATTCTATCCCTTTAACATTATTGTCTAGACATGTTTGAATTTGTACATTTCCTTTCGCTTCAACATTTGCTGACATGTGACTAGCTAAACTCAATTTCTTATGTTCCGATGGGTGCAACTCAACAAATTTTTCTTTATCTTTACATAAATGTTTAGTACAACCACTATCCAAGCACCAATTATTGTGTTCTGAATCCGTTACAACTGCACATGCTTTTTCCCTGTCTATGTGGTTTGCATAAAACATTTCTTGCACCGAACGTGCGCTTGGTTTATTTGTAGCACCTTTTCTTGCGTAACAATTAATCGCTTTGTGCCCCATCTTGCCACAATGGAAACATTTTATGGGCAATCTACTATTACTTGAATTTTTGTCATACCTGTTATTGTCGTACTTATTATACTTCCCCTTTGTTCCCTTTCCTTGCTCGTTCTGCTTCGCTGCCATTGCACCAGGTTCATCACTGTGCTTTTGTTTTCTGGTCTCAAATTCTTCTAAAATCTTTATCTTCAACATCTCAAGATCTGGGAGCTCGTCACGGGATTCCATTGCACATCTAAAGTTTTCGTACGTATCTGGTAGACTATTTAACAGCATTGCACTCTGCAGGTCCTTGTGAATTTCTATACCCATATCACCAAGCTTATCTACCACTTCGATGAAGTTATTTATATGTTCACGCACATCCGCACCATGTGCCATGCGGTGACTGGTCAGCTTTTTCAGTAAGGCGGCCTTTTTCGCCGGACCTTTGGACGCATATATGGATTGCAGCTTTTCCCATACCTGATGCGCAGTTTTGCATCCTTTAATTTGTTTTAATTCGTTAGCGCTTACAGCGAGTATAATATCAGATTTTGCCTTCTGATCGGCGAACATCCCATGCACGGACCGCTACTTGCGACTCCGCCTCATCTTCTGCAGGCCTACGTTTTTGTCCATTCGCATATTCCCAGCCGTCATTTTTTATTAGCAGGGCTTCTGCCTGTATGCACCACGTATCATGGTTATCCTTTGTTAATAACTCGATCCGATTCGATATTCCGATACTTGCCGCCATCATGCACGTGTCAGTATAACCTCAAATTTTTACCCTTCTTTTTACTTTTTAATCACTTTTCCTTTCTATTCTTTAACTAATTATTTACGCTCTGGGCCCATAACCTGTTAGAGTTATTGAGGTTTTAATAGTAATAGTATATATATTAAATATGCTTTACAGCTACAATCCTTCTCTACAACGATCGACTAACGATTACTACACATAAGATCGTAACGTGACAAGCGACCGACGCGCCGCCAGCGACCGACAAAACGCAACCGCTTCTCGCACATGCGCGCGAACTGCAAACACTTATCTCCAACATCTTACAAAAAAAATTTAATCCTTACAAGAAAAATTTAATTCTAACAAATAAAAATTAAATTCTTACAAAAAAAATTAATTCTTTCAAAAAAAATTTAAATTTTAGGGAAAAAATTAATTCTTACAAAGAAATTAAATTCTTACACGAAAAAATTTAATTCTTACAAAATAATTATATTCTTAGAAAAAAAAATTATTTCTCAAAAAACAAAATTAATTCTTACAGAAAAAAAATTGATTCTAACAAAACCAATTTAATTCTTCCAATAAAAATTGATTTCTAAAAAAAAATTAATTCTTACAAAAAAAATTTAATTCTAACAAAAAAAATTAAATTCTAACGAAAAAAATTTTAATTCTTGCAAAAAAAAATTAATTCTATCGAAAAAACTATTAATTCTGAAGAAAATTTTTTTTTCTCAAAAGAAATTAATTCTTACAAATAAAAATTTAATTCTTACCAAAAAAATTGTATACTTTCAAAAAAAATTTTAATTCTAACAAATAAAAATTTAATTCTTACACAAAAAAATTATTTCTTAGGAATATAATTTTAATTCTCACAAATAAAAATTTAATTCTAACAAAAAAATTTAATTCTTACAAAGAAATTAATTCGTACAAAAAAAATTTAATTTTCAAAACAAAATTAATTCTTACAAAAATAATTTAATTCTTACAAAAAAAATTGAATTCTTACAAAAAAAATTTAATTCTAACAAATAAAAATTTAATTCTTACAAATAAAAATTTAATTCTTACAAAAAAATTAAATTCTTACAAGAAAAAATTTAATTCTTACCAAAAAAATGTAATTCTTACCAAAAAAATTTAATTCTTACAAAAAAAAATTAATTCTCACCAAAAAAATTTAATTCTTACCAAAAAAATTTAATTCTTACAAAAAAATTAAATTCTTACACGAAAAACTTTAATTCTTACAAATAAAAATATAATTCTTACAAAAAAAATTTAAATCTTACAAATATCAAATTTAATTCTTTCAAAAAAAAATTTAATTCTTAAAAAAAAAATTTAATTCTTACAAAAAAAATTTAATTCTTACAAAATAATTAAATTCTTACAAAAAAAATTATTTCCCAAAAAACACAATTAATTCTTAGAGAAAAAAAATTAATTCTAACAAAACCATTTTAATTCTTAAAATAAAAATTTATTTCTCAAAAAAAAATTAATTCTTACAAAAATATATATTTCTAACAAAAAAATTAAATTCTAACGAAAAAAATTGTAATTCTTGCCAAAAAAATTAATTGTATCGAAAAACAATTAATTCTGAAGAAAAAATTTTTTTCTCAAAAAAAATTAATTCTTACAAATAAAAATTTAATTCTAACCAAAAAAATTTAATACTAACAAAAAAAATTTAATTCTAACAAATAAAAATTTAATTCTTACAAAAAAAAATTATTTCTCAAAAAAAAAATAATTTTTACAAAAAAAATAAATTCTTAACCGAAAAAATTTAATTGTTACAAAAGAAATTTTAATTCTTACAAATAAAATTTTATTTCTCAAAAAGAAATTAATTCTTACAAAAAAATTTAAATTTTACAAAAAAAATTAATTCGAACAAAAAAATTAAATTCTTCCCCGAAAAAATTTAATTGTTACAAAAAAATTAATTCTTACAACTAAAAAATTAATTCTTACAAAAAAATTAAATTCTTGACCGAAAAAATTTAATTGTTACCAAAAAAATTTAAATCTTACAAATAAAAATTTAATTCTTACAAAAAAAAATTAATTCTAACAAATAAAAATTTAATTCTTACAACTAAAAATTTAATTCTTACAAAAAAATTAAATTCTTACACGAAAAAATTTAATTCTTACAAATAAAAATATAATTCTTACAAAAAAAATTTAATTCTTACAAAAGAAATTTATTTCTCAAAAAAACCAAATTAATTGTTACAGAAAAAATTTAATTCTTACAAAACCATTTTAATTCTTACAAAAAAAATTTAATTCTTATCAAAAAAATTTAATTCTTACAAAAATAAAAATTTCTAACGAAGAAAAAATTAATTCTTAAAACTAAAAATTTGATTCTAGCAAAAAAAATTAATTCTTACAAAAAAAAAATGTTCTCAAATAAAAATTTTCTCAAAAAAATTAATTCTTACAAAAAAGATTTAATTCTTACAAAAATAATTTAATTCTTACAAAAAAAAATTAATTCTTACAAAAAAATTTATTCTTCCAAAAAAATTTAAATTTTACAAAAAAAATAATTCTTACAAAAAATTAAATTCTTACACAAATAAATTTAATTGTTACAAAAAAAATTTAAATCTTACAAAAAAAATTTAATTCTTTCAAAAAAAAATTAATTCTATCAAATAAAAATTTAATTCTTACAAAAAAAAATTTAATTCTAACAAATAAAAATTTAATTCTTACAAAAAAATTTAATTCTAAAGAAAATAAATTTAATTCGTGCAAAAAAAATAATTCTATCGAAAAAAAAATTAATCCTAACGAAAAAAAAAATTTTGTCAAAAAAAATTTATTCTCACAAATAAAAATTTAATTCTTACAAAAAAATTTAATTCTTACAAAAAAATTTAATTCTTATCAAAAATAATTTAATTCTAACAAATAAAAATTTAATTCTTACAAAAAAAATTAATTCTTACAGAAAGAATTTATTTCTAACAAATATAAATTTAATTCTTACAAATAAAAATTTAATTCTTAAAAAAATATTAAATTCTTACACGAAAAAATTTAATTCTTACAAATAAAAATATAATTCTTACAAAAAAAATTTAATTCTTACGTAAAAAATTATTTCTCAAAAAAAAAAATTAAATCTTACAAAACATTTAATTCTAACAAAAAAAATTATTTCTAACGAAAAAAATTTTTTCTCAAAAAAATTTATTCTTACAAATAAAAATTTAATTTTTACAAAAAAAATTTAATACTTACAAAAAAAATATAATTCTTACAAAAAAAATTTAATTCTAACAAAACCAAATTAATTCTTACAAAAAAAAGTTATTTCTCAAAAAAAAATAATTCTTACATAAAACATTTAATTCTAACGAAAAAAATTTAATTCTAACGAAAAAAAATTTAATTCTTGCAAAAAAATTTTAATTCCCTCGAAAAAAATTAATTCTAACGAAAAAAATTTCATCTCGAAAAAATTAATTCTTACAAAAAAAATTTAATTCTTACAAAAAAATTTAATTCTTACAAAAAAAATTTAATTCTTACAAAACAAATTTAATTCTTACAAAAAAAATTAATTCTAACAAAAAAATTTAATTCTTACAAAAAAAATTTAATTCTCACAAATAAAAATTTAATTCTAACAAAAAAATTTAATTCTTACAAAAAAATTAATTCTTACAAGAAAATTAAATTATTACGCGAAAACATTTAATTGTTACAAAAAAAAATTTATTTCTTACAAATAAAAATTTAATTCTTACAAGATAAATTTAATTCAAACAATTAAAAATTTAATTCTTACCAAAAAATTTTAATTCCTACAAAAAAAAATTTCTTACGAATAAAATTTTAATTCTTACAAAAAAAATATAATTCTTACAAATAATGTAATTCTTACAAAAAAAAATTAATTCTTACAAATAAAATTTAATTCTAACAAAAATTTAAATTCTTACAAATAAAATTTAATTCTTACCAAAAAAATTTATTTTTACAAAAAATTAATTAATACAAAAAAAAAATTATTAAAAAAAAAATTTAAATTTTACAAAAAAAAATTAATTCTTACAAAAAAAATTAATTCTTACAAAAAAAATTTAATTCTTACAAAAAAAAATTAATTCTATCAAATAAAAATTTAATTCTTACAAAAAAAAATTTAATTCTAACAAATAGAAATTTAATTCTTGCAAATAGAAATTGAATTCTTACAAAAGAAATTAATTCTTCCAAAAAAATTTAAATTTTACAAAAAAATTAATTCTAACAAAAAAATTAAATTCTTACACGAAAAAATTTAATTCATACAAAATAATTAAATTCTTACAAAAAAAAATTATTTCTCAAGAAACAAAATTAATTCTTACAGAAAAAAAATTAATTCTTACAAAACCAAATTAATTCTTTCAAAAAAAAATTATTTCTCAGAAAAAAAATTAATTCTTACAAAAACAATTTAATTCTTGCAAGAAAAATTTAATTCTTACAAAAAAAATTTAATTCTTACAAATAAAATTTAATTCAAACAAATAAAAATTTAATTCTTACAAATAAAAATTTAATTCTAACAAAAAAATTTAATTATTATAAAAAAAATTTAATTCTAACTAATAAAAATTTTATTCTTACAAATAAAAATTTAATTCTTAAAAAAAATTTAATTCTAACAATAAAAATTTAATACTTACAAAAAAAATTAATTCTCACAAATAAAAATTTAATTCTTACAAGCAAAATTTAATTCTTACAAGAAAAATTTAATTCAAACAAATAAAAATTTAATTCTTACCAAAAAATTTAATTCTTACAAAAGAGATTTAATTCTTACGAAAAAATTTAATTCTTACAAAAGAGGTTTAATTCTTACAAAAAAATTTAATTCTTACAAAATAATTAAATTCTTACCAAAAAAATTTAATTCTTACAAAATAATTAAATTCTTACAAAAAACAAAATTAATTCTTAAAGACAAAAATTTAATTCTAACAAAACCAATTTAATTCTTACAAAAAAAATTTAATTCTTACAAAAAAAATTTAATCCAAACAATTAAAAATTTAATTCTTACAAAAAAAATTAAATTCTTACAAGAAAAAATTCAATTCATACAAAATAATTAAATTTTTACCAAAAAAAATTATTTCTCAAAAAACAAAATTAATTCTTACAGGAAAAAATTTAATTCTAACAAAACCAATTTAATTCTTACAATAAAAATTTATTTCTCAAAAAAAAAAATTAATTCTTACAAAAAAAATTAATTCTAACAAAAAAATTAAATTCTTACACGAAAAAATTTAATTCATACAAAATAAATTTAATTCTCACAAATAAAAATTTAATTCTAACAAAAAAAATTTAATTTTTACAAAAACATTTAATTTTTACTAAAAAAAAATTAATTCTTACAAATAAAAATTTAATTCTTACAAATAAAAATTTAATTCTAACAAAAAAAAATTAATTCTTACAAAAACATTTAATTGTTACTAAAAAAAAATTAATTCTTACAAATAAAAATTTAATTCTTACGAAAAAAAATTTAATTCAAACAAATAAAAATTTAATTCTTACAAATCAAAATTTAATTCTGACAAAAAAATTTAATTCTTACAAAAAAAATTTAATTCTAACTAATAAAAATTTTATTCTTACAAATAAAATTTTAATTCTTAAAAAAAAATTTAATTCTTACAATAAAAATTTAATACTTACAAAAAAATTTAATTCTTACAAAACCAAATTAATTCTTACAAAAAAAATTTATTTCTCGAAAAAAAATTAATTCTTACAGAAAACATTTAATTCTAACAAAAAAAATTTAATCCTAACGAAAAAAAATGTAATTCTTGCAAAAAAAAATTAATTCTATCGAAAAAAACTTAATTCTGACGAAATAAATTTTTTCTCAAAAAAAAATAATTCTGACAAATAAAAATTTAATTCTTACAAATAAAAATTTAATTCTAACAAAAAAAATTTAATTTTTACAAAAACATTTAATTGTTACTAAAAAAAAATTAATTCGTACAAATAAAAATTTAATTCTTACAAAAAAATTTAATTCTTACAAAAAGAATTTAATTCTAACTAATAAAAATTTTATTCTTACAAATAAAAATTTAATTCTTAAAAAAAATTTAATTCTTACAATAAAAATTTAATACTTACAAAAAAAATTAATTCTTACAAATAAAAATTTAATTCTTACAAGCAAAATTTAATTCTTACAAGAAAAATTTAATTCAAACAAATAAAAATTTAATTCTTACCAAAAAATTTAATTCTTACAAAAGAGATTTAATTCTTACGAAAAAATTTAACTCTTACAAAAGAGGTTTAATTCTTACAAAAAAATTTAATTCTTACAAAATAATTAAATACTTACAAAAAAAATTTAATTCTTACAAAATAATTAAATTCTTACAAAAAACAAAATTAATTCTTATTGACAAAAATTTAATTCTAACAAAACCAATTTAATTCTTACAAAAAAAATTTAATTGTTACAAAAAAAATTTAATCCAAACAATTAAAAATTTAATTCTTACAAAAAGAATTAAATTCTTACAAGAAAAAATTCAATTCATACAAAATAATTAAATTTTACCAAAAAAAATTATTTCTCAAAAAACAAAATTAATTCTTACAGGAAAAAATTTAATTCTAACAAAACCAATTTAATTCTTACAATAAAAATTTATTTCTCAAAAAAAAAATTAATTCTTACAAAAAAAATTAATTCTAACAAAAAAATTAAATTCTTACACGGAAAAATTTAATTCATACAAAATAAATTTAATTCTCACAAATAAAAATTTAATTCTAACAAAAAAAATTTAATTTTTACAAAAACATTTAATTTTTACTAAAAAAAAATTAATTCTTACAAATAAAAATTTAATTCTTACAAATAAAAATTTAATTCTAACAAAAAAAAATTAATTCTTACAAAAACATTTAATTGTTACTAAAAAAAAATTAATTCTTACAAATAAAAATTTAATTCTTACGAAAAAAATTAATTCTAACTAATAAAAATTTAATTCTTACAAGTAAAAATTTAATTCTTACAAAAAAAAATTTAATTCTTACAAGAAAAATTTGACACATACAAAAAAAATTAATTCTAACAAAAAAATTAAATTCTTACACGAAAAAATTTAATTCATACAAAATAAATTTAATTCTTACAAATGAAAATTTAATTCTAACAAAAAAAAATTCAATTTTTACAAAAACATTTAATTGTTACTAAAAAAAAATTAGTTCTTACAAATAAAAATTTAATTCTTACAAATAAAAATTTAATTCTAACAAAAAAAAATTAATTCTTACAAAAACATTTAATTGTTACTAAAAAAAAATTAATTCTTACAAATAAAAATTTAATTCTTACGAAAAAAATTAAGTCTAACTAATAAAAATTTAATTCTTACAAATAAAAATTTATTTCTTAAAAAAAAATTTAATTCTTACAAAAAAAATGTTGGAGATAAGTGTTTGCAGTTCGCGCGCATGTGCGAGAAGCGGTTGCGTTTTGGCGGTCGCTGGCGGCGCGTCGGTCGCTTGTCACGTTACGATCTTATGTGTAGTAATCGTTAGTCGATCGTTGTAGAGAAGGATTGTAGCTGTAAAGCATATTTTATATATATACTATTACTATTAAAACCTCAATAACTCTAACAAAAAATTTAATTCTTACAAAAAAAATTTATTTCTCAAAAAAAAATTCATTCTTACAAAAACAATTTAATTCTTGCAAGAAAAATTTAATTCTTACAAAAAAAATTTAATTCTTACAAAAAAAAATTTAATTCAAACAAATAAAAATTTAATTCTTACAAATCAAAATTTAATTCTGAAAAAAAAATTTAATTCTTACAAAAAAAATTTAATTCTAACTAATAAAAATTGTATTCTTACAAATAAAAATTTAATTCTTAAAAAAAAATTTAATTCTTACAATAAAAATTTAATACTTACAAAAAAAATTAATTCTTACAAATAAAAATTTAATTCTTACAAGCAAAATTTAATTCTTACAAGAAAAATTTAATTCAAACAAATAAAAATTTAATTCTTACCAAAAAATTTAATTCTTACAAAAGAGATTTAATTCTTACAAAAAAATTTAATTCTTACAAAAGAGGTTTAATTCTTACAAAAAAATTTAATTCTTACAAAATAATTAAATTCTTACACAAAAAATTTAATTCTTACAAAATAATTAAATTCTTACACAAAAAATTTAATTCTTACAAAATAATTAAATTCTTACAAAAAACAAAATTAATTCTTACAGACAAAAATTTAATTCTAACAAAACCAATTTAATTCTTACAAAAAAAATTTAATTCTTACAAAAAAAATTAAATCCAAACAATTAAAAATTTAATTCTTACAAAAAAATTAAATTCTTACAAGAAAAAATTTAATTCATACAAAATAATTAAATTTTTACAAAAAAAAATTATTTCTCAAAAAACAAAATTATTTCTTACAGGAAAAAATTTAATTCTAACAAAACCAATTTAATTCTTACAATAAAAATTTATTTCTCAAAAAAAAAATTAATTCTGACAAAAAAAATTTAATTCTAACAAAAAAAATAAAATTCTAACGAAAAAAATTTTAATTCATGCAAAAAAAATTTAATTCTATGAAGAGAATAAATTAATTCTAAAGAAAAAAAATTAATTCTTACAACTAAAAAATTAATTCTTACAAAAAAATTTAATTCTTACTAAAAAAATTTAATTCTTACAAAAAAAATTTAATTCTAACAAATAAAAATTTAATTCTTACAAATAAAAATTTAATTCTTACAAAAAAATTAAATTCTTACACGAAAAAATTTAATTCTTGCAAAAAAAATTTAGTTCGAACAAAAAAAATTTAATTCAAAAGAAAAAAAATTTAATTCTTGCAAAAAAAATTTAATTATATCGAAAAAAAATAATTCTAACGAAAAAAATTTTTTCTCAAAAAAAATTAATTCTTACAAAAAAAAATTAATTTTACACAAAAAAAATATTTCTTACAATAAAATTAAATTCTTACCCGAAAAAATTTAATTCTTACAAATAAAAATATAATTCTTACACGAAAAAATTTAATTCACACAAAATAATTAAATTTTTACAAAATAAAATTTAATTCTTACAATAAAATTAAATTCTTTCACGAAAAAATTTAATTCTTACAAACAAATATAATTATTACACGAAAAAATTTAATTCACACAAAATAATTAAATTTTTACAAAATAAAATTTAATTCTAACAAAAAAAATTTAATTCTTACAAAAAAAATTTAATTCTAACTAATAAAAATTAAATTCTTACAAATAAAAATTTAATTCTTAAAAAAAAAATTAATTCTTACAAAAAAAATTTAATACTTACAAAAAAAATTAATTCTAACAAAAAAATTAAATTCTTACACGAAAACATTTAATTCATACAAAATAAATTTAATTCTTACATATAAAAATTTAATTCTAACAAAAAAAATTTAATTTTTACAAAAACATTTAATTGTTACTAAAAAAAAATTAATTCGTACAAATAAAAATTTAATTCTTACAAATAAAAATTTAATTCTTACAAAAAAATTTATTTCTCAAAAAAAAAATCAATTTTTACAAAAAAAATCTAATTCTTGCAAGAAAAATTTAATTCTTACAAAAAAATTTAATTCTTACCAAAAAAATTTAATTCAAACATATAAAAAATTAATTCTTACAAATAAAAATTTAATTCTAACAAAAAAAATTTAATTCTTACAAAAAAATTTAATTCTATCTAATAAATATTTAATTCTTACAAATAAAAATTTTATTCTTAAAAAAAATTTAATTCTTACAAAAAAATTTTGATACTTACAAAAAAAATTAATTCTAACAAAAAAATTAAATTCTTACACGAAAAATTTTAATTCATACAAAATAATTATATTCTTACAAAAAAAAATTATTTCTCAAGAAACAAAATTAATTCTTACAGAAAAAAATTTAATTCTTACAAAACCAAATTAATTCTTACAAAAAAAAATTATTTCTAAAAAAAAATTAATTCTTACAAAAAAATTTAATTCTTACAAAAACAATTTAATTCTTACAAAAAAAATTTAATTCTTACAAATAAAATTTAATTCTAACAAAAAAAATTTAATTCTAAAGAAAAAAAAATTAATTCTTTCAAAAAAAATTTAATTATATCGAAAAAAAAATACTTCTAACGAAAAAAAATTTTTTTCAAAAAAAATTATTTCTTACAAAAAAAAAATTTAATTTTACACAAAAAAAATAATTCTTACAATAAAATTAAATTCTTACCCGAAAAAATTTAATTCTTACAAATAAAAATATAATTCTTACACGAAAAAATTTAATTCTAACAAAACCAATTTACTTCTTACAATAAAAATTTATTTCTCAAAAAAAAAATTAATTCTGACAAAAAAAATTTAATTCTAACAAAAAAAATAAAATTCTAACGAAAAAAATTTTATTCATGCAAAAAAAATTTAATTCTATCATGAAAAAAAATTAATTCTCTTTATTAGTATAAAAAAATTATTAAAAAAAAATTATAAATTTTACAAAAAAAATCAATTCTTACAAAAAAAATTAATTCTTACAAAAAAATTAAATTCTTAACCGAAAAAAATTTAATTGTTACAAAAGAAATTTTAATTCTTACAAATAAAATTTAATTCTTACAAATAAAATTTAATTCTTACAAATAAAATTTAAATTTTACAAAAAAAATTAATTCTTACAAAGAAATTAAATTCGTACACGAAAATATTTAATTCTTACAAAATAATTATATTCTTAGAAAAAAAAATTATTTCTCAAAAAACAAAATTAATTCTTACAGAATAAAATTTAATGCTTACAAAACCAATTTAATTCTTACAAAAAAAAATTATTTCTCAAAAAAAAATTAATTCTTACAGAAAAAAATTTAATGCTTACAAAACCAATTTAATTCTTAAAAAAAAAATTATTTCTCAAAAAAAAATTAAATCTTACAAAACATTTAATTCTAACAAAAAAAATTATTTCTAACGAAAAAAATTTTTTCTCAAAAAAATTTATTCTTACAAATAAAAATTTAATTTTTACAAAAAAAATTTAATACTTACAAAAAAAATATAATTCTTACAAAAAAAATTTAATTCTAACAAATCCAAATTAATTCTTACAAAAAAAATTTATTTCTCAAAAAAAAATAATTCTTACATAAAACATTTAATTCTAACGAAAAAAATTTAATTCTAACGAAAAAAAATTTAATTCTTGCAAAAAAATTTTAATTCCCTCGAAAAAAAATTAATTCTAACGAAAAAAATTTCATCTCGAAAAAATTAATTCTTACAAAAAAAATTTAATTCTTACCAAAAAATTTAATTCTTACAAAAAAAATTTAATTCTTACAACAAAAATTTAATTCTTACAAAAAAATTAATTCTTACAAAAACATTTAATTGTTACTAAAAAAAAATTAATTCTTACAAATAAAAATTTAATTCTTACGAAAAAAATTAATTCTAACTAATAAAAATTTAATTCCTACAAATAAAAATTTAATTCTTAAAAAAAAATTTAATTCTTACAAAAAAAATGTTGGAGATAAGTGTTTGCAGTTCGCGCGCATGTGCGAGAAGCGGTTGCGTTTTGGCGGTCGCTGGCGGCGCGTCGGTCGCTTGTCACGTTACGATCTTATGTGTAGTAATCGTTAGTCGATAGTCGTAGAGAAGGATTGTAGCTGTAAAGCATATTTTATATATATACTATTACTATTAAAACCTCAATAACTCTAACAAAAAATTTAATTCTTACAAAAAAAAATTATTTCTAACAAATGGAAATTTAATTCTTGCAAATAAAAATTGAATTATTGAAAAAGAAATTAATTCTTCCAAAAAAATTTAAATTTTACAAAAAAATATTAATTCTAACAAAAAAATTAAATTCTTACTCGAAAAATTTTAATTCATACAAAATAATTATATTCTTACAAAAAAAAAATTATTTCTCAAGAAACAAAATTAATTCTTACAGAAAAAATTTTAATTCTTACAAAACCAAATTAATTCTTACAAAAAAAAATTATTTCTAAAAAAAAATTAATTCTTACAAAAAAATTTAATTCTTACAAAAACAATTTAATTCTTACAAAAAAAAATTAATTCTTACAAATAAAATTTAATTCTAACAAAAAAAAATTTAATTCTAAAGAAAAAAAAATTAATTCTTGCAAAAAAAATTTAATTATATCGAAAAAAAACATACTTCTAACGAAAAAAATTTTTTTTCAAAAAAAATTAATTCTTACAAAAAAAATTTAGTTTTACACAAAAAAAATAATTCTTACAATAAAATTAAATTCTTACCCGAAAAAATTTAATTCTTACAAATAAAAATATAATTCTTACACGAAAAAATTTAATTCACACAAAATAATTAAATTTTTACAAAAAAAAATTATTTCTCAAAAAACAAAATTAATTCTTACAGGAAAAAATTTAATTCTAACAAAACCAATTTAATTCTTGCAATAAAAATTTATTTCTCAAAAAAAAAAATTAATTCTGACGAAAAAAATTTAATTCTAACAAAAAAAATAAAATTCTAACGAAAAAAATTTTATTCATGCAAAAAAAATTTAATTCTATCAAGAAAAAAAATTAATTCTAAAGAAAAAAAATTAATTCTTACAACTAAAAAATTAATTCTTACAAACAAATTTAATTCTTACTAAAAAAATTTAATTCTTACAAAAAAATTTAATTCTAACAAATAAAAATTTAATTCTTACAAATAAAAATTTAATTCTTCCAAAAAAATTAAATTCTTACACGAAAAATTTAATTCTTGCAAAAAAAATTTAATTCTAACAAAAAAAATTTAATTCTAAAGAAAAAAAATTTAATTCTTGCAAAAAAAATTTAATTATATCGAAAAAAAAATAATTCTAACGAAAAAAATTTTTTCTCGAAAAAAATCAATTCTTACAAAAAAAAATTTAATTTTACACAGAAAAAATAATTCTTACTGTGACTTCCCACGTCTTTTTCGCGCGCAGTTATTTAAATTCAATCATAGATCAATCTACAACTCCACTCAAATCTTCCCCAAACCGCAATTCTTACCCCTTCCCAATGACCCCGACCGCCTTGGCGATGTACCTTAGCGGTCCCCATCTCAAGACGGTCAACCATTAAATCTTCCCCACCTATTCGCCCAACGCGGCACAAACTCTTCCCTCCTCTCGAATCTAAACAAGTCCCTCGCCCCACAAATCTCTTAAATCGAGACCACGTCTCATACCCTCTGCATGACCAAAGAAGTCAAAGCCACTACCACCCCTTTCCTATTAAAACACCCAAAATCCATTCGAGGAGTTGAGCATTTCGAAATCACGTGTGTAGTGACATCACGGCGACCCCTAGGGTATTTCACTCTAGTCGGCGAGCGTAGCCCGAAAGTGGCGGCCTGATTGTGGCGCCACCGAGCGGCTCCAGAATGAAGGAGTAGGCTAGGAGAACCCGCCAGTTCTCAGTAGTCCTTCGAGGGAGTCAGTCGATTAATAAATTGTTATCGTTACTAGTGGGGCCTTTGTCTTTATAGACCTATATCCCTATTCCCGTACCTATACGTGTATAAAAACCCTGGAAGAAAAACCGCGAGTCCAAATATAGACCAACATTTGGTCCCTACAAAAACCCCGAAAAGTACCGTGACACATGTTTATAATTTGACCATACTGCGCACCCCCCTTCATACCGTAAAATATTACATAAACGGATCAAAGTCCATACCGTGCGAACACCCCGCAACCCCTTGTAAAATCATATAAATACAAGGGCTCCGAGACAGAAGCCTCTCTTTCAACGAAATATCCTTCGGCGAAAGGAAGCTTGCTTTTCAACGAAATACCCTTCGGGAAAGGAAGCTCTCTACAAAGTATTATTTAACCTAAATTCAAAAACCGTCAATCTTCAAGAATTGTAAGCGATTATAATTATCTTTAATACCACTGTGTATCACCATCATCATTATCAATTATTCTTATTCTCATTGTTTCATATTATTGCATATTAACGCTTATTGCGCTCATATTGTGTATTACTATTCTTACTACTTTTCTTATTCATATTATTGCTAACGCTCATTGTTCATATTGCTAGCGGAGCAAATCTTTATGCTTTACTTAGTTCTATGCTTGGCTTATATAATTGTAAATCTGAATATGATGTGCAGAGCAGTCGGACCGACCTGGGGACTGACACCGGTCACGATGAAATGGGTATATGAAGCGATAGTAATCCCTCGGGTGACTTTTGGAGCAGGGATCTGGTGGAGAGCAGCAAATATGGCTACGTATAAGGCTGAATTGGACAAAGTCCAGGGTGCAGCGCTTAGAAGGATTTTCGGCGTGATGAGGTCCACGCCAACTAGGGCGCTGGAAATTCTAGCGGACCTACCACCACTGGAGGTAAGAGTGAAGGAGCTCGCGATGAGGACGATGTTGAGACTGCAGAGCTGGGATCAATGGACTGGAGGTAATGAGAAGAGTCACAGTTGGATATTGGAGGAGGAAGGAGGTGAAGAGCTGAATAAGATGAAGACCATGCCTAGGGACTTAATAGTGAAGAAGTACGTGTTCGACATGGAGTTCGAAGTGGCGATTGACGATAGGAAGGATTGGAACGAGGAAAAGATTAGGAACAGTCATGACTCGGTCTGGTACACAGACGGATCAAAGAGGAAGGATGGGCTGGCAGGGTCAGGATGGTGTAAGGAAAATGATATGAGGAAATGGGGAACAAGGAGGCTGGGCAGATATGCAACGGTGTTCCAGGCGGAAATCGTTGCCATCCTAGAATGTGTTCGGAGTATCCAAAATGAGTTTGACGAGGAGGAGGAGGAAGAGAGAGACCGGAGAAGAGCGGTAGGAGGTAGGGAATCCATTGGAATGGTTAGAGGAAATCGGAACAATAGTAGGATAGCGATATGTACGGATAGCCAGGCCGCTATCAAAGCACTGAGTAGGAGTATGTATGTGTCTCAGCTGGCATTGGAATGCAGAATAGCATTAAACGGGCTTGGGAAAAGAGGAGCCAAGATTACCATATATTGGGTACCAGGACATGAGGGGACAGCGGGTAATGAGAGGGCAGATCGACTAGCTAGGGCAGGGTCAAGCATGGCTCCCAGGATGGACGAGGCGATCCCCCCGATAGCTGATGTGGCCTTCAAGGCTGTTATCAGAGAATGGAGGGATAAGACTAGGAAAAGGAAGTGGGAGGGTACGACCGACTGTGCGACGGCGAAGCTGTTGTTGGGTCCTGAACCAAAACGGGACAGGGCCAGGAAACTAATAGGAATGGAAAGGGTCGAAGCAAGGAATGTGGTGGGCATTCTAAGTGGGCATGCACCACTGAATGCTCACTTACATAGGATTATGGCTAGTGAAACGGAAATGTGTTCGCTATGCGAAGTTAGCAAGGAGGACTCTGTGCACGTTCTGTGCGAGTGTCCACGTACAATGGAAACCCGGAGAAGGATATTTGGCATGGAAGTAACTAGAGCAGAAGAGGTTAGTAAGCTGTGTATAGACAAGATTGCGAGTTTCCTGGGGGAGGTGAACCCATGGAAATATACCTAAGGCTCATCTCCGTCAGAAGGGGAGGACCTTCACGCTGGCCCCCTTCTCGGTCAGTGACTCGGAAGTAGACTGAGAAGGAGGCTGGAGCCGCGATTCGAAGGGGACCGTTACCCCTCGGCGTGGTTCACCGGGGGGGGGGGGCGGAGGCAGGGGCCCCCCTCATATCTCCAACAGAAAGGCAGCCAATGAGGGCAGAATGGTTAGGCAGCTATTCTGACCGTGGCCCAGTGGTGACTGAGCCTTGGAAAGCTCGATCCGGGGCCGCGGAAGGGTAGCGGTGCCAAGAGTAAGAAAGTAAGAATGGTTCCAGTGCCTCAAGCACTTATGCGATACCGGCGCACCGGCTTTTACACACCTCTTTAGGAATGCGGAGTGCCGCTAGGGGCGGGTGGTGACCGCCCCCCTTCTGGACCGTGTCTCGCTATCAGATCTCGCAATGTTTGATCAAGACTGGATTTAATTTGGGAATGGGAGGGGGGGGGGGGTGGTGCGTCCCTAAGGCCCTCTTGCCGTGGGGACCCTTGTCTTAAAATATTATAATCTTAGGTTTGAAGTGGGTAGGTAGGGTGGGGGGGGAAGGGGGTAGGGTTGTAGTGTAGGATAGCTGTGGGAAGTTTCAGGAAACAGGAACAAGGGGGGGGAGTACTAGGGTGTTGAGTCAACGGGGGGAGAGGGGGGAGTAGGAGGGTGGGATAGCTAGCCGTATAAGGCTAAACAAGCCGTCACCCTAGCAAGTTGAAGGTACGGTATGCGCGTGCCCGCGCAGTCTAGGGGTGCCTCCAGCGGGGACGTGAAGGGGACCTGGCTACTCCGGGTTCAGGACGACGAGTAAAAGCGAGTTTAAGGGATTGATAGGAGACCTGGTAGAGCGGCGTCGAGACACGGCTCCATATACCGCGAATCTATTTAGCGACGGGCTGGTACCGTCAAGGCCGGAGAGGGTGGCTTGCGCAACGCATAATGACTCCGGCGCACCTATGAGTGCGTCTTAAGGCGGCCACACACGGTCCGGCCGGCCTGTCAGTTTGGCCTGCGCAGGCCGGCCTGTGCAGTTTGGCCGGACGCCCGTAGTGCCCCCACACGTTCCGGCCGGCCTGACAGGCTGGCCGGATGGTGCATCCACACGCTCCGGCCGGCCTGACAGTATTTTAAATTTTTTAAATTTTGTTTCGAGTGATAAAACATTATTATAATGGATGAAAAAAGATTTTGAGTCCTTAAATCAAAAACTAGAAACTTGAAGCATTAAAATGCTTTTTTAAAATATGTTTTGCGACTATTTTTCGCGGAGATAGTACATCCATTTCAAAATGACCAAATTTTTCAGAAAATTATAGTGTTCCTTTAATTTTGTCCAGCAGTGTATTTCCATTTTCAGTTTACTTTATAATTATTCACATTATTAACAACCATTATTCACATTCCAATAGATACACGTTGTAATGAGTAAGAATACACAATGAGTGTATTCTCAACAACAACGCGTCATCCCAAACTGCCGAATCACCACGCAGGATTCGTCACTTCGAGTCATGTCCAAAGGGCAGACTCGCCCTTACGTACCTACCTATCTCGACAGTATATAAGCTTGTCTCCCTTGACCTAGGCGCAGTTCTTGTATTAGTCTCAACGCCGAAACACTACTGATTTCTTCTTGTAAACGGTTACCGAGGTTACCGCGCATACTCCGAGTATATTGTGTCCGAACATTATAATAAATATATATTAACGATTGAAGTTAGTGAACAGATTAGTGATCTTTTATATTCACCTAACTCCTTCATAACAACGTTTCTTAAAATATTCGAAACATTTTCAGTGCCCGAAACGTCCAAGCTTTAACCTACTCGACACAGTCGGACTGCTCCAAAGTACATTCGGCCCGATCGGAAAAATTCTTTCGATCCGATCGGTTTTTACGGGTACTCTGCTCGGCTCGGCTCGGTTCGGTTCTTCCAGCCGAATCAGGCTCGGCTCGGTTTTTCACTGGAACCGCCCTACGGCCTACAGTATTCACAGTTTTGTCAGCCGAACATGACATCGACAGACGACGCTTTAGCTGTAGTAGGCTTATTATTAGCTACAAAAAAGTGTTGCAAACGCCAAATTGAACGAAGTGTGTGGTGCAAAGAGTGGCTAAAAAAAAGGGGACGTTATTCACACGTAAATTTATTAAAGGAATTGCATTTTGCGCCTAAAGATTGGCACAATTATTTAAGGATGGATGAAGAAACATATTTAAGGCTCCTTTCTTTAGTCACTCCCTTCATACAAAAACAAGATACAATTATGAGAGACGCCATCTCACCGCACGAGAGATTAACTGCTACATTGAGATTTCTTGCAACTGGAAGAAGTTACGAAGATCTTAAATTTACGACAATCATATCACCTCAGGCTCTTTCGTATATTATTCCTGAAACATGCGATGCTCTATATAAAGTTCTACATAAGGATTATTTGAAGGTAAGGAAAATGACCATCTTTTACTTTTCGATTTCGATGACGTTGTAATATGTTGTGGGGAGCATGATTCTAAGCAACTTTTTCCTATAAGATTTACACATTTCTTTATCTTTAATCCGAAAAGTTGGCCAAACCATCTAAACCCAAGGCAATTACCGATCATATTACTTTGCAAATATTTCGAAAACTAAAGTTGAGCGACGGCAACATGTTTAGGAAAAAGTTGTTCGGAATCATGCCTCCGACAACATATTCCATCTGCTCTTTTGTAAATAATTACCCGTAGGGATAATGTGTCTAAAACGATCCCCTTAAAGCGTAATTCACATAAAAAATACAAATGCATATTATTTAAATAAATGTAAAGTAGTGTTTGTAAGTTAGTTTATCTACCTTATTATTGGTTTATATCAAATTTAGTTACTTGATCAATTACATTTTTTATTCGCATTTTTGTGAAGGCATACCAAAGGATCATTTTGTACCTACACCTACGTATATGTATAAAATGATCACCTATGAGTAGGAAAATATCCCCTAGAATCATTTTACATCTACTGGTAATGAAGAAGACGAACATTAAAAAACACTGATTTATTCAAATAGAAACAGAAATTGAACTGAGTCACAAAATATGCGACCATAATAACTTAAACTAATTTTTAAAAAAAAAAAAACGTAGATAATTTGTGGTACATAATCAATGAATAGATATACTTAAAATGAACTAATAAATTAAGAAAGTGAGATCATCTTCACAGACTCCAATTTTTTCGCACACTCCATGCGATTTCTGGAATCATTTTACCCTACTACAGAGGGATCATATGACCCCAAACATCCAACTCTCATTCAGTGGTTGAATATAACGTCAAATTATTACATTCGATAACGAAACATATATTAATTTATTTTTTAATTGTCATTCAATCCGCAAAAAAAACAGATGTCACACTAAGCCGTTCATGACAAAAGTTACGCAACATTGAAAAAGACCTTACTTAAGCTAAAAGACAGTAATTTCTATTTTTTTCTTGTTTATAACACATACGGCGCTGATATTTACATGGCAATTCGTACGACACTTGACGACGTACGGACTGAACTTTGAAACATCGATATTACTAAATAGTACCACTAATAGCCGTAGAACAGCCAGGAGTCATTTTACCCCGAGGGATCGTCTTACAAACATTTACCCTAACTTATATAATTATACAAATAAAAATCTTACCTATAATAATTATTATTATTATTATTATTATAATTATTATTATTATTATTATTATTATTATTATTAAAATTTGATGGAACTGGCGAGTTTTCCGGAATGGGAATGTGAGGTGTCGTGGCGCTGGGAGTTGGGGAATGATAAGGAGAAGGTGTTTCGTGATATGGATAATGATACATTGGACTGGGATTGGGAATAGTTGGGTTAGGAGTTGGGTCATAAGGATACGTTGGTTGTTGATAGTGGTGAGGCAGTGGTGTGTGAGTAGGAGTGTGGATATGGGGATGATGTAAATCTTGCTGGGAAATCAATGTGTGGGAAATGTCTAATTTTCCCATTTCTGCCACAAATAACGCATCATTAATGATACGTTCCGCCAGCAGCATTTGTTGTTTGGGTAAGTCCCGCAATTTCATGGCGACGTTTTTTGCAAATACGTCGAAACGATCTTCTTGTCTTGCTGGACGTTGGAAATGCTGCTGTACGGATAATAATACATGCGCTGTAATGCAGCTTCTTCAGCTCGCGAACTCTTCTTCGATTGGCTTGGCCGGTTGGTTTGGCTTGTCGATGTAGAGGGCATTGGAGGTGGATCTACTGACAATGAATCCCTCGGATCATCCCTTTCTACGTCAGATATTTCAGCGACATCCGTGGTACAACCATCTGGAGTGTATTCAGCAGATGTTTGCCCCGTATTATCCAGTGCGTGTTCCTGAAACAATATTTTTTTCGGTTTTTAGTTTCCACGAACAACGGAAGAATGGAAGAATGTAGCGAAAGTTTTTGAAGCAAGGTGGAACTTTCCACATTGTCTTGGAGCGATTGATGGAAAACATATAGAAATTATTCCTCCCAATGGAAGCGGGACGGAATTTTACAACTATAAAGGGCGACACAGTATGGTTCTACTAGCGATAGTGGATGCGAAATATCAATTTCTCATGTGCGATTTTGGTACCAACGGCAGAGTTTCTGATGGAGGTGTTCTTCAAAACACCAAATTCTTTGAGAAACTTCAGGACAAGCTTTTAAGGATCCCAACTGAAGAAAATATCACAAACACTTCTAGGAGTTTGCCCTACGTTTTTGTAGCGGATGATGCCTTTCCATTGAGAGTGGATATGATCAAACCGTTTAGACAAGCAGATCTAATTTGCCAAGAACGAAAAATATACAATTACCGTGTATCGCGAGCGAGACGTATTGTCGAAAACGCGTTTGGCATCATGGCATCACGATTCAGAATTTTTCACACCCAAATTAATCTAGGACCGGAAAAAATTGATTCTGTTGTGATGGCAAGTTGTGTATTACACAATTTTTTAATTAAATCGGTGCCGAATTCTTACTCGCCTCCAGACTGTTTTGATCGAGAAAATGCAGAAGATGGGACTACTGTGTCGGGGTTTCATACAAACAACTCTAACATGGAAAGTTTGAATCAAAGAAACCCAGGAAATACGGCTAATGATGCTAAGAAAGTTAGAGCAGATTTTATAAATTATTTTGTGAATGAGGGTGCAGTCCCGTGGCAAAATAACTTTATTCATTAAATTTAACGCATTTACTATAATCATTTGCTGTTTCATTCCACGAAAAATCGGACAGTTTGTCGGAGTAACATTTCAGATGTTGGTGAAACTTGAATATGTTGTAGTCTTTACTGATATATAATCGCATCTCGAAAGACTTTCTAAAAATGTAAAAATTGTGGATCTTACATCTCTTCGAATTATAGAGGTGACCTTTTGCCAATAAATTATAACTATTGAACCAAGAAACCTATAGAAATGAGGTTTTGGGAGGTTACAGTGGAGACATAAGAGTACTTAACAAAAGTGGACACGTTTTCAAAACTAAGGACACTTTAAAATTGGGCAAATGAAAATTAATTCAATGTGACGCTGCATTGAAGCACAGCGGCTCGACTGGCTCAGCGTGCAGTACAAACAGTGGCCAGGCGGCTATACCTGCCATTTTTATACACAGTTGTTGCAAATGGTATGTATTTGGAGAAAAAATGAAAACAGTTTTTTGTGTTGGGATTATTTTGCGCGAAGCGACGGTGAGCTTCAGTTTTTTTTTAAATAAAAAGCTATATATTTTTTCACACGATATGAAAGCGACTATCACGACAAATTCAACTATGTAGCATACATGGACTTTTCAAGGTCACACTAAGTTGTGGAATGAATGAAATAGATTCAAAATATTAGATATATAGATAGTTGAAAAAAAAGGTCAGGTCTATACGTCAAAAAGCTGCAAGATCAATATTTTTTAAAATTTTGGAAAATCCTTCGAGATACGGTTATATATACTAAAGACTACAACATATCCAAGTTTCACCAACATCCGAAATGTTACTCCGAAAACTGTCCGATTTCACGTGGAATGCCCCTACCCAACTGTATCTAAAATTTACACTTGTTTACTTTGTGTACAATGTGCACATTCTTCAAATATAATATGCATAAAAATAATTCTTTAATTTCACTTACCTCGATCCCGATTTCGTCACCGTCGCTTTCAATATTCGATCGAGAGTTCCTTGGCGTTTCTTGATCGTTTAAAAAATTTAGGTCGGCGAAGTACCATAATGTAGGTACGTACACATCGTCCGCACCCGCTCCTGTCCTCGTAGAGGCCTTTATTTTTTTCAGCTCCTTCCGATAGGCGCTGCGCATGTTGTTGATTCTTGCAACTACACTTTTTCTGGTGGTGGATGGCTCAATTTCTTGTAATTTCGCGATTAATTTCTTGTATGCAGTACTTCGCAAATCACGGTCACGATATTCATCGGTATTCAGTTTCCATAGACATGGTGCACTTCTATAGATTATTAAAAACTCCTCAATACATTTTCTCTGCCTAGCAGAAAGTGATGATGTCATTTTAAATTAATTATTAATTCGATGTAAATTATTATTATTAAATGGACCACCACACTCTTCCAATGTCACGAAGCACTTGGTCTTGTCCCGATTGGTAGTTGATGCAGAACTGACGCTCGACAGTCTTCCGATCTTCCGGGAAGACGGCCGCGGTTGAAAATGTCCGGTGATTGGTTAACTTAACGAACGAATGCGTCCCTTAAGCGCCCTCTATTTCTTGCGCCCTTGGCGTGATTTCCGGAAACGGGGGTGCGATTTTAGCGGGAGCTCCGGTTCCAAGCGCGTGACGTGGCCGGTTGCAGGCCACCAGGCCTGCATCGTCGTGGGCCCATCACAAACTCCAGGTTTATGACACCCGCAATAGCTATTCAGGCCATAAACGAAAGACTCGAAAGGAAAACATGCTTTGTTCAAAATTTAATTAGGAAGTAAACGGAACGCGTCTTTCTCAAAAATAGTATCGCTGCCGCGCGCGTCATAACCCAAACCGAACATCTGTATTCTAAACGTTTTCTATGTACAAACACTTGGAACATCAACACGACAGGGAGTCGGGGAGACCGGGGTTATTAGTCGACTAATTTTTAACATGTCTAATTTTTATAAATGGGCCATTGGTATTTTGTTGAGTTCTTGCACACCAAAAGTTTACAAATTTCATTAGGTATAGGAACAGGCTTAATTTTGAAAATCGTTTTCATTGAGTTTAGGTTGTAATGTTTATTATATTTAGAGTAGTTTGACAAATAAGTCAACAAACCCCGGTTGTGGGGTTAGTTGACAAATATGACGAGGTTAGTTGACTTAACATTTGCTTTACAGTTTTAACCCATTGCCTGCGAAAGGCGTATATATGTATATGCTGTCACAGTTCCATAAATATACATATACGAGGGACGTATACTATATATGCTGCCAATCCCATCAATAAAGCATACGAGTGGCGTACATATATGTATATACTAGATGTATACTAATGTAGGAAATAAGTATGCTACATTGTAGATATTTTATTAATGAACACTACAATCATGGTCTTTCACATGTTAGATAAACCTGGGACCGTACAATTATTTGTCCGTTAAAAGATACGAGTTTCGGGTACTGTGAGAAAGGAAGTGGCAGAAATATTACGAGACAAGTAAGGCAAAATTCATTTCATTGAATTTGTCTCATTCCATGTGGTCTCAATTATGACGAAAATACACGTTTCGTTGTTTGAAATTCTTTTTCCAACGGAAGGTCGTGTTTAATAACTTGGGTGAAAAAATACAAGATACGTAAAATTCAGCGGAGGTCCTTAAGAAATAAACGTGGCAAGTCATTATACTTTGCTACGGTCGGTACGAAAAGTTTTATTATTTTATGGGTAGTAGTATATATCCGCATAGATCCTACGCTGTAGGGGCGAAAGGTCTGGGTTACCTACAACCTTTGAAAAGGATCGAGTTCCTGGAGCACCGTCGAAAACGTGCGGAAATAGTAGGCGCGAAAAGACAGCGTACCTACCTATACTTACTTAAAAATGGTAACTTCCGCGCGGGGAAAAACCAGACCTCAGCGAGTTTGACTACCAAGACACAGCCAGGAACTCAGGGAAAACCCCGAAAGTATAGGACTTATTTCTAGGGCTGTTCGGGTGCTCGAATATTCGGGCGGCTTGAAGTTCGGACCGAGCCGGATACCCGTCAAATTCGGGCGGCCCGAAAAATCCGAGTAGCTCGAATTTGTTTCGGGCGGCTTGAAAAATCCGGGTAGTCCGAATCATTTCGGGCCGCTCGGAAGAATCGGATAGCCCGAAATGTTTCGGGCCGCTCGAAAGAAGGGGCTAGCTCGAATTGTTTCGGGTGACTCGGAAAATCCGTACGCCTTGTACGCACTGTTCGAACCACCACATTCAAGGCGTACGGATTTTCCGAGTCACCCGAAACAATTCGAGCTAGCCCCTTCTTTCGACCGGCCCGAAACAATTCGAGCTATCCGATTCTTCCGAGCGGCCCGAAACGATTCGGACTACCCGGATTTTTCAAGCCGCCCGAAACAAATTCGAGCTACTCGGATTTATCGGGCCGCCCGAATTTGACGGGTATCCGGCTCGGCCCGGTCAGTCGAGCCGGGCCAGGCTCGGCTCGTTTTATTCGAGTACCCGAACAGCTCTACTTATTTCCGAATCATTCTTCGGGAAACATTTGCCTACCTGATGTCGAAATAGGGGGCAATCGACAACGTGCCGTTTTTGGGGGGGATTTCGACTTTCCTCGCTTCGAGTTAAGCCGTATATAAATCACAAAAAAATAGAAGAAAATATATAATATCACAAAAAAAATAGAAGAAAATATATAATATCAAAAAAAATAGAAGATAATAATATAAATCCCCCCAAAAATAGAAGAAAATATATAATCACCAAAAAATAGAAGAAAATATATATCACAAAAAATAGAAGATAATAATATAAATCCCCCCAAAAATAGAAGAAAATATACAATATAAAAAAAGATGTGAAATCAAAATGAGCTGCAAGTACATAAAGGTACTTTCCAACTGCCCTTAAGATGACACAACTACATAGACACAGCTAAAATGCTGTGTTCATACATTCCAGTACTCATATCGCGGACATTTTAATTATCCCATAAAAAAGAATCCCAATTAAAAACATTGTCGTAAATTAATCCCCCAAAAAATAGAAGCAAATATACAATATAAAAAAAGATGTGAAATCAAAATGAGCTGCAAGTACATAAAGGTACTTTCCAACTGCACTTAAGATGACACAACTACATAGACACAGCTAAAATGCTGTGTTCATACATTCCAGTACTCATATCGCGGACATTTTAATTATCCCATCAAAAAGAATCCCAATTAAAAACATTGTCGTAAATTAATTAATAGCTTTACAAAATTATTATACAAAATTGCGCCAATTATAACAATGGCTATTTATAAAAAGAAAAAATGTATTAAATAATATTAAGCAGATATATTTTTATAGAAATAAATATTTCAATACCAATAAATATTTTATTCAAAATACTTGGCGCTGCTCACCGCATTGGTGTTGCTAAACTGAATACATATGTATAAATTGCATTAATCTTTTTCTTTCTTTCTTGTGCGTGCATTCGTGAATGTGTGTATGTGTGCGTGTGCATATGCTACGTATGATATTAGAATTAAATATATGTAGAATAAATCTGACTGCGTTTCTTCTAATATGTATATGTTTATGTATTTTAGATTGTAAGGGAGTTATTGTAAATCATTAATTTACTATTAATAAGACAATTAACATTTTTTTCGGTCTCGCAGCGCCAAGTATTTTGAATAAAATATTTATTGGTATTGAAATATTTATTTCTATAAAAATATATCTGCTTAATATTATTTAATACATTTTTTCTTTTTATAAATAGCCATTGTTATAATTGGCGCAATTTTGTATAATAATTTTGTAAAGCTATTAATTAATTTACGACAATGTTTTTAATTGGGATTCTTTTTGATGGGATAATTAAAATGTCCGCGATATGAGTACTGGAATGTATGAACACAGCATTTTAGCTGTGTCTATGTAGTTGTGTCATCTTAAGTGCAGTTGGAAAGTACCTTTATGTACTTGCAGCTCATTTTGATTTCACATCTTTTTTTATATTGTATATTTGCTTCTATTTTTTGGGGGATTAATTTACGACAATGTTTTTAATTGGGATTCTTTTTTATGGGATAATTAAAATGTCCGCGATATGAGTACTGGAATGTATGAACACAGCATTTTAGCTGTGTCTATGTAGTTGTGTCATCTTAAGGGCAGTTGGAAAGTACCTTTATGTACTTGCAGCTCATTTTGATTTCACATCTTTTTTTATATTGTATATTTTCTTCTATTTTTGGGGGGATTTATATTATTATCTTCTATTTTTTGTGATATATATTTTCTTCTATTTTTTGGTGATTATATATTTTCTTCTATTTTTGGGGGGATTTATATTATTATCTTCTATTTTTTTTGATATTATATATTTTCTTCTATTTTTTTGGTGATATTATATATTTTCTTCTATTTTTTTGTGATTTATATTATTAACTTTTATTTTTTGTGATTTTTTTACTTTTTGAAAGTTTTTTATGGGGATCTCACTTCTTTTTACAAAGATAATTCATGTACTTGGCGTAATTTTTTTACTTTTTGAAAGTTTTTTATGGGGATCTCACTTCTTTTTACAAAGATAATTCATGTACTTGGCGTAATTTTTTTACTTTTTGAAAGTTTTTTATGGGGTAAACTCTATAATTCATAATACCATCGATGAAATGTAGAGCTTCTACTCCAGCTGCACTCATACAGCCCCAGACAAATACAGAACCCCCCGCAGTATTTCATCATAGGTCGCAAATTTTCTTTCCTAAACACTGTATTCTTTTTTTTTCTCCATACTGTGAAGTCTGTTTTGGACCCAAATATTTTGATTTTGTTGGCGTTAGTGAATTCGAAATATTTGGGTCCAAAACACACTTCACAGTATGGAGAAAAAAGAATACAGAGTTTAGGAAAGAAAATTTGCGATCTATGATGAAATAATTGTAAAAAAAAATACGTAATCATAATATTATATCTAAAGAAAGTTTGAAAGCCATTCTGCTACAAGAGTAGAGTAAAATACAGCCTGCTGTAACATCCAACTTAGTAAATTTCATACCTAGTAGCCTCGAAGCTATTATATCCACAAATTATTAAAACATTAAATATTTAGTTTATTTCCATAGTTTATTAATTCTTTATTCAACTGCAGGAATACTATTTGCGCCTCCATTTCTGCGCGTTTATCTGTTTATGTTTTTTTCTTTGTATATGTTAAAAGAAATAAAATTTTGTTTATACAAAATCTATTCTACGAACATCAAAGAATATTGATTAATCATTGTTTTCCGATAAAATTTATTACTGACATGGATATAAATACAAAATTTGACTTTAAATTGGTCACTGTACGAATACTTTCGACACCGATAGAATGCTTGAAAATAAGTCTAAATTTAAATACTAATAAATTTATTGTTATTTATTACTACTTATTACAGGGCCGCACGTGGCTCGGCACGAGAAGGGTGGGTGGAGGGTGAGGGCCCAAAGACAAAATTGGGCGGCTTTAGAAATAATGAGGGCCCAGGCCCTCAGCCTTCGAGAAATAATCGCGGACCAGTACCGCGGCCGTGGCCGGGGCCGTGGCCGGGGCCGGGGCCGAGGCCGTGAGTGGGACCGGAGCCGTGGCCGAGGCCAGGAGCAGCGGGGGGGTCATGGCAGCGGCAGCGGCAGCGGCCATTAAAAAAAAATTATTTTGATAACAAAAAAATAAATTTTTATTTTGATAAAAAGAAATGCGATTATTTCATTTACTCTTTTTATTTACATTTATTTTTCATTTTCAGTAACTTTCCCTTTCAGCTGTTGAAATAATTCTCTTCGTCTGCATCGTTAACTGAAAAATAGGACACATTTATTAATTATTTACAATTTATCACACATGCTCAAGATCATTGAATGAATAATTACGTATGCAAAACCCTACCTGCAAATTTGTGCGTACAGAGTCTGACGTAGATCACACTGCATCATCTTCTGCTTCGATTATCTGTAAATATATGAAAGCCACATTTTTTTCTAATTATACGACTTAACGTAGAATTTATATATATATAGAAATATAGAAATAGAGTGGCGTTTTGCTATAGTAATTGTAGAGACTGCATAATGTGTCTAAAGGAGGTGACAGCGTATGATTAATTAGAGTTTTACGAATGTCTTTCACAAAAGATTGGAAAGTATCAAGGGAGATGTATTTTCAACGTACTTTCTTGACTAATGTGACTGACTCTACATTGCAAGCGGTACGCCATAATATTCTTAATCTTAATTCTTAATGCTACGCTAATTTGACAAGTTTTGTCGATTTACCTTATTTGACAAACAAGATGCTCTATATAATCTTCTCCGGACAACCTCCAAGCCTGTGCGCCCCCTTCATTTTTATCCAAGCCTGTGCGTCCCCTTCAATTCTACTATCCAAGCCTGTGCGTCCCCTTCATTTTTATCGAAGTCCTGTGCGTCCCCTTCGTTTCTATAATATAATATAATAAGCTTTACATAAAAACTAAATTGCTGGTATATACAAAAATACAAGTATCTGGCAATTTAAATGCAATGCAATTTTTTACTACAATATATTATTTTGTACATGCATGGTACAAATTTCCAGAAACTTGTGCGAAAGAAGATTTGTCGACAACTTCTCCGGACAACTTCCAAGTCTGCGACTCTGCATAAGAAATCTATTTAAAAAATTTTGGCGACTTACCTTGTTAATTGAGACAATAATTCAGTCTCCTATTTAGTGTAAAAGCTCCTGACATTTCAAATTTGGACCACTTACATTATTTGACACTTGGCAGGTTATGTATGACGGTTTGACACTTGGTAGGTTATAAAATAGTACACATAGATCCCGGGAGTCGACGAACGAAACATACACACTAGTTTCTTTTGGCTGAAGGTGTGCGTGTAACGCGTATATACGTATTATGTTTGACGAAAAAATTCCTTGGAGAATCAGAAGGAGAATCAGAAGAAAAATCTTACCGTTTCTGACAGATCCACGAGACGATATTATGATATCTCTGTCATGCGTGGACAGATTTTATTGAAATTTGGTCTTATTCGAAAGCTTATATGCGGTTTACATAAGAAAAATGCCTTTAAATTTAGAAAATATTGCAGGCGTCATGAGATATTAATGAAATAAGTTTCAGGTTAGGTTGGAATAGCCCGGCGACGAGTAAATGATAGCGGTAGCGACAGTCAACATATATATACAGGGTGTCTTTCCTGTACTTGGCGTCGAGACGCTACCGCGTCTCTAGATATTGCTCTGTCGACATTTGGTAACCATCCGTATCCGCGTGTACCCTTGTCCACCACTGACTCACAGGACAATACCGTCATAAACCGCGACCCTCGCGTGACGCTCTGTCCGATCATCGCGGCTATTTTTTGGGACCAACAGCCTGTGCTTTTCCTCGACGTGAGGGTACCTGTTCCATCGACGAATTCACAGAGGGGAGACCCTCCTCTTCCTCAAAAGTGCAACCAATTATAATTGTCAGCTCCCAAAATTATGGACATCGCGCCTATTCCGAGTTTACACTCTGGACGCCGGAATGGCTAGCGATCACTCTCTTGCTTAATATTAATTATGGCGGGTGATAAAGCATCGGCCAGCACGCGTACTATCACATTAATTGGGTCTTAAAGGTGAAATCAGACGGCGCGTGGATCGGCGAGTCGGTTCGGGTCGCCCGGGCTCGCCAGTCGGCGTGTCATGAGCGTTTTCACGGAAAATAATGAAGGAAATTGTATGAAAAATTAATTCCTATAACCTCGAGCTAATTTCGTTAATAATAGTCGGATTTATATGAAATTTTGTATGATTTTCATCGAAAAAACATAAGGAATCCATCGGCATCACTTCCATATCGATACCATAAGGAATAAATAATTTTTTTTTCTGAAACTGGTATGAATCCTCGGGTGAACGTAGCGAATTGAGGTCGGCCCCCGCAGTCGACAATGAAAATGTGAAATATTCATTGCAGCGTAGTAAAAAATTCTTCATTCTTTATCGTGTCGATATGAAAGTTGCACCAATGGATTCCTTATGTTTTTCCGATGAAAATCATACCAAATTTCATGTAAATCGGACTACTTTTAAATAAGGAATACAAATTGCTTGTGTAAAAGTAGTGCGATTTGCATGAAATTTGTTATGATTTTAATCGGGAGAACGCCAGGAATCCATTGGTGCCACTTTCATATCGATATGATAAAGAATGATGAAGTTTTTACTGCGCTGAAATGGAGAATAGGGAGTTTCAAGTGGCGTTCGGTTCAGATCTGGCCGCGGCCTCAGACCGACCAAATCGTTTTTCGGTTTTGCTCCGGCCGGCCTGCACAGTCAGGATTGCGCAGGAAAAATAAACTTTCTCCTACCGAAATCTACTGAATGTATACTACAGGATGATTCTCCAGCGACGCCTGTCAAAGAGATGCCGCCTGGTACTCTGTCGCGAGGACAGGACTCCCCAGTGCCTCACCGAATTTGATAGCTCTCGACCTTCGAAAGGGTTGGAATACCATTAAAAAGTCAGAAATGTCCAGGATTTCCGCATTTCTCATCAAATCTTTGTGAAAACGACGCCTATCGATTCCTTGTGTTTCGCCGATGAAACTAACACCAATAACGACATAATTAGGACCATAATGAAGGAAATTCCATGAAAAATCGAATTATATAATTTCAAGCTGAATTTGTTAAAAATAGTCCGAATTACATGAAATTTTGTATGATTTTCATCGGAAAAACATAAGGAATCCATCGGTATCACTTTCATATCGATACAATAAATAATAAAGAATTTCTTAATACGCTGAAATGAATAAATCCGTTGAATAAATGAATAATAAATGAATAATAATGTTTAACTAAACTGTAGATTTCGTCACAATTTCTAATAGTACTATTTGGTTTTTCCTTATAGTCGGAAACTAAAAATTTCCCCAACAAGCGATTTAAACGCTTAAAGAGCATTAAATAAACTACTAAATAAACATTTTTCAATTTTTTTATAACAATTAAGTCGAAAAATTTAAAAAAAAACATTAAATGGACGTACAATATATTCAATTATAAATCATTAGAAAGGAATAATTCTTTCAGTTTATGTTTTTTGGCGCCATTTCTATATCTTTTATAGTTTAAAAGTTATACAACACCAATGTTACTAACTATCTCTATTCCGACCACTGTGAGGCGTCCGGCCGGCCTGCACAGTCCGGCCTGTGCAGGCCGGCCGGACGGCCGAGTGCATCCACACGGTCCGGCTGGCCTGCACAGGCCGGCCTGCGCAGGCCAAACTGACAGGCCGGCCGGACCGTGTGTGGCCGCCTTTAGGTAGGGATCGCCCACCCTTGTTGATGGTCACCCCCGCGAGTACGGTCCGTCCGCAAGCTGGCCCGGGCCTATAAAAAGCGGACGCGTACCCGAGAAACGGGGTAGAAATCTGGCGGGTTAATGTGTACCATGAGGAGGCGGCCATCCATAGCCATTCCCTCCCCCCTCCGGGGGGAGGCCCGTCTTCCCAGGCCGCGCAGGGTAGAGGGTGTGGTCCTCTGGACCAGGTGGCAAGTCGTCCCTTCCTTCTCGGCCTCGGCCGTTGAAGGGAGGCTCTCTAACTCCGAGACAGCGCAGGGGAAAGAGATGCGGTCACACCGGACGGCATGATCAGCTCTGGGGGAACTCCCGCTCTCCGAATGTTGAACACTCATTGGCTACATGGCCCGAGTGACGCCCGGGACCTCGGCACGTGTCGTATGCTCCCCCCGCTGTATGTCGCAACTAAATCGACTAAATCGACTATATAATTGTACCTCATATTCATAATCATATTTCATTGTAATAACCATTGATATAACCATAATGTGCTACTGACTAACGTGTCACGTATTACCAGTGCTTTAAACTGAATAAACAGTTTTACTTTCTATCACTTTTCATATTATTGTGTCAATCCTTCGGCTACGAAGATCCCGAAATCCAAACAGGCTGCCGGAACAGCTGATTACGGGCAACGACCGCGGAAAGCATCTCGGTGTTTACTAACTTACTTTCGTATAGGTTTCGATTAACCGTATGACTAGTCAAGTTTCGCAGAGTTATTACGTGTGTCTTTTACCATAAAACAACGGTAAATCCTATTACCGAGACAAACCAAGGCAAGTGCTCTAACGGGTGTCTCCCCGGTGTGTATTTACGCCTAAAATCTCCTTTACCACCAGTGTGTTGGATTTAACATTCACGCCTAAAACCTCCTCTACCGCCAGTGTGTTGGATTTAACATTCACGCCTAAAACCTCCTTTACCACCAGTGTGTTGGATTTAACATTCACGCCTAAAACCTCCTTTACCACCAGTGTGTTGGATTTAACATTCACGCCTAACCTCCTTTTACCATCAGTGTGCTGGATTTAAGATTCGCGCCTGGGCCCCAATTAATTCCCCTATGTCATTCTCCCCAAAGACCTCCACCCGGGACGTGACACTTACAATAAAATTAAATTCTTACCCGAAAAAATTTAATTCTTACAAATGAAAATATAATTCTTACACGAAAAAATTTAATTCACACAAAATAATTAAATTTTTACAAAATACAATTTAATTCTAACAAAAAAAATTTAATTCTTACAAAAAAAAATTAATTCTAACTAATAAAAATTTAATTCTTATAAATAAAAATTTAATCCAAACAATTAAAAATTTAATTCTAACAAAAAAAATTTAATTCTAACAAAAAAAATTTAATTCTTACAAAAAAAAAATTAATTCTATCAAATAAAAATTTAATTCTTACAAAAAAAAATTTAATTCTAACAAATAAAAATTTAATTCTTGCAAATAAAAATTGAATTCTTACAAAAGAAATTAATTCTTCCAAAAAAATTTAAATTTTACAAAAAAAAATTAATTCTAACAAAAAAATTAAATTCTTGCACGAAAAAATTTAATTCATACAAAATAATTAAATTCTTACAAAAAAAAATATTTCTCAAGAAACAAAATTAATTATTACAGAAAAAAAATTAATTCTTACAAAACCAAATTAATTCTTACAATAAAAATTTATTTCTCAAAAAAAAAATTAATTCTGACAAAAAAAATTTAATTCTAACAAGAAAAATAAAATTCTAACGAAAAAAATTTTAATTCATGCAAAAAAAATTTAATTCTATCAAGAAAAAAAATTAATTCTAAAGAAAAAAAATTAATTCTTACAACTAAAAAATTAATTCTTACAAAAAAATTTAATTCTTACTAAAAAAATTTAATTCTTACACGAAAAAATTTAATTCATACAAAATAAATTTAATTCTTACAAATAAAAATTTAATTCTAACAAAAAAAATTTAATTTTTACAAAAACATTTAATTGTTACTAAAAAAAAATTAATTCTAACAAATAAAAATTTAATTCTTACAAATAAAAATTTAATTCTAACAAAAAAAAAATTAATTCTTTAAAAACATTTAATTGTTACTAAAAAAAAATTAATTCTTACAAATAAAAATTTAATTCTTACGAAAAAAATTAATTCTAACTAATAAAAATTTAATTCTTACAAATAAAAATTTAATTCTTAAAAAAAAATTTAATTCTTACAAAAAAATTTAATTCTTACAAAAGAGGTTTAATTCTTACAAAAAAATTTAATTCTTACAAAAAAAATTTAATTTTACACGAAAAAAATAATTCTTACAATAAAATTAAATTCTTACCCGAAAAAATTTAATTCTTACAAATAAAAATATAATTCTTACACGAAAAAATTTAATTCACACAAAATAATTAAATTTTTACAAAATAAAATTTAATGCTAACAAAAAAAATTTAATTCTTACAAAAAAAATTTAATTCTAACTAATAAAAATTTAATTCTTACAAGTAAAAATTTAATTCTTAAAAAAAAATTTAATTCTTACAAAAAAAATTTGATACTTACAAAAAAAATTAATTCTAACAAAAAAATTAAATTCTTACACGAAAAAATTTAATTCATACAAAATAAATTTAATTCTCACAAATAAAAATTTAATTCTAACAAAAAAAATTTAATTTTTACAAAAACATTTAATTGTTACTAAAAAAAAATTAATTCTAACAAATAAAAATTTAATTCTTACAAATAAAAATTTAATTCTAACAAAAAAAAATTAATTCTTACAAAAACATTTAATTGTTACTAAAAAAAAATTAATTCTTACAAATAAAAATTTAATTCTTACGAAAAAAATTAATTCTAACTAATAAAAATTTAATTCTTACAAATAAAAATTTAATTCTTAAAAAAAAATTTAATTCTTACAAAAAAATTTAATTCTTACAAAAGAGGTTTAATTCTTACAAAAAAATTTAATTCTTACAAAAAAAATTTAATTTTACACGAAAAAAATAATTCTTACAATAAAATTAAATTCTTACCCGAAAATATTTAATTCTTACAAATAAAAATATAATTCTTACACGAAAAAATTTAATTCACACAAAATAATTAAATTTTTACAAAATAAAATTTAATTCTAACAAAAAAAATTTAATTCTTACAAAACAAATTTAATTCTAACTAATAAAAATTTAATTCTTACAAATAAAAATTTAATTCTTAAAAAAAAATTAATTCTTACAAAAAAAATTTAATACTTACAAAAAAAATTAATTCTAACAAAAAAATTAAATTCTTACACGAAAAAATTTAATTCATACAAAATAAATTTAATTCTTACAAATAAAAATTTAATTCTAACAAAAAAATTAAATTCTTACACGAAAAAATTTAATTCTTGCAAAAAAAAATTAATTCTAACAAAAAAATTTAATTCTAAAGAAAAAAAATTTAATTCTTGCAAAAAAAATTTAATTTTATCGAAAAAAAATTAATTCTAACGAAAAAAATGTTTTCTCAAAAAAAATTAATTCTTACAAAAAAAATTTAATTTTACACAAAAAAAATAATTCTTACAATAAAATTAAATTCTTACCCGAAAAAATTTAATTCTTACAAATAAAAATATAATTCTTACACGAAAAAATTTAATTCACACAAAATAATTAAATTTTTACAAAATAAAATTTAATTCTTACAATAAAATTAAATTCTTACACGAAAAAATTTAATTCTTAGAAATAAAAATATAATTCTTACACGAAAAAATTTAATTCACACAAAATAATTAAATTTTTACAAAATAAAATTTAATTCTAACAAAAAAAATTTAATTTTTACAAAAACATTTAATTGTTACTAAAAAAAAATTAATTCTTACAAATAAAAATTTAATTCTTACAAATAAAAATTTAATTCTAACAAAAAAAAATTAATTCTTACAAAAACATTTAATTGTTACTAAAAAAAAATTAATTCTTACAAATAAAAATTTAATTCTTACGAAAAAAATTTAATTCTAACTAATAAAAATTTAATTCTTACAAATAAAAATTTAATCCAAACAATTAAAAATTTAATTCTTACAAAAAAAATTTAATTCTAACAAAAAAAATTTAATTCTTTCAAAAAAAAAATTAATTCTATCAAATAAAAATTTAATTCTTACAAAAAAAATTTAATTCTAACAAATAAAAATTTAATTCTTGCAAATAAAAATTGAATTCTTACAAAAGAAATTGATTCTTCCAAAAGAATTTAAATTTTACAAAAAAAAATTAATTCTAACATAAAAATTAAATTCTTGCACGAAAAAATTTAATTCATACAAAATAATTAAATTCTTGCAAAAAAAAATATTTCTCAAGAAACAAAATTAATTATTACAGAAAAAAAATTAATTCTTACAAAACCAAATTAATTCTTACAATAAAAATTTATTTCTCAAAAAAAAAATTAATTCTGACAAAAAAAATTTAATTCTAACAAGAAAAATAAAATTCTAACGAAAAAAATTTTAATTCATGCAAAAAAAAATTAATTCTTACAAATAAAAATTTAATTCTAACAAAAAAAAATTATTTTTACAAAAACATTTAATTGTTACTAAAAAAAAAATTAATTCTAACTAATAAAAATTTAATTCTTACAAATAAAAATTTAATTCTTACAAAAAAATTTAATTCTTACAAAAAAATTTAATTCTTACAAAAGAGGTTTAATTCTTACAAAAAAATTTAATTCTTACAAAAAAAATTTAATTTTACACGAAAAAAATAATTCTTACAATAAAATTAAATTCCTACCCGAAAAAATTTAATTCTTACAAATAAAAATATAATTATTACACGAAAAAATTTAATTCACACAAAATAATTAAATTTTTACAAAATAAAATTTAATGCTAACAAAAAAATTTAATTCTTACAAAAAAAATTTAATTCTAACTAATAAAAATTTAATTCTTACAAGTAAAAATTTAATTCTTAAAAAAAAATTTAATTCTTACAAAAAAAATTTGATACTTACAAAAAAAATTAATTCTAACAAAAAAATTAAATTCTTACACGAAAAAATTTAATTCATACAAAATAAATTTAATTCTCACATATAAAAATTTAATTCTAACAAAAAAAATTTAATTTTTACAAAAACATTTAATTGTTACTAAAAAAAAATTAATTCTAACAAATAAAAATTTAATTCTTACAAATAAAAATTTAATTCTAACAAAAAAAAAATTAATTCTTTAAAAACATTTAATTGTTACTAAAAAAAAATTAATTCTTACAAATAAAAATTTAATTCTTACGAAAAAAATTAATTCTAACTAATAAAAATTTAATTCTTACAAATAAAAATTTAATTCTTAAAAAAAAATTTAATTCTTACAAAAAAATTTAATTCTTACAAAAGAGGTTTAATTCTTACAAAAAAATTTAATTCTTACAAAAAAAATTTAATTTTACACGAAAAAAATAATTCTTACAATAAAATTAAATTCTTACCCGAAAAAATTTAATTCTTACAAATAAAAATATAATTCTTACACGAAAAAATTTAATTCACACAAAATAATTAAATTTTTACAAAATAAAATTTAATTCTAACAAAAAAAATTTAATTCTTACAAAACAAATTTAATTCTAACTAATAAAAATTTAATTCTTACAAATAAAAATTTAATTCTTAAAAAAAAATTAATTCTTACAAAAAAAATTTAATACTTACAAAAAAAATTAATTCTAACAAAAAAATTAAATTCTTACACGAAAAAATTTAATTCATACAAAATAAATTTAATTCTTACAAATAAAAATTTAATTCTAACAAAAAAATTAAATTCTTACACGAAAAAATTTAATTCTTACAAATAAAAATTTAATTCTAACAAAAAAAAATTAATTCTTACAAAAACATTTAATTGTTACTAAAAAAAAATTAATTCTTACAAATAAAAATTTAATTCTTACGAATAAAATTAATTCTAACTAATAAAAATTTAATTCTTACAAATAAAAATTTAATTCTTAAAAAAAAATTTAATTCTTACAAAAAAATTTAATTCTTACAAAAGAGGTTTAATTCTTACAAAAAAATTTAATTCTTACAAAAAAAATTTAATTTTACACGAAAAAAATAATTCTTACAATAAAATTAAATTCTTACCCGAAAATATTTAATTCTTACAAATAAAAATATAATTCGTACACGAAAAAATTTAATTCACACAAAATAATTAAATTTTTACAAAATAAAATTTAATTCTAACAAAAAAAATTTAATTCTTACAAAACAAATTTAATTCTAACTAATAAAAATTTAATTCTTACAAATAAAAATTTAATTCTTAAAAAAAAATTAATTCTTACAAAAAAAATTTAATACTTACAAAAAAAATTAATTCTAACAAAAAAATTAAATTCTTACACGAAAAAATTTAATTCATACAAAATAAATTTAATTCTTACAAATAAAAATTTAATTCTAACAAAAAAATTAAATTCTTACACGAAAAAATTTAATTCTTGCAAAAAAAAATTAATTCTAACAAAAAAATTTAATTCTAAAGAAAAAAAATTTAATTCTTGCAAAAAAAATTTAATTATATCGAAAAAAAATTAATTCTAACGAAAAAAATGTTTTCTCAAAAAAAATTAATTCTTACAAAAAAAATTTAATTTTACACAAAAAAAATAATTCTTACAATAAAATTAAATTCTTACCCGAAAAAATTTAATTCTTACAAATAAAAATATAATTCTTACACGAAAAAATTTAATTCACACAAAATAATTAAATTTTTACAAAATAAAATTTAATTCTTACAATAAAATTAAATTCTTACACGAAAAAATTTAATTCTTAGAAATAAAAATATAATTCTTACACGAAAAAATTTAATTCACACAAAATAATTAAATTTTTACAAAATAAAATTTAATTCTAACAAAAAAAATTTAATTTTTACAAAAACATTTAATTGTTACTAAAAAAAAATTAATTCTTACAAATAAAAATTTAATTCTTACAAATAAAAATTTAATTCTAACAAAAAAAAATTAATTCTTACAAAAACATTTAATTGTTACTAAAAAAAAATTAATTCTTACAAATAAAAATTTAATTCTTACGAAAAAAATTTAATTCTAACTAATAAAAATTTAATTCTTACAAATAAAAATTTAATCCAAACAATTAAAAATTTAATTCTTACAAAAAAAATTTAATTCTAACAAAAAAAATTTAATTCTTTCAAAAAAAAAATTAATTCTATCAAATAAAAATTTAATTCTTACAAAAAAAATTTAATTCTAACAAATAAAAATTTAATTCTTGCAAATAAAAATTGAATTCTTACAAAAGAAATTGATTCTTCCAAAAGAATTTAAATTTTACAAAAAAAAATTAATTCTAACATAAAAATTAAATTCTTGCACGAAAAAATTTAATTCATACAAAATAATTAAATTCTTGCAAAAAAAAATATTTCTCAAGAAACAAAATTAATTATTACAGAAAAAAAATTAATTCTTACAAAACCAAATTAATTCTTACAATAAAAATTTATTTCTCAAAAAAAAAATTAATTCTGACAAAAAAAATTTAATTCTAACAAGAAAAATAAAATTCTAACGAAAAAAATTTTAATTCATGCAAAAAAAAATTAATTCTTACAAATAAAAATTTAATTCTAACAAAAAAAATTTAATTTTTACAAAAACATTTAATTGTTACTAAAAAAAAATTAATTCTAACTAATAAAAATTTAATTCTTACAAATAAAAATTTAATTCTTACAAAAAAATTTAATTCTTACAAAAAAATTTAATTCTTACAAAAGAGGTTTAATTCTTACAAAAAAATTTAATTCTTACAAAAAAAATTTAATTTTACACGAAAAAAATAATTCTTACAATAAAATTAAATTCCTACCCGAAAAAATTTAATTCTTACAAATAAAAATATAATTATTACACGAAAAAATTTAATTCACACAAAATAATTAAATTTTTACAAAATAAAATTTAATGCTAACAAAAAAATTTAATTCTTACAAAAAAAATTTAATTCTAACTAATAAAAATTTAATTCTTACAAGTAAAAATTTAATTCTTAAAAAAAAATTTAATTCTTACAAAAAAAATTTGATACTTACAAAAAAAATTAATTCTAACAAAAAAATTAAATTCTTACACGAAAAAATTTAATTCATACAAAATAAATTTAATTCTCACATATAAAAATTTAATTCTAACAAAAAAAATTTAATTTTTACAAAAACATTTAATTGTTACTAAAAAAAAATTAATTCTAACAAATAAAAATTTAATTCTTACAAATAAAAATTTAATTCTAACAAAAAAAAAATTAATTCTTTAAAAACATTTAATTGTTACTAAAAAAAAATTAATTCTTACAAATAAAAATTTAATTCTTACGAAAAAAATTAATTCTAACTAATAAAAATTTAATTCTTACAAATAAAAATTTAATTCTTAAAAAAAAATTTAATTCTTACAAAAAAATTTAATTCTTACAAAAGAGGTTTAATTCTTACAAAAAAATTTAATTCTTACAAAAAAAATTTAATTGTACACGAAAAAAATAATTCTTACAATAAAATTAAATTCTTACCCGAAAATATTTAATTCTTACAAATAAAAATATAATTCTTACACGAAAAAATTTAATTCACACAAAATAATTAAATTTTTACAAAATAAAATTTAATGCTAACAAAAAAAATTTAATTCTAATAAAAAAATTTAATTCTTACAAATAAAATTTAATTCTAACAAAAATTTTAATTCTAACAAATAAAAATTTAATTCTAACAAAAAATTTAATTCGTACCAAAAAAATTTAATTCTAACTAATAAAAATTTTATTCTTACAAATAAAAATTTAATTCTGAAAAAAAAATTTAATTCTAACAAAAAATAATTTATTCTAAAGAACAAAAATTTAATTCTTGCAAAAAAAAATTAATTATATCGAAAAAAAAAATAATTCTAACGAAAAAAATTTTTTCTCAAAAAAAATTAATTCTTACAAAAAAAATTTAATTTTACACAAAAAAAATAATTCTTACAATAAAATTAAATTCTTACCCGAAAAATTTAAATTCTTACCAGAAAAAATGTAATTCTTACAAATAAAAATATAATTCTTACACGAAAAAATTTAATTCACACAAAATAATTAAATTTTTACAAAATAAAATTTAATTCTTACAAAAAAATTTAATTCTTACCAAAAATAATTTAATTCTAACAAATAAAAATTTAATTCTTATAAAAAAATTTAATTCTTACAAAAAAAATGTTGGAGATAAGTGTTTGCAGTTCGCGCGCATGTGCGAGAAGCGGTTGCGTTTTGGCGGTCGCTGGCGGCGCGTCGGTCGCTTGTCACGTTACGATCTTATGTGTAGTAATCGTTAGTCGATCGTTGTAGAGAAGGATTGTAGCTGTAAAGCATATTTTATATATACAGGGTGTCCCAAAAATGCTGCGGTTCCTTAAAGGGGGTGATTCGGGGGGTGATTGCAAACAACTTTTTCCTTTGCGAAAATGCCCTCCGAGGTTTCGTTAACGAGATATTAATAAAAAGCACCGACCAATCAGAGCGCGAGCCTTCCGCTGGAGGTCCCGCGCTAGTGTGGCCGCGCGCCGGGCCGCGCTGCGACTACGAACAAGCAAGGCGGCATGCATCGAAGGAAATTGCGTAGAATGGCAAATGAAAAAGACGTAACAAAAAAATCCAACCTTTTGCCATGGTTTGTTTGCCATTTAAAGTGAATAATGAATAAAGGATAAATGGATGAAAATCACGTGTAACGTAAAAAGACGAATACACATTTTTTTTAGAAGATTCGAAAATAATAATTATTTGAAGTGGGAGGATAAGGAATACGTAAAATTCCTTGTGTTAATAACATATCCACGAAAAGGTAATGTAACAGGAAATTAACGAAAAGTGATCGTAGTTCGTTAATGTGATAAAAATCCGTAACTCAATAACGGCCAGCACTGTTGCTGATAACGAATAAGTCTGTTTAAAAAGCCCGAATAAATATTTTCGTACGAGAATTTTGAGAATTATCGCCGGAAATAAGCCATAGCTTGCGTTAAATTTAAAAATGAATGATCACCATTAAAGTAACTAAAACTCACCCTTGTAGAAAATTCACCTGCAACTTGAAAACTTGTGTCACTGGGTCACTGAACCGATCCTGGTCATCGATGGACGAGCCCAGTGCACAGCTGATCCCAGGTATACGACACTACCCAAAGTTAAGGGTCGCAATGTCAGGTGCGTCCAGGTCAACGTACCGAATATTTACTTCACTGCACGGCTACTAACACTGATCACTTTATTTACTTTTTATGGAACGTGTTGTTCCTACGTTTTAAAGCCGCGACGCTAACCGACGAAACGTATCCTCGCTTGGTGTTTCGATATTGGGATATTCTAGCGCAAATGCTCGCGCAGCAGCACTTGCGTTCCCGTCGTTCCGGGCGTAGACCCAGAACATACGGTAATATTCCTGGGCTGTGAACATTTCTGCAACGCGATTTCTAGCTGACTGACAGAATTTTTTCCAAGCAACTTCCGCTACCCCCAAGTAGCTTCTCTGGTTCCATTATGAGTTAACTCCCACCAAGCCAAGAGGCTTTAGGTAAAAAGAAGCCAGCACATTTTCGGAACACACGTGTTTTGCAGAAGTGCAACGAAAACTTTCACAAAAGCCCGCGCTCCGTCCTTCTACTGCCAATGTACCCATTGCTTCGAGATAGAAAACAGACACCACGTGTATCGGTTCGAAAGGGTCCGAAGGGAAGAGACGCAGAAAGTCTTCGAGTTGCTATAAAGAAGAAAATGCATACCATTCCTGTTTCCCCTTTCTGACACCCCGAGTTCACGTCTGCTACGAGGCGGAACCAATTAAGTCATAAATTATCCGAAACTGTAGGAAACCGTTCTCTACCGCCGACTTGCGGGACAATACGGTCATAAACCGCGACCCTGACGAAATGCTCTGGCTGATCAGCCTGATTAATTTTGGAGAACTAGAAATTACAGAGTATTATCCAGCATCAATACGTCTCGCGGAGAGACACAGGAAAAGAAGGGATAGTCCGCTGACTGCGCGTAGTCCCGCCTGCTTCGTCCTACCCTCAAATTAAAGACAGATCCCTTATCTCTCGTGTCTAAACACGCGCTCGAATTTTCAAACAAAAGCACGCGTCGACGTATTCCGTTGGAGAGAAGGCGGGTTTGAAGTTCGATTGGTCCTGAACTAACCAATCGGGCCTGCTTATCTCTCGTGTCTAAACACGCGCTCGAATTTCCAAACAAAAGCATGCGTCGACGTATTCCGTGCGAGAGAAGGTGGGCCTTGTGGAGGAGATATCGCTGTGAAGAGGTCCTCTTCAGGACAGTGGCCGTTTGGGAGGGATGCAGGGCAGATTGGTTAGTTTGGGGCCAATCGGACCTCAAGCCCACAGTCTCTCGCACCGAATACGTCGATGCGTGCTTGTGTTTTGAAATTCGAGCACGTGTTTATACTCGAGAGATAAGGGATCCGTCTTTAATTTGAGGGTGGGACGAAGCAGGCGGGACTACGCGCAGTCAGCGGACTGTCCCTTCTTTTCCTGTGTCTCTCCGCGAGACGTATTGATGCTGGATAATACTCTGTAATTTCTAGTTCTCCAAAATTAATCAGGCTGATCAGCCAGAGCATTTCGCCAGGGTCGCGGTTTATGACCGTATTGTCCCGCAAGTCGGCGGTAGAGAACGGTTTCCTACAGTTTCGGATAATTTATGCCTTACTTGGTTCCGCCTCGTAGCAGACGTGAACTCAGGGTATCGGAAAAGGGAAACAGGACGCAGGATTTTTTTCTTTATAGCAACTCGAAGACTTTCTGTTTCTCTTCTCTTCGGACCCTTTCGAACCGATACACGTGTTGTCTGTTTTCTATCTCGAAGCAATGGGTACATTGGCAGTAGAAGGACGGAGCGCGGGCTTTTGTGAAAGTTTTCGTTGCACTTCTGCAACACACGTGTGTTCCGAAAATGTGCTGGCTTCTTTTTACCTGAAGCCTCTTGGCCTGGTGGGGGTCAACTCATAATGGAACGAGAGAAACTATTTGGGGGTAGAAGAAGTCGCTTGGAAAAAATCTTGTCAGTCAGCAGTCAGCAATCGCGTCGCAGACAAATGTTCTCTGCTCAAGAGTATTACGCGATGTTCTGTGTGTACCCCCCGAACAACGAGGACGCATGTGCTGCAGCGTGAGAATTTGCGCGGGAATTACCCACGGCTCCGAACGCCAAGTAAAAATTCATTTCCACCAATTTTTAGAACGTAGCAACAACACGTTCCATGAAAAATAAATTAAGTGACCAGTGTTAGTAGCCGTGCAGTGAAGTGAATATTCGGTACGTTGACCTGGACGCACCTGACATTGCGACCCTTAACTTTGGGTAGTGTCGTATACCTGGGATCAGCTGTGCACTGGGCTCGTCCATCGATGACCAGGATCGGTTCAGTGACCCAGTGACACAAGTTTTCAAGTTGCAGGTGAATTTTCTACAAGGGTGAGTTTTAGTTACTTTAATGGTGATCATTCATTTTTAAATTTAACGCAAGCTATGGCTTATTTCCGGCGATAATTCTCAAAATTCTCGTACGAAAATATTTATTCGGGCTTTTTAAACAGACTTATTCGTTATCAGCAACAGTGCTGGCCGTTATTGAGTTACGGATTTTTATCACATTAACGAACTACGATCACTTTTCGTTAATTTCCTGTTACATTACCTTTTCGTGGATATGTTATTAACACAAGGAATTTTACGTATTCCTTATCCTCCCACTTCAAATAATTATTATTTTCGAATCTTCTAAAAAAAATGTGTATTCGTCTTTTTACGTTACACGTGATTTTCATCCATTTATCCTTTATTCATTATTCACTTTAAATGGCAAACAAACCATGGCAAAAGGTTGGATTTTTTTGTTACGTCTTTTTCATTTGCCATTCTACGCAATTTCCTTCGATGCATGCCGCCTTGCTTGTTCGTAGTCGCAGCGCGGCCCGGCGCGCGGCCACACTAGCGCGGGACCTCCAGCGGAAGGCTCGCGCTCTGATTGGTCGGTGCTTTTTATTAATATCTCGTTAACGAAACCTCGGAGGGCATTTTCGCAAAGGAAAAAGTTGTTTGCAATCACCCCCCGAATCACCCCCTTTAAGGAACCGCAGCATTTTTGGGACACCCTGTATACAATTACTATTAAAACCTTAATAAATCTAACAAAAAATTTAATTCTTACAAAAAAAATTTGATACTTACAAAAAAAATTAATTCTAACAAAAAAATTAAATTCTTACACGAAAAAATTTAATTCATACAAAATAAATTTAATTCTCACAAATAAAAATTTAATTCTAACAAAAAAAATTTAATTTTTACAAAAACATTTAATTGTTACTAAAAAAAAATTAATTCTAACAAATAAAAATTTAATTCTTACAAATAAAAATTTAATTCTAACAAAAAAAAAATTAATTCTTTAAAAACATTTAATTGTTACTAAAAAAAATTAATTCTTACAAATAAAAATTTAATTCTTACGAAAAAAATTAATTCTAACTAATAAAAATTTAATTCTTACAAATAAAAATTTAATTCTTAAAAAAAAATTTAATTCTTACAAAAAAATTTAATTCTTACAAAAGAGGTTTAATTCTTACAAAAAAATTTAATTCTTACAAAAAAAATTTAATTGTACACGAAAAAAATAATTCTTACAATAAAATTAAATTCTAACCCGAAAATATTGAATTCTTACAAATAAAAATATAATTCTTACACGAAAAAATTTAATTCACACAAAATAATTAAATTTTTACAAAATAAAATTTAATGCTAACAAAAAAAATTTAATTCTTATAAAAAAAATTTAATTCTTACAAATAAAATTTAATTCTAACAAAAAAATTTAATTTTTACAAAAACATTTAATTGTTACTAAAAAAAAATTAATTCTTACAAATAAAAATTTAATTCTTACAAATAAAAATTTAATTCTTACAAAAAAATTTATTTCTCAAAAAAAAAATTAATTTTTACAAAAAAATATAATTCTTGCAAGAAAAATATAATTCTTACAAAAAAATTTTATTCTTACAAAAAAAAATTAATTCAAACATATAAAAAATTAATTCTTACAAATAAAAATTTAATTCTAACAAAAAAAATTTAATTCTAACTAATAAAAATTTAATTCTTACAAATAAAAATTTAATTCTTAAAAAAAAAATTAATTCTTACAAAAAAAATTTAATACTTACAAAAAAAATTAATTCTAACAAAAAAATTAAATTCTTACACAAAAAAATTTAATTCATACAAAATAAATTTAATTCTTACAAATAAAAATTTAATTCTAACAAAAAAAAATTAATTTTCACAAAAACATTTAAATGTCACTAAAAAAAAATTAATTCTTACAAATAAAAATTTAATTCTTACGAATAAAAATTTAATTCTTAAAAAAAAATTTAATTCTTACAAAAAAAATTTGATTATTACAAAAAAAATTAATTCTAACAAAAAAATGTATTTCTCAAAAAAAAATTAATTCTTACAAAAACAATTTAATTCTAGCAAGAAAAATTTAATTCTTACAAAAAAAATTTAATTCTTACAAAAAAAATTTAATTCACACAAAAAAAATTTAATTTTTACAAAAACATTTAATTGTTACTAAAAAAAATTAATTCTAACTAATAAAAATTTAATTCTTACAATAAAAATTTATTTCTAAAAAAAATTAATTCTTACAAAAAAAATTTTTGTCTAACAAAAAAATTACATTCTAACGAAAAAATTTTTAATTCTTGCAAAAAAAGTTAATTCTTCCAAAAAAGATTTATTTCTCAAAAACAAAATTAATTCTTACAGAAAAAAAATAATTCTAACAAAACCAATTTAATTCTTACAATAAAAATTTATTTCTAAAAAAAAATTAATTCTTACAAAAAAATTTAATTCTAACAAAAAAAATTAAATTCTAACGAAAAAAAAAATTAATTCTTGCAAAAAAAATTAAATCTATGGAAAAAAAATAAATCTGACGAAAAAAAAATTTTCTCAAAAAAAATTAAATCTTACCAATAAAAATTTAATTCGTACCAAAAAAATTTAATTCTTACCAAAAAAATTTAATTCTTACAAAAGAGATTTAATTCTAACAAATAAAAATTTAATTCTTGCAACTAAAAATTTAATTCATACAAAAAAATTAAATTCTTTCACAAAAAAATTTAATTCATACAAATTAATTAAATTTTTACAAAATAAAATTTAATTCTTACAATAAAATTAAATTCTTACACGAAAAAAATTAATTCCAACAAATAAAAATATAATTCTTACAAAAAAATTTAATTCTTACAAAAAAATTTAATTCTTTCAAAAAAAAATTTAATTCTAAAAAATAAAAATTTATTTCTTACAAATAAAAATTTAATTCTTACAGAAAAATGAAATTCTTAAAAATAATTAAATGCTTAAAGAAAAAATTATTTCTCAAAAAACAAAATTAATTCTTACAGAAAAAAATTAATTCTAACAAAACCAATTCAATTCTTCCAATAAAAATTGATTTCTAAAAAAAAATTAATTCTTACAAAAAAAATTTAATTCTAACAAAAAAAATTAAATTCAAACGAATAAACAATTAATTTATATAAAAAAAATGTAATTCTTACAAAAAAATGTAATTCTTAAAAAATAATTAAATTCTTACAAAAAAAATTATTTCTCAAAAAAACAAAATTAATTCTTACAGAAAAAAATTTAATTCTAACAAAACCAATTTAATTCTTACAATACAAATTTATTTCGCAAAAAAAAATTAATTCTTACAAAACCAAATTAATTCTTACAAAAAAAATTTATTTCTCAAAAAAAAATTAATTCTAACAAAAAAGTTTAATTCTTACAAAAAAATTACATTCTAACGAAAACAATTTTAATTCTGGCAAAAAAAATTTAACTCTATGGAGAAAAAAAATTAATTCTAACGAAAAAAAAATTTTTCTGAAAAAAAATTAATTCTTACAACTAAAAAATTAATTCTTACAAAAAAAATTAATTCTTACCAAGAAAAATTAATTCTAACAAATAAAAATTTAATTCTTACAAAAAAAATTTAATACTTACAAAAAATATAATTCTTACAAAAAAAGTTTACTTCTTACAAAACCAAATTAATTCATGCAAAATAAATTTATTTCACAAAAAAAATTAATTCTTACAAAAAACATTTAATTCTAATAAAAAAAAATTAATTCTAAAAAAAAAATTAAATTCTTACGCGAAAAAATTTAATTCATACAAAATAATTAAATTCTTACAAAGAAAACTTGATTTCTAAAAAAAATTAATTCTTACAAAATAAATATAATTCTAACAAAAAAATTAAATTCTAACGAAAAAAATTTTAATTCTTGCAAAAAAAAATTAATTCAATCGAAAAAAGAATTAATTCTGAAGAAAAAAAATTTTTCTCAAAATAAATTAGTTCTTACAAATAAAAATTTAATTCTTACCAAAAAAATTTAATTCTTGCCAAAAAAATTTAATTCTAACATAAAAATTTAAGCCTTACAAAAAAATTAAATTCATACACGAAAAAATTTAATTCGTACAAAATAATTATATTCTTAGAAAAAAAAATTATTTCTCAAAAAACAAAATTAATTCTTACAGAAAAAAAATTAATTCTAACAAAACCAATTTAATTCCTCCAATAAAAATGGATTTCTAAAAAAAAATTAATTCTTACAAAAAATTTAATTCTAACAAAAAAAATTAATTCTTGCAAAAAAAATTAATTCTACCGAAAAAAAAAAATTAATTCTGAAGAAAATTTTTTTTCTCAAAATAAATTAATTCTTACAAATAAAAATTTAATTCTTACCAAAAAAATTTAATTCTTACAAAAAAAATTAATTCTTACAAAAAAATTTAATTCTTACAAAAAAAATTAATTCTTCCAAAAAGATTTAATTCTTACAAAAAAATTTAATTCTTACAAATAAAATATAATTTTAACAAACATTTTAATTCTTACAAGAAAAATTTAATTCTAACAAATAAAAATTTAATTCTTACAAAAAAAATTAATTCTTCCAAAAAAATTTAAATTTTACAAAAAAATTAATTCTTACAAAAAAATTAAATTCTTAAACGAAAAAATTTAATTCTTACAAAATAATTATATTCTTAGAAAAAAAAATTATTTCTCAAAAAACAAAATTAATTCTTACAGAAAAAAATTAATTCTAACAAATCCAATTTAATACTTCCAATAAAAATTGAATTAAAAAAAAATTAATTCTTACAAAAAAATTTAATTCTAACATAAAAATTTAATTCTTACAAATAAAAATTAATTCTTACAAACAAAATTTAATTCTTACAAAAAAAATTTAATTCTAACTATTAAAATTTTAATTCTTACAAATGAAAATTTAATTCTTACGAAAAATTAAATTCTTACACGAAAAAATTTAATTTTACAAAATAATTATATTCTTAGAAAAAAAAAATTATTTCTCAAAATACAAAATTAATTCTTACAGAAAAAAAAATTAATTCTTGCAAAAAAAATTGAATTCTATCGAAAAAAAATTAATTCTAACGAAAAAAATTTTTTCTCAAAAAAAATTAATTCTTACAAATAAAAATTTAATTCTTACATAAAAAATTTAATTCTTACAAAAAAAAATTATTTCTCAAAAAACAAAATTAATTCTTACTGAAAAAAAATTAATTCTTACAAAACCAAATTAATTCTTAAAAAAAAATTTATTTCTCAAAAAAATATTAATTCATACAAAAAAAAATAATTCTATCAAATAAAAATTTAATTCTTAAAAAAAAAATTAATTCTAACAAATTAAAATTTAATTCTTATAAAAAAAATGTAATTCTTACAAAAAAATGTAATTCTTACCAAAAAAATTATTTCTCATAAAACAAAATTAATTCTTACAGAAAAAAATTTAATTCTAACAAAACCAATTTAATTCTTACAAAAAAAATTTATTTCTCAAAAAAAAATTAATTCTTACAAAAAAGTTTAATTCTTACAAAAAAAAATTAATTCTATCAAATTAAAATTTAATTCTTATAAAAAAAATGTAATTCTTACAAAAAAATGTAATTCTTACCAAAAAAATTATTTCTCAAAAAACAAAATTAATTCTTACAGAAAAAAATTTAATTCTAACAAAACCAATTTAATTCTTACAAAAAAAAATTTATTTCTAAAAAAAAAATTAATTCTTACAAAAAAGTTTAATTCTTACAAAAAAAAATTAATTCTATCAAATAAAAATTTAATTCTTAAAAAAAAAATTAATTCTAACAAATAAAAATTTAATTCTTATAAAAAAAATGTAATTCTTACAAAAAAATGTAATTCTTACAAAATAATTAAGTTCTTACAAAAAAAATTATTTCCCAAAAAACAAAATTAATTCTTACAGAAAAAAATTTAATTCTAACAAAACCAATTTAATTCTTACAATACAAATTTATTTCGCAAAAAAAAAATTAATTCTTACAAAACCAAATTAATTCTTACAAAAAAAATTTATTTCTCAAAAAAAAATTAATTCTTACAAAAAAGTTTAATTCTTACACGAAAAAATTTAATTCATACAAAATAATTAAATTCTTACAAAGAAAAATTATTTCTCAAAAAAAAAATTAATTTTTTCAGAAAAAAATTTAATTCTTACAAAAAAAATTTAATACTTACAAAAAAATATAATTATTACAAAAAAAGTTTACTTCTTACAAAACCAAATTAATTCATGCAAAATAAATTTATTTCACAAAAAAAATTAATTCTTACAAAAAACATTTAATTCTAACAAAAAAAAATTAATTCTAACATAATAATTAAATTCTTACGCGAATAAATTTAATTCATACAAAATAATTAAATTCTTACAAAGAAAAATTGATTTCTAAAAAAAATTAATTCTTACAAAATAAATATAATTCTAACAAAAAAAATTAAATTCTAACGAAAAAAATTTTAATTCTTGCAAAAAAAAATTAATTCAATCGAAAAAAGAATTAATTCTGAAGAAAAAAAATTTTTCTCAAAATAATTTAGTTCTTACAAATAAAAATTTAATTCTTACCAAAAAAATTTAATTCTTGCCAAAAAAATTTAATTCTAACATAAAAATTTAAGCCTTACAAAAAAATTAAATTCATACACGAAAAAATTTAATTCTTACAAAATAATTATATTCTTAGAAAAAAAAATTATTTCTCAAAAACCAAAATTAATTCTTACAGAAAAAAAATTAATTCTAACAAATCCAATTTAATACTTCCAATAAAAATTGATTTAAAAAAAAAATTAATTCTTACAAAAAAATTTATTTCTAACATAAAAATTTAATTCTTACAAAAAAAAATTAATTCTTACAAACAAAATTTAATTCTTACAAAAAAATTTAATTCTAACTATTAAAAATTTAATTCTTACAAATGAAAATTTAATTCTTACAAAAAATTAAATTCTTACACGAAAAAATTTAATTTTACAAAATAATTATATTCTTAGAAAAAAAAATTATTTCTCAAAAAACAAAATTAATTCTTACAGAAAAAAAATTTAATTCTTGCAAAAAAATTGAATTCTATCGAAAAAAAATTAATTCTAACGAAAAAATTTTTTTCTCAAAAAAAATTAATTCTTACAAATAAAAATTTGATTCTTACATAAAAACTTAATTCTTATAAAAAAAATTTAATTCTTACAAAAAAATTTAATTCTTGCAAAATTATTAAATTCTTACAAAAAAAATTATTTCTCAAAAAACAAAATTAATTCTTACAGAAAAAAATTTAATTTTTACAAAACCAAATTAATTCTTACAAAAAAAATTTATTTCTCAAAAAAAAAATAATTCTTACAAAAAAAAATTAATTCTATCAAATAAAAATTTAATTCTTAAAAAAAAAATTAATTCTAACAAATAAAAATTTAATTCTTATAAAAAAAATGTAATTCTTACAAAAAAATGTAATTCTAACAAAATAATTAAGTTCTTACAAAAAAAATTATTTCTCAAAAAACAAAATTAATTCTTACAGAAAAAAATTTAATTCTAACAAAACCAATTTAATTCTTACAAGACAAATTAATTTCGCAAAAAAAAAATTAATTCTTACAAAACCAAATTAATTCTTACAAAAAAAATTTATTTCTCAAAAAAAAATTAATTCTTACAAAAAAGTTTAATTCTTACAAAAAAATTACATTCTAACGAAAAAATTTTTAATTCTTGCAAAAAAAATTTAACTCTATGGAGAAAAAAATTAATTCTAACGAAAAAAAAATTTTTCTGAAAAAAAATTAATTCTTACAACTAAAAAATTAATTCTTACAAAAAAATTTAATTCTTACAAAGAAAAATTAATTCTAACATATAAAAATTTAATTCTTACAAAAGAAATTAATTCTTCCAAAAAAAATTTAAATTTTACAAAAAAAATTAATTCTAACAAAAAAATTAAATTCTTACACGAAAAAATTTAATTCTTACAAAACCAAATTAATTCGTACAAAAAAAAATTTATTTCTCAAAATAAATTAGTTCTTACAAATAAAAATTTAATTCTTACCAAAAAAATTTAATTCTTACCAAAAAAATTAATTCTAACGAAAAAAAAATTTTCTCAAAAAAAATTAATTCTAACAAATAAAAATTTAATTCTTATAAAAAAATTTAATTCTTATAAAAAAAATTTAATTCTTACAAAAAAAATTTAATTCTTACTGTTGCGGCCGTGCGCAACGGCCGTATTTGAACGCGCGCCCGCGGTGGCATCAACACAGCTGTTGAGCCGTCGCGGCGCGTTTGAAGGTTTTTTTGACCGCTAACGATCTTCGCGAAGCGCTCGCCCGGCGACCGTTAGTTCCAAGAACAACACCGTCGTGATAACCACGCCAAACGAATCGGCAATTTTGTTCGCGCCCATTGCGCTCCGCAGTTCTGTGCTGGTATTCTTGTGCGACCAGTATCGCTTCGCGCCCACGCGCCGTGTAACCGTGTTGGTTTTGTCTTTTACGTGTTTGTACATCACTGTTTCTGTGCCGGCCGACGTCTGTGTGACCACAGAGTGACTAAATAAAACAGTGTCGTGTCCACCTACTGTGTGTTGGCTACCCGTCATCATTTCCACCCGAGCTGCCCACCGCCGGCATTAAAAATTCGCTCTTGGCGAAAACACTTACAAAACAAATTTAATTCTAACAAATAAAAATTTAATTCTTACAAAAAAATTTTTTTTCTCAAGAAACAAAATTAATTCTTACAAAAAAAATTTAATTCTTACAAAAAAAAAATTAATTCTATCAAATAAAAATTTAATTCTAACAAATAAAAATTTAATTCTTATAAAAAAAATTTAAGTCTTACAAAAAAATTTAATTCTTACAAAATAATTAAATTCTTACAAAAAAAATTATTTCTCAAAAAACAAAATTAATTCTTACGGAAAAAAATTTAATTCTTACAAAACCAAATTAATTCTTACAAAAAAAAATTATTTCTAAAAAAAAAATTAATTCTTACAAAAAAGTTGAATTCTTACAAAAAAAAATTGATTCTATCAAATAAAAATTTAATTCTTAAAAAAAAAATTAATTCTAACAAATAAAAATTTAATTCTTTTAAAAAAAATTTAATTCTAACAAATAAAAATTTAATTCTTGCAAATAAAAATTGAATTCTTACAAAAGAAATTAATTCATGCAAATAAAAATTGAATTCTTACAAAAGAAATTAATTCTCCAAAAAAAAATTTAAAATTTACAAAAAAAATTAATTCTAACAAAAAATTAAATTCTTATACGAAAAAATTTAATTCATACAAAATAATTAAATTCTTACAAAGAAAAATTAATTCTAACAAATAAAAATTTAATTCTTATAAAAAAAATTTAATTCTAACGAAAAAAATTTTAATTCTTGCAAAAAAAATTTAACTCTATGGAGAAAAAAAATTAATTCTAACGAAAAAAAAAATTTCTGAAAAAAAATTAATTCTTACAACTAAAAAATTAATTCTTACAAAAAATTTTAATTGTTACAAATAAAAATTAATTCTAACAAATAAAAATTTAATTCTTACAAAAAAAAATTTAATTCTAACAAATAAAAATTTAATTCTTACAAAAAAAAATTATTTCCTAGGAATAATATTTTAATTCTCACAAATAAAAATTTAATTCTAACAAAAAAATTTAATTCTTACCAAAAACAATTAATTCTTACAAAAAAAATTTAATTCTTTCAAAAAAAAATTAATTCTTACAAAAAAAATTTAATTCTTACAAAAAAAATTTAATTCTTTCAAAAAAAATTTAATTCTTACAAAAAAATTAAATTCTTACACGAAAAAATTTAATTCTTACAAAATAATTTAATTCTTACAAAAAAAATTTACTTCTTACCAAAAAAATTTAATTCTTACCAAAAAAATTTAATTCTTACCAAAAAAATTTAATTCTAACATAAAAATTTAATTCTTACAAAAAAATGAATTCTTTCAAAAAAAATTTAATTCTTACAAAAAAAAATTAATTCTTACAAAAAAAATTTAATTCTTACAAAAAAATTAAATTCTTACACGAAAAAATTTAATTCTTACAAAATAATTATATTCTTAGAAAAAAAAATCATTTCTCAAAAAACAAAATTAATTCTTACAGAAAAAAAATTAATTCTAACAAAACCAATTTAATACTTCCAATAAAAATTGATTTCTAAATAAAAATTAATTCTTACAAAAAAAATTAATTCTAACAAAAAAAATTAAATTCAAACGAAAAAAATTTTACTTCTTGCAAAAAAAATTAATTTAATCGAAAAAAAATTAATTCTGAAGAAAAAAAATTTTTCTCAAAATAAATTAGTTCTTACAAATAAAAATTTAATTCTTACCAAAAAAATTTAATTCTTACCAAAAAAATTTAATTCTTACAAAAAAAAATATTTCTTAGGAATAAAATTTTAATTCTCACAAATAAAAATTTAATTCTAACTTAAAAATTTAATTCTTACAAAAAAATATTTAATTCTAACAAATAAAAATTTAATTCTAACAAATGAAAATCTAAGTCTTACAGAAAAATTAAATTCTTACACGTAAAAATTTAATTCTTACAAAATAATTATATTCTTAGAAAAAAAAATTATTTCTCAAAAAACAAAATTAATTCTTACAGAAAAAAAATTAATTCTAACAAAACCAATTTAATACTTCCAATAAAAATTGATTTCTAAAAAAAAATTAATTCTTACAAAAAAATTTAATTCTAACAAAAAAAAATTAAATTCAAACGAAAAAAATTTTACTTCTTGCAAAAAAAATTAATTTAATCGAAAAAAAAATTAATTCTGAAGAAAAAAAATTTTTCTCTAAATAAATTAGTTCTTACAAATAAAAATTTAATTCTTACCAAAAAAATTTAATTCTTACCAAAAAAAATTAATTCTTACAAAAAAAATTAATTCTTACAAAAAAAAAATTAATTCTTACAAAAAAAATTTAATTCTTACAAAAAAATTACTTATTACTAAAAAAAATTATTAAATAAAAATTTAGATTTTACAAATAAAAATTTAATTCTTAACAAAAAATTTAATTCTTACAAAAAGAATTAATTCTTACAAAAAAAAATTATTTCTCATGAAAAAAATTAATTCTTACAAAAACAATTTAATTCTAAAAAAAAAATTAATTCTTACCAAAAAAATGTAATTCTTACCAAAAAAATTTAATTCTTACAAAAAAATTAAATTCTTACACGAAAAAATTTAATTCTTACAAAAAAAATTTAATTCTTAAAAATAAAATTTAATTCTAACAAAAATTTTAATTCTTACAAATAAAAATTTATTCTTACAAAAAAAAAATTAATTCTATCAAATAAAAATTTAATTCTTACAAAAATAAATTTAATTCAAACAAATAAAAATTTAATTCTAACATAAATTTTAATTCTTACAAAAAAAATTACACTCTAACGAAAAAAATTTTAATTCTTGCAAAAAAAATTTAACTCTATGGAGAAAAAAAAATGAATTCTAACGAAAAAAAATTTTTTCTGAAAAAAAATTAATTCTTACAACTAAAAAATTAATTCTTACAAAAAAATTTAATTCTTTCAAAAAAAATTTAATTCTATCCAGAAAAAATTTAATTCTAACGAAAAAAATTTTTTTCTGAAAAAAAATTAATTCTTACAAAGAAATTTAATTCTTACAAAAAACAATTAATTCTTACACAAAAAATTTAATTCTTACAAAAAAATTTAATTATTACAAAAAAAATTTAATTCTTAAAAAAAAATTTAATTCTTACAAAAAAAATTTAATTCTTACAAAAAAAATTTAATTCTTACAAAAAAATTAAATTCTTACACGAAAAAAATTAATTCTTACAAAAAAATTTTAATTCCTACAAATAAAAATTTAATTCATACCAAAAAAAAATTATTTCTCAAAAACAAAATTAATTATTACAAAAAAAATGAATTCTTGCAAAAAAATTAAATTCTTACAAAAAAAATTTATTTCTCAAAAAAAAAACAAAATTAATTCTTACAGAAAAAAATTTAATGCTTACAAAACCAATTTAATTCTTACAAAAAAAAAGTATTACACAAAAAAAAATTAAATCTTGCAAAAAAACATTTAATTCTAACAAAAAAAATTTAATTCTAAAGAAAAAAAATTTAATTCTTACACAAAAAATTTATTTCTCAAAAAAAAAATTAATTCTAACAAAACCAATTTAATTCTTCCAATGAAAATTGATTTCTAAAAAAAATTAATTCTTACAAAAAAATATAATTCTAACAAAAAAAATTTAATTCTTACAAAAAAAAATTTAATTCTAACAAATAAAAATTTAATTCTTGCAAATAAAAATTTAATTCTTACAAAAGAAATTAATTCTTCCAAAAAAAATTTAAATTTTACAAAAAAAAATTAATTCTAACAAAAAAGTAAATTCTTACACGAAAAAATTTAATTCATACAAAATAATTAAATTCTTACAAAGAAAAATTATTTCTCAAAAAACAAAATTAATTCTCACAGAAAAAAAATTTAATTCTTACAAAACCAAATTAATTCTTACAAAAAAAAATTATTTCTCAAAAAAAAATTAATTCTTACAAAAAAAAATTAATTCTTACAAAAAAAATTAATTCTTACAAAAAAATTACTTATTACTAAAAAAAATTATTAAAACAAAATTTAGATTTTACAAATAAAAATTTAATTCTTAACAAAAAATTTAATTCTTACAAAAAGAATTAATTCTTACAAAAAAGTAAATTCTTACACGAAAAAATTTAATTCATACAAAATAATTAAATTCTTACAAAGAAAAATTATTTCTCAAAAAACAAAATTAATTCTTACAGAAAAAAAATTTAATCCTTACAAAACCAAATTAATTCTTACAAAAAAAATTTATTTCTCAAAAAAAATTAATTCTTACAAAAAAGTTTAATTCTTACAAAAAAAAATTAATTCTATCAAATAAAAATTTAATTCTAAAAAAAAAAATTAGTTCTAACAAATAAAAATTTAATTCTTATAAAAGAAATGTAATTCTTACAAAAAAATGTAATTCTTACAAAATAATTAAGTTCTTACAAAAAAAATTATTTCTCAAAAAACAAAATTAATTCTTACAGAAAAAAATTAATTCTGTCAAATAAAAATTTAATTCTTACAAAAAAAAATTAATTCTATCAAATAATAATTTAATTCTAACAAAAAAATTTAATTCTTACAAAAAAAATTGAATTCTTACAAAAAAAAATTAATTCTGTCAAATAAAAATTTAATTCTTACAAAAAAAAATTAATTCTATCAAATAAAAATTTAATTCTTACAAAAAAAAATTTAATTCTAACAAATAAAAATTTAATTCTTGCAAATAAACATTTAATTCTTAGAAAAGAAATTAATTCTTCCAAAAAAAATTTAAATTTTACAAAAAAAATTAATTCTTACAAAAAAATTAAATTCTTACACGAAAAAATTTAATTCTTACAAAACCAAATTAATTCGTACAAAAAAAATTTATTTCTCAAAAAAAAATTAATTCTTACAAATAAGTTTAATTCTTACAAAAAAAATTACATTCTAACGAAAAAAATTTTAATTCTTGCAAAAAAAAATTAAATCTATGGAGAAAAAAAATTAATTCTAACGAAAAAAAAAATTTTCTGAAAAAACTTAATTCTTACAACTAAAAAATTAATTCTAACAAAAAAATTTAATTCTTACAAAAAAAAATTAATTCTATCAAATAAAAATTTAATTCTTACAAAAAAATATTTAATTCTAACAAATAACAATTTAATTCTTATAAAAAAATTTAATTCTTACAAAAAAATTTAATTCTTACAAAATAATTAAATTCTTACAAAAAAAAATTATTTCTCAAAAAACAAAACTAATTCTTACAGAAAAAAAATTTAATTCTCAAAAAAATATTAATTCTTACAAAAAAAAAATAATTCTATCAAATAAAAATTTAATTCTTAAAAAAAAAATTAATTCTAACAAATTAAAATTTAATTCTTATAAAAAAATGTAATTCTTACAAAAAAATGTAATTCTTACCAAAAAAATTATTTCTCAAAAAACAAAATTAATTCTTACAGAAAAAAATTTAATTCTAACAAAACCAATTTAATTCTTACAAAAAAAATTTATTTCTCAAAAAAAAATTAATTCTTACAAAAAAGTTTAATTCTTACAAAAAAAAATTAATTCTATCAAATTAAAATTTAATTCTTATAAAAAAAATGTAATTCTTACAAAAAAATGTAATTCTTACCAAAAAAATTATTTCTCAAAAAACAAAATTAATTCTTACAGAAAAAAATTTAATTCTAACAAAACCAATTTAATTCTTACAAAAAAATTTATTTCTCAAAAAAAAATTAATTCTTACAAAAAAGTTTAATTCTACCAAAAAAAAATTAATTCTATCAAATAAAAATTTAATTCTTAAGAAAAAAATTAATTCTAACAAATAAAAATTTAATTCTTATAAAAAAAATGTAATTCTTACAAAAAAATGTAATTCTTACAAAATAATTAAGTTCTTACAAAAAAAATTATTTCTCAAAAAACAAAATTAATTCTTACAGAAAAAAATTTAATTCTAACAAAACCAATTTAATTCTTACAATACAAATTTATTTCGCAAAAAAGAATTAATTCTTACAAAAAAAATTTAATTCTTTCAAAAAAAAATTAATTCTATCAAATAGAAATTTAATTCTTACAAAAAAAAAATTGAATTCTAACAAATAAAAATTTAGATCTTACAAAAAAAAATTTTATTCCTACAAATAAAAATTGAATTCTTGCAAATAAAAATTGAATTCTTACAAAAGAAATTAATTCATGCAAATAAAAATTGAATTCTTACAAAAGAAATTAATTCTTCCAAAAAAATTTAAATTTTACAAAAAAAATTTAATTCTAACAAAAAAATTAAATGCTTATACGAAAAAATTTAATTCATACAAAATAATTAAATTCTTACAAAGAAAAATTATATCTAAAAAAAAAAATTAATTTTTTCAGAAAAAAATTTAATTCTTACAAAACAAAATTAATTCTTACAAAAAAAATTAATTTCTCAAAAAAAAAATTAATTCTTACAAAAAAGTTTAATTCTTACAAAAAAAATTACATTCTAACGAAAAAAAATTAATTCTGTCAAATAAAAATTGAATTCTTACAAAAAAAAAATTAATTCTATCAAATAAAAATTTAATTCTTACAAAAAAAAATTATTTCTCAAAAACAAAATTAATTCTTACAAAAAAAATGAATTCTCACAAAAAAATTAAATTCTTACAAAAAAATTTATTTCTCAAAATAAAACAAAATTAATTCTTACAGAAAAAAATTTAATTCTAACAAAACCAATTTAATTCTTACAAAAAAAAATTATTTCTCAAAAAAAATTAAATCTAACAAAAATCATTTAATTCTAACAAAAAAAAAATTAATTCTAAAGAAAAAATTTTTAATTCTTACAACAAAAATTTAATGCATACAAAACCAATTTAATTCTTACAAAAAAAAATTATTTCTCAAAAAAAATTAGTCTTACAAAAAAAATTTATTTCTCAAAAAAAAAATTAAATCTTACAAATAACATTTAATTCTAACAAAACATATTAATTCTAATGAAAAAATTTTTTTCTAAATAAAATTTATTCTTACAAATAAAAATTTAATTTTTACAAAAAAAATGTAATACTTACAAAAAATATATAATTCTAACAAAAAAAAATTAATTCTTACAAAAAAACATTTAATTCTTACAATAAAAATTTATTTCACAGAAAAAAATTAATTCTGACAAAAAAAAATTAATTCTAACAAAAGAAATTAAATTCTTACGAAAAAATTTAATTCATACAAAATAATTAAATTCTTACAAAGAAAAATTATTTCTCAAAAAACAAAATTAATTCTCACAGAAAAAAATTTAATTCTTACAAAACCAAATTAATTCTTACAAAAAAAAATTATTTCTCAAAAAAAATTAATTCTTACCAAAAAAAATTAATTCTTACAAAAAAAATTAATTCTTACAAAAAAATTACTTATTACTAAAAAAAATTATTAAAACAAAATTTAGATTTTACAAATAAAAATTTAATTCTTAACAAAAAATTTAATTCTTACAAAAAGAATTAATTCTTACAAAAAAGTAAATTCTTACACGAAAAAATTTAATTCATACAAAATAATTAAATTCTTACAAAGAAAAATTATTTCTCAAAAAACAAAATTAATTCTTACAGAAAAAAAATTTAATTCTTACAAAACCAAATTAATTCTTACAAAAAAAAATTATTTCTCAAAAAAAATTAATTCTTACAAAAAAGTTTAATTCTTACAAAAAAAAATTAATTCTATCAAATAAAAATTTAATTCTAAAAAAAAAAATTAGTTCTAACAAATAAAAATTTAATTCTTATAAAAAAAATGTAATTCTTACAAAAAAATGTAATACTTACAAAATAATTAAGTTCTTACAAAAAAAATTATTTCTCAAAAAACAAAATTAATTCTTACAGAAAAAAATTAATTCTGTCAAATAAAAATTTAATTCTTACAAAAAAAAATTAATTCTATCAAATAATAATTTAATTCTAACAAAAAAATTTAATTCTTACAAAAAAAATTGAATTCTTACAAAAAAAATTAATTCTGTCAAATAAAAATTTAATTCTTACAAAAAAAAATTAATTCTATCAAATAAAAATTTAATTCTTACAAAAAAAAATTTAATTCTAACAAATAAAAATTTAATTCTTGCAAATAAACATTTAATTCTTAGAAAAGAAATTAATTCTTCCAAAAAAAATTTAAATTTTACAAAAAAAATTAATTCTTACAAAAAAATTAAATTCTTACACGAAAAAATTTAATTCTTACAAAACCAAATTATGTTCGGGAATCTACCGTTCGCTTCGATAAAGATTTTACCCGAGCCCAAGATAAATTTACCGGTTCTTCGCTAGAAAAGGAACCCTCCTAACACGAAACTTGTTCGACTCCGAATCGCAGGAAGGGATTGCTACTGATAACGAACGCACTTTTAAATTAAACGGTTTTAATTATCGGAGCACTCGAGACACGAGGTTTACCGCGTCGTCGCTACCAGAACAATAGCTCGCTCGACAGAGATCGGCGGTAATTAGGGGGGCCAACCGTCCTCCCCCCGCGGCACCCGCGAGAACCGAGCTACTCGGTCCACCCGGGGTCCCGCGGGACGCGGGGGCACGCGGCTGCCGATGCCTCAATTCCGCCTGGCGAGCGCTGTTTATAGACAATATAAAACTCTCTGTACAAATCATATAAGATAGAATACGTATAGTGTAAAATAGTATAAGAATAATATAAGGATAGCATAAGTATAGCATAAGTATAGCATAAGTATAGCATAAGTATAGTATAAGTATAAGTATAAGAATAAAGACGTGGTATAACATAATTAATCGTACAGCGACGCGAGTCACAGACCCGAAATCCCCGCTACTATCCGTTTCTGAAACAAATTAATTCGTACAAAAAAAATTTATTTCTCAAAAAAAAATTAATTCTTACAAATAAGTTTAATTCTTACCAAAAAAATTACATTCTAACGAAAAAAATTTTAATTCTTGCAAAAAAAAATTAAATCTATGGAGAAAAAAAATTAATTCTAACGAAAAAAAAATTTTCTGAAAAAACTTAATTCTAACAACTAAAAAATTAATTCTAACAAAAAAATTTAATTCTTACAAAAAAAAATTAATTCTATCAAATAAAAATTTAATTCTTACAAAAAAATATTAAATTCTAACAAATAACAATTTAATTCTTATAAAAAAATTTAATTCTTACAAAAAAATTTAATTCTTACAAAATAATTAAATTCTTACAAAAAAAATTATTTCTCAAAAAACAAAATTAATTCTTACAGAAAAAAAATTTAATTCTTACAAAACCAAATTAATTCTTACAAAAAAAAAATTGTTTCTCAAAAAAAAATTAATTCTTACAAAAAAGTTTAATTCTTACAAAAAAAAATTAATTCTATCAAATAAAAATTTAATTCTTAAAAAAAAATTAGTTCTAACAAATAAAAATTTAATTCTTATAAAAAAAATGTAATTCTTACAAAAAAATGTAATTCTTACAAAATAATTAAGTTCTTACAAAAAAAATTATTTCTCAAAACACAAAATTAATTCTTACAGAAAAAAATTTAATTCTAACAAAACCAATTTAATTCTTACAATACAAATTTATTTCGCAAAAAAGAATTAATTCTTACAAAAAAAAATTGAATTCTAACAAATAAAAATTTAGATCTTACAAAAAAAAATTTTATTCCTACAAATAAAAATTGAATTCTTGCAAATAAAAATTGAATTCTTACAAAAGAAATTAATTCATGCAAATAAAAATTGAATTCTTACAAAAGAAATTAATTCTTCCAAAAAAATTTAAATTTTACAAAAAAAAATTAATTCTAACAAAAAAATTAAATGCTTATACGAAAAAATTTAATTCATACAAAATAATTAAATTCTTACAAAGAAAAATTATTTCTAAAAAAAAAAATTAATTTTTTCAGAAAAAAATTTAATTCTTACGAAACAAAATTAATTCTTACAAAAAAAATTTATTTCTCAAAAAAAAAATTAATTCTTACAAAAAAGTTTAATTCTTACAAAAAAAATTACATTCTAACGAAAAAAAATTAATTCTGTCAAATAAAAATTGAATTCTTACAAAAAAAAAATTAATTCTATCAAATAAAAATTTAATTCTTACAAAAAAAAATTATTTCTCAAAAACAAAATTAATTCTTACAAAAAAAATGAATTCTCACAAAAAAATTAAATTCTTACAAAAAAATTTATTTCTCAAAATAAAACAAAATTAATTCTTACAGAAAAAAATTTAATGCTTACAAAACCAATTTAATTCTTACAAAAAAAAAGTATTTCACAAAAAAAATTAAATCTTACAAAAAACATTTAATTCTAACAAAAAAAATTAATTCTAAAGAAAAAAAATTTAATTCTTACAGAAAAAATTTATTTCTCAAAAAAAAAATTAATTCTAACAAAACCAATTTAATTCTTCTAATGAAAATTGATTTCTAAAAAAAAATTAATTCTTACAAAAAAAATTTAATTCTAACAAAAAAAATTTAATTCTTACAAAAAAATTTAATTCTAAAAAATAAAAATTTAATTCTCGCAAATAAAAATTGAATTCTTACAAAAGAGATTAATTCTTCCAAAAAAATTTAAATTTTACAAAAAAAAATTAATTCTAACAAAAAAAGTAAATTCTTACACGAAAAAATTTAATTCATACAAAATAATTAAATTCTTACAATGAAAAATTATTTCTCAAAAAAAAAAATTAATTTTTCCAGAAAAAAATTTAATTCTTACAAAACCAAATTAATACTTGCAAAAAAAAATTATTTCTCAAAAAAAAATTAATTCTTACAAAAAAATTTAATTCTTACAAAAAAAATTACATTCTAACGAAAAAAAATTTAATTCTAACAAAAAAAATTTAATTCTTACAAAAAAAATTTGATTCTAAAAAATAAAAATTTAATTCTTGCAAATAAAAATTGAATTCATACAAAAGAAATTAATTCTTCCAAAAAAAAATTAAATTTTACAAAATAAAATTAATTCTAACAAAAAAAGTAAATTCTTACACGAAAAAATTTAATTCATACAAAATAATTAAATTCTTACAAAGAAAAATTATTTCTCAAAAAAAAAATTAATTTTTTCAGAAAAAAATTTAATTCTTACAAACAAAAATAAATTCTTACAAAAAAAATTAATTCTATCAAATAAAAATTTAATTCTTACAAAAAAAAAATTGAATTCTAACAAATAAAAATTTAGATCTTACAAAAATAAATTTAATTCTAACAAATAAAAATTTAATTCTTGCAAATAAAAATTGAATTCTTACAAAAGAAATTAATTCATGCAAATAAAAATTGAATTCTTACAAAAGAAATTAATTCTTCCAAAAAAAATTTAAATTTTACAAAAAAAAAATAATTCTAACAAAAAAATTAAAATCTTATACGAAAAAATTTAATTCAAACAAAATAATTAAATTCTTACAAAAAAAATTATTTCTCAAAAAACAAAATTAATTCTTACAGAAAAAAATTTAATTCTAACAAAACCAATTTAATTCTTACAATACAAATTTATTTCGCAAAAAAAATTAATTCTTACAAAAAAAATTTAATTCTTACGAAAAGAAATTAATTCTATCAAATAAAAATTTAATTCTTACAAAAAAAAAATTCAATTCTAACAAAAAAAATTTAATTCTTACAAAAAAAAATTTAATTCTAACAAATAAAAATTTAATTCTTGCAAATAAAAATTGAATTCTTACAAAAGAAATTAATTCTTCCAACAAAAATTTAAATTTTACAAAAAAAAATTAATTCTAACAAAAAAATTAAAATCTTATACGAAAAAATTTAATTCATACAAAATAATTAAATTCATACAAAAAAAATTATTTCTCAAAAAACAAAATTAATTCTTACAGAAAAAAAATTAATTCTAACAAAACCAATTTAATTCTTCAAATAAAACTTGATTTCTAAAAAAAAAATTAATTCTTACAAAAAACATTTAATTCTAACAAAAAAAATTTAATTCTAACGAAAAAAATTTTCTCTCAAAAAAAATTAATTCTTACAAACAAAAATTTAATTCTTACCAAAAAAATTTAATTCTTACCAAAAAAATTTAATTCTTACCAAAAAAATTTAATTCTTACAAAAAAAATTTAATTCTAACAAATAAAAATTTAATTCTTACAAAAAAAAATTTAATTCTAACAAATAAAAATTTAATTCTTACAAAAAAAATTATTTCTCAGGAATAAAATTTTAATTCTCACAAATAAAAATTTAATTCTTACAAAAAAATTTTAATTCTTACAAAAAAAATTAATTCTTACAAAAAAAATTTAATACTTACAAAAAATGTATAATTCTAACAAAAAAAATTTAATTCTTACCAAAAAAATTTAATTCTTACCAAAAATAATTTAATTCTAACAAATAAATATTTAATTCTTATAAAAAAAAATTAATTCTTACAAAAAAATTTAATTCTTACAAAATAAGTAAATTCTTACAAAAAAAATTATTTCTCAGGAAACAAAATTAATTCTTTCTGAAAAAAATTTAATTCTAACAAAACCAATTTAATTCTTACAAAAAAAAATTATTTCTCAAAAAAAATTAAATCTAACAAAAATCATTTAATTCTAACAAAAAAAAAAATTAATTCTAAAGAAAAAATTTTTAATTCTTGCAACAAAAATTTAATGCATACAAAACCAATTTAATTCTTACAAAAAAAAATTATTTCTCAAAAAAAATTAAAGTCTTACAAAAAAAATTTATTTCTCAAAAAAAAAATTAAATCTTACAAATAACATTTAATTCTAACAAAACATATTAATTCTAATGAAAAAATTTTTTTCTAAAAAAAATTTATTCTTACAAATAAAAATTTAATTTTTACAAAAAAAATGTAATACTTACAAAAAATATATAATTCTAACAAAAAAAAATTAATTCTTACAAAAAAACATTTAATTCTTACAATAAAAATTTATTTCACAGAAAAAAATTAATTCTGACAAAAAAAAATTAATTCTAACAAAAGAAATTAAATTCTTACGAAAAAATTTTAATTCTTGCCAAAAAAAATAATTATATCGAAAAAAAAATTAATTCTGAAGAAATTTTTTTTTCTCAAAATAAATTAATTCTTACAACTAAAAAATTAATTCTTACAAAAATATTTAATTCTTACAAAAAAATTTAAATTTTACAAAAAAAAAATAATTCGAACAAAAAAATTAAATTCTTACCCGAAAAAATTTAATTGTTACAAAAAAAAATTTAATTCTGACAAATAAAAATTTAATTCTTACAAAAAAGTTTTAATTCTTACAAAAAATTTTAATTCTTACAAAAAAATTTAATTATTACAAAAAAAATTTAATTCTTACAAAAAAAATTTAATTCTTACAAAAAAAATTTAATTCTTACAAAAAAAATTTAATTCTTACAAAAAAAATTTAATTCTTACAAAAAAATTAAATTCTTACACGTTAACATTTAATTCTTACAAAAAATTTAATTCTTACAAAAAAAATTTAATTCTACAAATAAAAATTTAATTCTTACAAAAAAAATTTAATTCTAACTGTTGGCGCAGGTTTGGATAAATGAAGCACCGATACCACTGGTATGGATAAGGTTTTAATAAAGACAATGAAATAATGAATATATATGGTACAGAGCGCAGAATAAACCTCCCCGTTTATATCGTCCATTTGCTTAGCACGTTTCGGGTCTATTAACTCTCGCGTCGCGTGGTGGCTCTCTTAACGATCGGGATCAGAGTGGGTCGGAGCGGAAGCCGCGTCGCGACAAATGCGAAGCCGACCGGAAAACCCGTGGCGCCAATACCGGACGCGGATAATAATACGTTTACAATCCCCCACTTTATTATTCGCTCGCGGATATCAACCCGAGTCGCGTCACGGCTTCTCTGTGCAAGTTCTTGCCTAATGGCTTTGTAAATATGTCGGCCAGGTTCTCTGCTGTTGGAACATATTTTGGTGTAACCTCGCCCCTATCTATCATTTCCCGCACGTAGTGATGCGCGCGCCTAATATGCTTAGTATTCGACCTTTCTACACGATTTTTCGCGAAATCAATAGCCGAACGATTATCACACCACATCGTGTATGGCGTTTTTATCAATTTGCTCAAACCGAGATCTTCAATAAAATCTATTGCCCAGGTCGCTTCCCTGGCTGCGGCCGACATGGCCACATACTCAGCCTCCATCGTTGACAACGTGATGCATTTTTGCTTCGAGGCCCTCCAGTCCACGACATTTCCCCCAAGGCTAACTGCCATGCCACTGAAGGAATGACTGTCGTCGAGGTCCCCCGCCCAGTCTGCATCGGTCCACAGTTCCATGGATGGTATCGTCTTTCTATATTTCAGTCCGTGCTGAAGTGTTCCAGTCAAGTACCTCAGCACCCGTTTCGCCTCCACCCAATGTGTTCTACCAGGATTGGATGAGAACTGAGCCAGCTTCGCAACTGCAAACGCTATGTCTGGCCTCGTACATTGCGCGACGTACAATAGCGATCCCACGAGCTCGCGGTATGGTACGTTTCTCATTTCATCCTTCTCCTCGTGCGTGGAAGGACAGTCATCCTTGGTCAGCTTCATTCCAGATTGCAGCGGGGTACGGCTTGGCCGGCATTCCATCATCCCGTACGTCCTCAGCAGTGATCGAATATAGGCCTGCTGATTGATGACTATCTCTCCTTCAGATTGGTGCACTCCGACTCCCAAGAAGTATGATATTTCTCCCAGGTTCCGTATCTCGTATTGGTTGCCAATCTTCTCTGTAACCCAACTCAACATTTTCTCGTCACCTGAAAATATCAAGATGTCATCAACATATATGACAACGAACGTGTGGTGACCCAAACGGTACACGCAACTGGATGATGACAATCGTGTATGCCCAATTTTGATGAGAAAGTTATCTAGAGCGTCGTTCCAGTTGTGTCCGCTCTGTTTCAGCCCGTAAATTGGTCGTCTGAGTCGCACGGTCCGTACTCCCTTTCTTTCGTCGATCGTCTGCAGCTTCATGTAGATTTCCTCCTCAAGGTTTCCGTTCAGATACGCGCATTTTACATCAATGTGTTTGCATTTCCACCCAAGGGTAAGTGATAATGCTAACAGGTACCTCACCACTCCAAACCTAACTACCGGAGCGTATGTTTTGTCATAGTCAACGCCTTCCTTTTGCCGGAATCCTTGGGCCACCAGCCTCGCTTTGTATCTCACAATCTGGCCGGTTTCGTTCGATTTGATCTTGAACACCCACTTGCTTCCTATGCAAGTCTTGCCGGTTGGTGGTTCGGCATCTTCCCACGTATCTAGTCGCTCCAGGTTTTCGACTTCTTCTCGGATTGCATCCTTCCATTTTTCCGCCTGAGGTGATGACAGTGCTTCTTTCAGATTGGTCGGTTCATCGATCTCCAGCAAGTTTAATTCCACCTTCTCTGCCGGTTTTCCCTTTCGTCCATAAGGGTTTCTTGGAGGGGTTTTCTTCGGTCTTCCTGGTTTCCTCTTGGTTTCGGCGGCAGACGCATCGCTGCCCCCCACTATCTTCGTCTCCGGTGACTCCTCGTCTGTGTCCTGGTCATCTTTTGGTTCGTCGTCGTCGTCGTCGCTCGCTCCAGAATATTCGCTCGACTCGTCGGGCCACTTATTCATATTTATTTCTTTGTCTGACCCGCTTTTGTTCCCTTTATTCTGAAATTCGTAATAACAGGATGTGGTATTGCCGTTTATGTACTCGTACCCTACCTTGTTTTCATCAAATCGTACGTGCTTCGTGTGCACAACATCCTTCGATGATGGGTCCCACAGTCTATACCCTTTGGTTCTGTTCGAATATCCGACGAATACACATGCCTTTGCGCGGGGTTCCAGTTTCTTTCTCCCTTGGGCAGGCAGGTGTGCATAAGCTAGGCACCCATAAACCTTCAAGTGTTTCACACTCGGCTGCCTTCCCAACCAGAGACCTTCTGGGACTCCTCCCTGTACATTGCTGTGAGTCATTCTATTCCGAACATATGCCGCCGTTGCAACCGCTTCGGCCCAAAAAGTTTGTGGTAATTTTGCGGATAAGAGCATTGATCTAACCATGTCGAGCAGTGTACGGTTTGCTCTCTCCGCCACCCCGTTCATCTGAGGTGTTTCCACGCATGTTCTTTCATGCCTTATTCCTCGTTCTGCGAATAAACCTTGAAGTGTCTTGTTACAATACTCAAGCCCGTTATCAGAGCGAAAACGTTTGACTCCCCTCCCTTTTTCGTTTTCTATCCGGTCGATGTATTCCTTTATTTTATTAGGAGCTTCATCTTTTGACTTCAAAAACAACACGCCAATTTTTCGCGTATAGTCATCTGTGACAGTCATGAAATACCTTGAACCGCCTTCCGATGGGACTGGCATAGGCCCGCATAGGTCAGAGTGTAGCAACTCCAATATTTCCTCCGATTGTTTTACATCAAGCCTTTTGCAAGGCATCTTCGTGGACTTCCCCATGCGGCATCCATGGCACTGATCCAATGCTGAAGTGTCATCCGTCAATCCTCGTACATAACCTTTCTTAGCCAGTTCCGTAATGCTTCGATCGTTGATATGACAAAACCTATGATGCCACATCCCTTTCTCATTAATCGTTACCGGATGTAACCCTTTTCCTTCTTGCGAGGGTTGCAATACCGTTGCCTGCAACACATATAAATTTTCCAGGCGCCGAGCTTCGGCCACCACTTTATTCGACGCGCTACTAGTGATTCTGCCAACCCCATGCTCAAAAACGACAGTTTTTCCCTTTATTTCTATTTGTGCAATCGACAAGAGGTTCCTTTTGCATTTGGGAACGTAATATACATTTTGCAGCGTTATTTCGTAGTTGGCACCATTCACCCTAGTTTTCAACATTATTTCACCGATGCCTTCGGCCACCAGTGCAGCCTCACCCTTGTTGACCAGCGTTTCCGCCGTACCCACTGGTTCGGGTTTAATTTTCGTGAGCCTGTGGAACCACAGCTCGTTATTGCATACATGGTGTGTGGCAGCACTGTCCACCAGCCAAGCATCGTCGAGTACGGTGTGATTAACATTTATGGAAAGGATAAAGGATTCCTTTTGGTACCCCTGCGTCGGGTTCTTCGCATCAAATTTCTTTTTCTTACACTGCCTTATGAAATGGCCAGCTTTGCCGCAATTGAAACATTTCTTATCTACCCGTTTACTTTCGGTTGAGCGACTATTCTTATTTACTTGATAAGCCGATAACTCACCCTTCGGTTCTCTGTCCTGTTCCTTGGACATTTTTCTTTCGTATTCCATTAGTAGCATTTTCTTAATTTCTGCAGAAGTAAACTTGGCATCTTCCAGATTTGCTAGTGACATTGTCAGAGCATCGTAGGTATCGGGCAGGCCAGATAGCATCGCATATGCCAGGTCCTCATCCTTCATTTCGGACCCCGCATCGTGCAGGTAACCTGCTATAATTTTCATTCTTGATAAATACGAAGCCATTGACTCACCTTCCTTGAGTCGTATCCTGACGAATTCACGTTTTAACTGCATAATCCGTTGCCTCGACTTCGGCTCGTATACTTGTTCGAGAATGTTCCATGCCTCTGCGGCCGTGTTGCAATCAACGATGTGGACTTGCTGATCCGCCTCCACCGCTAACGCGATCGCCGCGAGTGCTTTCTCTACCTTACTTTTGTGCTGCTGCCTTTCATCTGCTGTCGCTTCCGGTTTTACTATCGCGTCTCCGTTCACGTACGGCCACAAGTCTTTCTGTATGAGGTACATCCTCGCGGCAAATTTCCATGTTCTATAATTCTCCCCATTTAGTCTGTCGATTTTTCCCACTTTCGACACACTCGACATTTTTCTAACTTGCGTCGAGGAAGAGAATAAGAACCGTATGCACTAGCACGTTGAACGGCCGGAAGCACGCCGTAACATAACCTCACTGTGTGCCTGGGCCCATAACCTTGTTGGCGCAGGTTTGGATAAATGAAGCACCGATACCACTGGTATGGATAAGGTTTTAATAAAGACAATGAAATAATGAATATATATGGTACAGAGCGCAGAATAAACCTCCCCGTTTATATCGTCCATTTGCTTAGCACGTTTCGGGTCTATTAACTCTCGCGTCGCGTGGTGGCTCTCTTAACGATCGGGATCAGAGTGGGTCGGAGCGGAAGCCGCGTCGCGACAAATGCGAAGCCGACCGGAAAACCCGTGGCGCCAATACCGGACGCGGATAATAATACGTTTACAATTTTTTTTCGATAGAATTAATTTTTTTTTGCAAGAATTAAATTTTTTTTCTTTAGAATTAAAATTTTTATTTGTAAGAATTAATTTTTTTCGTGTAAGAATTTAATGTTTTTGCAAGAATTAAATTTTTTTTCGTAAGAATTTAATTTTTCTTGTAAGAATTAATTTTTTCGTGTAAGAATTTAATGTTTTTGCAAGAATTAAATTTTTTTTGGTAAGAATTCAATTGTTTTGGTAAGAATTAAATTTTTTTTGTAAGGATTAAATTTTTTTGTAAGAATTACATTTTTTTTGTAAGAATTAAATTTTTTTTGTAAGAATTAAATTTTTTTTGTAGGAATTAAATTTTTTTTGTAAGAATTAATTTTTTTTTGTAGGAATTAAATTTTTTTGTTAGAATTAAATTTTTATTTGTGAGAATTAAAATTTTATTCCTAAGAAATAATTTTTATTTGTAAGAAGTAAATTTTTATTTGTTAGAATTAAATTTTTTTTTGAAAGTATTACATTTTTTTTTTGAAAGTATTACATTTTTTTGGTAAGAATTAAATTTTTATTTGTTAGAATTAAATTTTTTTTGTAAGAATTAAAATTTTTTGGAAAGAATTAAATTTTTTTGGTAAGAATTAAATTTTTATTTGTAAGAATTAATTCATATTGAGAAAAAAAAATTTTCTTCAGAATTAATTTTTTTTCGATAGAATTAATTTTTTTGAAAGAATTAAAATTTTTTTCGATAGAATTTAATTTTTTTTGTTAGAATTAAATTTTTTTGTAAGAATTAATTTTTTTTCAGAAATCATTTTTATTGGAAGAATTAAATTGGGTTTGTTAGAATTAATTTTTTTTCTGTAGGAATTAAGTTTGTGTTTTGAGGAATAATTTTTTTTTCTAAGAATATAATTATTTTGTAAGAATTAAATTTTTTCGTGTAAGAATTTAATTTCTTTGTAAGAATTAACTTTTTTTGTAAAATTTAAATTTTTTGTAAGAATTAATTTTTGTTTTAAGCATTAAATTTTTATTTGTAAGAATTAAATTTTTATTTGTAAGAATTAAATTTTTTTTGTAAGAATTAAATTTTTTTTGTAAGAATTAATTTTTTAGTTGTAAGAATTAATTTTTTTTCAGAAAAAGAATTTTTTCGTTAGATTTAATTTTTTTTCTCGATAGAATTAAATTTTTTTCTTTAGAATTTAATTTCTTTTGTTTGAATTAAATTTTTTTTGTAAGAATTAATTTTTTTTAGAAATCAATTTTTATAGGAAGAATTAAATTGGTTTTGTTAGACTTAATTTTTTTCTGTAAGAATTAATTTTGTTTTTTGAAAAATATTTTTTTTTGTAAGAATTTAATTATTTGGTAAGAATTAAATTTTTTTGTAAGAATTTAATTATTTGGTAAGAATTAATTTTTTTTGTAAGAATTCAGTTTTTATTTGCAAGAATTAAATTTTTATTTGTTAGAATTAAATTTTTTTTTGAAAGAATTAAATTTTTATTTGATAGAATTATTTTTTTTTGTAAGAATTAAATTTTTATTTGTTAGAATTAAATTTTTTTTTGTAAGAATTAAATTTTTTTGGTAAGAATTAAATTTTTATTTGTTAGAATTAAATTTTTCTTGTAAGAATTAATTTTTTTTTGTAAGAATTAATTTTTTTTAAGCATTAAAATTTTATTTGTAAGATTCAAATTTTAATTGTAAGAATTAATTTTTTTTTGTAAGAATTACATTTTTTTGTAAGAATTAATTTTTTAGTTGTAAGAATTAATTTTTTTTCAGAAAAAGAATTTTTTCGTTAGAATTAATTTTTTTTCTCGATAGAATTAAATTTTTTTCTTTAGAATTTAATTTCTTTTGTTTGAATTAAATTTTTTTTGTAAGAATTAATTTTTTTTAGAAATCAATTTTTATAGGAAGAATTAAATTGGTTTTGTTAGACTTAATTTTTTTCTGTAAGAATTAATTTTGTTTTTTGAAAAATATTTTTTTTTGTAAGAATTTAATTATTTGGTAAGAATTAAATTTTTTTGTAAGAATTTAATTATTTGGTAAGAATTAATTTTTTTTGTAAGAATTCAGTTTTTATTTGCAAGAATTAAATTTTTATTTGTTAGAATTAAATTTTTTTTTGAAAGAATTAAATTTTTATTTGATAGAATTATTTTTTTTTGTAAGAATTAAATTTTTATTTGTTAGAATTAAATTTTTTTTTGTAAGAATTAAATTTTTTTGGTAAGAATTAAATTTTTATTTGTTAGAATTAAATTTTTCTTGTAAGAATTAATTTTTTTTTGTAAGAATTAATTTTTTTTAAGCATTAAAATTTTATTTGTAAGATTCAAATTTTAATTGTAAGAATTAATTTTTTTTTGTAAGAATTACATTTTTTTGTAAGAATTAATTTTTTAGTTGTAAGAATTAATTTTTTTTCAGAAAAATTTTTTTTTCGTTAGAATTAATTTTTTTTCTCGATAGAATTAATTTTGTTTTTTTGAGAAATAATTTTTTTTGTAAGAATTTAATTATTTTGTAAGAATTAAATTTTTTTGTGTAAAATTAAAATTTTTTGTAAGAATTAATTTTTTTTGAGAAAAAAATTTTTTCGTTAGAATTATTTTTTTTCGATAGAATTAATTTTTTGTGCAAGAATTAAATTTTTATTTGTAAGAATACATTATTTTTGAGAAAATTTTTTTTTCGTTACAATTAATTTTTTTTCGGTAGAAATAATTTTTTTTTGCAAGAATTAATTTTTTTTTCTTTAGAATTAAATTTTTTTGGTTAGAATTAAATGTTTTTTGTAAGATTTAATTTTTTTTTTGAGAAATAAATTTTTTATATATGCATTTAATTATTTTGTAAGAATTACATTTTTTCTGTAAGAATTAAATTTTTTTTGTAAGAATTAAATTTTTTTTGTAAGAATTATATTTTTTTTGTAAGAATTATATTTTTTTTGTAAGAATTAAATTTTTTTTGTAAGAATTAATTTTTTTTGTTAGAATTAAATGTTTTTTGTAAGATTTAATTTTTTTTTGAGAAATAATTTTTTTTTGTAAGAATTAAATTGGTTTTGTTAGAATTAATTTTTTTTCTGTAAGAATTAGTTGTGTTTTTTGAGAAATAATTTTTTTTGTAAGAATTTAATTATTTTGTAAGAATTACATTTTTTTGTAAGAATTAAATTTTTATTATATGAATTAAATTTTTATTTGTTAGAATTAAATTATTTTAGGAAAGAATTAAATTTTTTTTGTAAGAATTAATTTATTTTTTGAACTCAATTTTTATTGGAAGAATTAAATTGGTTTTGTCAGAATTAATTATTTTTCTGTAAGAATTAATTTTGTTTTTTGAGAAATAATTTTTTTGTAAGAATTAAATTTTTTTTGCAAGAATTAAATTGTTTTTCTTTAGAATTTAATTTCTTTTGTTTGAATTAAATTTTTTGTGTAAGAATTAATTTTTTTTTAGAAATCAATTTTTATAGGAAGAATTAAATTGGTTTTGTTAGAATTAAATTTTTTTCTGTAAGAATTAATTTTGTTTTTTTTGAGAAATAAATTTCTTTTGTAAGAATTTACTTATTTTGTAAGAATTAAATTTTTATTGGTAAGAATTAAATTTTTATTTGTTAGAATTAAATTTTTTTTGTAAGAATTAAATTTTTTTTTGTGAGAAATAATTTTTTTTGAGAAATAAATTTTTATTGTAAGAATTAAATTTCTTTTGTTTGAATTAAATTTTTTGTGTAAGAATTAATTTTTTTTTAGAAATCAATTTTTATAGGAATATTTAAATTGGTTTTGTTAGAATTAAATTTTTTTTCGTAAGAATTTAATTTTTCTTGTAAGAATTAATTTTTTCGTGTAAGAATTTAATGTTTTTGCAAGAATTAAATTTTTTTTGGTAAGAATTCAATTGTTTTGGTAAGAATTAAATTTTTTTTGTAAGGATTAAATTTTTTTGTAAGAATTAAATTTTTTTTGTAAGAATTAAATTTTTTTTGTAAGAATTAAATTTTTTTTGTAGAAATTAATTTTTTTTTGTAAGAATTAATTTTTTTTTGTAGGAATTAAATTTTTTTGTTAGAATTAAATTTTTATTTGTGAGAATTAAAATTTTATTCCTAAGAAATAATTTTTATTTGTAAGAATTAAATTTTTATTTGTTAGAATTAAATTTTTTTTTGAAAGTATTACATTTTTTTTTGAAAGTATTACATTTTTTTGGTAAGAATTAAATTTTTATTTGTTAGAATTAAATTTTTTTTGTAAGAATTAAAATTTTTTGGAAAGAATTAAATTTTTTTGGTAAGAATTAAATTTTTATTTGTAAGAATTAATTCATATTGAGAAAAAAAAATTTTCTTCAGAATTAATTTTTTTTCGATAGAATTAATTTTTTTGAAAGAATTAAAATTTTTTTCGATAGAATTTAATTTTTTTTGTTAGAATTAAATTTTTTTGTAAGAATTAATTTTTTTTCAGAAATCTTTTTATTGGAAGAATTAAATTGGGTTTGTTAGAATTAATTTTTTTTCTGTAGGAATTAAGTTTGTGTTTTGAGGAATAATTTTTTTTTCTAAGAATATAATTATTTTGTAAGAATTAAATTTTTTCGTGTAAGAATTTAATTTCTTTGTAAGAATTAACTTTTTTTGTAAAATTTAAATTTTTTTGTAAGAATTAATTTTTGTTTTAAGCATTAAATTTTTATTTGTAAGAATTAAATTTTTATTTGTAAGAATTAAATTTTTTTTGTAAGAATTAAATTTTTTTTGTAAGAATTTAATTATTTGGTAAGAATTAATTTTTTTTGTAAGAATTCAGTTTTTATTTGCAAGAATTAAATTTTTATTTGTTAGAATTAAATTTTTTTTTGAAAGAATTAAATTTTTATTTGATGGAATTATTTTTTTTGTAAGAATTAAATTTTTATTTGTTAGAATTAAATTTTTTTTTGTAAGAATTAAATTTTTTTGGTAAGAATTAAATTTTTTTTGTAAGAATTAAATTTTTTTTGTAAGAATTATATTTTTTTTGTAAGAATTATATTTTTTTTGTAAGATTTAAATTTTTTTTGTAAGAATTAATTTTTTTTGGTAAGAATTAAAATTTTTTGGTAAGCATTAAATTTTTATTTGTAAGAATTAAATTTTTATTTGTAAGAATTAATTTTTTTTGTAAGAATTAAATTTTTTTTGTAAGAATTAATTTTTTAGTTGTAAGAAATAATTTTTTTTCAGAAAAAAAATTTTTTCGTTAGAATTAATTTTTTTTCTCGATAGAATTAATTTTTTTTTGCAAGAATTAAATTTTTTTCTTTAGAATTTAATTTCTTTTGTTTGAATTACATTTTTTGTGTAAGAATTAATTTTTTTTTAGAAATCAATTTTTATAGGAAGAATTAAATTGGTTTTGTTAGAATTAATTTTTTTTCTGTACGAATTAATTTTGTTTTTTGAGAAATAATTTTTTTTTAAGAATTTAATTATTTTGTAAGAATTAAATTTTTTTGTGTAAAATTAAAATTTTTTTGTAAGAATTAATTTTTTTGAGAAAAAAATTTTTTCGTTAGAATTATTATTTTTTCGATTGAATTAATTTTTTTTCGATAGAATTAATTTTTTGTGCCAGAATTAAATTTTTATTTGTAAGAATACATTTTTTTTGAGAAAATTTTTTTTTCGTTAGAATTAATTTTTTTTCGATAGAATTAATTTTTTTTTGCAAGAATTAAATTTTTATTTGTAAGAATACATTTTTTTTGAGAAAATGTTTTTTTCGTTACAATTAATTTTTTTTCGATAGAATTAAATTTTTTTTGCAAGAATTAAATTTTTTTTCTTTAGAATTAAATTTTTTTGGTTAGAATTAAATGTTTTTTGTAAGATTTAATTTTTTTTTTGAGAAATAATTTTTTTTTGTAAGAATTAAATTGGTTTTGTTAGAATTAATTTTTTTTCTGTAAGAATTAGTTGTGTTTTTTGAGAAATAATTTTTTTTGTAAGAATTTAATTATTTTGTAAGAATTACATTTTTTTGTAAGAATTAAATTTTTATTATATGAATTAAATTTTTATTTGTTAGAATTAAATTATTTTAGGCAAGAATTAAATTTTTTTTGGTAAGAATTCAATTGTTTTGGTAAGAATTAAATTTTTTTTGTAAGGATTAAATTTTTTTGTAAGAATTAAATTTTTTTTGTAAGAATTAAATTTTTTTTGTAAGAATTAAATTTTTTTTGTAGAAATTAATTTTTTTTTGTAAGAATTAATTTTTTTTTGTAGGAATTAAATTTTTTTGTTAGAATTAAATTTTTATTTGTGAGAATTAAAATTTTATTCCTAAGAAATAATTTTTATTTGTAAGAATTAAATTTTTATTTGTTAGAATTAAATTTTTTTTTGAAAGTATTACATTTTTTTTTGAAAGTATTACATTTTTTTGGTAAGAATTAAATTTTTATTTGTTAGAATTAAATTTTTTTTGTAAGAATTAAAATTTTTTGGAAAGAATTAAATTTTTTTGGTAAGAATTAAATTTTTATTTGTAAGAATTAATTCATATTGAGAAAAAAAAATTTTCTTCAGAATTAATTTTTTTTCGATAGAATTAATTTTTTTGAAAGAATTAAAATTTTTTTCGATAGAATTTAATTTTTTTTGTTAGAATTAAATTTTTTTGTAAGAATTAATTTTTTTTCAGAAATCTTTTTATTGGAAGAATTAAATTGGGTTTGTTAGAATTAATTTTTTTTCTGTAGGAATTAAGTTTGTGTTTTGAGGAATAATTTTTTTTTCTAAGAATATAATTATTTTGTAAGAATTAAATTTTTTCGTGTAAGAATTTAATTTCTTTGTAAGAATTAACTTTTTTTGTAAAATTTAAATTTTTTTGTAAGAATTAATTTTTGTTTTAAGCATTAAATTTTTATTTGTAAGAATTAAATTTTTATTTGTAAGAATTAAATTTTTTTTGTAAGAATTAAATTTTTTTTGTAAGAATTTAATTATTTGGTAAGAATTAATTTTTTTTGTAAGAATTCAGTTTTTATTTGCAAGAATTAAATTTTTATTTGTTAGAATTAAATTTTTTTTTGAAAGAATTAAATTTTTATTTGATGGAATTATTTTTTTTGTAAGAATTAAATTTTTATTTGTTAGAATTAAATTTTTTTTTGTAAGAATTAAATTTTTTTGGTAAGAATTAAATTTTTTTTGTAAGAATTAAATTTTTTTTGTAAGAATTATATTTTTTTTGTAAGAATTATATTTTTTTTGTAAGATTTAAATTTTTTTTGTAAGAATTAATTTTTTTTGGTAAGAATTAAAATTTTTTGGTAAGCATTAAATTTTTATTTGTAAGAATTAAATTTTTATTTGTAAGAATTAATTTTTTTTGTAAGAATTAAATTTTTTTTGTAAGAATTAATTTTTTAGTTGTAAGAAATAATTTTTTTTCAGAAAAAAAATTTTTTCGTTAGAATTAATTTTTTTTCTCGATAGAATTAATTTTTTTTTGCAAGAATTAAATTTTTTTCTTTAGAATTTAATTTCTTTTGTTTGAATTACATTTTTTGTGTAAGAATTAATTTTTTTTTAGAAATCAATTTTTATAGGAAGAATTAAATTGGTTTTGTTAGAATTAATTTTTTTTCTGTACGAATTAATTTTGTTTTTTGAGAAATAATTTTTTTTTAAGAATTTAATTATTTTGTAAGAATTAAATTTTTTTGTGTAAAATTAAAATTTTTTTGTAAGAATTAATTTTTTTGAGAAAAAAATTTTTTCGTTAGAATTATTATTTTTTCGATTGAATTAATTTTTTTTCGATAGAATTAATTTTTTGTGCCAGAATTAAATTTTTATTTGTAAGAATACATTTTTTTTGAGAAAATTTTTTTTTCGTTAGAATTAATTTTTTTTCGATAGAATTAATTTTTTTTTGCAAGAATTAAATTTTTATTTGTAAGAATACATTTTTTTTGAGAAAATGTTTTTTTCGTTACAATTAATTTTTTTTCGATAGAATTAAATTTTTTTTGCAAGAATTAAATTTTTTTTCTTTAGAATTAAATTTTTTTGGTTAGAATTAAATGTTTTTTGTAAGATTTAATTTTTTTTTTGAGAAATGAATTTTTTCTGTAAGAGTTAAATTGGTTACGTAAGCATTAAATTTTTTTCTGTAAGAATTAATTTTTTTTTTGAGTAATAAATTTTTTATATATGCATTTAATTATTTTGTAAGAATTAAATTTTTTTGTAAGAATTAAATTTTTTTGGTAAGAATTAAATTTTTTTTGTAAGAATTAAATTTTTTTTGTAAGAATTATATTTTTTTGTAAGAATTAAATTTTTTTTGTAAGAATTAAATATTTTTTGTATGAATTATATTTTTTTGTTAGAATTAAATTTTTATTTGCGAGAATTAAAATTTTATTCCTAAGAAATAATTTTTTCTTGTAAGAATTAAATTTTTATTTGTTAGAATTAAATTTTTTTGTTAGAATTAATTTTTTTTTTGTAAGAATTAATTTTTTTTAGAAATCCATTTTTATTGGAAGAATTAAATTGGTTTTGTTAGAATTAATTTTTTTTCTGTAAGAATTAATTTTGTTTTTTGAGAAATAATTTTTTTTGTAAGAATTAAATTTTTTTTGTAAGAATTAAATTTTTATTTGCAAGAATTAATTTTTTTTTGTAAGAATTATATTTTTTTGTAAGTATTAAATTTTTTTTGTAAAAATTAAATTTTTATTTGTAAGAATTAAATTTTTATTTGTTAGAATTGAATTTTTTTTGCAAGAATTAAATTTTTTTGGTAAGAATTAAAATTTTTTGGTAAGAATTAATTTTTTATTTGTTAGAATTATATTTTTTATTGAAAGTATTACATTTTTTTGGTAAGAATTTTATCTGTAACAATTAAATGTTTTTGCAAGAATTAAATTTTTTTCGTTAGAATTTTATTTTTTTTGTTAGAATTAAATTTTTTTTGTAAGAATTAATTTTTTTTGTAAAATTTAAAATTTTTTTGAATAATTTTTTTGTAATAATTAATTTTTTTGTAAAAATAATTTTTTTGTTAAGAATTAAATTTTATTTGTAAGAATTTAAATTTTTGTTAGAAATCAATTTTATTTGTAAGAATTAAATTTCTTTTGTAAGAATTACTTTTTTTGTAAGAATTAAATTTTTTTGTAAGAATTAATTTTTTTTTGTAAGAATTAATTTTTTTTTGTAAAATTTAAATTTTTTTTTGAATAATTTTATTGTAATAATTATTTTTTTTTGTGAAAATAATTTTTTTTGTAAGAATTAAATTGTTCTTGCAGGAATTAAATTTTTTTTGGGAAAATTAATTTTTTTGGGAAAATTAATTTTTTTGGGAAAATTAATTTTTTTGGGAAAATTAATTTTTTTTTTGAGAAATAAATTTTTTTGTAAGAATTACATTTTTTTGTTAGAATCAAATTTTTATTTGTGAGAATTAATTTTTTCGAGAAAAAATTGTTTTCGTTAGAATTAATTTTTTTTCGATAGAATTAAATTTTTTTGTAAGAATTAATTTTGTTTTTGAGAACAAATTTTATTTGTAAGAATTAAAATTTCTCTTGTAACAATTAAATTTTTTCGGTTAAGAATTTAATTTTATTGTAAGAATTAATTTTTTTTGTAAGAATTAATTTTTTTTTGTAAGAATTAAATTTTTTTTGTAAGAATTAATTTTTTTTTGTAAGAATTAAATTTTTTTGTTAGAATTAAACTTTTATTTGTGAGAATTAAAATTTTATTCCTAAGAAATAATTTTTTTTTGTAAGAATTAAATTTTTAATTGTTAGAATTATATTTTTTATTGAAAGTATTACATTTTTTTGGTAAGAATTAAATTTTCATTTGTTAGAAATAAATTGTTTTTTGTAAGAATTAAATTTTTTTTGTTAAGAATTAAATTTTTTTGTAATAATTTTTTGTAAAAATAAAATTTTTTGTTAAGAATTAAATTTTATTTGTAAGAATTGAAATTTTTGTTAGAATTAAATTTTATTTTTAAGAATTAAATTTTTTTTGTAAGAATTAATTTTTTTTGTAAGAATTAAATTTTTATTTGCTAGAATTAAATTTTTCTAGTAAGAATTAAAATTTTTTTGTAAGAATTACATTTTTTTTGTAAGAATTAATTTTTTTTGTAAGAATTAAATTTTTTTGTTAGAATTAAATTTTTATTTGTGAGAATTAAAATTTTATTCCTAAGAAATAATTTTTTTTTGTAAGAATTAAATTTTTATTTGTTATAATTATATTTTTTATTGAAAGTATTACATTTTTTTGGTAAGAATTATATCTGTAACAATTAAATGTTTTTGTAAGAATTAAATTTTTTTTGTAAGAATTAAATTTATTTTGTAAGAATTAAATTTTTTTGTTATAATTACATTTTTTTTGTAAGAATTAATTTTTTTTTGTAAGAATTAAATTTTTTTGTTAGGATTAATATTTTATTTGTGAGACTTAAAATTTTATTCCTAAGAAATAATTTTTTTTTGTAAGAATTAAATTTTTAATTGTTAGAATTATATTTTTTATTGAAAGTATTACATTTTTTTGGTAAGAATTAAATTTTCATTTGTTAGAAATAAATTGTTTTTTGTAAGAATTAAATTTTTTTTGTTAAGAATTAAATTTTTTTGTAATAATTTTTTGTAAAAATAAATTTTTTTGTTAAGAATTAAATTTTATTTGTAAGAATTTAAATTTTTGTTAGAATTAAATTTTATTTCTAAGAATTAAATTTTTTTTGTAAGAATTAATTTTTTTTGTAAGAATGTCACGTCCCGGGTGGAGGTCTTTGGGGAGAATGACATAGGGGAGTTAATTGGGGCCCAGGCGCGAATCTTAAATCCAGCACACTGATGGTAAAAGGAGGTTAGGCGTGAATGTTAAATCCAACACACTGGTGGTAAAGGAGGTTTTAGGCGTGAATGTTAAATCCAACACACTGGTGGTAAAGGAGGTTTTAGGCGTGAATGTTAAATCCAACACACTGGTGGTAGAGGAGATTTTAGGCGTGAATACACACCGGTGAGACACCCGTTAGAGCACTTGGTTTGGTTTGTCTCGGTAATAGGATTTACCGTTGTTTTATGGTAAAAGACACACGTAATAACTCTGCGAAACTTGTCTAGTCATACGTTTAATCGAAACCTATACGAAAGTAAGTTGGTAAACACCGAGATGCTTTCCGCGGTCGTTGCCCGTAATCAGCTGTTCCGGCAGCCTGTTTGGATTTCGGGATCTTCGTAGCCGAAGGATTGACACAATAATATGAAAAGTGATAGAAAGTAGAACTGTTTATTCAGTTTAAAACACTGGTAATACGTGACACGTTAGTCAGTAGCACATTATGGTTATGTCAATGGTTATTACAATGAAATATGATTATGAATATGAGGTACAATTATATAAGCCAAGCATAGAACTAAGTAAAACATAAAGATTTGCTCCACTAGCAATATGAACAATGAGCGTTAGCAATAATATGAATAAGAAAAGTAGTAAGAATAGTAATACACAATATGAGCGCAATAAGCGTTAATATGCAATAATACGAACAATGAGAATAAGAATAATTGATAATGATGATGGTGATACACAGTGGTATTAAAGATAATTATAATCGCTTACAATTCTTGAAGATTGACGGGTTTTGAATTTAGGTTAAATAATACTTTGTAGAGCAAGCTTCCTTTCGTCGAAGGATATTTCGTTGAAAGAGCTCGACTCCTTTCGCCGAAGGATATTTCGTTGAAAGAGGATTTCTGTCTCGGAGCCCTTGTATTTATATGATTTTACAAGGGGTTGCGGGGTGTTCGCACGGTATGGACTTTGATCCGTTTATGTAATATTTTACGGTATGAAGGGGGGTGCGCAGTATGCACCTTGGTCTAATTATAAACATGTGTCACGGTACTTTTCGGGGTTTTTGTAGGGACCAAAGGTTGGTCTATATTTGGACTCGCGGTTTTTCTTCCAGGGTTTTTATACACGTGATTTCGAAATGCTCAACTCCTCGAATGGATTTTGGGTGTTTTAATAGGAAAGGGGTGGTAGTGGCTTTGACTTCTTTGGTCATGTAGAGGGTGTGAGACGTGGTCTCGATTTAAGAGATTTGTGGGGCGAGGGACTTGTTTAGGTTCGATAGGAGGGAAGAGTTGGTGCCGCGTTGGGCGAATAGGTGGGGAAGATTTAATGGTTGACCGTCTTGAGATGGGGACCGCTAAGGTACATCGCCAAGGCGGTCGGGGTCATTGGAAAGGGGTAAGAATTGAGGTTTGGGGAAGATTTGAGTGGAGTTTTAGATTGATCTATGATTGAATTTAAATAACTGCGCGCGAAAAAGACGTGGGACGTCACACCTCCCCCCTTACATGAAGAAATTTTTACATTTCTTAACACAAGGTTCGGGTGGCTTGGAATGAGAAAAAAAAATTAAACGAAAAATAGTGGGACATCACACCTCCCCCCCTACATGAAGAAATGGTACATTTCTTAACCGTAAGGACCGGAGTGGATTTGAAGTTATTTTCCCCTGCTCTTTGTAGAGTCAAAAAAAAAAGAATTTTATTTATAAAAGAAAATGGGGTTGCTCAAAAATGAAAACAAAATTCTCTGGCCAAAAGGGCCTGTAGAAATAAAAATAAAACAAAACTAATATCGGAGGTATTTACAAGGGACTATTTTCATAGTTGGTATATACAAGGATATATATATACAAGGATTTAAGGGGGATAGGAATAAGAAAGGGTCTGGAAAGTAGCGTCTTCTAGGATGAAGCTTAGGTCTTGACCACTCTGGTAGAGGGCATCGAACCATCGCATGAACTCGGGCGTCAGCTCTGTGTGGTCTGGGACCTTCGTTGCTGACCCCGTGTCCAGCAATTCTATTACTCCTGGATTTGGAGGGATGGTGGAAGGGATTTGGATTTTGGGAAGTTGGGTAGGAGGGTGTTTAGGGAGTCGGTTCTCGTCATTTACTCGCGCGAATGGTGAAGAGCGGTTCGGGGGTGACGGGGTCGGCGCCTCCTGGAGCGTCTCCCAGTTGAGAGGCGTTGGTGGGGGGGAGTCATCTATAGTGATGACTTCCGTGGGTGGGTCAGCTTCCCTGATGATGGTGGTGGAGATTATCTTCGGGAGGAAGGGCGACAGGCTCCTTCCCTCTCGTAGGGCTTCTTTGCGCAACCACCGGATGTGTTGCAATTTTCTTTTCTTCCCACCCCCGTTCTGGGGTCTGTTGGGGTGGGTGGCCCTTCGGTGTGGCATAGCTGTGGTATCGGCGACTGTTATTGCAACGATCTAGGGTGGGAAATATGATTAAAGTGTTTGTTTATTGTGACTTGGGGTCAACCGGGATTCTCGCGCATCCGACCAAGACGCGCTTTGTTGGCATGTATAATTTTTGTTTTGCCTTTCCATGATATTTTGAGGTTCTGAGAGGGAATTACCTCCAATATGGTGTGCGGGCCAGAGTACTGGTCGCCGAATTTCCCTTTTCGCGGTTCTATTAAGACGAAGACAGGGTCACCCGGTTTGAAGGTCTCCTGGTTTATATGTCTATCATAATACTTTTTGTATCGAAGTTTGGATTGATTTAACTTTTCTGCTGCAGCGATTTGCAGTTCTTGCACCCTCGTATTTAGTTTGGAGAGGTAGTGACTGTAAGTTTCATTTTCGAAATCTTCGGGCACTCGTTTCTGACTGGGTACCCGGGCTATTTTCCCGAATACTAGCTCGTGTGGGGTGTAACCAGTGCCCTCGTGGACGCTGGTATTGTAAGAAAACGCGGCCATTGCAGTCCATTCGTCCCAGTCGCTGTAGCTACTTATAAACATCTTTAGATATTCTGTTAACACGAGGTGCGATCGTTCTAGAGACCCGTTTGTTTGTGGGTGAAAGGCTGTGGTTCGAAATTGTTCTATTTTAAATTTTTGCGCGATAGCTTTCATGAAGTTACCGGTGAGGTTTGCTCCTTGGTCAGTGAGGATGGCTCTAGGAGCTCCGAATTGACAAATAAATCGTTTTATAAATGCGTCTGCGATTTTTATTGCTGTGGATTGTTTAAGGGGCTCGCACACGAAGTATTTTGTTAGTAAATCTTGCATTGTTAGGATGTAGGTATTCCCCATTCTCGTAGTAGGTAGCGGTCCTACTATATCCAACGCAACTTTATCGAAGGCGCGTCCAGGCGTATCGGTAAGGATAGGTCATCCATATCGGCATAGGTTGCTTGGTTTTTACACGCACGAGTTTCTTCCGTTGGCAGTCCGCGCAATTTCGGACGAATTCTTCCACGGCTTTCTTCATACCCTTCCAAAAGTAGTTGTGACGAATACGGTTATATGTTTTGGTTACTCCTTTATGGCCGGCTAACGCGGACGCATGATTTTCCACAATAATGCTTTGTCGTTCCGCATCCTTCGGGATGCGGACTATTTGTAAACATATTGTGACACTGATGTCTTCTTCGTCAAGGGCTTCGAGAATGTCCGTGATAATATCTTGCCAGCTTAACTGATCGATATTTGTAGTTTTAGCTATGCTGAGAGAATATATTATAAGTTCACGTACTACGTTTCTAAGGGAAGATAGGGCTTCGCCCCAATTAGTAGTGGTCAAAGGCGTACTTTGCGTTTCCTTCATAACTAAACCAATGAAGATTTGTCCCCTATTAAACGTTACGTGCGCCCTGCCCAGCGTTAGGTTATTTGTTATTGGCAGGATTCCCGTTTCCTGCAGCTGTTTTGCTCCGTCGTCGCAAGTTTTCCCATCGGCGCTTAAAAAGAACACAACCGTTTCTTTTCGTAGAGACAACGGGTCGCGACAGATTATTGGCGTTATCTTGAGTTCCCTATCAGGGTCTGCTTCGTAGGCTGTTTCCGGAGGATCATTTGTCTCGATCATCAATGATTCCGAGTCTGACGTTGATTCTTGCGAAGCGTTGGACGCCACATCGGAATCTGAGTCGTCTTGTTCCGGTGGGGCTGGCGATTCCGGAAGCGAAATAATCGAGTATGGTTCATCTGCAGGTTCTTCTTCCGCGGCCTGGGTTTCTTCTATGGTATTCCCTGGTTCTGGTAAATTTAGCGAGGGGAAAACCGGTGGCGCTATTATCGGCGTCTGGTCCTTGCGAACCTTTCGGCGTGGTTGGGTCCTCGTAGGCGCCGTTCTGTGGCGGATTTTACTTGCAGGTTTCTGCGTGGAGGTGGATGCTTGGGAGCCCCGAGGCCTCCCTGGGCCTCGTTTAGGCGGGGGCAGATCTTCCCAGTCATCGTCGGTTTCCTCTCGTGGTCGTATGGGGCATGCTTCCACGGTGGGTGGATTTCGGGATAAGGCGTCGGCAAGTTTGTTGCTTTTCCCCGGTTGATATCGAATTTCATAGTCGTATTCAGCTAATTTCAGCCGCCACCTAACGAGGCGCGACGTCGGGTCCTTTACCCTGTGTAACCAAACTAAAGGTTGGTGGTCGGTATATAAAATAAATTTCCTTCCATAAAGGTAAGGACGGAAGTATCTGACACAATAAACTATGGCTAGGAGTTCCTTTTCGATTGTCGCGTAATTGGTTTCCGCTCTGTTTAAGAGACGGGAAGCGTAAGCAATTGGTAGCTCCTTTTCGTCGATACCCTGACTTAATATTCCTCCGATGGCGTATTGGGAGGCATCAGTAGTGACGTGGAATTCCAGGTCAAAATTCGGATAATGCAGGATGGGTTCCTTTTGCAAGGCTGACCTTAAGTGGTCGAAAGCGGTTTGCTGGGACGGTCCCCAGTTAAATGCTGCGTCCTTTTTCAAAAGTTGGGTTAACCTTAGAAAACTCTGGGATAAATCTTCGATAATAACCTGTTAATCCAAGGAATTCTTTAATTCCTTTGGGTGTGCGAGGTGCTGGGTAGTTACGGATGGCTTGAAGTTTCTGTTGATCCGGTTTTACTCCGTCCTCGGTGATCACGTGGCCCAAGTATGCAACTTCCTTATGTAAAAATTTGCATTTGGAAGGTTGCAGTTTAAGGTTCGCCTCGCGAAGCCGATGGGCGAGTTTCTTGAATTTTATTAAATGTTCGGTGAGGGAGCTTGCGTAAAGGACGATGTCGTCCAAATACACAAACATTTCCGTGCCCTGGAGTCCCGTAAGAGTGTGGTCCATCAGACGTTGGAATGTAGCTGGTGCATTACAAAGCCCAAATGGCATCCTAACAAACTCGTAATGTCCATAAGGCGTGGAGAATGCTGTTTTTGGTGCGTCTTCCGGCTTCATGGGTATTTGGTGAAACCCTGAAGCGAGGTCGAATACGGAGAAGTATTTTGCGCCTCCCAATTGGTCTAATATTTCGTTGATGTTAGGAATTGGGTAAGCGTCAGGAACGGTCTTTTTGTTTAGATCCCTAAAATCGAGTACCATTCGCCATAGGATTTCTCCATCGGGTCCTGGTTTCTTGGAGACGATCCAGATGGGAGAATTGTAGGGCGATAATGACGGCTTTATAATTTCGTTTTCCAACATCTTTTGTACTTGCTTGGTAATTTCTTTCTTGTGTACCGGAGGGAAGCGATATTGCTTCGTATTAACCGGTGCCGGGTCCGTTGTTTGGATTCCGTGTTGAATAGCGTTCGTATGACCTAACTTCTCGCCTGGGAGATGGAAGAGGTCGTGGTTTCGCTTTATTATCTCTTGAACGTGGCGCTGTTCTTCCGGATTCATGTGTTCCATGGAGATCGATTTTAGCACTTGATCCGCCCTTGAAGGGGATTCTTCAGAAATTTCCAGTGGTTCCGTAGTAAACGTTTTCGCGAGAGACGTGAGGGGTTTTAAGGGAAGAGTAATTTTAATGGGATGTGTAGGGGGTAGGGAGGAGTGCACTTTCGTAGGTGCCTCGAGTTGGTGGATCGACAGATCCAGGGCTAACAGGGACTTGGGTTTTATTAAGTTCGGGATGGGGTTGATGCCTGAAGGCGGTTTTGTCTCTCTTTGTCGTTTTTTCTTAGGTTCCGGGATTATCCTGTCGAATTCCTCCAGTTCAACGATGGGTATCGTAATTATAGAGTCCTCTTCGTTTGAGTTTATCATTTGCAAGTATGCCTTGCCATTTTGATTACGGACAAGCGCGTTACCAGCGTGAATTCCTGTGCCCAGCTTTAATCGGGGCAAGTATCCTTCTTCGAGGTTTAAGTTTGATACGTACACGAAGGTACTGGTTCTCGATCTTGCGGGTAGCGTCACTTGATCCCTATTTATGAATGGGATGGAGTTTCCGTGAAACTCCAGCTGCCTCTTGAAGTAATCGATAGTGGCATTCCTTCCTGTTAGGAATTCGGCTCCAAGTATACCTTGTGGTCTAATTGGGAAGTCCCCTGGGACTACGTGGAATGTGGCATTTTCGCCCAAAAGAGTTATTTTGATTGTCCCGAGGGTGGGCACCGGGTCCGTAGAAATCCCTTTAAGTAGTAGTTTATTCTCTACGTTGACGTCTTGGATTCTTTTTACGACCTGAATCTTTAATAAGTTCACCTCTGATCCGGAGTCGATCATTAACTCGGCGTCTTCTTCGAAATCTGGGGATTTAATTATTATGGAAGGGGCTTCATTTACCGGATTTACTCGCGCGGTGGCGATTTTATTCCCGATACCCTCTATTTCCTCTGTACGTTTATCGGACGCGCTCCCGCTTAGCCTGTCCCACGGTACGCGTCCATAGGTACCCGTGGAGGCGGGGAGTTTCCCGAATTCATCTCCTGGAAGTTTCCAGGGTTCCTTGTGTTAAAATTGTATATACGTTTCCTACATTCCGAAATCAGGTGTCCCGGCTTCTTACAATATCCGCAGATTCGCAGCTCCGTAGGCCTGGGAGGTGGAGGTCGAGTCCTGTCCCAGTAGGGGAGCAGTGGGCTGGGTGCTTTATTTCCATAGCCCGCAGGAAGGGTTGTGGGCTGCCTCTCGGAGGGTTGAGCTGGCGAGCCTGGGTTGCTACGACAGACCCGGGCGTCGTGACCGATCTTGTTGCAGATCTGGCACGTCAGTTTGGGAGTCTTCGGTTCTGCAAACTTGATGCGGTCCCTTTCCATCTTCTTGTCCACTCGGATGGCCAGGTTGAACGCTTCATCGAGCGTTTCGAACGGGTGTAGCAGTAAATTCGTCCTTACGTGTGGTGGAAGTCCATCGACGAATGAGTCCAATGTCAGGCGATCTAGATCTTCGGGGTGATTCCTCGCGAAATCGCGGTAGTATTCCCTATCCTCTTCTAAAATTGCGAAGCGGAGGTCTTTAACGCGGGAGATATATTCTAGCACGTGCTCGTTGGCTCCTTTCATAACGTTCGCGAGCTCCCCGCGATAATGGTCAGTCGTTTTTGCAGGGGAGAAGGTTAATTTAAGTTGTTTGATTAAATCTGTTACGGTATCGAAGACCCGATCCTCAACTGCCAAGCAGGCATGGTCTTGTAATTTATTACGTAATAACCTAGCCAACTGGGGTTCGGCTTGCGGGGGAACCAGAGCCTTAGCCCTATTACAGGCTCTCGCGAATTGCACAACGGGTATGTTATCTCCGGTAAAAATAGGTACAGTTTCTATGGCGTCCTTTAAGCTGATTTGGGGCGATGGACTGTGGTCTCTAACGCGGTCATAGTATAGATTTGGTTTCCTATCAAATCGGGAGGAACCAGGGGTGGCAGGATTGTTTGCTAGTGGCGAGGGTGCAAGAAGCTTTTCCATTATTTCGCGGATGGCTTTTATTTGAACAGAGAGATCTTCTGACGCGGGGTCGCCTGAAGCGGTGGCTGCGTCCGAATGCGTTTTGAATTGCGGATTTTCGACATATTTCGCGTGCAAGCGCTCGATTTCGGCTTGTTTTTCACGCAATAGCTGTATTCGATTCATTAATTCGATGGTCGTTGTATCTTTTCTGTCAATGGAAGGGTCCGCGTCTTGGTCTAGAGTGCGAGATTCGTTAGTGTCTCCGTACACGGACATGGTTACTTTGGTTGATTCTGTTGCGCTAGAAAATTATGGGGATTTTACTACGTTCAGACTTCCGGCAGCCGTTGTCTAAACCCTACGGTGTTCCTGACCTGATACGCGATAAAATCGTTGCGTCTTTTGCGCGAGAGACGCTCCTTTTCGGTGCACGCGGCACATTCACTGATGGGGCGTGCTTTGAGTAAGTGGTCTCTACAACGGGAGCATTCGGGGAGTATGTCGTTAGGTTGGTAGTGGTGTGTTTGATAAATCTCGTCCACCTCCACTGGGTCTAAATTGAAACACTCCTGACAAATATTGTCGCCTTCCGTGGTCGTTACTACGCTTCCAAAAACACAAACCAATGCGTTTGAATCAGACAATACGCCTCGAAATCTACGGCTTGGGTAATATAATTTGCCTATGCTTGGGTGTGGATCACACATGTTAACCGAAAGATATTATGGGTGTTAAGTACTCGACAGGTCTTTGCCTGGCTGAAATAAACAAACGTTCCACCTTGGGCGACTGGGATTACGTCGCGTCGTTTAATAATCTAAATCTTCTGGGTCTTCAAATTCGTCATGGGTTTCTCCAGAGATGAGGTAGAATTCCACGCACACGGGGCAACTATGCATGGGGCGAGTATGGTATAGAAGATCGCCACACTATTCGCAAAGGGGAAGCGTAGTAGGCGTTTGATAGTAGTGAAGGAGGCGCTCGTTTTCTACTTTTGCTGGATACACCCAGGAGCAGGGCAAGCAAATATCTTCCTTGTCGAAAGTCCTTGCTAAACGGGCTCTGAGACAAACTAAGTTCTGCATGCACGTAATGGTGCCTTGTAGCCTTTGGCTTCGTTGAGCTACGACAACCCTTTGCGTGCGAGTAATATACATGAGTAAGTTTGACGAAACTTTGAAGTTTGAATTTGTTTTAGTTTAAATATAGTAAATTTAAGGCGTTCTATCCACATAAATAATGATTATCGAACCGTAGGTAACTTTTATTTGCGAGAAGATAACTTTCCGTGCATTCGATGCAGTCCCTTATGGGGCGTTTTGGGATTAGTGGTTCTCTACACCGCGGGCAATAAACAGGGGTCCTATGGGTGTAATAATAATGCGTCCAATACACTTCTACGGTGTCTGCGGGCGCTAGGCCAGAACACCCTAGGCAAACCTCGCTTCCGTCTCTGGTGGTAGCGATGCCGCCAGAAATGCAGGTCAGCGCATTCAAATATGCCGTTAGGCTTTGCAGTCTGCGGCTCCGGTAAGACGGTTCACACAGGTTCGGGTGTTCGATGCACATGCTAGATATAGAGACTTTGTGGGTACCGTATTAAAGAAATTTTTTCGACGGTAGACGAACATCCCACCGCTGTCACCAAAATTATGTCACGTCCCGGGTGGAGGTCTTTGGGGAGAATGACATAGGGGAGTTAATTGGGGCCCAGGCGCGAATCTTAAATCCAGCACACTGATGGTAAAAGGAGGTTAGGCGTGAATGTTAAATCCAACACACTGGTGGTAAAGGAGGTTTTAGGCGTGAATGTTAAATCCAACACACTGGTGGTAAAGGAGGTTTTAGGCGTGAATGTTAAATCCAACACACTGGTGGTAGAGGAGATTTTAGGCGTGAATACACACCGGTGAGACACCCGTTAGAGCACTTGGTTTGGTTTGTCTCGGTAATAGGATTTACCGTTGTTTTATGGTAAAAGACACACGTAATAACTCTGCGAAACTTGTCTAGTCATACGTTTAATCGAAACCTATACGAAAGTAAGTTGGTAAACACCGAGATGCTTTCCGCGGTCGTTGCCCGTAATCAGCTGTTCCGGCAGCCTGTTTGGATTTCGGGATCTTCGTAGCCGAAGGATTGACACAATAATATGAAAAGTGATAGAAAGTAGAACTGTTTATTCAGTTTAAAACACTGGTAATACGTGACACGTTAGTCAGTAGCACATTATGGTTATGTCAATGGTTATTACAATGAAATATGATTATGAATATGAGGTACAATTATATAAGCCAAGCATAGAACTAAGTAAAACATAAAGATTTGCTCCACTAGCAATATGAACAATGAGCGTTAGCAATAATATGAATAAGAAAAGTAGTAAGAATAGTAATACACAATATGAGCGCAATAAGCGTTAATATGCAATAATACGAACAATGAGAATAAGAATAATTGATAATGATGATGGTGATACACAGTGGTATTAAAGATAATTATAATCGCTTACAATTCTTGAAGATTGACGGGTTTTGAATTTAGGTTAAATAATACTTTGTAGAGCAAGCTTCCTTTCGTCGAAGGATATTTCGTTGAAAGAGCTCGACTCCTTTCGCCGAAGGATATTTCGTTGAAAGAGGATTTCTGTCTCGGAGCCCTTGTATTTATATGATTTTACAAGGGGTTGCGGGGTGTTCGCACGATATGGACTTTGATCCGTTTATGTAATATTTTACGGTATGAAGGGGGGTGCGCAGTATGCACCTTGGTCTAATTATAAACATGTGTCACGGTACTTTTCGGGGTTTTTGTAGGGACCAAAGGTTGGTCTATATTTGGACTCGCGGTTTTTCTTCCAGGGTTTTTATACACGTGATTTCGAAATGCTCAACTCCTCGAATGGATTTTTGGTGTTTTAATAGGAAAGGGGTGGTAGTGGCTTTGACTTCTTTGGTCATGTAGAGGGTGTGAGACGTGGTCTCGATTTAAGAGATTTGTGGGGCGAGGGACTTGTTTAGGTTCGATAGGAGGGAAGAGTTGGTGCCGCGTTGGGCGAATAGGTGGGGAAGATTTAATGGTTGACCGTCTTGAGATGGGGTCCGCTAAGGTACATCGCCAAGGCGGTCGGGGTCATTGGAAAGGGGTAAGAATTGAGGTTTGGGGAAGATTTGAGTGGAGTTTTAGATTGATCTATGATTGAATTTAAATAAGAAGAATTAAATAAGAAGAAGAATTAAATAAGAATTAAATTTTTATTTGCTAGAATTAAATTTTTCTAGTAAGAATTAAAATTTTTTTGTAAGAATTACATTTTTATTGTAAGAATTATTTTTTTTTGTAAGAATTAAATTTTTTTGTTAGAATTAAATTTTTATTTGTGAGAATTAAAATTTTATTCCTAAGAAATAATTTTTTTTTGTAAGAATTAAATTTTTATTTGTTAGAATTATATTTTTTATTGAAAGTATTACATTTTTTTGGTAAGGATTTTATCTGTAACAATTAAATGTTTTTGTAAGAATTAAATTTTTTTTGTAAGAATTAAATTTTTTTTGTAAGAATTAAATTATTTTTGTTAGAATTAAATTTCTTTTGTAAGAATTACTTTTTTTGTAAGAATTAAATTTTTTTGTAAGAATTAATTTTTTTTGTAAGAATTAATTTTTTTTGTAAAATTTAAATTTTTTTTGAATAATTTTATTGTAATAATTATTTTTGAAAGAATTAAATTGTTCTTGCAGGAATTAAATTTTTTTTGGGAAAATTAATTTTTTTGGGAAATTTAATTTTTTGGGGAAAATTAATTTTTTTTTGAGAAATAAATTTTTTTTGTAAGAATTACATTTTTTTGTTAGAATCAAATTTTTATTTGTGAGAATTAATTTTTTCGAGAAAAAATTGTTTTCGTTAGAATTAATTTTTTTTCGATAGAATTAAATTTTTTTGTAAGAATTAATTTTGTTTTTGAGAACAAATTTTATTTGTAAGAATTAAAATTTCTCTTGTAACAATTAAATTTTTTCGGTTAAGAATTTAATTTTATTGTAAGAATTAATTTTTTTTGTAAGAATTAATTTTTTTTTTGTAAGAATTAAATTGGTTTTGATAGAATTAAATTTTTTTCTGTAAGAATTAATTTTGTTTTTAGTAAGAATTTAATTATTTTGTAAGAATTAAAATTTTTTTGCAAGAATTAAAAATTTTTCGTTAGTATTTAATTTATTTGTTAGAATCAAATTTTTTATGTCAGAATTAATTTTTTTCTGAGAAATAAATTTTTATTGTAAGAATTGAATTGTTTTTGAAAGAATGAAATTTTTTTTATTAGAATTAAATTTTTTTTGTAAGAAATTAATTTTTAATTGTAAGAATTAATTTTTTTGAGAAAAATTTTTTTTCTTCAGAATTAATTTTTTTTCGATAGAATAAATTTTTTTTGCATGAATTAAATTTTTTTTGTAAGAATTAATTTTTTTTTATAAATTAAATTTTTATTTGTAAGAATTAAATTTTTATTTGTAAGAATTCAATTTTTATTTGTAAGAATTAATTTTTTTTGTAAGTATTAAATTTTTTTTTAAGAATTAAATTTTTATTTGTAAGAATTAAATTTTTATTAGTTAGAATTAAATTTTTGTTGTATGAATTAAATTTTTCTTGCAAGAGTTAAATTTCTTTTGTAAAAATTAATTTTTTTTTTAGAAATAAATTTTTTTGTAAGAATTAAATTGGTTTTGTTAGAATTAAATTTTTTTCTTTAAGAATTAATTTTGTTTTTTGTAAGAATTTAATTATTTTGTAAGAATTAAAATTTTTTTGTAAGAATTAAATTTTTATTTGTAAGAATTAAATTTTTTTTTTATAACAATTAAATTTTTTCGGGTAAGAATTTAATTTGTTTGTAAGAATTAATTTTTTTTGTAAGAATTAATTTTGTTTTGTAAAATTTATATTTTTTCTGTTATAATTTTTTTTGTAATAATTAATTTTTTTGTAAAAATAAATTTTTTTGGTAAGAATAAATTTTTATTTGTAAGAATTCAATTTTTATTTGTAAGAATTAATTTTTTTTGTAAGTATTACATTTTTTTTGTAAGAATTAAATTTTTTTTAAGAATTAAATTTTTATTTGTAAGAATTAAATTTTTTTTGTAAGAATTAATTTTTTTTTGTAAGAATTAAATTTTTTTTGTAAGAATTAATTTTTTTTTGTAAGAATTAAATTTTTTTTGTAAGAATTAATTTTTTTTGTAAGAATTAATTTCTTTTTAGAATTATATTTTTATTTGTAAGAATTACATTTTTTTGGTAAGAGTAAAATTTTTTTGGTAAGAATTAATTTTTTTTGTAACAATTAAATTTTTTCGGTTAAGAATTTAATTTTTTTGTAAGAATTAAATTATTTTTGTAAGAATTAATTTTTTTTTGTAAGAATTAAATTTTTTTTGTAAGAATTAATTTTTTTTGTAAAAATTAAATTTTTTTTGTAAGAATTAAATTTTTTGTAAGAATTATATTTTTATTTGTAAGAATTAAATTTTTTCGTGTAAGAATTTAATTTTTTTGTAAGAATTAAATTTTTTTTGTAAGAATTTAAATTTTTGTTAGAATTCAATTTTATTTGTAAGAATTAAATTTTTTTTGTAAGAATTAAATTTTTTTATAAGAATTAAATTTTTTTTGTATGAATTAAATTTTTTTTGTAAGAATTAATTTTTTTTTGTAAGAATTTAATTTCTTTGTAAGAATTAATTTTTTTTGTAAGAATTAAATTTTTTTGTTAGAATTAAATTTTTATTTGTGAGAATTGAAATTTTATTCCTAAGAAATAATTTTTTTTTGTAAGAATTAAATTTTTATTTGTTAGAATTATATTTTTTATTGAAAGTATTACATTTTTTGGTAAGAATTTTATCTGTAACAATTAAATGTTTTTGTAAGAATTAAAATTTTTTGTAAGAATTAATTTTTTTTTGAGAAAAAATTTTTTTCGTACGAAATAATTTTTTTTTTACAATTAAATGTTTTGTAAGATTTAATTTTTTTTTTGAGAAATAATTTTTTTTTGTAAGAATTAAATTGGTTTTGTAAGCATTAAATTTTTTTCTGTAAGAATTAATTTTGTTTTTTGAGAAATAAATTTTTTTTGTAAGAATTAATTTTTTTTTAGAATTGTATTTTTATTTGTAAGAATTAAATTTTTTTGGTAAGAGTTAAATTTTTTTGGTAAGAATTAATTTTTTTTTGTAAGAATTAAATTTTTTGGTAAGAGTTAAATTTTTTTGGTAAGAATTAATTTTTTTTTGTAAGAATTAAATTTTTTTGTAAGATTTAATTTTTTTTTTGAGAAAAAATTTTTTTTTGTAAGAATTAAATTGGTTTTGTAAGCATTAAATTTTTTTCTGTAAGAATTAATTTTGTTTTTTGAGAAATAATTTTTTTTTGTAAGAATTCATTTTTTTTTAGAATTAAATTTTTATTTGTTAGAATTAAATTTTTATTTGTAAGATTGAAATTTTTTTTTGTAATAATAAATTTTTTTTTTGTAAAAATGTAATTATTTTGTATGAATTAAATTTTTTCGTGTAAGAATTTAATTTTTTTGTAAGAATTAAATTTTATTTGTAAGAATTTAAATTTTTGTTAAAATTCAATTTTATTTGTAAGAATTAAATTTTTTTTGTAAGAATTAAATTTTTTTATAAGAATTAAATTTTTTTTGTATGAATTAAATTTTTTTAAGTAAGAATTACATTTTTTTGGTAAGAGTAAAATTTTTTTGGTAAGAATTAATTTTTTTTGTAACAATTAAATTTTTTCGGTTAAGAATTTAATTTTTTTGTAAGAATTAAATTATTTTTGTAAGAATTAATTTTTTTTTGTAAGAATTAAACTTTTTTTGTAAGAATTAATTTTTTTTTGTAAAAATTAAATTTTTTTTGTAAGAATTAAATTTTTTTGTAAGAATTATAGTTTTATTTGTAAGAATTAAATTTTTTCGTGTAAGAATTTAATTTTTTTGTAAGAATTAAATTTTTTTTGTAGGAATTAAATTTTTTTTGTAAGAATTAAATTTTTTTGTAAGAATTGATTTTTTCGAGAAGAAATTTTTATCGGTAGAATAAATTTTTTTTCGATAGAATTAAATTTTTTTGTAAGAATTAATTTTGTTTTTGAGAAATAAAATTTTATTTGTAAGAATTAAAATTTCTCTTGTAACAATTAAATTTTTTCGGTTAAGAATTTAATTTTTTTGTAAGAATTAATTTTTTTTGTAAGAATTAATTTTTTTTTGTAAAATTTAATTTTTTTTTGAATAATTTTTTTGTAATAATTATTTTTTTGTGAAAATAAATTTGTTTGTAAGAATTAAATTTTTTTTGCAAGAATTAAATTTTTTTTCTTTGGAATTAAATTTTTTTTGTTGGAATTAAATGTTTTTTGTAAAATTTAATTTTTTTTTTTGAGAAATGATTTTTTTTTGTAAGAATTAAAGTGGTTTTGTAAGCATTAAATTTTTTCTGTAAGAATTGATTTTATTTTTTTGAGAATTAATTTTTTTTGTATGAATTAAATTTTTTTTGTTAGAATTAAATTTTTTTTGTAAGAATTAAATGTTTTTGTAAGAATTACATTTTTTTGTAAGAATTAAATTTTTTTTTTAAGAATTACATTTTTTGTAAGAATTAAATTTTTTTGGTAAGAATTAAATTTTTTTGGTAAGAATTAAATTTTTATTTGTAAGAATTAATTTTTTTGAGAAAAAAATTTTTTCTTCAGAATTAATTTTTTTTCGATAGAATTAAAAATTTTTTGCAAGAATTAAATTTTTTTTCGTTTAAAATTATTTTTTTTGGTAAGAATTAAATTTTTTTGGTAAGAATTAAATTTTTATTTGTAAGAATTAATTTTTTTTGAGAAAATTTTTTTTTCGGTAGAATTAAATTTTTTTTGCAAGAATTAAAATTTTTTTCGTTTAAGTTTATTTTTTTTTGTTAGAATTAAATTTTTTTTGTAAGAATTAATGTTTTTTGAGAAATAAATTTTTATTGTAAGAATTAAATTGGTTTTGTTAGAATTAAATTTTTTTCTGTAAGAATTAATTTTGTTTTTTGAGAAATAATTTTTTTGTAAGAATTTAATTATTTTGTAGGAATTAAATTTTTTTTGTAAGAATTATATTTTTATTTGTAAGAATTAAATTTTTTCGTGAAAGAATTTAATTTTATGGTAAGAATTAATTTTTTTGTGTAATATTAAATTTTTTTTTGTAAGAATTCATTTTTTTTGAGAAAAAAATTTTTTCGTTAGAATTAATTTTTTTTCCATAGAATTAATTTTTTGTGCAAGAAGTAAATTTTTATTTGTAAGAATAAATTTTTTTTGAGAAAATTTTTATTTCGTTCGGATTAATTTTTTTTCGATAGAATTAAACTTTTTTTGGAAGAATTAAAATTTTTTTCTTTAGAATTAATTTTTTTGTTAGAATTAAATGTTTTTTGTAAGATTTAATTTTTTTTTTGAGAAATAATTTTTTTTGTAAGAATTAATTTGGTTTTGTAAGAATTAAATTTGTTTCTGTAAGAATTAATTTTGTTTCTTGAGAAATAATTTTTTTTTTAAAGAATTTAATTATTTTGTATGAATTAATTTTTTTCGTGTAAGAATTTAATTTTTTTGTTAGAATTAATTTTTTTTTGTAAAATTTAAATTTTTTTTGGAAGAATTAATTTTTTTTCTAGGAATTAAATTTTTATTTGTAAGAATTAAATTTTTATTTGTTAGAATTAAATTTTTTTTTGTAAGAATTAAATTTTTATTTGTTAGAATTATTTTTTTTTGTAAGTATTAAATTTTTTTTTTAGAATTAAATTTTTATTTGTAAGAATTAAATTTTTATTAGTTAGAATTAAATTTTTTTGTAAGAATTAAATTTATTGTTAGAATTAAATTTTTATTTGTAAGAATTAAATTTTTATTTGTTTGAATTAAATTTTATTTGTAAGAATTAAATTTTTCCTGCAAGAATTAAATTTCTTTTGTAAAAATTATTTTTTTTTTGAGAAATCAATATTTTTGTAAGAATTAATTTGGTTTTGTAAGAATTAAATTTGTTTCTGTAAGAATTAATTTTGTTTCTTGAGAAATAATTTTTTTTTGAAAGAATTTAATTATTTTGTATGAATTAAATTTTTTCGTGTAAGAATTAAATTTTTTTGTTAGAATTAAATTTTTTTTGTAAGAATTAAATTTTTATTTGGTAGAATTAATTTTTTTCGTAAGAATTAAATTTTTTTTGTAATAATTAAATTTTCTTTGTAGGAATTAAATTTTTTTTCTTTAGAATTAAATTTTTTTTGTTAGAATTAAATTTTTTTTGTAAGAATTAAATTTTTTTTGTAAGAATTAAATTTTTTTTGTAAGAATTAATTTTATTTTTTTGAGAATTAATTTTTTTTTGTAAGAATTACATTTTTTTGTAAGAATTAATTTTGTTTCTTGAGAAATAATTTTTTTTTGTAAGAATTTAATTATTTTGTATGAATTAATTTTTTTCGTGTAAGAATTTAATTTTTTTGTTAGAATTAATTTTTTTTGTAAAATTTAAATTTTTTTTGGAAGAATTAATTTCTTTTCTAGGAATTCAATTTTTATTTGCAAGAATTAAAATTTTATTTGTTTGAATTAAATTTTTTTTGTAAGAATTAAATTTTTATTTGATAGAATTAATTTTTTTCGTAAGAATTAAATTTTTTTGTAAGAATTAAATTTTCTTTGAAAGAATTAATTTTTTTTTGTAACAAATAAATGTCTTCGTGTATAAATTTAATTTTTTGGTAAGAATTAATTTTTTTTGTAAAATCTAAATTTTTTTTAATAATTTTTTGAGTAATAATTAATTTTTTTGTAAAAATAATTTTTTCTGGTAAGAATAAATTTTTATTTGTGAGAATTAAAATTTTTGTAAGAATGAAAATTTTTTGTAAGAATTAAATCTCTTTTGTAAGAATTAAATTTTTTTGGTAAGAATTAAATTTTTTTTGTAAGAATTAAATTTTTTTTGTAAGAATTAATTTTTATTGTAAGAATTAAATTGGTTTTGTTAGAATTAAATTTTTTTCTGTAAGAATTAATTTTGTTTTTTGAGAAATAATTTTTTTGTAAGAATTTAATTATTTTGTAAGTGTTTCGTGTCCACTGTACATATTGTAAATATCTCACCTAAATATATATATATTGTTCCTTGATTTAAGAATTATAAGATAAGTGGCCTTTTGTCACTTTGTCTCCATCTGGAGCTTCTGGAAGCACTCAGGTGCTTCTCTCTCTCCCCCCTCTCTCGGAGCGCCGCGGTTCCTCGAAATCATCACTCTCGTCAGTCGGTTCTCAGAAGTACTCGCATTAGCTACTGCGCCGAGAGAGCGAAAGAGAGAGAGAGAGAAGTCTTGATACGCGAAGAAACAGAAACGAAAGTTTACGCTCAATTCTGTATTTTCTAAAGTTCTCGAGTGTTAAGTGTTAGTGTTCCGCACTTATCCAACTACTGGAAGCGTTTTACAAGCAACAAACAACTAGTAAAACAACTTAATCCTACAACTTATCCCTACTTAATTCTAATTAATCTAAGGTCCTAATCCTACTTATCCTAATTACATCTAAAACGCTAACAGATTGAAAACTTGAATTCTTGAAAGAAACAAATGGTCCTTCGAGCCGGATATTAGCAGTGAGTAAAAATTCACACTTCTTGAATACTGGAATCCGTTGCGTTAACCTTGACTCCACGAGGCCTCGAACGTTCTTGAGCCGTTCGAACGTGTAAACAGTGCCGGGCGAGACAGTTTTTCTTCGACCGAACGTTCTTGAAGCTGAAACATGGAAATACTCATGACAGAACAGAAATCGTTGTACGGGCGAATTTCAAGGTTAACGGAGAATATGAAGAAACTCGGCGCGAGTAAAATTACAAAAGGCGTGATTACCGCGCGGCTGGAACTTTTAGAAAATTACTGGGCCTCGTTTCTCCAGAACCACGCGAAAATGTGCGCGGGTTACAAGGAGGAACATAAGGAAAGATCCTATTTCAAGGACGACTACATTAGCCTTTGCGAAGAAGCTTACTTGCAGCAGAAGGCTAATCTACTGGATCTACGAGACGATTTTCCTGACGAAATGAACGAATCTGTCTCAGCTGGAACCGACTCCCATGGCCGAACCTTGCAACGGATCGCGCTACCTTCATTCTCTGGAGATTATCAGAGCTGGCCAAGTTTTCGTGACCTATACCGCTCTCTGGTAATGAAAAACTCTTCTCTCTCCGAAGTTGATAAACTTCATTACTTAAAAACTAGCTTAACCGGGGAAGCCGCTCGACTAATTCAAAACGTCACGGTCACCGCGGACAACTTCAAGCGAGCGTGGGCGGCTATCATGGAGCAATACGACGTCCCACGTCTTCTCATTCACGCTCATGTGAAGACACTTCTATCGTTGCCAGCGATGAAGACGGAGTCCGCTCAAGAGCTCAAGGAATTGCTGCATGGAACCCGAGATGCCGTGGAAGCTTTGGCAACGCTGAAGCTACCTGTGGAACACTGGAGCGCCTTCTTAGTGGTGCTCACGGCTGAACGCTTGGACGCAACGACGAGGATGGCCTGGGAAACGTCCATCGGAGCATCGCTGGAGCATCCGACATTCGAGCAGATGAAGACATTCCTCAAAACTCAGATGAGAGCGCTAGTGGCGTCCGAAGGCAGCGCCGCCGGACCAGCAGGTCAAAACTTTTCTGGCTCATCGGACCACAGACGAGGGGAGCGAAGGACGAATGCAGCTTCCCACGGCGCAACGCGTCGGCCCAAGACGCACTGTGTGACCCAGACGACCAATGGGGCCCAAAAGTGTGCTCTGTGTCAAGGCGAGCACTTCATACTTCACTGCCCGACGTACAAAGGCTTGGCTCCTCGGGAGAGAAAGAATCGGGTAATAGAAAAACACTTATGTTTCAACTGCTTGGCAGCACATTCCTCTCGCGAATGTAAATCTAGTAAGCGCTGCCAGCTTTGCTTAGGTAAGCATCATACCACTATTCACATTCCACTCGAACAAGCTTCTTCTTCTGGTACTATTTCGCAGATAACGGACCAACCGGTACATTCTGGAACGAGCGCTGCCCCCTTGCCGAGCTCGACCACTGCGACGACTCATTGCGCCCAGGTGCAACCTCCTGGTGCTGCTGTACTTCTCGCGACTGCATTGGTCAGGGAGGCGTCCATCGCTGGCGAGGAGATGACCGTTCGGGCGTTGATCGATCCCTGCTGCGAGGTTTCCTTAATCGGTGAGAGCATCGCTCAATTACTACGACTCCCAAGGTCACACACTACAATTCCAGTAATAGGAGTCGCGAAAAATAAAACATTCTCGAGGGGTTCGGTAAATTTAAGAATCTTACATCGCAATCGCGACTCGGTCAGCATCTCGATACCAGCTCTGGTACTACCACGGCTCTCCTCCTATCGACCAAGTCCGGTTCCGGTTTCAACTTCGTGGTTTCACTTGGCAGATCTTGAACTCGCGGACCCCGACTTCGCTTCCCCTAGAAGGGTAGATCTTCTCTTAGGCGCTGAAGTCTATGCTCAAATTATTCGCGAAGGGTTACGTCACGGCCCTCCTCACGCACCGGTAGCTCAAGCTACCACTCTGGGTTGGATTCTTACTGGCCGGGTCGGAGATCCGGATAACTTCTCTCTGGCTAAAGCCGCTGTCACTCTTCAGTGTTCTACCGACGTCGATATCTCGGAGATCTTGCAAAAATTCTGGAAGCAAGAAGAGGTGTCGGCACCACTTACTACGTTAACCGCTGAAGAGAAGGCTTGCGAAGATTATTTCGTTCAAACGCATTCTCGCGCCGACAGTGGCAGGTATATAGTAAAGATACCGTTTTCTCGCTCTACTAGTGACCTCGGTCTATCTCGCTTAACTTCCGAGGTCCTCCTACGAAAACTGGAAAGGAAATTTCTTAAAGCTTCCGAACTGGAAGCGGCGTATCGCTAATTCATGGAAGAGTACGAGACACTCGACCATATGACTCTGGCCGCGGGAGATTCTCGCGATACTTCCAGTGTTTATTATTTACCACACCATGGGGTGATTCGTTCGTCTAGCACTACTACGAAACTTAGAGTAGTTTTTAATGCTTCGTGCAAAACGACTTCCGGTCTCTCGTTAAATGATCTGGTACATACGGGTCCTAATTTACTGCCCGAGATATTCGATATCCTCACGCGCTGGCGGCTCCACTCCATTGTATTCTCGGCGGACATTGAAAAAATGTACCGCCAAATACGCGTCCATAACGACGATTGCGACTTCCAACGCATTCTGTGGCGGAAGAATTCTTCGGAGTCAGTACAAACGTACCGACTACGCACGGTCACGTACGGGATGGCGTGTGCCCCCTATCTGGCGATTCGTACGCTTAAACAATTAAGCGCGGATGAACGGGAACGTTACCCCTTAGCAGCACCGTGTTTACTTGACGACGTCTATATGGACGATGTGATCTCGGGAGCAGGAACCTTGCCGGTGGCGCTCAAAATCCAGAGCGAGTTAATTTCCTTGCTCAAGGCGGGCGGATTTAAGCTAAGAAAATGGACTTCGAATCGACCCGAACTCCTCGAGAATTTACCGCACGATTATATAGCACCCACGCCGGAGCTTTCTTGTAATTTCGAGGGTACCTTCTCGTTACTAGGTCTGAAGTGGCAGACCAGTTCAGACTGCTTCGTTTTTACCGTTTCACCGAAAACCCGAGACGAAGCTCTTACCAAACGCATCGTCTTTCGGGAGACAGCAAGTCTGTACGACCCTTTAGGGTTTCTCGCACCGGTAATAATTGTCGCGAAAATATTCTTACAATCGCTGTGGCTCCTAAAACTGGAATGGGATGAACCGCTCCCGACCTCTCTTGTGGAAACTTGGGAGCACTATTATACAGGATTAGGAGCTCTCTCGTCCTTGAGGATACCTCGTTGGCTTCTCGTGAATCCGGAAACGGGATATTATGAATTGCACGGCTTCTCAGACGCGTCCGAGAAGGCGTACGCCGCCGTGATCTATCTCCGATCATTATTCGATCGGTCGTCTCCCCGAATCAGTTTGATCGCCGCGAAAACTAGAGTCGCTCCCTTGAAGCAGAGTTCGTTGCCTCGACTCGAATTGTGCGCGGCTACCCTTCTCACTCGGTTAATGATACGCGTGACTAAAGTTATAAATTTACCACGCAGTGACGTGCATCTTTGGTCGGACTCGACAATAGTTCTAAGTTGGTTACAGGGGCAACCCTTCCAGTGGAAGACGTTTGTCGCCAACCGCGTCTCCGAGATTCAAACCTCATTGCCGAGTGCGAAGTGGCATCACGTCCGGACAAAAGAAAATCCTGCCGATTGCGCGTCGCGAGGTATAAACGGGACTATGCTTGTCAACTACTCTCTATGGTGGCAAGGACCATCCTTCTTACGCAATCCCAAGCATAGTTGCGAATCGAATTGCATTGGCGAGCTCGGCACGACGGAAGAACGACGCTCGCAAACTATCGTTCATACTACTACGCTCGCCGAGAGCCCCCCATTAGGGGAACTCCTGACGAGATATTCCTCGCTTAAAAAATTAATTCACGTAACCGCGTGGTGTCTGCGTTATATGTCTAAGCTTCGACGCAAGCCTTCTCCCATTTTTCAATTCAACTACATTCAAGCGCTTGAAATGGAAAATGCTAAACTTACCTTAGCAAAGCTGGCACAGCGCTGCGCGTTTTCAACGGAACTCTCTATACTGGCAAAAGCCGCTTCTATCTCCCGGGGGCCCCTTTCTCGCCTGGCCCCCTTTTTGGACGCTCAGGGCGTCTTACGGGTCGGCGGCCGACTGAAGCATTCCATTCTGGATTTCGACCAAAGGCACCCGATTATTCTGCCTGAAAGGGGAAATATCACAGTCTTAATCATTCGCGATTGCCATGAACGAGTTCTCCACGGAGGTACACAACTCACCTTAAGCAAACTCCGAGAAGAATACTGGATTCTCGGAGGTCGACGCGCTGTTCGGAACTATATACACTCTTGCGTCACGTGTTGGCGATGGCGCGCAAAGGCGTCCCAACAACAAATGGGGAATCTCCCCTCCCATCGCGTGACCCCAGCTAGACCGTTTCTAAACACTGGCGTCGACTATGCCGGTCCCTTCTTGACTAAAACGTCTCCAGGACGCGGGCATCGAACTCGAAAATCCTACGTCGCCGTCTTCATTTGCTTGTCCACGCGCGCTATCCATTTGGAGCTCGTATCTGACTATACTACAGATGCTTTTCTAGCCGCATTCCGTAGGTTCATTTCCCGACGAGGAAATTGCGCCTCCTTACGCAGCGATTGTGGGACAAATTTCGTCGGCGCAGACAAGGAGTTACGACGTTTGTTCTCCGACGCGACCGGCGAACTGGGTAAACTGGCGCCTCTACTGGCAGATCTGGGCACTACATGGCTCTTCAACCCACCGGCCGCTCCCCACTTCGGTGGGATCTGGGAATCCGCCGTGAAGTCAATGAAGTTTCACCTTCGGCGAGTCATCGGCGACACTCCATTGACGTTCGAGGAAATGACTACCCTCCTGCATCAGATAGAGGCTTGCCTAAATTCAAGGCCCCTCTTACCCTTGAGCGACGAACCGGACAACTTCCATTTTTTAACGCCGGGGCATTTTCTTGTAGGCTCCTCCTTGACAGCTGTTCCAGAACCTTCTCTCACAGCGGAGCCGTCAAACCGACTCACTCGCTGGCAGCAGCTTCAGCAAATGAGAGATCACTATTGGAAACGGTGGTCTGCCGAATATCTGCAAACTCTTCAAGGACGACCGAAGTGGATCGCTGCCCATCCGAACGTCCAGCCCGGGCAACTTTGCCTCGTAAAAAACGAGGCCACTCCGCCGACTCACTGGCCCATTGGTCGGATCACGGCTGTTCATCCGGGTCCCGATGGACTTGTACGCGTCGTCACGATACAAACGCCAAAGACTACGCTACAGCGCCCGATCGCGAAAATTAGTCTTTTCCCATCTGAGCCAAGCGACAAGGCTAAAGGAACTCGCGTTAACTAACGGTGACGACAACCGGGTCCTCTCCTAACGAACCATTCGTCGCGTACCCGCTCCGAAGGCGGGCGGAATGTTTCGGGTCCACTGTACATATTGTAAATATCTCACCTATATATATATATATTGTTCCTAGATTTAAGAATTATAAGATAAGTGGCGTTTTGTCACTGTGTCTCCATCTGGAGCTTCTGGAAGCACTCAGGTGCTTCTCTCTCTCCCCCCTCTCTCGGAGCGCCGCGGTTCCTCGACATCATCACTCTCGTCAGTCGGTTCTCAGAAGTACTCGCATTAGCTACTGCGCCGAGAGAGCGAAAGAGAGAGAGAGAGAGAGAAGTCTTGATACGCGAAGAAACAGAAACGAAAGTTTACGCTCAATTCTGTATTTTCTAAAGTTCTCGAGTGTTAAGTGTTAGTGTTCCGCACTTATCCAACTACTGGAAGCGTTTTACAAGCAACAAACAACTAGTAAAACAACTTAATCCTACAACTTATCCCCACTTAATTCTAATTAATCTAAGATCCTAATCCTACTTATCCTAATTACATCTAAAACGCTAACAGATTGAAAACTTGAATTCTTGAAAGAAACAGTAAGAATTAAATTTTTTTTGTAAGAATTATATTTTTATTTGTAAGAATTAAATTTTTTCGTGAAAGAATTTAATTTTATTGTAAGAATTAATTTTTTTGTGTAATATTAAAATTTTTATTTGTAAGAATAAATTTTTTTTGAGAAAATTTTTTTTTCGTTAGGATTAATTTTTTTTCGATAGAATTAAACTTTTTTCTTTAGAATTAAAATTTTTTTCTTTAGAATTAAATTTTTTTGTTAGAATTAAATGTTTTTTGTAAGATTTAATTTTTGTTTTTGAGAAATAATTTTTTTTGTAAGAATTAATTTGGTTTTGTAAGAATTAAATTTGTTTCTGTAAGAATTAATTTTGTTTTTTGAGAAATAATTTTTTTTTAAAGAATTTAATTATTTTGTATGAATTAAATTTTTTCGTGTAAGAATTTAATTTTTTTGTTAGAATTAATTTTTTTTGTAAAATTTAAATTTTTTTTGGAAGAATTAATTTTTTTTCTAGGAATTAAATATTTATTTGTAAGAATTAAATTTTTATTTGTTAGAATTAAATTTTTTTTTGTAAGAATTAAATTTTTATTTGTTAGAATTAATTTTTTTTGTAAGTATTAAATTTTTTTTTTAGAATTAAATTTTTATTTGTAAGAATTAAATTTTTATTAGTTAGAATTAAATTTTTTTGTAAGAATTAAATATTTTTGTTAGAATTAAATTTTTATTTGTAAGAATTAAATTTTTATTTGCTTGAATTAAATTTTATTTGTAAGAATTAAATTTTTCCTGCAAGAATTAAATTTCTTTTGTAAAAATTATTTTTTTTTTGAGAAATAAATTTTTTTGTAAGAATTAAATTGGTTTTGTTATAATTAAATTTTTTTCTTTAAGAATTAATTGTTTTTTTAAGAATTTAATTATTTTGTAAGAATTAAAATTTTTTTGTAAGAATTAAATTTTTATTTGTAAGAATTAAATTTTTTTTTTGTAACAATTAAATTTTTTCGGATAAGAATTTAATTTTTTTGTAAGCATTAATTTTTTTGTAAGAATTAATTTTGTTTTGTAAAATTTAAATTTTTTCTGTAATAATTGTTTTTTGTAATAATTAATTTTTTTGTAAAAATAAATTTTTTTGGTAAGAATAAATTTTTATTTGTATGAATTCAATTTTTATTTGAAAGAATTAATTTTTTTTGTAAGTACTACATTTTTTTGTAAGAATTAAATTTTTTTTAAGAATTAAATTTTTATTTGTAAGAATTAAATTTTTATTAGTTAGAAATACATTTTTTCGTAAGAATTAAATTTTTATTTGTAAGAATTAATTTTTTTTTAGTAACAATTACATGTTTTTGTATGAATTAATTTTTTTTTGTTAGAATTAAATTTTTATTTGTAAGAATTAAATTTTTATTTGTAAGAATTAATTTTTTTTTAGTAACAATTAAATGTTTTTGAAAAAATTAAAATTTTTTTGTTAGAATTAAATTTTTATTTGTAAGAATTAAATTTATTTTGTATGAATTAAATTTTCCCGTGTAAGAATTTATTTTTTTTGTTAGAATTAATTTTTTTTGTAAGTATTAAATTTTTTTTGTAAGAATTAAATTTTTTTTTAAGAATTAAATTTTTATTTGTAAGAATTAAATTTTTATTAGTTAGAATTAAATTTTTTTTGTAAGAATTAATTTTTTTTTGTTAGAATTAAATTTTTATTTGTAAGAATTAATTTTTTATTTGTTTGAATTAAATTTTTTTTGTAAGAATTAATTTTATTTTTTTGAGAATTATTTTTTTTTTGTAAGAATTAAAATTTTTTGTAAGAATTAAATTTTTTTTGTAAGAATTAAATTTCTTTTGTAAGAATTAATTTTGATTTGTAAGAATTAAATTTTTTTGTTTGAATTAAATTTTTATTTTGGAGAATTAAAATTTTATTCCTAAGAAATAATTTTTTTTTTGTAAGAATTACATTTTTATTTGTTAGAATTATATTTTTTATTGAAAGTATTACATTTTTTGGTAAGAATTAAATTTTCATTTGTTAGAAATAAATTTTTTTAAGTAAGAATTAAATTTTTTTGGTAAGAATTAATTTTTTTTGGTTAGAATTAAATTTTTATTTGTGAGAATTTAAACTTATGTTAGAATTAAATTTTGTCTGTAAGAATTAAATTTTTTTTGTAAGAATTAAATTTTTTTTGTAAGAATTAAGTTTTTTATGTATGAACTAAATTTTTTTGTAGGAATTAAATTTTTTTGTAAGAATTAAATTTTTTTTGTAAGAATTAAATTTTTTTTGTAAGAATTAATTTTTATTGTAAGAATTAAATTGGTTTTGTTAGAATTAAATTTTTTTTCTGTAAGAATTAATTTGGTTTTGTAAGAATTAAATTTGTCTCGGTAAGAATTAATTTTGTTTCTTGAGAAATAATTTTTTTTTTAAAGAATTTAATTATTTTGTATGAATTAAATTTTTTCGTGTAAGAATTTAATTTTTTTGTTAGAATTAATTTTTTTTTGTAAAATTTAAATTTTTCTTGTAAGAATTAAATTTTTTTTTGTAACAATTAAATTTTTTCGGATAAGAATTTAATTTTTTTGTAAGCATTAATTTTTTTTGTAAGAATTAATGTTGTTTTGTAAAATTTAAATTTTTTCTGTAATAATTGTTTTTTGTAATAATAAATTTTTATGTAAAAATAAATTTTTTGGTAAGAATAAATTTTTATTTGTAAGAATTCAATTTTTGTTTGTAAGAATTAATTTTTTTTAGTATTAAATTTTTTTTGTAAGAATTAAATTTTTTTTGCAAGAATTAAATTTTTTTTCTTTAGAATTAAATTTTTTTTGTTAGAATTAAATGTTTTTTGTAAGATTTAATTTTTTTTTTTGAGAAATGATTTTTTTTGTAAGAATTAAATTGGTTTTGTAAGCATTAAATTTTTTCTGTAAGAATTAATTTTATTTTTTTGAGAATTAATTTTTTTTTGTATGAATTAAATTTTTTTTGTAAGAATTAATTTTTTTTTGTAAGAATTAAATTTTTTTGTTAGAATTATATTTTTATTTGTGAGAATTAAAATTTTATTCCTAAGAAATAATTTTTTTTTGTAAGAATTAAATTTTTATTTGTTAGAATTATATTTTTTATTGAAAGTATTACATTTTTTTGGTAAGAATTTTATCTGTAACAATTAAATGTTTTTGTAAGAATTAAATTTTTTTTGTAAGAATTAAATTTTTTTGTAAGAATTAAATTTTTTTTGTAAGAATTAAATTTTTTTTGTAAGAATTAAATTTTTTTTGTAAGAATTAACTTTTTTTTGTAAGAATTAAATTTTTTTTTGATAGAATTAAATTTTTATTTGTAAGAATTAATTTTTTATTTGTTTGAATTAAATTTTTTTTGAAAGAATTAATTTTTTTATGTATGAACTAAATTTTTTTGTAAGAATTAAATTTTTTTTGTAAGAATTAAATTTTTTTTGTAAGAATTAAATTTTTTTTGTAAGAATTAATTTTTTTTGTAAGAATTACATTTTTTTGTTAGAATTATATTTTTATTTGTGAGAATTAAAATTTTAATCCTAAGAAATAATTTTTTTTTGTAAGAATTAAATTTTTATTTGTTAGAATTATATTTTTTATTGAAAGTATTACATTTTTTGGTAAGAATTTTATCTGTAACAATTAAATGTTTTTGTAAGAATTACATTTTTTTTGTAAGAATTAAATTTTTTCGTGTAAGAATTTAATTTTTTTGTTAGAATTAATTTTTTTTGTAAAATTTAAATTTTTTTGGAAGAATTAATTTTTTTCTAGGAACTAAATATTTATTTGTAAGAATTAAATTTTTATTTGTTAGAATTAAATTTTTTTTTGTAAGAATTAAATTTTTATTTGTTAGAATTAATTTCTTTTGTAAGTATTAATTTTTTTTTTAGAATTAAATTTTTATTTGTAAGAATTAAATTTTTATTAGTTAGAATTAAATTTTTTTGTAAGAATTAAATTTTTTTGTTAGAATTAATTTTTTTTTTGTAAGAATTAAATTTTTTTTAAGAATTAAATTTTTATTTGTAAGAATTAAATTTTTATTAGTTAGAATTACATTTTTTCGTAAGAATTAAATTTTTATTTCTAAGAATTAATTTTTTTTTAGTAACAATTACATGTTTTTGTATGAATTAATTTTTTTTGTTAGAATTAAATTTTTATTTGTAAGAATTAAATTTTTATTTGTAAGAATTAATTTTTTTTTAGTAACAATTAAATGTTTTTGTAAAAATTAAAATTTTTTTGTTAGAATTAAATTTTTTTTTGTAAGAATTAATTTTTTTTTTGTAAGTATTAAATTTTTTTTGTGAGAATTAAATTTTTTTTTAAGAATTAAATTTTTATTTGTAAGAATTAAATTTTTATTAGTTAGAATTAAATTTTTATTTGTTAGAATTAAATTTTTTTTTGTAAGTATTAAATTTTTTTGGTAAGAATTAAATTTTTATTTGTTAGAATTAAATTTTTATTTGTTAGAATTAATTTTTTTTGTAAGTATTAAATTTTTTTTTTAGAATTAAATTTTTATTTGTAAGAATTAAATTTTTATTAGTTAGAATTAAATTTTTTTGTAAGAATTAAATATTTTTGTTAGAATTAAATTTTTATTTGTAAGAATTAAATTTTTATTTGCTTGAATTAAATTTTATTTGTAAGAATTAAATTTTTCCTGCAAGAATTAAATTTCTTTTGTAAAAATTATTTTTTTTTTGAGAAATAAATTTTTTTGTAAGAATTAAATTGGTTTTGTTATAATTAAATTTTTTTCTTTAAGAATTAATTGTTTTTTTTAAGAATTTAATTATTTTGTAAGAATTAAATTTTTTTTGTAAGAATTAAATTTTTATTTGTAAGAATTAAATTTTTTTTTTGTAACAATTAAATTTTTTCGGATAAGAATTTAATTTTTTTGTAAGCATTAATTTTTTTGTAAGAATTAATTTTGTTTTGTAAAATTTAAATTTTTTCTGTAATAATTGTTTTTTGTAATAATTAATTTTTTTGTAAAAATAAATTTTTTTGGTAAGAATAAATTTTTATTTGTATGAATTCAATTTTTATTTGAAAGAATTAATTTTTTTTGTAAGTACTACATTTTTTTGTAAGAATTAAATTTTTTTTAAGAATTAAATTTTTATTTGTAAGAATTAAATTTTTATTAGTTAGAATTACATTTTTTCGTAAGAATTAAATTTTTATTTGTAAGAATTAATTTTTTTTTAGTAACAATTACATGTTTTTGTATGAATTAATTTTTTTTTGTTAGAATTAAATTTTTATTTGTAAGAATTAAATTTTTATTTGTAAGAATTAATTTTTTTTTAGTAACAATTAAATGTTTTTGAAAAAATTAAAATTTTTTTGTTAGAATTAAATTTTTATTTGTAAGAATTAAATTTATTTTGTATGAATTAAATTTTCCCGTGTAAGAATTTATTTTTTTTGTTAGAATTAATTTTTTTTGTAAGTATTCAATTTTTTTTGTAAGAATTAAATTTTTTTTTAAGAATTAAATTTTTATTTGTAAGAATTAAATTTTTATTAGTTAGAATTAAATTTTTTTTGTAAGAATTAATTTTTTTTTGTTAGAATTAAATTTTTATTTGTAAGAATTAATTTTTTATTTGTTTGAATTAAATTTTTTTTGTAAGAATTAATTTTATTTTTTTGAGAATTATTTTTTTTTGTAAGAATTAAATTTTTTTGTAAGAATTAAATTTTTTTTGTAAGAATTAAATTTCTTTTGTAAGAATTAATTTTGATTTGTAAGAATTAAATTTTTTTGTTTGAATTAAATTTTTATTTTGGAGAATTAAAATTTTATTCCTAAGAAATAATTTTTTTTTTGTAAGAATTACATTTTTATTTGTTAGAATTATATTTTTTATTGAAAGTATTACATTTTTTGGTAAGAATTAAATTTTCATTTGTTAGAAATAAATTTTTTTAAGTAAGAATTAAATTTTTTTGGTAAGAATTAATTTTTTTTGGTTAGAATTAAATTTTTATTTGTGAGAATTTAAACTTATGTTAGAATTAAATTTTGTCTGTAAGAATTAAATTTTTTTTGTAAGAATTAAATTTTTTTTGTAAGAATTAAGTTTTTTATGTATGAACTAAATTTTTTTGTAGGAATTAAATTTTTTTGTAAGAATTAAATTTTTTTTGTAAGAATTAAATTTTTTTTGTAAGAATTAATTTTTATTGTAAGAATTAAATTGGTTTTGTTAGAATTAAATTTTTTTTCTGTAAGAATTAATTTGGTTTTGTAAGAATTAAATTTGTCTCTGTAAGAATTAATTTTGTTTCTTGAGAAATAATTTTTTTTTTTAAAGAATTTAATTATTTTGTATGAATTAAATTTTTTCGTGTAAGAATTTAATTTTTTTGTTAGAATTAATTTTTTTTTGTAAAATTTAAATTTTTCTTGTAAGAATTAAATTTTTTTTTGTAACAAATAAATTTTTTCGGATAAGAATTTAATTTTTTTGTAAGCATTAATTTTTTTTGTAAGAATTAATTTTGTTTTGTAAAATTTAAATTTTTTCTGTAATAATTGTTTTTTGTAATAATAAATTTTTATGTAAAAATAAATTTTTTGGTAAGAATAAATTTTTATTTGTAAGAATTCAATTTTTGTTTGTAAGAATTAATTTTTTTTTAGTATTAAATTTTTTTTGTAAGAATTAAATTTTTTTTGCAAGAATTAAATTTTTTTTCTTTAGAATTAAATTTTTTTTGTTAGAATTAAATGTTTTTTGTAAGATTTAATTTTTTTTTTTGAGAAATGATTTTTTTTGTAAGAATTAAATTGGTTTTGTAAGCATTAAATTTTTTCTGTAAGAATTAATTTTATTTTTTTGAGAATTAATTTTTTTTTGTATGAATTAAATTTTTTTTGTAAGAATTAATTTTTTTTGTAAGAATTAAATTTTTTTGTTAGAATTATATTTTTATTTGTGAGAATTAAAATTTTATTCCTAAGAAATAATTTTTTTTTGTAAGAATTAAATTTTTATTTGTTAGAATTATATTTTTTATTGAAAGTATTACATTTTTTTGGTAAGAATTTTATCTGTAACAATTAAATGTTTTTGTAAGAATTAAATTTTTTTTGTAAGAATTAAATTTTTTTGTAAGAATTAAATTTTTTTTGTAAGAATTAAATTTTTTTTGTAAGAATTAAATTTTTTTTGTAAGAATTAACTTTTTTTTGTAAGAATTAAATTTTTTTTTGATAGAATTAAATTTTTATTTGTGAGAATTAAAATTTTAATCCTAAGAAATAATTTTTTTTTGTAAGAATTAAATTTTTATTTGTTAGAATTATATTTTTTATTGAAAGTATTACATTTTTTGGTAAGAATTTTATCTGTAACAATTAAATGTTTTTGTAAGAATTACATTTTTTTTGTAAGAATTAAATTTTTTCGTGTAAGAATTTAATTTTTTTGTTAGAATTAATTTTTTTTGTAAAATTTAAATTTTTTTGGAAGAATTAATTTTTTTCTAGGAACTAAATATTTATTTGTAAGAATTAAATTTTTATTTGTTAGAATTAAATTTTTTTTTGTAAGAATTAAATTTTTATTTGTTAGAATTAATTTCTTTTGTAAGTATTAATTTTTTTTTTAGAATTAAATTTTTATTTGTAAGAATTAAATTTTTATTAGTTAGAATTAAATTTTTTTGTAAGAATTAAATTTTTTTGTTAGAATTAATTTTTTTTTTGTAAGAATTAAATTTTTTTTAAGAATTAAATTTTTATTTGTAAGAATTAAATTTTTATTAGTTAGAATTACATTTTTTCGTAAGAATTAAATTTTTATTTCTAAGAATTAATTTTTTTTTAGTAACAATTACATGTTTTTGTATGAATTAATTTTTTTTGTTAGAATTAAATTTTTATTTGTAAGAATTAAATTTTTATTTGTAAGAATTAATTTTTTTTTAGTAACAATTAAATGTTTTTGTAAAAATTAAAATTTTTTTGTTAGAATTAAATTTTTATTTGTAAGAATTAAATTTATTTTGTATGAATTAAATTTTTTCGTGTAAGAATTTAATTTTTTTGTTAGAATTAATTTTTTTTGTAAGTATTAAATTTTTTTTGTAAGAATTAAATTTTTTTTTAAGAATTAAATTTTTATTTGTAAGAATTAAATTTTTATTAGTTAGAATTAAATTTTTATTTGTTAGAATTAAATTTTTTTTGTAAGTATTAAATTTTTTTGGTAAGAATTAAATTTTTATTTGTTAGAATTAAATTTTTTTTTGTAAGAATTAAATTTTTTTGGTAAGAATTAAATTTTTTTGGTAAGAATTAAATTTTTTTTGTAAGAATTAAATTTTTTTGTAAGAATTAAATTTGTTTTGTAAGAATTAAATTTCTTTTTTAAGAATTAATTTTGATTTGTAAGAATTAAATTTTTTTGTTTGAATTAAATTTTTATTTGTGAGAATTAAAATTGTATTCCTAAGAAATCATTTTTTTTTGTAAGAATTAAATTTTTATTTGTTAGAATTATATTTTTTATTGAAAGTATTACATTTTTCGGTAAGAATTAAATTTTCATATGTTAGAAATAACTTTTTTTAAGTAAGAATTAAATTTTTTTGGTAAGAATTAAATTTTTTTTGTAAGAATTAATTTTTTTATGTATGAACTAAATTTTTTTGTAAGAATTAAATTTTTTTTTGTAAGAATTAAATTTTTTTTGTAAGAATTAAATTTTTTTTGTAAGAATTAATTTTTATTGTAAGAATTAAATTGGTTTTGTTAGAATTAAATTTTTTTCTGTAAGAATTAATTTTGTTTTTTGAGAAATAATTTTTTTGTAAGAATTAAATTTTTTTTGTAAGAATTATATTTTTATTTGTAAGAATTAAATTTTTTCGAGAAAGAATCTAATTTTATTGTAAGAATTAATTTTTTTGTGTAATATTAAAATTTATTTTGTAAGAATTAATTTTTTTTGAGAAAAAAATTTTTTTGTTAGAATTAATTTTTTTTCCATAGAATTAATTTTTTGTGCAAGAAGTAAATTTTTATTTGTAAGAATAAATTTTTTTTGAGAAAATTTTTTTTGGTTAGAATTAAATTTTTATTTGTAAGAATTTAAATTTATGTTAGAATTAAATTTTGTCTGTAAGAATTAAATTTTTATTGTAAGAATTAAATTTTTATTTGTAAGAATAAATTTTTTTTGAGAAAATTTTTTTTTCGTTAGGATTAATTTTTTTTCGATAGAATTAAACTTTTTTCTTTAGAATTAAAATTTTTTTCTTTAGAGTTAAATTTTTTTGTTAGAATTAAATGTTTTTTGTAAGATTTAATTTTTTTTTTTGAGAAATAATTTTTTTTGTAAGAATTAATTTGGTTTTGTAAGAATTAAATTTGTTTCTGTAAGAATTAATTTTGTTTCTTGAGAAATAATTTTTTTTTGAAAGAATTTAATTATTTTGTATGAATTAAATTTTTTCGTGTAAGAATTTAATTTTTTTGTTAGAATTAATTTTTTTTGTAAAATTTAAATTTTTTTGGAAGAATTAATTTTTTTCTAGGAATTAAATATTTATTTGTAAGAATTAAATTTTTATTTGTTAGAATTAAATTTTTTTTTGTAAGAATTAAATTTTTATTTGTTAGAATTAATTTTTTTTGTAAGTATTAAATTTTTTTTTAGAATTAAATTTTTATTTGTAAGAATTAAATTTTTATTAGTTAGAATTAAATTTTTTTGTAAGAATTAAATTTTTTTGTTAGAATTAAATTTTTATTTGTAAGAATTAAATTTTTTTTGTAAGAATTAAATTTCTTTTGTAAGAATTAATTTTGATTTGTATGAATTAAATTTTTTTGTTTGAATTAAATTTTTATTTGGGAGAATTAAAATTTTTTTTGTAACAATTAAATTTTTTCGGGAAAGAATTTAATTTTTTTGTAAGCATTAATTTTTTTGTAAGAATTAATTTTGTTTTGTAAAATTTAAATTTTTTCTGTAATAATTGTTTTTTGTAATAATTACATTTTTGTAAAAATAAATTTTTTTGCTAAGAATAAATTTTTATTTGTAAGAATTCAATTTTTATTTGTAAGAATTAATTTTTTTTGTAAGTATTACATTTTTTTTGTAAGAATTAAATTTTTTTTAAGAATTAAATTTTTATTTGTAAGAATTAAATTTTTATTAGTTAGAATTACATTTTTTCGTAAGAATTAAATTTTTATTTGTAAGAATTAATTTTTTTTTAGTAACAATTACATGTTTTTGTATGAATTAATTTTTTTTGTTAGAATTAAATTTTTATTTGTAAGAATTAAATTTTTATTTGTAAGAATTAATTTTTTTTTAGTAACAATTAAATGTTTTTGTTAGAATTAATTTTTTTTGTAAGTATTAAATTTTTTTTGTAAGAATTAAATTTTTTTTTAAGAATTAAATTTTTATTTGTAAGAATTAAATTTTTATTAGTTAGAATTAAATTTTTATTTGTTAGAATTAAATTTTTTTTTGTTAGAATTAATTTTTTTTGTAAGTATTAAATTTTTTTTGTAAGAATTAAATTTTTTTTTAAGAATTAAATTTTTATTTGTAAGAATTAAATTTTTATTAGTTAGAATTAAATTTTTATTTGTTAGAATTAAATTTTTTTTTGTAAGTATTAAATTTTTTTGGTAAGAATTAAATTTTTATTTGTTAGAATTAAATTTTTTTTTGTAAGAATTAAATTTTTTTGGTAAGAATTAAATTTTTTTGGTAAGAATTAAATTTTTTTTGTAAGAATTAAATTTTTTTTGTAAGAATTAAATTTCTTTTGCAAGAATTAATTTTGATTTGTATGAATTAAATTTTTTTGTTTGAATTAAATTTTTATTTGAGAGAATTAAAATTTTATTCCTAAGAAATAATTTTTTTTTGTAAGAATTACATTTTTATTTGTTAGAATTATATTTTTTATTGAAAGTATTACATTTTTTGGTAAGAATTAAATTTTCATTTGTTACAAATAAATTTTTTTAAGTAAGAATTAAATTTTTTTGGTAAGAATTAAATTTTTTTGGTTAGAATTAAATTTTTATTTGTAAGAATTTAAATTTACGTTAGAATTAAATTTTGTCTGTAAGAATTAAATTTTTTTTGTAAGAATTAAATTTTTTTTGTAAGAATTAAGTTTTTTATGTATGAACTAAATTTTTTTGTAGGAATTAAATTTTTTTTGTAAGAATTAAATTTTTTTTGTAAGAATTAAATTTTTTTTGTAAGAATTAATTTTTATTGTAAGAATTAAATTGGTTTTGTTAGAATTAAATTTTTTTTCTGTAAGAATTAATTTTGTTTTTTGAGAAATAATTTTTTTCTAAGAATTTAATTATTTGGTAAGAATTAAATTTTTTTGTAAGAATTATATTTTTATTTGTAAGAATTAAATTTTTTCGTGAAAGAATTTAATTTTATTGTAAGAATTATTTTTTTTGTGTAATATTAAAATTTTTTTTGTAAGGACTAATTTTTTTTGAGAAAAAATTTTTTTCGTTAGAATTAATTTTTTTTCCATAGAATTAATTTTTTGTGCAAGAAGTAAATTTTTATTTGTTTGAATAAATTTTTTTTGAGAAAAATTTTTTTTCGTTAGGATTAATTTTTTTTCGATAGAATTAAACTTTTTATGCAAGAATTAAAAATTTTTTCTTTAGAATTAAATTTTTTTGTTAGAATTAAATGTTTTTTGTAAGATTTAATTTTTTTTTTGAGAAATAATTTTTTTTGTAAGAATTAATTTGGTTTTGTAAGAATTAAATTTGTCTCTGTAAGAATTAATTTTGTTTCCTGAGAAATAATTTTTTTTTTAAAGAATTTAATTATTTTGTATGAATTAAATTTTTTCGTGTAAGAATTTAATTTTTTTGTTAGAATTAATTTTTTTTTGTAAAATTTAAATTTTTCTTGTCAGAATTAAATTTTTGTTTGTAAGAATTAATTTTTTTTTAGTATTAAATTTTTTTTGTAAGAATTAATTTTTTTTTAGAAATCAATTTTTATTGGAAGAATTAAATTGGTTTTGTTAGAATTAATTTTTTTTTGTAAGAATTAATTTTTTTCTGAGAAATAAATTTTTATTTGTTAGAATTAAATTTTTTTTGTAAGAATTAAATTTTTATTTGTAAGATTTAAATTTTTTTTGGTTACAATTAATTTTTTTTAGTATTAAATTTTTTTTGTAAGAATTAAATTTTTTTTGCAAGAATTAAATTTTTTTTCTTTAGAATTAAATTTTTTTTGTTAGAATTAAATGTTTTTTGTAAGATTTAATTTTTTTTTTTTGAGAAATGATTATTTTGTAATAATTAAAGTGGTTTTGTAAGCATTAAATTTTTTCTGTAAGAATTAATTTTATTTTTTTGAGAATTAATTTTTTTTGTATGAATTAAATTTTTTTTGTTAGAATTACATTTTTTTTGTAAGAATTAAATTTCTTTTGTAAGAATTAATTTTGATTTGTAAGAATTAAATTTTTCATTTAAGAATGAAATTTTTCTTTTAAGAATTAAATTTTTTTTGTAAGAATTAAATTTTTTTTGTAAGAATTAAATTTCTTTTGTAAGAATTAATTTTGATTTGTAAGAATTAAATTTTTATTTGTAAGAATTAAATTTTTTTTTGAAACAATTAAATTTTTTCGGGTAAGACTTTAATTTTTTTGTTCGAATTAATTTTTTTTTGTAAAATTTAAATTTTTTTGTAAGAATTAATTTTTTTTTGAGAAATAAAATTTTATTTGTAAGAATTAAAATTTCATTGTAACAATTAAATTTTTTCGGTTAAGATTTTAATTTTTTTGTAAGAATTCATTTTTTTTGGTAAGAATTAATTTTCTTTTGTAAAATTTAAATTTTTTTTGTATTAATTTTTTTGTAATAATTAATTTTTTTGTAAAAATTAATTTTTTTGTAAAAATAAATTTTTATGATAAGAATACATTTTTATTTGTAAGAATTAAAATTTTTGTTAGAATTAAATTTTATTTGTAAGAATTAAAATTTTTTGTATGAATTAAATTTATGTTGCAAGAATTAAAATTTTTTTGTAAGAATTAATTTTTTTTTGTAAGTATTAAATTTTTTTTGTAGGAATTAAATTTTTTTTTAAGAATTCAATTTTTATTTGTAAGAATTAAATTTTTATTAGTTAGAATTAAATTTTTTTTGTAAGAATTAAATTTTTTTTGTAAGAATTAATTTTTATTTGTTAGAATTAAATTTTTCTTGTAAGAATTAAATTTTTTTTCTTTAGAATTAAATTTTTTTTTTGAGAAAAATTTTTTTTTCGTTAGAATTAATTTTTTTTTTGATAGAATTAAATTTTTTTGCAAGAATTATTTTTTTTTTCGTTAGAATTAAATTTTTTTTGTTAGAATTAAATGTTTTTTGTAAGAATTAATTCTTTTTGTAAGAATTAAATTTCTTTTGTAAGGATAAATTTTTATTTGTAAGAATTTAAATTTTTGTTAGAATTAAATTTTATCTGTAAGAATTAAATTTTTTTTGTAAGAATTAAATTTTTTTTGTAAGAATTAAATTTTTTTTGTTAGAATTAAATTTTTCTTGTAAGAATTTTTTTTCTTTAGAATTAAATTTTTTTTTGAGAAAAATTTTTTTTCGTTAGAATTAATTTTTTTTCGATAGAATTAAATTTTTTTGCAAGAATTATTTTTTTTTTCGTTAGAATTACATTTTTTTTGTTAGAATTAAATGTTTTTTGTAAGAATTAATTTTTTTTGTAAGAATTAATTTGGTATTGTAAGAATTAAATTTTTGTTGGTAGAATTATATTTTTTTTGTAAGTATTACATTTTTTTTGTAAAAATTAAATTTTTATTTGTTAGAATTAATTTTTTTTGGTAAGAATTACATTTTATTGTAAGAATTACATTTTTTGTAAGAATTAAATTTTTATTTGTAAGAATTAATTTTTTTTGAGAAACAATTTTTCTTCGTTAGAATTAATTTTATTTTCCATAGAATTAATTTTTTGTGCAAGAATTAATTTTTTTTTGTAAGTATTAAATTTTTATTTGTAAGATTAAATTTTTTTGAGAAAAATTTTTTTCGTTAGAATTAATTTTTTTGGTTAGAATTAATTTTTTTTGTAAGATTTAATTTTTTTTTTTTGAGAAATAAATTTTTTTGTGAGAATTAAATTGGTTTTGTAAGCATTAAGTTTTTTTCTGTAAGAATTAATTTTGTTTTGTAAACATTTAAATATTTTGTATGAATTAAATTTTTTCTTATAAGAATTTAATTTTTTTGTAAGAATTAATTTTTTTTGTTAGAATTAAATGTTTTTTGTAAGATTTAATTTTTTTTTTTTTTGAGAAATGATTTTTTTTGTAAGAATTAAAGTGGTTTTGTAAGCATTAAATTTTTTCTCTAAGAATTAATTTTATTTTTTTGAGAATTAATTTTTTTTTATATGAATTAAATTTTTTTTGTTAGAATTAAATTTTTTTTGTAAGAATTAAATTTCTTTTGTAAGAATTAATTTTGATTTGTAAGAATTAAATTTTTCATTTAAGAATTAAATTTTTCTCGTAAGAATTAAATTTTTTTTGTAAGAATTATATTTTTTTTGTAAGTCTAAAATTTTTGTGTAAAAATTAAATTTTTATTTGTAAGAATACATTTTTTTGAAAAAAATTTTTTTTCGTTATAATTAATTTTTGTTTCGATAGAATTAAATTTTTTTGCAAGAATTAAATTGGTTTTGTTAGAATTATTTTTTTTCTGTAAGAATTAATTTTGTTTTTTGAGAAATAATTTTTTTTGTAAGAATTAAATTTTTTTTGTAAGAATTAAAATTTTTTTGTTAGAATTAAATGTTTTTTGTAAGATTTAATTTTTTTGTAAGAATTAATTTTTTTTGAGGAAAATTTTTTTCGTTAGAATTAATTTTTTTTCGATAGAATTAATTTTTTGTACAAGAATTAAATTTTTATTTGTAAGAATTCATTTTTTATTTGTTTGAATTAAATTTTTTTTGTAAGAATTAATTTTATTTTTTTGAAAATTAATTTTTTTTGTACGAATTAAATTTTTTTTGTAAGAATTAAATTTCTTTTGTAAGAATTAACTTTGATTTGTAAGAATTAAATTTTTTTGTTTGAATTAAATTTTTATTTGTGAGAATTAAAATTTTATTCCTAAGAAATAATTTTTTTTTGTAAGAATTAATTTTTTTTTGTAAGAATTAAATTTTTTTTGTAAGAATTAAATTTTTTTTGTAAGAATTAATTTTTATTGTAATTATTAAATTGGTTTTGTTAGAATTAAATTTTTTTCTGTAAGAATTAATTTTGTTTTTTGAGAATTAATTTTTTGTACAAGAATTAAATTTTTATTTGTAAGAATTAATTTTTTATTTGTTTGAATTAAATTTTTTTTTGTAAGAATTAAATTTTTTCGGTAAGAATTAAATTTATTTGGAAAGAATTAAATTTTTTTGGTAAGAATTAAATTTATATTTGTTAGAATTAAATTTTTTTTGTAAGGATTAAATTTTTTCGGTAAGAATTAAATTTTTTGGTAAGAATTAAAATTTTATTTGTAAGAATTAATTTTTTTTGAGAAAATTTTTTTTCATCAGAATTAATTTTTTTTGTTAGAATTAAATTTTTTTGTAAGAATTTTTTTTTTTTTAGAAATCAATTTTTATTGGAAGAATTAATTTGGTTTTGTTAGAATTAATTTTTTTTCTGTAAGAATTAATTTTGTTTTTTGAGAAATAATTTTTATTCTAAGAATATAATTATTTTGTAAGAATTAATTTTTTCTTGTAAGAATTAAATTTATTTTGTAAGAATTAATTTTGTTTTTTGAGAAATAATTTTTCTGGGTGCATTTAATTATTTTGTAAGAATTACATTTTTACTGTAAGAATTAAATTTGTATTTGTAAGAATTAAATTTTTATTTGTTAGAATTAAATTTTTTTTTGGAAGAATTAAATTTCTTCTGTAAGAATTAAAATTTTTTTGTAAGAATTAAATTTTTATTTGCAAGATTTAAATTTTTTTTTGTAAGAATTAAATTTTTTTGTGTAAGAATTTAATTTTTTTGGAAGAATTCTTTTTTTTTGAACAATTTAAATTTTTTTTGAAAGAATTAATTTTGATTGTAAGAATTAAATTTTGTCTGTAAGAATTAACTTTGTTTTTCGAGAAATGATTTTTTTTTGTAAGAATTAAATTGGTTTTGTAAGCATTAAATTTTTTTCTGTAAGAATTAATTTTGTTTTTTTGAGAAATAGATTTTTTTTTGTATGAATTAAATTTTTTTGTAAGAATTAAATTTTTTTTGTAAGAATTAAATTTTTTTGTAAGAATTAAATTTCTTTTGTAAGAATTAATTTTGATTTGTAAGAATTAAATTTTTTTGTTAGAATTAAATTTTTATTTGTGAGAATTAAAATTTTATTCCTAAGAAATAAGTTTTTTTGTAAGAATTAAATTTTTATTTGTTAGAATTATATTTTTTATTGAAAGTATTACATTTTTTGGAAAGAATTAAATTTTCATTTGTTAGAAATAATTTTTTTAAGTAAGAATTAAATTTTTTTGGTAAGAATAAAAATTTTTTGGTTAGAATTAAATTTTTAATTGTAAGAATTTAAATTTTTGTTAGAATTAAATTTTATGTGTAAGAATTAAATTTTTTTTGTAAGAATTAAATTTTTTTTGTAAGAATTAAATTTTTTTTGTAAGAATTAAATTTTTTTTGTAAGAATTAATTTTTTTTAGAAATCAATTTTTATTGGAAGAATTAAATTGGTTTTGTTAGAATTAATTTTTTTCTATAAGAATTAATTTTGATTTTTGAAAAATAATTTTTTTTGTAAGAATTAAATTTTTTTTGTAAGAATTAAAATTTTTTTGTTAGAATTAAATTTTTATTTGTAAGAATTAAATTTTTATTTGTCAGAATTAAATTTTTTTTTGTAAGAATTAAATTTTTTCGGTAAGAATTAATATTATTTGGAAAGAATTAAATTTTTTTGGTAAGAATTAAATTTTTATTTGTTAGAATTAAATATTTTTTTGTAAGGATTAAATTTTTTCGGTAAGAATTAAATTTTTTGGTAAGAATTAAAATTTTTTTTAGAAATCAATTTTTATTGGAAGAATTAAATTGGTTTTGTTAGAATTAATTTTTTTCTATAAGAATTAATTTTGATTTTTGAAAAATAATTTTTTTTGTAAGAATTAAATTTTTTTTGTAAGAATTAAAATTTTTTTGTTAGAATTAAATTTTTATTTGTAAGAATTAAATTTTTATTTGTCAGAATTAATTTTTTTTTTGTAAGAATTAAATTTTTTCGGTAAGAATTAAATTTATTTGGAAAGAATTAAATTTTTTTGGTAAGAATTAAATTTTTATTTGTTAGAATTAAATATTTTTTTGTAAGGATTAAATTTTTTCGGTAAGAATTAAATTTTTTGGTAAGAATTAAAATTTTATTTGTAAGAATTAATTTTTTTTGAGAAAATTTTTTTTCATCAGAATTAATTTTTTTTGTTAGAATTAAATTTTTTTGTTAGAATTATTTTTTTTTTAGAAATCAATTTTTATTGGAAGAATTAATTTGGTTTTGTTAGAATTAATTTTTTTTCTGTAAGAATTAATTTTGTTTTTTGAGACATAATTTTTATTCTAAGAATATAATTATTTTGTAAGAATTAATTTTTTCTTGTAAGAATTAAATTTTTTTGTAAGAATTAAATTTCTTTTGTAAGAATTAATTTTGATTTGTAAGAATTAAATTTTTTTGTTAGAATTAAATTTTTATTTGTGAGAATTAAAATTTTATTCCTAAGAAATAAGTTTTTTTGTAAGAATTATATTTTTATTTGTAAGAATTAAATTTTTTCGTGTAAGAATTTACTATTATTGTAAGAATTAATTTTTTTGTGTAAAATTTAAATTTTTATTGGCCGAATTAATTTTATTTGCATGAATTAAATTTTTATTTGTAAGAATTAAATTTTTATTTTTTAGAAATAAATTTTTTTTGTATGAATTAAATTTTTATTTGTTAGAATTAAATTATTTTTGGTAAGCATTACATTTTTTTTGTAAGAATTACATTTTTTGTAAGAATTAAATTTTTTGTAAGAATTAAATTTTTATTTGTAAGAATTAATTTTATTTGAGAAAAATTTTTTTTCGTTAGAATTAATTTTTTTTCGATAGAATTAATTTTTCGTGCAAGAATTAAATTTTTATTTGTAAGAATTAATTTTTTTTGAGATAATTTTTTTTTTCGTTAGAATTAATTTTTTGGTTAGAATTAATTTTTTTTGTAAGATTTAATTTTTTTTTTTTGAGAATTAATTTTTTTTGTGAGAATTAAATTGGTTTTGTAAGCATTAAATTTTTTTCTGTAAGAATTAATTTTTTTGTAAGAAATTAATTATTTTGTAAGAATTAAATTTTTTTGTAAGAATTATATTTTTATTTGTAAGAATTAAATTTTTTGTGTAAGAATTTAATTTTATTGTAAGAATAAATTTTTTTTGTGTAAAATTTAAATTGTTTTTGGAAGAATTAATTTTATTTGTATGAATTAAATTTTTATTTGTAAGAATTAAATTTTTATTTTTTAGAGATTAATTTTTTTTGTAAGAATTACATTTTTTTGTAACAATTACATTTTTTGTAAGAATTAAATTTTTATTTGTAAGAATTAAATTTTTATTTGTAAGAATTAAATTTTTATTTGTAAGAATTTAAAGTTTTGTTAGAATTCAATTTTATTTGTAAGAATTAAATTTTTTTTGTAAGAATCACATTTTTTGTAAGAATTAAATTTTTTGTAAGAATTAAATTTTTATTTGTAAGAATTAATTTTATTTGAGAAAAATTTTTTTTCGTTAGAATTAATTTTTTTTCGATAGAATTAATTTTTTGTGCAAGAATTAAATTTTTATTTGTAAGAATTAATTTTGTTTTTTGAGAAATAATTTTTTTTCTAAGAATATAATTATTCTGTAAGAATTAAATTTTTTCGTGTAAGAATTATATTTTTATTTGTAAGAATTAAATTTTTTCGTGTAAGAATTATATTTTTATTTGTAAGAATTAAATTTTTTCGTGTAAGAATTATATTTTTATTTGTAAGAATTAAATTTTTTCGTGTAAGAATTTAATTTTATTGTAAGAATTAATTTTATTGTGTAAAATTAAATTTTTTTGAGAAAAAATTTTTTTCGTTAGAATTAATATTTTTTGAGAAAAATTTTTTTTCGTTAGAATTAATTTTTTTTGAGAAAAAATTTTTTTCGTTAGAATTAATTCTTTTTGAGAAAAAATTTTTTTCGTTAGAATTAATTTTTTTTCGATAGAATTAATTTTTTGTGCAAGAATTAAATTTTTATTTGTAAGAATAAATTTTTTTGAGAAATTTTTCATTTCGTCAGAATTAATTTTTTGTCGATAGAATTAAATTTTTTTTGCAAGAATTAAATTTTTATTCTTTAGAATTAAATTTTTTTGTTAGAATTAAATGTTTTTTGTAAGATTTAATTTTTTTTTTTGAGAATTAATTTTTTTTGTGAGAATTAAATTGGTTTTGTAAGCATTAATTTTTTTTCTGTAAGAATTAAATTTTTTGTGTAAGAATTTAATTTTATTGTAAGAATTAATTTTTTTTGTGTAAAATTTAAATTGTTTTTGGAAGAATTAATTTTATTTGTATGAATTAAATTTTTATTTGTAAGAATTAAATTTTTATTTTTTAGAGATTAATTTTTTTTGTAAGAATTACATTTTTTTGTAACAATTACATTTTTTGTAAGAATTAAATTTTTATTTGTAAGAATTAAATTTTTATTTGTAAGAATTAAATTTTTATTTGTAAGAATTAATTTTTTTTTGAGATAATTTTTTTTTTCGTTAGAATTAATTTTTTGGTTAGAATTAATTTTTTTTGTAAGATTTAATTTTTTTTTTTGAGAATTAATTTTTTTTGTGAGAATTAAATTGGTTTTGTAAGCATTAAATTTTTTTCTGTAAGAATTAATTTTTTTGTAAGAAATTAATTACTTTGTAAGAATTAAATTTTTTTGTAAGAATTATATTTTTATTTGTAAGAATTAAATTTTTTCGTGTAAGAATTTAATTTTATTGTAAGAATTAATTTTATTGTGTAAAATTAAATTTTTTTGAGAAAAAATTTTTTTCGTTAGAATTAATATTTTTTGAGAAAAAATTATTTTCGTTAGAATTAATTTTTTTTGAGAAAAAATTTTTTTCGTTAGAATTAATTCTTTTTGAGAAAAAATTTTTTTCGTTAGAATTAATTTTTTTTCGATAGAATTAATTTTTTGTGCAAGAATTAAATTTTTATTTGTAAGAATAAATTTTTTTGAGAAATTTTTTATTTCGTCAGAATTAATTTTTTGTCGATAGAATTAAATTTTTTTTGCAAGAATTAAATTTTTATTCTTTAGAATTAAATTTTTTTGTTAGAATTAAATGTTTTTTGTAAGATTTAATTTTTTTTTAGAAATCAATTTTTATTGGAAGAATTAAATTGGTTTTGTTAGAATTAATTTTTTTTCTGTAAGAATTAATTTTGTTTTTTGAGAAATAATTTTTATTCTAAGAATATAATTATTTTGTAAGAATTAAATTTTTTCGTGTAAGAATTTAATTGTTTTGTAAGAATTAAATTTTTATTTGTAAGAATTTATTTTTTAGTTGTAAGAATTAATTTTTTTTCAGAAAAATTTTTTTTTCGTTAGAATGAATTTTTTATCTCGATAGAATTAAATTTTGTTTGTAAGAATTAATTTTTTTTTGTAAGGATTAAATTTTTTTGTAAGAATTCAATTTTTATTTGCAAGAATTCAATTTTTATTTGTTAGAATTCAATTTTTTTTTGAAAGAATTAAATTTTTATTTGATAGAATTAATTTTTTTTGTAAGAATAAAATTTTTATTTGTTAGAATTAAATTTTTTTTGTAAGAATTACATTTTTTTTGTAAGAATTAAATTTCTTTTGTAAGAATTAATTTTGATTTGTAAGAATTAAATTTTTTTGTTAAAATTAAATTTTTATTTGTGAGAATTAAAATTTTATTCCTAAGAAATAATTTTTTTTGTAAGAATTAAATTTTTATTTGTTAGAAATAAATTAGCTTTGGTAAGAATTACATTTTTTTGTAAGAATTAATTTTTTTTCGACAGAATTAAATTTTTTTGCAAGAATTACATTTTTTTTTCGTTAGAATTAAATTTTTTTTATTAGAATTAAATTTTTTTTCGTTAGAATTAAATTTTTTTGGTAAGAATTAAATTTTTTTGGTAAGAATAAATTTTTTTTTGTAAGAATAAATTTTTTTGAGAAAAAATTTTTTTCGTTAGAATTAGTTTTTTGGTTAGAATTAAATGTTTTTTGTATGATTTAATTTTTTTTTTTGAGAAATAAATTTTTTCGTAAGAATTAAATTTTTTTGTAAGAATTAAATTTTCTTTGTAAGAATTAAATTTTGTTGTAACAAATAAATGTTTTCGTTTAAAAATTTAATTTTTTGGTAATAATTAATTTTTTTGTAAAAATAATTTTTTTTGGTAAGAATAAATTTTTATTTGTAAGAATTAAAATTTTTGTAATTATTAAATTTTTTTGTTAGAATTAAATCTCTTTTGTAAGAATTACATTTTTTTGGTAAGAATTAAATTTTTATTTGTTTGAATTAAATTTTTCATGTAAGAATTAAATTTTTCTTGTAAAAATTAAATTTTTGTTTGTAAGAATTAATTTTTTTTGTAAGTATTACATTTTTTTTGTAAGAATTAAATTTTTTTTTAAGAATAAAATTTTTATTTGTAAGAATTAAATTTTTATAAGTTAGAATTAAATTTTTTTCGTAAGAATTAAATGTTTATTTGTTAGAATTAAATTTTTTTTGTAAGAATTAAATTTTTTGGCAAGAATTAAAATTTTTTTCGATAGAATTTAATTTTTTTTGTTAGAATTAAATTTTTTTTGTAAGAATTAATTTTTTTTTAGAAATAAATTTTTATTGGAAGAATTAAATTGGTTTTGTTAGATTTAATTTTTTTTCTGTAAGAATTAATTTTTTTTTTTGAGAAATAAAATTTTATTTGAAAGAATTAAAATTTTTTTTTGTTAGAATGTAATTTTTTTTGTAAGAATTAAATTTTTTTGTAAGAATTAATTTTTTTGAGAAATAATTTTTATTCTAAGAATATAATTATTTTGTAAGAATTAAATTTTTTCGTGTAAGAATTTAATTGTTTTGTAAGAATTAAATTTTTATTTGTAAGAATTTATTTTTTAGTTGTAAGAATTAATTTTTTTTCAGAAAAATTTTTTTTTCGTTAGAATGAATTTTTTTTCTCGATAGAATTAAATTGTAAAATTTTTTTTTAATTAATTTTAATATCGACCGTATTGACTAAATTAATATGATTTCGGCGCAAGGTTCGGTCACTTAATACAAATTTAAAAAGTCGTTTTGCAACTATTCACTCGTCCATGAATTAAAGAGTTTCCGACGTTTCAGTCCAGATTCGGACCTTTATCAAGGAAAGATGTATGTATAAGAATATTGCGTGAACTATTAAATTTATTAGTCGGCGCGTTCAAATAGTAACGACCGACACTTGAGTCGGTTGGAAGATGACTGAAGTAAATACCGGGCAAACGACAAGCATCAGGAGGTGAAAACAAAGGCAAGGCAAAAACGAACCGTTGAAAATTACGTATGAGCGTTCGAATTTCGAAACTATACTGTTTATAAAAACCAATCACTTTATTGCAAATATGTCATATGCAATGACATTTGATGTTAAATTGCAATATAATTTTACATAACTTTTAAGATATGTAAGACACCAACATAATCATAGTTGCAGAATTAATAAAGAACTACATCATAGACATTACTTTTTTAGTAATGTAGCGTAATATTCTTGTATCTTAGGTGTTTCATACCTAAGGTTAACGCTAGGATGTTTAATCATATGTAGTGTCTCTAAAAGAATTCTCTGATTTAGATTGATTTCTTTATCTATAATTTTTGCATTTTCAAAATCGAATCTGTGATCATACTCTAATGAGTGCTTGGTTAGAGCGGTATGTTGTAAGGGAGACAAAAATATATTTCTTTTGTGTTCGTAAATTCGCCTTTCTAAATGTCTTGAGGTTTGACCGATATACACTTGATTGCATCCCATGCACGGAATTGAATAAATAACATTTGAAGCTTTTGACATAGGTAATTTGTCTTTGATTGAAGGAAACAAGTGCTTAGTGTAGAAAGGTATTTTAAAAATAGTGTGAATTCCGACTCTTCTGAATATTCTTTTAATGTCGTTTGAAATGTTATTACAAAAAGGTAAAACGACAGTGTTTTTCCAACTGATAGAACCTATTTCTTTGTTTCTTTCTTCCTTCCGTTTTTCCACCAATACTGGATGGTAAACTTCAAAGATTCGTTCTTTAATAATTGTCGAAATCAGGTCTATAGGGTATCCGTTACGTTTTAACGTATTTTTCAAAAGGAGCAAATTATTTGGTCGGAATTCTGGTTCAGAGAGTAAAACAGCATGATCTATTAAACCTTTAATCAAACCTATTTTTTGCTGCATGGGATGAGCAGAGTGGAAATTAATGTATCTTCCCGACCAACTAGGTTTATGGTACCAGTTTGTAATAAGTTTATTATTTGATCTGATAACTATTGTATCTAAAAAACTAAGACTGGAGTCATTTTCAATTTCATGAGTGAATTGGAGTCTATCATGAAAACTGTTAAATGCATCCAGTAGTGTTTGTAAATCCTCCAGTCTTATACATACATCTTTCCTTGATAAAGGTCTGAATCTGGACTGAAACGTCGGAAACTCTTTAATTCATGGACGAGTGAATAGTTGCAAAACGACTTTTTAAATTTGTATTAAGTGACCGAACCTTGCGCCGAAATCATATTAATTTAGTCAATACGGTCGATATTAAAATTAATTAAAAAAAAATTTTAAAATGAATGGCGAAACATCTGAATTTACTGTTAAGGAAAGTTTCTTCTCATTTATAACAAGATCTTTTGGACTTGAAACCTCGAAAATGCTAAAGGATTTATCCACCAATAGATCCCACCTGACTAAGATAAGTAATAGAAAATTATTTTTATTGAAATGTAGAACCAATGGTATCATCCCTAATTTTATTTCTAACAATTTTAAGAACATTTTTAAAATGTCCATTGCCTCTGCTTCAGCATCTAGTAAATTGTTGAATTTAAATAATAGATTTATGAGAAAATTACTCAACATTGCTATTAAAGATACACACAATATACATAATTCAATTTTAATTAGAATCAGACAGCTTACGGATGAAATTCAATTTATCCTCCCTTCACTTATTTTTGAAAAGTTCTGTACATTAGAAAATAAAAAATATGCCAGGCTATTTAAAATCCAAAAGAATAAATGTATGAAAAAATTCAACAATTTACTAGAAATTAAAATTAATCATTCTAACAATGATAGTGGAGTTGTCTCGTTTGAAAATAGTGAAAATTCGACTTCTGAGACCAATAACAACAAATGGTTAAAAAATCTTTCAGATATTGAAATTCCAAAAAATGTTAAAAAAGTATTAATCTTAGGGCCCAAACACGCTCTCAATGTACAAAAGAAGTTTATCACCTCTCCAAAATTTATTGCATCTGTTGAGTCTGGCTTAATGAAAATCACTGATGATGACATTCAAACATCAACCAGAATTAGAATCATTAATAAAATATTGAATTACACCAGCAATTTAACCAAACCTTTTTCTATGTTAATGTCTGAAGTTGAAATTAATGAAACTAGACAGTTCTTTAAAAGAAATAACAACTTACTTGTTTTAAAGTCAGATAAAGGTAACACTACAGTAGTAGTAGATAAACAATTTTATAACTCTGAAGTACTTAAACTGTTGAATGACACTACCACATACATTGTTAGCAAATATGAATATACTTGTACGTTTGAGAGGGAGGCGAATTCAATTATTTCCAATTTAATTAAAAAGAAGCAATTAAGTGAAACAGTAGGTAAACACCTAAAGACCTATAATGCAGTTGTTCCTAGGGCTTATGCATTGCCTAAAACACATAAAGAGAATCTGTCGTGGAGGATTATCGTTTCTTCCATTAATGGTCCCACATATAAATTGTCAAGTTTTCTAGCAAATATTCTTTCTAATATAGTAGGAAAATCTCCCTACCATACAATTGACAGCTGGCAATTCTGTAAGGAAATTAGAAATGTTCATGTTAATGACGAGTCGCTAAGATTGGTATCTTTAGACGTTGTGTCTCTTTTTACTAATATTCCTACTGACCTAGCCATACATGTATTGCATCATCGTTGGGACGAAATTAAGATACACACCAATATCTGTCAAAACGAATTTCTCAAAGCCGTGAAGTTTGTATTGGATTCTAATGTCTTCTCTTTTAATGGAGTTTACTATAAACAGGTGTTTGGAACAGCCATGGGGTCCCCTATTTCCCCGGTAATTGCCAACATTGTAATGGAAAGATTGGAGTCCGTTTCCCTCTCAAAGTTACCTTTTGAACTTATTTTTTATAAGAGATATGTTGATGACATCATTACTTGTCTTAGACTGAAGGATTTACAAACACTACTGGATGCATTTAACAGTTTTCATGATAGACTCCAATTCACTCATGAAATTGAAAATGACTCCAGTCTTAGTTTTTTAGATACAATAGTTATCAGATCAAATAATAAACTTATTACAAACTGGTACCATAAACCTAGTTGGTCGGGAAGATACATTAATTTCCACTCTGCTCATCCCATGCAGCAAAAAATAGGTTTGATTAAAGGTTTAATAGATCATGCTGTTTTACTCTCTGAACCAGAATTCCGACCAAATAATTTGCTCCTTTTGAAAAATACGTTAAAACGTAACGGATACCCTATAGACCTGATTTCGACAATTATTAAAGAACGAATCTTTGAAGTTTACCATCCAGTATTGGTGGAAAAACGGAAGGAAGAAAGAAACAAAGAAATAGGTTCTATCAGTTGGAAAAACACTGTCGTTTTACCTTTTTGTAATAACATTTCAAACGACATTAAAAGAATATTCAGAAGAGTCGGAATTCACACTATTTTTAAAATACCTTTCTACACTAAGCACTTGTTTCCTTCAATCAAAGACAAATTACCTATGTCAAAAGCTTCAAATGTTATTTATTCAATTCCGTGCATGGGATGCAATCAAGTGTATATCGGTCAAACCTCAAGACATTTAGAAAGGCGAATTTACGAACACAAAAGAAATATATTTTTGTCTCCCTTACAACATACCGCTCTAACCAAGCACTCATTAGAGTATGATCACAGATTCGATTTTGAAAATGCAAAAATTATAGATAAAGAAATCAATCTAAATCAGAGAATTCTTTTAGAGACACTACATATGATTAAACATCCTAGCGTTAACCTTAGGTATGAAACACCTAAGATACAAGAATATTACGCTACATTACTAAAAAAGTAATGTCTATGATGTAGTTCTTTATTAATTCTGCAACTATGATTATGTTGGTGTCTTACATATCTTAAAAGTTATGTAAAATTATATTGCAATTTAACATCAAATGTCATTGCATATGACATATTTGCAATAAAGTGATTGGTTTTTATAAACAGTATAGTTTCGAAATTCGAACGCTCATACGTAATTTTCAACGGTTCGTTTTTGCCTTGCCTTTGTTTTCACCTCCTGATGCTTGTCGTTTGCCCGGTATTTACTTCAGTCATCTTCCAACCGACTCAAGTGTCGGTCGTTACTATTTGAACGCGCCGACTAATAAATTTAATAGTTCACGCAATATTCTTATACATACATCTTTCCTTGATAAAGGTCCGAATCTGGACTGAAACGTCGGAAACTCTTTAATTCATGGACGAGTGAATAGTTGCAAAACGACTTTTTAAATTTGTATTAAGTGACCGAACCTTGCGCCGAAATAGAATTAAATTTTGTTTGTAAGAATTAATTTTTTTTGGTAAGAATTAATTTTTTTTTGTAAGAATTAAATTTTTTTGTAAGAATTCAATTTTTATTTGCAAGAATTCAATTTTTATTTGTTAGAATTAAATTTTTTTTTGAAAGAATTAAATTTTTATTTGATAGAATTAATTTTTTTTGTAAGAATAAAATTTTTATTTGTTAGAATTAAATTTTTTTTGTAAGAATTACATTTTTTTTGTAAGAATTAAATTTCTTTTGTAAGAATTAATTTTGATTTGTAAGAATTAAATTTTTTTGTTAAAATTAAATTTTTATTTGTGAGAATTAAAATTTTATTCCTAAGAAATAATTTTTTTTGTAAGAATTAAATTTTTATTTTTTAGAAATAAATTAGCTTTGGTAAGAATTACATTTTTTTGTAAGAATTAATTTTTTTTCGATAGAATTAAATTTTTTTGCAAGAATTACATTTTTTTTTCGTTAGAATTAAATTTTTTTTATTAGAATTAAATTTTTTTTCGTTAGAATTAAATTTTTTTGGTAAGAATTAAATTTTTTTGGTAAGAATAAATTTTTTTTTGTAAGAATAAATTTTTTTGAGAAAAAATTTTTTTCGTTAGAATTAGTTTTTTGGTTAGAATTAAATGTTTTTTGTATGATTTAATTTTTTTTTTTGAGAAATAAATTTTTTCGTAAGAATTAAATTTTTTTGTAAGAATTAAATTTTCTTTGTAAGAATTAAATTTTGTTGTAACAAATAAATGTTTTCGTTTAAAAATTTAATTTTTTGGTAAGAATTAATTTTTTTTGTAAAATCTAAATTTTTTGTTAATAAATTTTTTAGTAATAATTAATTTTTTTGTAAAAATAATTTTTTTTGGTAAGAATAAATTTTTATTTGTAAGAATTAAAATTTTTGTAATTATTAAATTTATTTGTTAGAATTAAATCTCTTTTGTAAGAATTACATTTTTTTGGTAAGAATTAAATTTTTATTTGTTTGAATTAAATTTTTCATGTAAGAATTAAATTTTTCTTGTAAAAAATAAATTTTTGTTTGTAAGAATTAATTTTTTTTGTAAGTATTACATTTTTTTTGTAAGAATTAAATTTTTTTTTAAGAATTAAATTTTTATTTGTAAGAATTAAATTTTTATTAGTTAGAATTAAATTTTTTTCGTAAGAATTAAATGTTTATTTGTTAGAATTAAATTTTTTTTGTCAGAATTAAATTTTTTGGCAAGAATTAAAATTTTTTTCGATAGAATTTAATTTTTTTTGTTAGAATTAAATTTTTTTTGTAAGAATTAATTTTTTTTTAGAAATAAATTTTTATTGGAAGAATTAAATTGGTTTTGTTAGATTTAATTTTTTTTCTGTAAGAATTAATTTTTTTCTTTTGAGAAATAAAATTTTATTTGAAAGAATTAAAATTTTTTTTTGTTAGAATGTAATTTTTTTTGTAAGAATTAAATTTTTTTGTAAGAATTAATTTTTTTGAGAAATAATTTTTATTCTAAGAATATAATTATTTTGTAAGAATTAAATTTTTTCGTGTAAGAATTTAATTGTTTTGTAAGAATTAAATTTTTATTTGTAAGAATTTATTTTTTAGTTGTAAGAATTAATTTTTTTTCAGAAAAATTTTTTTTTCGTTAGAATGAATTTTTTTTCTCGTTAGAATTAAATTTTGTTTGTAAGAATTAATTTTTTTTTGTAAGAATTAATTTTTTTTTGTAAGAATTAAATTTTTTTGTAAGAATTCAATTTTTATTTGCAAGAATTCAATTTTTATTTGTTAGAATTAAATTTTTTTTTGAAAGAATTAAATTTTTATTTGATAGAATTAATTTTTTTTGTAAGAATAAAATTTTTATTTGTTAGAATTAAATTTTTTTTGTAAGAATTACATTTTTTTTGTAAGAATTAAATTTCTTTTGTAAGAATTAATTTTGATTTGTAAGAATTAAATTTTTTTGTTAAAATTAAATTTTTATTTGTGAGAATTAAAATTTTATTCCTAAGAAATAATTTTTTTTGTAAGAATTAAATTTTTATTTGTTAGAAATAAATTAGCTTTGGTAAGAATTACATTTTTTTGTAAGAATTAATTTTTTTTCGATAGAATTAAATTTTTTTGCAAGAATTACATTTTTTTTCGTTAGAATTAAATTTTTTTTATTAGAATTAAATTTTTTTTCGTTAGAATTAAATTTTTTTGGTAAGAATTAAATTTTTTTGGTAAGAATAAATTTTTTTTGTAAGAATAAATTTTTTTGAGAAAAAATTTTTTTCGTTAGAATTAGTTTTTTGGTTAGAATTAAATGTTTTTTGTATGATTTAATTTTTTTTTTTGAGAAATAAATTTTTCGTAAGAATTAAATTTTTTTGTAAGAATTAAATTTTCTTTGTAAGAATTAAATTTTGTTGTAACAAATAAATGTTTTCGTTTAAAAATTTAATTTTTTGGTAAGAATTAATTTTTTTTGTAAAATCTAAATTTTTTGTTAATAAATTTTTTAGTAATAATTAATTTTTTTGTAAAAATAATTTTTTTTTGGTAAGAATAAATTTTTATTTGTAAGAATTGAAATTTTTGTAATTATTAAATTTTTTTGTTAGAATTAAATCTCTTTTGTAAGAATTACATTTTTTTGGTAAGAATTAAATTTTTATTTGTTTGAATTAAATTTTTCATGTAAGAATTAAATTTTTCTTGTAAAAATTAAATTTTTGTTTGTAAGAATTAATTTTTTTTGTAAGTATTACATTTTTTTTGTAAGAATTAATTTTTTTTTAAGAATTAAATTTTTATTTGTAAGAATTAAATTTTTATTAGTTAGAATTAAATTTTTTTCGTAAGAATTAAATGTTTATTTGTTAGAATTAAATTTTTTTTGTAAGAATTAAATTTTTTGGCAAGAATTAAAATTTTTTTCGATAGAATTTAATTTTTTTTGTTAGAATTAAATTTTTTTTGTAAGAATTAATTTTTTTTTAGAAATAAATTTTTATTGGAAGAATTAAATTGGTTTTGTTAGATTTAATTTTTTTTCTGTAAAAATTAATTTTTTTTTTTGAGAAATAAAATTTTATTTGAAAGAATTAAAATTTTTTTTTGTTAGAATGTAATTTTTTTTGTAAGAATTAAATTTTTTTGTAAGAATTAATTTTTTTGAGAAATAATTTTTTTGTAAGAATTTAATTATTTTGTATGAATTAAATTTTTTCGTGTAAGAATTTAATTTTTTTGTTTGAATTAATTTTTTTTTTGTAAAATTTAAAATTTTTTTGGAAGAATTAATTTCTTTTGGAAGAATTAATTTCTTTTGTAAGAATTCAATTTTTATTAGCAAGAATTATATTTTTATTTGTTATAATTAAATTTTTTCGTGTAAGAATTTAATATTATTGTAAGAATTAATTTTTTTGTGTAAAATTAAAATTTTTTTTGTAAGAATTAATTTTTTTGAGAAAACATTTTTTTCGTTAGAATTAATTTTTTTTCGATAGAATTAATTTTTTGTGCAAGAATTAAATTTTTATTTGTAAGAATAAATTTTTTTTGAGAAAATTTTTTTTTCGTTAGAATTAATTTTTTTTCGATAGAATTATTTTTTTTTTTGCAAGAATTAAAATTTTATTCTTTAGAATTAAAATTTTTATTTGTAACAATTAAATTTTTTCGTGTAAGAATTTAATTTCTTTTGTTAGAATTAAATTTTTCTTGCCAGAATTAATTTTTTTTCGTGAAATAAATTTTTATTGTAAGAATTTTTTTTTTTTGTAAGAATTAATTTTTATTTGTAAGAATTAATTTTTTAGTTGTAAGAATTAATTTTTTTTCAGAAAAAAATTTTTTTCGTTAGAATTAATTTTTTTTCTCGATAGAATTAATTTTTTTTTGCAAGAATTAAAATTTTTTTCGTGAGAATTTAATTTTTTTTGTTAGAATTAAATTTTTTTTGTAATAATTAATTTTTTTGTAAAAATAAATTTTTTTGGTAAGAATAAATTTTCATTTGTAAGAATTAAAATTTTTGTTAGAATTAAATTTTTTTGGTAAGAATTCAATTTTTTTGGTAAGAATTAATTTTTTTTGTAAGGATTAAATTTTTTTTGTAAGAATTAAATTTTTTTTGAATGTATTACATTTTTTTGGTAAGAATTAAATTTTTATTTGTTAGAATTAAATTTTTTTTGTAAGAATTACATTTTCTTGGTAAGAATTAAATTTTTTTGGTAAGAATTAAATTTTTATTTGTAAGAATTAATTCATAATGAGAAAAAAAAAATTTCATCAGAATTAATTTTTTTTTCGATAAAATTAATTTTTTTGCAAGAATTAAAATTTTTTTCGTTAGAATTTAATTTTTTTTGTTAGAATTAAATTTTTTTGTAAGAATTAATTTTTTTTTAGAAATCATTTTTATTGGAAGAATTAAATTGGTTTTGTTAGAATTAATTTTTTTTCTGTAAGAATTAATTTTGTGTTTTGAGGAATAATTTTTTTTTCTAAGAATATAATTATTTTGTAAGAATTAAATTTTTTCGTGTAAGAATTTAATTTCTTTGTAAGAATTAACTTATTTTGTAAAATTTAAATTTGTTTGGAAGAATTAATTTTTTTTGTAAGAATTAAATTTTTATTTGTTAGAATTAAATTTTTCTTGTAAGAAATAATTTCTTTGTAAGAATTAAATTTATTTTAAGCATTAAATTTTTATTTGTAAGAATTAATTTTTTTTTGTTAGAATTAAATTTTTATTTGTAAGAATTAAATTTTTTTTGTAAGAATTAAATTTTTTTTGTAAGCATTAAATTTTTTTCTGTAAGAATTAATTTTGTTTTTTGAGAAATAATTTTTTTGTAAGAATTTAATTATTTTGTATGAATTAAATTTTTTGGTGGAAGAATTTAATTTTTTTGTTAGAATTAATTTTTTTTTGTAAAATTAAAATTTTTTTTGGAAGAATTAATTTCTTTTGTAAGAATTCAATTTTTATTTGTAAGAATTAATTTTTTTTGTAAATATTAAATTTTTTTTGTAAGAATTAATTTTTTTTTAAGAATTAAATTTTTATTTGTAAGAATTAAATTTTTATTAGTTAGAATTAAATTTTTTTCGTAGGAATTAAATTTTTATTTGTAAGAATTAATTTTTTTTTAGTAACAATTAAATGTTTTTGTAAGAATTAATTTTTTTTTGTTAGATATAAATTTTTATTTGTAAGAATTAAATTTTTTTTGTAAGAATTAAATTTTTTTTGTAAGAATTAATTTTTTATTAGTCAGAATTAAATTTTTTTTGTAAGAATTAAATTTTTTTTGTAAGAATTAAATTTTTTTTGTAACAACTAAATTTTTTCAGGTAAGAATTTAATTTTTTTGTAAAAATAAATTTTTTTGTTAAGAATAAATTTTTATTTGTAAGAATTAAAATTTTTGTTAGAATTAAATTTTATTTGTAAGAATTAGTTCATATTGAGAAAAAAAAATTTCTTCAGAATTAATTTTGTTTTCGATAAAATTAATTTTTTTGCAAGAATTAAAATTTTTTTCGTTAGAATTTAATTTTTTTTGTTAGAATTAAATTTTTTTGTAAGAATTAATTTTTTTTTAGAAATCATTTTTATTGGAAGAATTAAATTGGTTTTGTTAGAATTAATTTTTTTTCTGTAAGAATTAATTTTGTGTTTTGAGGAATAATTTTTTTTTCTAAGAATATAATTATTTTGTAAGAATTAAATTTTTTCGTGTAAGAATTTAATTTCTTTGTAAGAATTAACTTATTTTGTAAAATTTAAATTTGTTTGGAAGAATTAATTTTTTTTGTAAGAATTAAATTTTTATTTGTTAGAATTAAATTTTTCTTGTAAGAATTAATTTTTTTTGTAAGAATTAAATTTTTTTTAAGCATTAAATTTTTATTTGTAAGAATTAATTTTTTTTTGTTAGAATTAAATTTTTATTTGTAAGAATTAAATTTTTTTTGTAAGAATTAAATTTTTTTTGTAAGCATTAAATTTTTTTCTGTAAGAATTAATTTTGTTTTTTGAGAAATAATTTTTTTGTAAGAATTTAATTATTTTGTATGAATTAAATTTTTTGGTGGAAGAATTTAATTTTTTTGTTAGAATTAATTTTTTTTTGTAAAATTAAAATTTTTTTTGGAAGAATTAATTTCTTTGTAAGAATTCAATTTTTATTTGTAAGAATTAATTTTTTTTGTAAGTATTAAATTTTTTTTGTAAGAATTAATTTTTTTTTAAGAATTAAATTTTTATTTGTAAGAATTAAATTTTTATTAGTTAGAATTAAATTTTTTTCTTAAGAATTAAATTTTTATTTGTAAGAATTAATTTATTTTTAGTAACAATTAAATGTTTTTGGAAGAATTAATTTTTTTTTGTAAAATGTAAATTTTTTTTGTAACAATTCAATTTTTATTTGTAAGAATTAATTTTTTTTGTAAGTATTAAATTTTTTTTGTAAGAATTCAAATTTTTTTAAGAATTAAATTTTTATTTGTAAGAATTAAATTTTTATTAGTTAGAATTAAATTTTTTTCGTAAGAATTAAATTTTTATTTGTAAGAATTAATTTTTTTTTAGTAACAATTAAATGTTTTTGTAAGAATTAATTTTTTTTTGTTAGAATTAAATTTTTATTTGTAAGAATTAAATTTTTTTTGTAAGAATTAAATTTTTTTGTAAGAATTAATTTTTTAGTTGTAAGCATTAATTTTTTTCAGAAAAAAAATTTTTTCGTTAGAATTAATTTTTTTCTCGAGAGAATTAAATTCTTTTGCAAGAATTAAAAATTTTTTCGTATGAATTTATTTTTTTTTGTTAGAAGTAAATTTTTTTGTTAGAATTAAATTTTTATTTGTGAGAATTAATTTTTTTTGTAAGTATTAAATTTTTTTTGTAAGAATTAAATTTTTTTTAAGAATTAAATTTTTATTTGTAAGAATTAAATTTTTATTAGTCAGAATTAAATTTTTTTTGTAAGAATTAAATTTTTTTTGTAAGAATTAATTTTTTTTTGTAACAACTAAATTTTTTCGGGTAAGAATTTAATTTTTTTGTAAAAATAAATTTTTTTGTTAAGAATAAATTTTTATTTGTAAGAATTAAAATATTTGTTAGAATTAAATTTTATTTGTAAGAATTAAATTTTTTTTGTAAGAATTAAATTTTTTGTAAGAATTAAATTTTTATTGCAAGAATTAAATTTTTTTTGTAAGAATTAAATTTTTTTTGTAAGAATTACATTTTTTTTGTAAGAATTAAATTTTTTTGTAAGAATTAATTTTTTGTGTAAGAATTAAATTTTTTTGTTAGAATTAATTTTTTTTTTGAGAAATGAATTTTTTTTGTAAGAATTAAATTGGTTTTGTAAGCATTAAATTTATTTTGTAAGAATTAATTTTGTTTTGTAAGAATTAAATTTTTTTCTGTAAGAATTAATTTTGTTTTTTGAGAAATAATTTTTTTGTAAGAATTTAATTATTTTGTATGAATTAAATATTTTCGAGGAAGAATTTAATTTTTTTGTCAGAATTAATTTTTTTTTGTAAAATTCAATTTTTTTTGGTAAGAATTAAATTTTTTTTAAGAATTAAATTTTTATTTGTAAGAATTAAATTTTTATTAGTTAGAATTAAATTTTTTTCGTAAGAATTAAATTTTTATTTGTAAGAATTAATTTTTTTTAGTAACAATTAAATGTTTTTGTAAGAATTAATTTTTTTTTGTTAGAATTAAATTTTTATTTGTAAGAATTAAATTTTTTTTGTAAGAATTAAATTTTTTTTGTAAGCATTAAATTTTTTTCTGTAAGAATTAATTTTTTTTTTTGAGAAATAAATTTTTTCGTAAGAATTTAATTATTTTGTAAGAATTAAATTTTTTTGTAAAAATTTAATTTCTTTGTAAGAATCAATTTTTTTTTGTAAAATTTAAATTTTTTTTGGAAGAATTAATTTTTTTGTAAGAATTAAATTTTTATTTGTTAGAATTAAATTTTTTTTTTGTAAGAATTAATTTTGTTTTGTAAAATTTAAATTTTTTTTGTAATAATTTTTTTGTAATAATTAATTTTTTTGTAAAAATAAATTTTTTGTTAAGAATAAATTTTTACTTGTAAGAATTAAAATTTTTGTTAGAATTAAATTTTATTTGTAAGAATTAAATTTTTTTTGTAAGAATTAAATTTTTTGTAAGAATTAATTTTTTTTTGTTAGAATTAAATTTTTATTTGTAAGAATTAAATTTGTTTTGTAAGAATTAAATTTTTTTTTGTAAGAATTAAATTTTTTTTGTATGAATTAAATTTTTTTTGTAAGAATTAATTTTTTGTGTAAGAATTAAATTTTTTTGTAAGAATTAATTTTTTTGTAAGAATTAAATTTTTTTTGTAAGAATTAAATTTTTTTTGTAAGAATTAAATTATTTTTGAAACAATTAAATTTTTTTGTAAAAATTACATTTCTTTTGTAAGAATTAATTTTGATTTGTAAGAATTAAATTTTTTTGTTAGTATTAAATTTTTTTGTAAGAATTAAATTTTTTTTAAGAATTAAATTTTTATTTGTAAGAATTAAATTTTTTTTGTAAGAATTAAATTTTTTTTAAGAATTAAATTTTTATTTGTAAGAATAAATTTTTTTTGAAAGAATTAAATTTTTTTTGTAAGAATTAAATTTTTTTTGTATGAATTAAATTTTTTTTGTAAGAATTAATTTTTTGTGTAAGAATTAAATTTTTTTTGTAAGGATTAATTTTTTTGTAAGAATTAAATTTTATTTGTAAGAATTAAATTTTTTTTGTAAGAATTAAATTTTTTTTGACACAATTAAATTTTTTTTGTAAGAATTAAATTTCTTTTGTAAGAATTAATTTTGATTTGTAAGAATTAAATTTTTTTGTTAGAATTAAATTTTTATTTGTGAGAATTAAAATTTTATTCCTAAGAAATAATTTTTTTTTGTAAGAATTAAATTTTCATTTGTTAGAAATAAATTTTTTAAGTAAGAATTATATTTTTTTGGTAAGAATTAAATTTTTTTGGTTAGAATTAAATTTTTATTTGTAAGAATTATTTTTTTTTTAGTAACAATTAAATGTTTTTGTAAGAATTAATTTTTTTTGTTCGAATTAAATTTTTCTTGTAAGAATTAATTTTTATTTGTAAGAAATAATTTTTTTTTGTAACAATTAAATGTTTTCTGGTAATAATTTAAATTTTTTGTAAGAATTAATTTTTTTTTGTAAAATTTAAATTTTTTCTTTAATAATTTTTTTTAGTAATAATTAATTTTTTTTTCGTCAGAATACATTTTTATTTGTAAGAATTACATTTTTTTTATAAGAATTAAATTTTTATTTGTTAGAATTAAATTATTTTAGGTAAGTATTAAATCTTTTTTGTAAAAATTAAATTTTTATTTGTAAGAATATATTTTTTTGAGAAAAAATTTTTTCGTTAGAATTAAATTTTTTTGTAAGAATTAATTTTTTTTCTTGAGAAATAAAATTTTATTTATAAGAATTAAAATTTCTTTTGTAACAATTAAATTTTTTCGGTTAAGAATTTAATTTTTTTGTAAGAATTAATTTTTTTTGTTACAATTAAATTTTATTTTTTAGAATTAATTTTTTTTTTAAGAATTAAATTTTTTTTGTAAGAATTAAATTTTTTTTAAGAATTAAATTTTTTTGGTAAGAATTAAATTTTTTTTGTAAGAATTAAATTTTTTCTGTAAGAATTAATTTTGTTTTTAGAGAAATAATTTTTTTTGTTAGAATTTAATTATTTTGTATGAATTAATTTTTTTTTTGAGAAATGAATTTTTTTTGTAAGAATTAAATTGGTTTTGTAAGCATTAAATTTTTTTCTGTAAGAATTAATTTTGTTTTTTTGAGAAATACATTTTTTTTGTATGAATTTAATTTTTTGTAAGAATTAAATTTTTTTTTTAGAATTATATTTTTATTTGTAAGAATTAAATTTGTTCGTGTACGAATTTAATTTTTTGTAAGAATTAAATTTTTATTTGTAAGAATTAAATTTTTATTTGTTAGAATTAAATTTTTTTTGTAAGAATTAAATTTTTTTTTAAGAATTAAATTTTTATGTTAAGAATTAAATTTTTTTGGTAACAATTAAATTTTTATTTGTCAGAATTAATTTATTTTGGGAAAAAAAATTTTTCTTCAGAATTCAATTTTTTTTCGATAGAATTAAATTTTTTTGCAAGAATTAAAAATTTTTTCGTTAGTATTTAATTTTTATTGTTAGAATTAAATTTTTTTGGTAAGATTTAATTTTTTTTTAGAAATCAATTTTTACTGGAAGAATTAAATTGGTTTTGTTAGAATTAATTTTTTTCTATAAGAATTAATTTTGATGTTTGAGAAATAATTTTTTTTTCTAAGAATATAATAATTTTGTACGAATTAAAATTTTCGTGTAAGAATTTAATTTTTTTGTAAGAATTAATTTTTTTTGTAAAATTTAAATTTTTTTTGGAAGAGTTAATTTTTTTTGTAAGAATTAAATTTTTATTTGTTAGAATTAATTTTTTCGTGTAAGAATTAAATTTTTTTTGTGAGATTTAATTTTGTTTTTTGAGAAATAATTTTTTTTGTTAGAATTTAATTATTTTGTATGAATTAAATTTTTTCGTGTAAGAATTTAATTTGTTTGTAAGAATTAAATTTTTTTTGTAAGAATTAAATTTTTTTTGTAAGAATTAATTTTTTTTGTAAGAATTAAATTTTTATTTGTAAGAATAAAATTTTTATTTGTTAGATTTAAATTTTTTTTGTAAGAATTAAATTTTTTTTTGTAAGGATTAAATTTTTTTGGTAAGAATTAAATTTTTGTGGTAACAATTAAATTTTTATTTGTCAGAATTAATTTATTTTGAGAAAAAAATTTTTTCGTTAGAAATATTTTTTTTTGTTAGAATTAAATGATTTTTGTAAGATTTAATTTTGTTTTTTGAGATATAATTTTTTTTGTAAGCATTTCATTATTTTGTAAGAATTACATTTTTTCTGAAAGAATTAATTTTTTTTTGGAAGAATTAATTTCTTTTGTAAGAATTCAATTTTTATTTGCAAGAATTAAATTTTTTTGTCAGAATTAATATTTTTTTGAGAAATAAATTTTTATTGTAAGAAATAAATTGGTTTTGTTAGAATTAAATTTTTTTGGAAGAATTAATTTCTTTTGTAAGAATTCAATTTTTATTTGTAAGAATTAATTTTTTTTGTAAGTATTAAATTTTTTTTGTAAGAATTAATTTTTTTTTAAGAATTAAATTTTTATTTGTAAGAATTAAATTTTTATTAGTTAGAATTAAATTTTTTTCTTAAGAATTAAATTTTTATTTGTAAGAATTAATTTTTTTTTAGTAACAATTAAATGTTTTTGTAAGAATTAATTTTTTTTTGTTAGAATTAAATTTTTATTTGTAAGAATTAAATTTTTTTTGTAAGAATTAAATTTTTTTTGTAAGAATTAATTTTTTAGTTGTAAGCATTAATTTTTTTCAGAAAAAAAATTTTTTCGTTAGAATTAATTTTTTTCTCGAGAGAATTAAATTTTTTTGCAAGAATTAAAAATTTTTTCGTATGAATTTAATTTTTTTTGTTAGAAGTAAATTTTTTTGTTAGAATTAAATTTTTATTTGTGAGAATTAATTTTTTTTGTAAGTATTAAATTTTTTTTGTAAGAATTAAATTTTTTTTAAGAATTTTATTTCTTTGTAAGAATTAATTTTTTGTGTAAGAATTAAATTTTTTTGTAAGAATTAAATTTTTATTAGTCAGAATTAAATTTTTTTTGTAAGAATTAAATTTTTTTTGTAAGAATTAAATTTTTTTTGTAACAACTAAATTTTTTCAGGTATGAATTTAATTTTTTTGTAAAAATAAATTTTTTTGTTAAGAATAAATTTTTATTTGTAAGAATTAAAATTTTTGTTAGAATTAAATTTTATTTGTAAGAATTAAATTTTTTTTGTAAGAATTAAATTTTTTGTAAGAATTAAATTTTTATTGCAAGAATTAAATTTTTTTTGTAAGAATTAAATTTTTTTTGTAAGAATTACATTTTTTTTGTAAGAATTAAATTTTTTTGTAAGAATTAATTTTTTGTGTAAGAATTAAATTTTTTTGTTAGAATTAATTTTTTTTTTGAGAAATGAATTTTTTTTGTAAGAATTAAATTGGTTTTGTAAGCATTAAATTTATTTTGTAAGAATTAATTTGGTTTTGTAAGAATTAAATTTTTTTCTGTAAGAATTAATTTTGTTTTTTGAGAAATAATTTTTTTGTAAGAATTTAATTATTTTGTATGAATTAAATATTTTCGAGGAAGAATTTAATTTTTTTGTCAGAATTAATTTTTTTTTGTAAAATTTAATTTTTTTTTGTAAGAATTAAATTTTTTTTAAGAATTAAATTTTTATTTGTAAGAATTAAATTTTTATTAGTTAGAATTAAATTTTTTTCGTAAGAATTAAATTTTTATTTGTAAGAATTAATTTTTTTTTAGTAACAATTAATTGTTTTTGTAAGAATTAATTTTTTTTTTTTAGAATTAAATTTTTATTTGTAAGAATTAAATTTTTTTTGTAAGAATTAAATTTTTTTTGTAAGCATTAAATTTTTTTCTGTAAGAATTAATTTTTTTTTTTGAGAAATAAATTTTATCGTAAGAATTTAATTATTTTGTAAGAATTAAATTTTTTTGTAAGAATTTAATTTCTTTGTAAGAATTAATTTTTTTTTGTAAAATTTAAATTTTTTTTGGAAGAATTAATTTTTTTGTAAGATTTAAATTTTTATTTGTTAGAATTAAATTTTTTTTTGTCAGAATTAATTTTGTATTGTAAAATTTAAATTTTTTTTGTAATAATTTTTTTGTAATATTTAATTTTTTTGTAAAAATAAATTTTTTGTTAAGAATAAATTTTTATTTGTAAGAATTAAAATTTTTGTTAGAATTAAATTTTATTTGTAAGAATTAAATTGTTTTTGTAAGAATTAAATTTTTTGTAAGAATTAATTTTTTTTTGTTAGAATTAAATTTTTATTTGTAAGAATTAAATTTGTTTTGTAAGAATTAAATTTTTTTTTGTAAGAATTAAATTTTTTTTGTATGAATTAAATTTTTTTTGTAAGAATTAATTTTTTGTGTAAGAATTAAATTTTTTTGTAAGAATTTATTTTTTTGTAAGAATTAAATTTTTTTGGTAAGAATTAAATTTTTTTTGTAAGAATTAAATTATTTTTGAAACAATTAAATTTTTTTTATAAAAATTAAATTTCTTTTGTAAGAATTAATTTTGATTTGTAAGAATTAAATTTTTTTGTTAGTATTAAATTTTTTTGTAAGAATTAAATTTTTTTTAAGAATTAAATTTTTATTTGTAAGAATTAAATTTTTTTTGTAAGAATTAAATTTTTTTTAAGAATTAAATTTTTATTTGTAACAATAAATTTTTTTTGAAAGAATTAAATTTTTTTGGTAAGAATTAAATTTTTGTGGTAACAATTAAATTTTTATTTGTCAGAATTAATTTATTTTGAGAAAAAAATTTTTTCGTTAGAAATATTTTTTTTTGTTAGAATTAAATGATTTTTGTAAGATTTAATTTTGTTTTTTGAGATATAATTTTTTTTGTAAGCATTTCATTATTTTGTAAGAATTACATTTTTTCTGAAAGAATTAATTTTTTTTTGGAAGAATTAATTTCTTTTGTAAGAATTCAATTTTTATTTGCAAGAATTAAATTTTTTTGTCAGAATTAATATTTTTTTGAGAAATAAATTTTTATTGTAAGAAATAAATTGGTTTTGTTAGAATTAAATTTTTTTGGAAGAATTAATTTCTTTTGTAAGAATTCAATTTTTATTTGCAAGAATTAAATATTTATTTGTTAGAATTAAATTTTTTTTGTAAGAATTAAATTTTTATTTGATAGAATTAATTTTTTTTGTAAGAATTAAATTTTTATCTGTAAGAATTAATTTTTTAGCTGTAAGAATTAAATTTTTATCTGTAAGAATTAGATTTTAATTTGTTAGAATTTAATTTTTATTTGTTAGAATTAAATTTTTTGTAAGAATTAAATTTTTTTTGTAAGAATTAAATTTTTATTTGATAGAATTAATTTTTTCTTGTAAGAATTAAATTTTTATCTGTAAGAATTAATTTTTTAGCTGTAAGAATTAATTTTTTTTGAGAAAAAAATTTTTTCTTCAGAATTAATTTTTTTTCGATAGAATTAATTTTTTTTTGCAAGAATTAAATTTTTTTTGTAAGAATTATATTTTTATTTGTAAGAATTAAATTTTTATTTGTTAGAATTAAATTTTTTTTTTGTAAGAATTACATTTTTTGTAAGAATTAATTTTTTATTTGTTAGAATTAATTTTTTTTTGAGAAAAAAATTTATTCGTTAGAATTAATATTTTTACGATAGAATTAAATTTTTGTTGCAAGAATTCAATTTTTTTCTTTAGAATTAATTATATTTTGTTAGAATTAAATGTTTTTTGTAAGATTTAATTTTTTTTTTGAGAAATAATTTTTTTTTGTGAGAATTAAATTGGTTTTGTTAGAATTAATTTTTTTTCTGTAAGAATTAATTTTGTTTTTTGAGAAATAATTTTTTTTGTAAGAATTTAATTATTTTGTAAGAATTAAAATTTTTTTGTAAGAATTAAATTTTTTTTACAAGAATTAAATTTTTATTTGTTAGAATTAAATAATTTCTGGTAAGAATTATATTTGTATTTGTAAGAATTAAATTTTATCGTGTAAGAATTAAATTTTATTGTAAGAATTAATTTTTTTGTGTAAAATTTAAATTTGATTTGGAAGAATTAATTTTTTTTGTATGAAATAAATTTTTATTTGTAAGAATTAAATTTTTATTCGTAAGAAATTTTTTTTTTGCAAGAATTAAATTTTTTTTATAAGAATTAAATTTTTATTTGATAGAATAAAATTATTTCTGGTAAGAACTAAATTTTTTTGGTAAGAATTAAATTTTTTTCTGTAAGAATTAATTTTGTTTTTTGAGAAATAATTTTTTGTAAGAATTTAATTAGTTTGTAAGATTTTTTTTTTTTGGAGAAATAAATTTTTTTTGTAAGAATTAAATTGGTTTTGTAAGCATTAAATTTTTATTTGTAAGAATTAATTTTTTTTTGAGAAATAATTTTTTTTTGTAAGAATTAAATTTTTATTTGTTAGAATTAAATTATTTCTGGTAAGAATTAATTTTATTTTGTAAGAATTAAATTTTTTTGGTAAGAATTAAATTTTGATTTGTAAGAATAAATTTTTTTGAGAAAACATTTTTTTCATTAGAATTAAATTTTTTTGTTAGAATTAAATGTTTTTTGTAAGATTTAAAACTTTTTTCGTTAAAATGTTATTTTTTTTGTTAGAATTAAATTTTTTTTGCAAGAAATAAGTTTTTTTTTGAGAAATAAATTTTTATTGTGAGAATTAATTTGGTTTTGTTAGAATTCAATTTTTTCTGTAAGAATTAATTTTGTTTTTTGAGAAATAATTTTTTTTGTTAGAATTTAATTATTTTGTAAGAATTAAAATTATTTGTACGAATTAAATTTTTTTTATAATAATTAAATTTTTATTTGTTAGAATTAAATTATTTAAGGTAAGAATTAAATTTTTTTAGTAAGAATTAAATTTTTTTTTGTAAGAATTAAATTTTTTTTGAGAAAATTTTTTTTTCGTTACAATTATTTTTTTTCGATAGAATTAATTTATTTTTGCAAGAATTAAATTTTTTTTCATTAGAATTAAATTTTTTTTTGTAAGAATTAAATTTTTATCAGAAAAAAAATTTTTTCGTTAGAATTAATTTTATTTCTCGATTGAATTAAATTTTTTTGGTAAGAATTAAATTTTTAATTGTTTGAATTGAGTTTTTCTTGTAAGAATTAATTTTTTAGCTGTAAGAATTAATTTTTTTTGAGAAAATTATTTTTTTTGTTAGAATTACTTTTTTTTCTCAATAGAATTATTTTTTTTTTGCAAGAATTAAAACTTTTTTCGTTAGAATGTAATTTTTTTGGTTAGAATTAAATTTTTTTGTAAGAAAAAAGTTTTTTTTTGAGAAATAAATTTTTATTGTGAGAATTAATTTGGTTTTGTTAGAATTCAATTTTTTTCTGTAAGAATTAATTTTGTTTTTTGAGAAATAATTTTTTTTGTAAGAATTTAATTATTTTGTAAGAATTAAAATTAATTGTACGAATTAAATTTTTTTTGAAAGAATTACATTTTTTTGTATGAATTACATTTTTTGTAAGAATTAAATTTTTATTTGTAAGAATTAAAATTTTATTTGTTAGAATTAAATTATTTCTGGTAAGAATTAAATTTTTTTTGTAAGAATTAAATTTTATTGGAAAGAATTAAATTTTTTTCTGTAAGAATTAATTTTGTTTTTTGAGAAATAATTTTTTGTAAGAATTTAATTAGTTTGTAAGATTTTTTTTTTTTGAGAAATAATTTTTTTTGTAAGAATTAAATTGGTTTTGTAAGCATTAAAATTTTTTTGTAAGAATTAATTTTTTTTTTGGAAAAAAAAATTTTTTGTAAGAATTTAATTATTTTGTAAGAATTCAATTTTTTTTGTAAGAATTATATTTTTATTTGTAAGAATTAAATTTTTTCGTGTAAGAATTTAATTTTTTTGTAGAATTAAATTTTTATTTGTAAGATTTAAATTTTTTTTTGTAACAATTAAATTTTTTTGTGTAAGAATTTAATTTTTTTGTAAGAATTCTTTTTTTTGTAAAATTTAAATTTTTTTTGGAAGAATTAATTTTTTATTCGTAAGAAATTTTTTATTTGCAAGAATTAAATTTTTTTGGTAAGAATTAAATTTTTAATTGTTTGAATTGAATTTTTTTGTAAGAATTCATTTTTTAGCTGTAAGAATTAATTTTTTTTGAGAAAATTATTTTTTTCGTTAGAATTAATTTTTTTTCTCAGTAGAATTACATTTTTTTTGCAAGAATTAAAACTTTTTTCGTTAGAATGACATTTTTTTGGTTAGAATTAAATTTTTTTGTAAGACATAATTTTTTTTGAGAAATAAATTTTTATTGTGAGAATTAATTTTTTTTTGTAAGAATTAAATTTTTTTTGTAAGAATTAATTATTTTTTTGAGAAATAAATTTTATTGTAAGAATTAAATTGGCTTTGTTAGAATTAATTTTTTTTCTGTAAGAATTAATTTTGTTTTTTGAGAAATAATTTTTTTTTGTAAGAATTTAATTATTTTGTAAGAATTAAATTTTTTGTAAGAATTTGGTACGAGCCGAGGCTGAGGGCAATGAGAATGGCGGCTGCGAGGCCGAGGATTGAATTTGTTTAGAGTTTGTTAGTAGCGGACGAACCGGGGTCTGGTATCCCCGGGAGCCGCTATAAGGAGGTTGGATGTCGTGGACGAACCGGGGTCTGGTATTCCCGGGAGCCACTAGGAAGGTTAGCTTTCACGGACGAACCGGGGTCTGGTATCCCCGGGAGCCGCTAGGAAGGTGGATATCGTGGACGAACCGGGGTCTGGTATCCCCGGGAGCCACTAAGAGGTAGGATCTCGTGGACGAACCGGGGTCTGGTATCCCCGGGAGCCACTAGGAATGTTAGTTTAGCCTCGTAACTTTATAATATGATACACCTTGAGCGGTAAAGGAGTATCTATGTGGGTTGGTCTCGAAGAGGAAATTCAGATGATGATTGATTCAAATAAAAGAACTCTGAATTAGAAATAACTAATTATATTCTATAAGTTCAGTCTTTTACAATTGTTTCAGTGTTTGTTTGTCGCGGTACCTAAGTCCACCTCTCGGTTTTAACGCACTGAGAAATGCGGGGGTCTCAAAGAGTTTAATGATTACAACACCTATCAGCAACTCTACGAACTGTATGGTTAAAGTTGAAATAATACTTGAAGGAGAATGTTACTCGATCCCGTAAGACTCTTTCGTCTAAACGTACTAAACTTGAAATGAGCCCCCGAGTGTGGATTCGTGGCCCTTTTTATACAGTGAAATTCGGCTAGAAAGTAGTGGGGATATGAGTGCCTTCATTGAATATTAGGTTTTCGGGGAAAACTCGGTTGCATCACACCACCGCAGGAAACGGTGACCCTGCCGGGTCACGTGCATTCCGGACACCCGAAAGGGTTAAAAAGTCAAAGATAGATCTGCGTACGTAACAAATTCAATTTTAATTTGCAAGAATTAAATTTTTATTTGTTAGAATCAATTTTTTTTGTAAGAATTAAATTTTTATTTGATAGAATTAATTTTTTCTTGTAAGAATTAAATTTTTATCTGTAAGAATTAATTTTTTAGCTGTATGAATTAATTTTTTTTGAGAAAATTTTTTTTTCGTTACAATTATTTTTTTTCGATAGAATTAATTTATTTTGGCAAGAATTAAATTTTTTTTCTTTAGAATTAAATTTTTTTTTGGAGGAATTAAATTTTTTTGGTAAGAATTAATTTTTTGGTAAGAATTAAATTTTTATTTGTAAGAATTAATTCATATTGAGAAAAAAAATTTTTCTTCAGAATTAATTTTTTTTCGATAGAATTAATTTTTTTTGCAAGAATTAAATTTTTTTTCTTTAGAATTTAATTACTTTTGTTTGAATTAAATTTTTTTTGTAAGAATTAATTTTTTTGTAAGAATTAAATTTTTGTTTGTAAGAATTAAATTTTCATTTGTTAGAATTAAATTTTTTTTGTAAGAATTAAATTTTTTTTGCAAGAATTAAAATGTTTTTCGTAAGAATTTAATTTTTTTTGTTAGAATTAAAATTTTTTGTAATAATTAATTTTTTTGTAAAAATATATTTTTTTGGTAAGAATAAATTATCATTTGTGAGAATTAAAAATTTTGTTAGAATTAAATTTTTTTGGTAAGAATTCAATTTTTTTGGTAAGAATTAAATTTTTTTGTAAGGATTAAATTTTTTTGTAAGAATTAAATTTTTTTTGTAAGAATTAAATTTTGTTTGTAAGAATTAAATTTTTTTTGTAAGAATTAAATTTTTTTTTAATGTATTACATTTTTTTGGTAAGAATTAAATTTTTTTGGTAAGAATTAAATTTTTTTGGTAAGAAATAAATTTTTTTGTAAGGATTAAATTTTTTTGTAAGAATTAAATTTTTTTGTAAGAATTAAATTTTGTTTGTAACAATTAAATTTGTTTTGTAAGAATTAAATTTTTTTTAATGTATTACATTTTTTTGGTAAGAATTAAATTTTTATTTGTTAGAATTAAATTTTTTTTCGTAAGAAATTAATTTTTATTGTTAGAATTAATTTTTTTTGTAATAATTAATTTTTTGGTAAAAATAAATTTTTTTGGTAAGAATAAATTATCATTTGTAAGAATTAAAATTTTTGTTAGAATTAAATTTTTTTGGTAAGAATTCAATTTTTTGGTAAGAATTAAATTTTTTTTGTAAGGATTAAATTTTTTTGTAAGAATTAAATTTTTTTTGTAAGAATTAAATTTTGTTTGTAAGAATTAAATTTTTTTTGTAACAATTAAATTTTTTTTGAATGTATTACATTTTTTGGGAAAGAATTAAATTTTTATTTGTTAGAATTTAATTTTATTTTGTAAGAATTAAATTTTTTTGGTAAGAATTAAATTTTTTTGGTAAGAATTAAATTTTTATGTGTAAGAATTAATTCATATTGAGACAAAAATTTTTTCTTCAGAATTAATTTTTTTTCGATAGAATTAATTTTTTTGCAAGAATTAAAATTTTTTTCGTTAGAATTTAATTTTTTTCTGTAAGAATTAATTTTTGTTTTGAGAAATAATTATTTTTTGTAAGAATTAATTTTTTTTGAGAAAAATTTTTTTCGTTAGAATTTAATTTTTTTTGTTAGAATTAAATTTTTTTGTAAGAATTAATTTTTTTTTAGAAATCATTTTTATTGGAAGAATAAAATTGGTTTTGTTAGAATTAATTTTTTTTCTGTAAGAATTAATTTTGTGTTTTGAGGAATAATTTTTTTTTCTAAGAATATAATTATTTTGTAAGAATTAAATTTTTTCGTGTAAGAATTTAATTTCTTTGTAAGAATTAACTTTTTTTGTAAAATTTAAATTTTTTTGTAAGAATTAAATGTTTATTTGTTAGAATTAAGTTTTTCTTGTAAGAATTATTTTTTTTTGCAAGAATTAAATTTTTATTTGTAAGAATTAAATTTTTATTTGTTAGAATTAAATTTTTTTGTAAGAATTAAATTTTTTTGGAAAGAATTAAAATTTTTTTCGATAGAATTTGATTTTTTTTGTTAGAATTAAATTTTTTTTGTAAGAATTAATTTTATTTTAGAAATCAATTTTTATTGGAAGAATTAAATTGGTTTTGTTAGATTTAATTTTTTTTTGGTAAGAATTAATTTTTTTTTTGAGAAATAATTGTTTTTGTAAGAATTTAATTATTTTGTAAGAATTAAATTTTTTTTGTAAGAATTAATTTTTTTGTAGGAATTAAATTTTTTTTGTAAAAATTAAATTTTTTTGTAAGAATTAAATTTTTTTTGAAACAATTAAATTTTTTTTGTAAAAATTAAATTTCTTTTGTAAGAATTAATTTTGATTTGTAAGAATTAAATTTTTTTGTTAGTATTAAATTTTTTTGTAAGAATTAAATTTTTTTTAAGAATTAAATTTTTATTTGTATGAAATAAATTTTTATTAGTTAGAATTAAATTTTTTTCGTAAGAATTAAATTTTTATTTGTAAGAATTAATTTTTTTTTAGTAACAATTAAATGTTTTTGTAAGAATTAATTTTTTTTTCTTAGAATTAAATTTTTATTTGTAAGAATTAAATTTTTTTTGTAAGAATTAAATTTTTTTTGTGAGAATTAATTTTGTTTTTTGAGAAATAATTTTTTTTGTATGCATTTAATTATTTTGTGAGAATTACATTTTTTCTGTAAGAATTAAATTTTTATTTGTAAGAATTAAATTTTTATTTGTTAGAATGAAATTTTTTTTTGAAAGAATTAAATTTTTTTTTAAGAATTAATTTTGATTTTTGAGAAATAATTTTTTTTTCTAAGAATATAATTATTTTGTAAGAATTAAATTTTTCGTGTAAGAATTTAATTTTTTTGTAAGAATTATTTTTTTTTGTAAAATTTAAATTTTTTTTGGAAGAGTTAATTTTTTTTGTAAGAATTAAATTTTTATTTGTTAGAATTAATTTTTTCTTGTAAGAATTAAATTTTTTTTGTGAGAATTAATTTTGTTTTTTGAGAAATAATTTTTTTTGTGTGCATTTAATTATTTTGTGAGAATTACATTTTTTCTGTAAGAATTAAATTTTTATTTGTAAGAATTAAATTTTTATTTGTTAGAATGAAATTTTTTTTTGAAAGAATTAAATTTTTTTTGTAAGAATTAATTTTGATTTTTGAGAAATAATTCTTTTTTCCAAGAATATAATTATTTTGTAAGAATTAAATTTTTCGTGTAAGAATTTAATTTTTTTGTAAGAATTAAATTTTTTTTGTAAGAATTAAATTTTTTTGGTAAGAATTAAATTTTTGTGGTAACAATTAAATTTTTATTTGTCAGAATTAATTTATTTTGAGAAATAAATTTTTATTGTAAGAAATAAATTGGTTTTGTTAGAATTAAATTTTTTTTGGAAGAATTAATTTCTTTTGTAAGAATTCAATTTTTATTTGCAAGAATTAAATATTTATTTGTTAGAATTAAATTTTTTTTGTAAGAATTAAATTTTTATTGTAAGAAATAAATTGGTTTTGTTAGAATTAAATTTTTTTTGGAAGAATTAATTTCTTTTGTAAGAATTCAATTTTTATTTGCAAGAATTAAATATTTATTTGTTAGAATTAAATTTTTTTTGTAAGAATTAAATTTTTATTTGATAGAATTAATTTTTTTTGTAACAATTAAATTTTTATCTGTAAGAATTAATTTTTTAGCTGTAAGAATTAAATTTTTATCTGTAAGAATTAATTTTTTATCTGTAAGATTTAATTTTTTATGAGAAAATTTTTTTTCGTTAGAATTAATTTTTTTTCTCGATAGAATTAAAATTTTTTGCAAGAATTAAATTTTTTTTCGTTAGAATGTAATTTTTTTGTTAGAATTAAATTTTTTTTGTAAGAATTAATTTTTTTTGAGAAATAAATTTATATTGTAAGAATTAAATTGGTTTTGTTAGAATTAAATTTTTTTCTGTACGAATTAATTTTGTTTTTTGAGAAATAATTTTTTTTGTAAGAATTTAATTATTTTGTATGAATTAAATATTTTTTGTAAGAATTAAATTTTTTTTGTAAGAATTAAATTTTTATTTGTAAGAATTAATTTTTTTTGAGAAAATTTTTTTTCGTTAGAATTAATTTTTTCTCGATAGAATTAATTTTTTGTGCAGAATTAAATTTTTTTTTGTAAGAATTACATTTTTTTTTTAAGAATTAAATTTTTATTTGTAAGAATTTAATTTTTATTTGTAAGAATTAAAATTTTATTAGTTAGAATTAAATTTTTTTTTGTAAGAATTAATTTTGTTTTGTAAAATTTAAATTTTTTTTTAAATAATTTTTTTGTAATAATTAATTTTTTTGTAAAAATAATTTTTTTTTTTAAGAATAAATTTTTATTTGTAAGAATTAAAATTTTTGTTAGAATTAAATTTTATTTGTAAGAATTAAATTTTTTTTGTAAGAATTAAATTTTTTGTAAGAATTAAATTTTTTTTGCAAGAATTAAAATTTTTTTGTAAGAATTAAATTTTTTTTGTAAGAATTACATTTTTTTTGTAAGAATTAAATTTTTTTTGTAAGAATTAATTTTTTGTGTAAGAATTAAATTTTTTTGTTAGAATTAATTTTAATTTTGAGAACTGAATTTTTTTTGTAATAATTAAATTGGTTTTGTAAGCATTAAATTTATTTTGTAAGAATTATTTTTTTTTGTAAGTATTAAATTTTTTTTGTAAGAATTAAATTTTTTTTAAGAATTAAATTTTTATTTGTAAGAATTAAATTTTTATTAGTTAGAATTAAATTTTTTTCGTAAGAATTAAATTTTTATTTGTAAGAATTAATTTTTTTTTTAGTAACAATTAAATGTTTTTGTAAGAATTAATTTTTTTTTGTTAGAATTAAATTTTTATTTGTAAGAATTAAATTTTTTTTGTAAGAATTAAATTTTTTTTGTAAGGATTAAATTTTTTTCTGTAAGAATTAATTTTGTTTTTTGAGAAATAAATTTTTTCGTAAGAATTTAATTATTTTGTAAGAATTAAATATTTTTTTTAAGAATTTAATTTCTTTGTAAGAATTAATTTTTTTTTGTAAAATTTAAATTTTTTTTGGAAGAATTAATTTTTTTTTGTAAAATTTATATTTTTTTTGTAAGAATTCAATTTTTATTTGTAAGAATTAATTTTTTTTGTAAGTATTAAATTTTTTTTGTAAGAATTAAATTTTTTTTAAGAATTAAATGTTTATTTGTAAGAATTAAATTTTTATTAGTTAGAATTAAATTTTTTTCGTAAGAATTAAATTTTTATTTGTAAGAATTAATTTTTTTTTAGTAACAATTAAATGTTTTTGTAAGAATTAATTTTTTTTTGTTAGAATTAAATTTTTATTTGTAAGAATTAAATTTTTTTTGTAAGAATTAAATTTTTTTTGTAAGAATTAATTTTTTAGTAGTAAGCATTAATTTTTTTCGGAAAAAATTTTTTTTCGTTAGAATTAATTTTTTTCTCGGTAGAATTAAATTTTCTTGCAAGAATTAAAATTTTTTTCGTATGAATTTAATTTTTTTTGTTAGAAGTAAATTTTTTTGTTAGAATTAAATTTTTATTTGTGAGAATTAATTTTTTTTGTAAGAATTAAATTTTATTTTGTAAGAATTAAATTTTTTTTGTATGAATTAAATTTTTTTTGTAAGAATTAATTTTTTGTGTAAGAATTAAATTTTTTTTGTAAGAATTAATTTTTTTGTAGGAATTAAATTTTTTTTGTAAAAATTAAATTTTTTTTGTAAGAATTAAATTTCTTTTGTAAGAATTAATTTTGATTTGTAAGAATTAAATTTTTTTGTTAGTATTAAATTTTTTTGTAAGAATTAAATTTTTTTTAAGAATTAAATTTTTATTTGTATGAAATAAATTTTTATTAGTTAGAATTAAATTTTTTTCGTAAGAATTAAATTTTTATTTGTAAGAATTAATTTTTTTTTAGTAACAATTAAATGTTTTTGTAAGAATTAATTTTTTTTTTGTTAGAATTAAATTTTTATTTGTAAGAATTAAATTTTTTTTGTAAGAATTAAATTTTTTTTGTAAGAATTAAATTTTTTTTGTATGAATTAAATTTTTTTTTGTAAGAATTAATTTTTTGTGTAAGAATTAAATTTTTTTTGTAAGAATTATATTTTTTGTAAGAATTAATTTTTTTTTGTAAGAATTAAATTTTTTTTGTAAGAATTAAATTTTTTTTGAAACAATTAAATTTTTTTGTAAGAATTAAATTTCTTTTGTAAGAATAAATTTTGATTTGTAAGAATTAAATTTTTTTGTTAGAATTAAATTTTTATTTGTGAGAATTAAAATTTTATTCCTAAGAAATAATTTTTTTTTGTAAGAATTAAATTTTTATTTGCTAGAATTATATTTTTTATTGAAAGTATTACATTTTTTTGGTAAGAATTAAATTTTCATTTGTTAGAAATAAATTTTTTAAGTAAGAATTATATTTTTTTGGTAAGAATTAAATTTTTTTGGTTAGAATTAAATTTTTATTTGTAAGAATTAATTTTTTTTTAGTAACAATTAAATGTTTTTGTAAGAATTAAATTTTTGTGGTAACAATTAAATTTTTATTTGTCAGAATTAATTTATTTTGAGAAAAAAAATTTTTCGTTAGAAATATTTTTTTTTGTTAGAATTAAATGATTTTTGTAAGATTTAATTTTGTTTTTTGAGAAATAATTTTTTTTGTAAGCATTTAATTATTTTGTAAGAATTACATTTTTTCTGAAAGAATTAATTTTTTTTTGGAAGAATTAATTTCTTTTGTAAGAATTCAATTTTTATTTGCAAGAATTAAATTTTTTTGTCAGAATTAATATTTTTTTGAGAAATAAATTTTTATTGTAAGAAATAAATTGGTTTTGTTAGAATTAAATTTTTTTTGGAAGAATTAATTTCTTTTGTAAGAATTCAATTTTTATTTGCAAGAATTAAATATTTATTTGTTAGAATTAAATTTTTTTTGTAAGAATTAAATTTTTATTTGATAGAATTAATTTTTTTTTGTAACAATTAAATTTTTATCTGTAAGAATTAATTTTTTAGGTGTAAGAATTAAATTTTTATCTGTAAGAATTAATTTTTTATCTGTAAGATTTAATTTTTTATGAGAAAATTTTTTTTCGTTAGAATTAATTTTTTTTCTCGATAGAATTAAAATTTTTTTGCAAGAATTAAATTTTTTTTCGTTAGAATGTAATTTTTTTGTTAGAATTAAATTTTTTTTGTAAGAATTAATTTTTTTTGAGAAATAAATTTATATTGTAAGAATTAAATTGGTTTTGTTAGAATTAGATTTTTTTCTGTAAGAATTAATTTTGTTGTTTGAGAAATAATTTTTTTTGTAAGAATTTAATTATTTTGTATGAATTAAATATTTTTTGTAAGAATTAAATTTTTTTTGTAAGAATTAAATTTTTATTTGTAAGAATTAATTTTTTTTTGAGAAAATTTTTTTTCGTTAGAATTAATTTTTTTTCGATAGAATTAATTTTTTGTGCAGAATTAAATTTTTTTTTGTAAGAATTAAATTTTAATTTGTTAGAATTAAATTTTTATTTGTTAGAATTAAATTTTTTGTAAGAATTAAATTTTTTTTGTAAGAATTAAATTTTTATTTGATAGAATTAATTTTTTCTTGTAAGAATTAAATTTTTATCTGTAAGAATTAAATTTTTATGTGTAAGAATTAATTCATATTGAGACAAAAATTTTTTCTTCAGAATTAATTTTTTTTCGATAGAATTAATTTTTTTGCAAGAATTAAAATTTTTTTGCAAGAATTAAAATTTTTTTGTAAGAATTAAATTTTTTTTGTAAGAATTACATTTTTTTTGTAAGAATTAAATTTTTTTTGTAAGAATTAATTTTTTGTGTAAGAATTAAAATTTTTTGTTAGAATTAATTTTTTTTTTGAGAACTGAATTTTTTTTGTAAGAATTAAATTGGTTTTGTAAGCATTAAATTTATTTTGTAAGAATTAATTTGGTTTTGTAAGAATTAAATTTTTTTCTGTAAGAATTAATTTTGTTTTTTGAGAAATAATTTTTTTGTAAGAATTTAATTATTTTGTATGAATTAAATTTTTTCGTGGAAGAATTTAATTTTTTTGATAGAATTAATTTTTTTTTGTAAAATTTAATTTTTTTTTGGAAGAATTAATTTCTTTGTAAGAATTAAATTTTTATTTGTTAGAATTAAATTTTTCTTGGAAGAATTACATTTTTTTTGTAAGAATTACATTTTTTTTTTTAAGAATTAAATTTTTATTTGTAAGAATTTAATTTTTATTTGTAAGAATTAAAATTTTATTAGTTAGAATTAAATTTTTTTTTGTAAGAATTAATTTTGTTTTGTAAAATTTAAATTTTTTTTGTAATAATTTTTTTGTAATAATTAATTTTTTTGTAAAAATAAATTTTTTTTGTAAGAATTAAATTTTTTTTTGAGAACTGAATTTTTTTTGTAAGAATTAAATTGGTTTTGTAAGCATTAAATTTATTTTGTAAGAATTAATTTGGTTTTGTAAGAATTAAATTTTTTTCTGTAAGAATTAATTTTGTTTTTTGAGAAATAATTTTTTTGTAAGAATTTAATTATTTTGTATGAATTAAATTTTTTCGTGGAAGAATTTAATTTTTTTGATAGAATTAATTTTTTTTTGTAAAATTTAAATTTGATTTGGAAGAATTAATTTTTTTTGTATGAAATAAATTTTTTTGGTAAGAATTAAATTTTTTTGGTAAGAATTAATTGTTTTGTAAGAATTAAATTGTTTTTGTAAGAATTAACTTTTTTTTGAGAAATAATTTTTTTTTTGGAAGAATTAAATTTTTTTCTGTAAGAATTAATTTTGTTTCGTGAGAAATAATTTTTTTTGTAAGAATTTAATTATTTTGCATGAATTAAATTTCTTCGTGTAAGAATTTAATTTTTTTGTTAGAATTAAATTTTTTTTGTAAGAAATACTTTTTTTTGAGAAATAAATTTTTATTGTGAGAATTAAATTGGTTTTGTTAGAATTAATTTTTTTCTGTAAGATTTAATTTTTTTGAGAAATAATTTTTTTTTGTAAGAATTAAATTGGTTTTGTAAGCATTAAATTTTATTCTGTGAGAATTAATTTTGTTTTTTTCTGAGAAATAAATTTTTTTGTAAGAATTTAATTATTTTGTAAGAATTAATTTTTTTTTGTAAAAATTATATTTTTATTTGTAAGAATTAAATTTTTTCGTGTAAGAATTAATTTTTTTTTGTAAGAATTAAATTTTTTTCTGTAAGAATTAATTTTGTTTCTTGAGAAATATTTTTTTTGTAAGAATTTAATTATTTTGTATGAATTAAATTTCTTCGTGTAAGAATTTAATTTTTTTGATAGAATTAATTTTTTTTTGTAAAATTTAAATTTTTTTTGGAAGAATTAATAACTTTTGTAAGAATTCAATTTTAATTTGCAAGAATTAAATTTTTATTTGTAAGAATCAATTTTTTTTGTAAGAATTAAATTTTTATTTGATAGAATTAATTTTTCTTGTAAGAATTAAATTTTTATCTGTAAGAATTAATTTTTTAGGTGTAAGAATTATTTTTTCTGAGAAAATTTTTTTTTTCGTTAGAAGTAATTTTTTTTCTCAATAGAATTAAATTTTGTTTGCAAGAATTAAAACTTTTTTCGTTAGAATGTAATTTTTTTGGTTAGAATTAAATTTTTTTTGTAAGAAATACTTTTTTTTGAGAAATAAATTTTTATTGTGAGAATTAAATTGGTTTTGTTAGAATTAATTTTTTTTCTGTAAGATTTAATTTTTTTTTTGAGAAATAATTTTTTTTTGTAAGAATTAAATTGGTTTTGTAAACATTAAATTTTTATCTGTAAGAATTAATTTTTTAGGTGTAAGAATTATTTTTTCTGAGAAAATTTTTTTTTTCGTTAGAAGTAATTTTTTTTCTCAATAGAATTAAATTTTGTTTGCAAGAATTAAAACTTTTTTCGTTAGAATGAAATTTTTTTGGTTAGAATTAAATTTTTTTGTAAGAAATAATTTTTTTTGAGAAATAAATTTTTATTGTGAGAATTAATTTTTTTTGGTAAGAATTAAATTTTTTTGCAAGAATTAATTTTTTTATGAGAAATAAATTTTTATTGTAAGAATTAAATTGGCTTTGTTAGAATTAAATTTTTTTCTGTAAGAATTAATTTTGTTTTTTGAGAAATAATTTTTTTTGTAAGAATTTAATTATTTTGTAAGAATTAAATTTTTTGTAAGAATTCAATTTTAATTTGCAAGAATTAAATTTTTATTTGTTAGAATCAATTTTTTTGTAAGAATTAAATTTTTATTTGACAGAATTAATTTTTTCTTGTAAAAATTAAATTTTTATCTGTAAGAATTAATTTTTTAGCTGTAAGAATTATTTTTTTTTTGAAAAAATTTTTTTTTTCGTTAGAATTAATTTTTTTCTCAATAGAATTAAATTTTGTTTGCAAGAATTAAAACTTTTTTCGTTAGAATGTAATTTTTTTGGTTAGAATTAAATTTTTTTGTAAGAAATACTTTTTTTTTGAGAAATAAATTTTTAAGTGAGAATTAAATTGGTTTTGTTAGAATTAAATTTTTTTCTGAAAGAATTAATTTTGTTTTTTGAGAAATAATTTTTTTTGTAAGAATTTAATTATTTTGTAAGAATTAAATTTTTTGTAAGAATTCAATTTTAATTTGCAAGAATTAAATTTTTATTTGTTAGAATCAATTTTTTTGTAAGAATTAAATTTTTATTTGATAGAATTAATTTTTTCTTGTAAGAATTAAATTTTTATCTGTAAGAATTAATTTTTTAGCTGTATGAATTATTTTTTTTTTTCGTTAGAATTAATTTTTTTTCTAAATAGAATTAAATTTTGTTTGCAAGAATTAAAACTTTTTTCGTTAGAATGTAATTTTTTTGGTTAGAATTAAATTCTTTTGTAAGAAATACTTTTTTTTTGAGAAATAAATTTTTATTGTGAGAATTAAATTGGTTTTGTTAGAATTAATTTTTTTTCTGTAAGATTTAATTTTTTTTTTGAGAAATAATTTTTTTTTGTAAGAATTAAATTGGTTTTGTAAGCATTAAATTTTTTTCTGTAAGAATTAATTTTGTTTTTTTTTTAGAAATAAATTTTTTTTGTAAGAATTTAATTATTTTGTAAGAATTAAATTTTTTTTGTAAGAATTATATTTAATTTGTAAGAATTAAATTTTTATTTGTTAGAATTAAATTTTTTTTGTAAGAATTACATTTTTTTTTGTAAGAATTACATTTTTTGTAAGAATTAATTTTTTATTTGTAAGAATAAATTTTTTTGAGAAAACATTTTTTTCATTTGAATTAAATTTTTTTGTTAGAATTAAATGCGTTTTGTAAGATTTAAAACTTTTTTCGTTAAAATGTTATTTTTTTTGTTAGAATTAAATTTTTTTTGTAAGAAATAAGTTTTTTTTTGAGAAATAAATTTTTATTGTGAGAATTAATTTGGTTTTGTTAGAATTCAATTTTTCTTTAAGAATTAATTTTGTTTTTAGAGAAATAATTTTTTTTGTAAGAATTTAATTATTTTGTAAGAATTAAAATTATTTGTACGAATTAAATTTTTTTTATAAGAATTAAATTTTTATTTGTTAGAATTAAATTATTTAAGGTAAGAATTAAATTTTTTTAGTAAGAATTAAATTTTTTTTTGTAAGAATTAAATTTTTATTTGTACGAATTAATTTTTTTTTGATAAAAAAATTTTTTGGTTAGAATTAATTTTTTTTCGATAGAATTAATTTTTTGTGCAAGAATTAAATTTTTTTTTGTAAGAATTAATTTTTTTTTAGTAACAATTAAATGTTTTTGTAAGAATTAATTTTTTTTTGTTAGAATTAAATTTTTATTTGTAAGAATTAAATTTTTTTTGTAAGAATTAAATTTTTTTTGTAAGAATTAATTTTTTAGTAGTAAGCATTAATTTTTTTCGGAAAAAATTTTTTTTCGTTAGAATTAATTTTTTTCTCGATAGAATTAAATTTTCTTGCAAGAATTAAAATTTTTTTCGTATGAATTTAATTTTTTTTGTTAGAAGTAAATTTTTTTGTTAGAATTAAATTTTTATTTGTGAGAATTAATTTTTTTTGTAAGAATTAAATTTTATTTTGTAAGAATTAAATTTTTTTTGTATGAATTAAATTTTTTTTGTAAGAATTAATTTTTTGTGTAAGAATTAAATTTTTTTTGTAAGAATTAATTTTTTTGTAGGAATTAAATTTTTTTTGTAAAAATTAAATTTTTTTTGTAAGAATTAAAATTTTTTTGAAACAATTAAATTTTTTTTGTAAAAATTAAATTTCTTTTGTAAGAATTAATTTTGATTTGTAAGAATTAAATTTTTTTGTTAGTATTAAATTTTTTTGTAAGAATTAAATTTTTTTTAAGAATTAAATTTTTATTTGTATGAAATAAATTTTTATTAGTTAGAATTAAATTTTTTTCGTAAGAATTAAATTTTTATTTGTAAGAATTAATTTTTTTTTAGTAACAATTAAATGTTTTTGTAAGAATTAATTTTTTTTTTGTTAGAATTAAATTTTTTTTTGTAAGAATTAAATTTTTTTTGTAAGAATTAAATTTTTTTTGTAAGAATTAAATTTTTTTTGTATGAATTAAATTTTTTTTTGTAAGAATTAATTTTTTGTGTAAGAATTAAATTTTTTTTGTAAGAATTATATTTTTTGTAAGAATTAATTTTTTTTTGTAAGAATTAAATTTTTTTTGTAAGAATTAAATTTTTTTTGAAACAATTAAATTTTTTTGTAAGAATTAAATTTCTTTTGTAAGAATAAATTTTGATTTGTAAGAATTAAATTTTTTTGTTAGAATTAAATTTTTATTTGTGAGAATTAAAATTTTATTCCTAAGAAATAATTTTTTTTTGTAAGAATTAAATTTTTATTTGCTAGAATTATATTTTTTATTGAAAGTATTACATTTTTTTGGTAAGAATTAAATTTTCATTTGTTAGAAATAAATTTTTTAAGTAAGAATTATATTTTTTTGGTAAGAATTAAATTTTTTTGGTTAGAATTAAATTTTTATTTGTAAGAATTAATTTTTTTTAGTAACAATTAAATGTTTTTGTAAGAATTAAATTTTTGTGGTAACAATTAAATTTTTATTTGTCAGAATTAATTTATTTTGAGAAAAAAAATTTTTCGTTAGAAATATTTTTTTTTTGTTAGAATTAAATGATTTTTGTAAGATTTAATTTTGTTTTTTGAGAAATAATTTTTTTTGTAAGCATTTAATTATTTTGTAAGAATTACATTTTTTCTGAAAGAATTAATTTTTTTTTGGAAGAATTAATTTCTTTTGTAAGAATTCAATTTTTATTTGCAAGAATTAAATTTTTTTGTCAGAATTAATATTTTTTTGAGAAATAAATTTTTATTGTAAGAAATAAATTGGTTTTGTTAGAATTAAATTTTTTTTGGAAGAATTAATTTCTTTTGTAAGAATTCAATTTTTATTTGCAAGAATTAAATATTTATTTGTTAGAATTAAATTTTTTTTGTAAGAATTAAATTTTTATTTGATAGAATTAATTTTTTTTTGTAACAATTAAATTTTTATCTGTAAGAATTAATTTTTTAGGTGTAAGAATTAAATTTTTATCTGTAAGAATTAATTTTTTATCTGTAAGATTTAATTTTTTATGAGAAAATTTTTTTTCGTTAGAATTAATTTTTTTTCTCGATAGAATTAAAATTTTTTTGCAAGAATTAAATTTTTTTTCGTTAGAATGTAATTTTTTTGTTAGAATTAAATTTTTTTTGTAAGAATTAATTTTTTTTGAGAAATAAATTTATATTGTAAGAATTAAATTGGTTTTGTTAGAATTAGATTTTTTTCTGTAAGAATTAATTTTGTTTTTTGAGAAATAATTTTTTTTGTAAGAATTTAATTATTTTGTATGAATTAAATATTTTTTGTAAGAATTAAATTTTTTTTGTAAGAATTAAATTTTTATTTGTAAGAATTAATTTTTTTTTGAGAAAATTTTTTTTCGTTAGAATTAATTTTTTTTCGATAGAATTAATTTTTTGTGCAGAATTAAATTTTTTTTTGTAAGAATTAAATTTTAATTTGTTAGAATTAAATTTTTATTTGTTAGAATTAAATTTTTTGTAAGAATTAAATTTTTTTTGTAAGAATTAAATTTTTATTTGATAGAATTAATTTTTTCTTGTAAGAATTAAATTTTTATCTGTAAGAATTAAATTTTTATGTGTAAGAATTAATTCATATTGAGACAAAAATTTTTTCTTCAGAATTAATTTTTTTGCAAGAATTAAAATTTTTTTGCAAGAATTAAAATTTTTTTGTAAGAATTAAATTTTTTTTGTAAGAATTACATTTTTTTTGTAAGAATTAAATTTTTTTTGTAAGAATTAATTTTTTGTGTAAGAATTAAATTTTTTTGTTAGAATTAATTTTTTTTTTGAGAACTGAATTTTTTTTGTAAGAATTAAATTGGTTTTGTAAGCATTAAATTTCATTTGTAAGAATTAATTTGGTTTTGTAAGAATTAAATTTTTTTCTGTAAGAATTAATTTTGTTTTTTGAGAAATAATTTTTTTGTAAGAATTTAATTATTTTGTATGAATTAAATTTTTTCGTGGAAGAATTTAATTTTTTTGATAGAATTAATTTTTTTTTGTAAAATTTAATTTTTTTTTGGAAGAATTAATTTCTTTGTAAGAATTAAATTTTTATTTGTTAGAATTAAATTTTTCTTGGAAGAATTACATTTTTTTTGTAAGAATTACATTTTTTTTTTTAAGAATTAAATTTTTATTTGTAAGAATTTAATTTTTATTTGTAAGAATTAAAATTTTATTAGTTAGAATTAAATTTTTTTTTGTAAGAATTAATTTTGTTTTGTAAAATTTAAATTTTTTTTGTAATAATTTTTTTGTAATAATTAATTTTTTTGTAAAAATAAATTTTTTTTGTAAGAATTAAATTTTTATTTGATAGAATTAATTTTTCTTGTAAGAATTAAATTTTTATCTGTAAGAATTAATTTTTTAGGTGTAAGAATTATTTTTTCTGAGAAAATTTTTTTTTTCGTTAGAAGTAATTTTTTTTCTCAATAGAATTAAATTTTGTTTGCAAGAATTAAAACTTTTTTCGTTAGAATGTAATTTTTTTGGTTAGAATTAAATTTTTTTTGTAAGAAATACTTTTTTTTGAGAAATAAATTTTTATTGTGAGAATTAAATTGGTTTTGTTAGAATTAATTTTTTTTCTGTAAGATTTAATTTTTTTTTTTTGAGAAATAATTTTTTTTTGTAAGAATTAAATTGGTTTTGTAAACATTAAATTTTTTTCTGTAAGAATTAATTTTGTTTTTTTGAGAAATAATTTTTTTTTGTAAGAATTTAATTATTTTGTAAGAATTCAATTTTTTTTGTAAGAATTATATTTTTATTTGTAAGAATTAAATTTTTTCGTGTAAGAATTTAATTTTTTTGTAGAATTAAATTTTTATTTGTAAGATTTAAATTTTTTTTTGTAACAATTAAATTTTTTTGTGTACGAATTTAATTTTTTTGTAAGAATTCTTTTTTTGTAAAATTTAAATTTTTTTGGAAGAATTAATTTTTTATTCGTAAGAAATTTTTTATTTGCAAGAATTAAATTTTTTTGGTAAGAATTAAATTTTTAATTGTTTGAATTGAATTTTTCTTGTAAGAATTAATTTTTTAGCTGTAAGAATTAATTTTTTTTGAGAAAATTATTTTTTTCGTTAGAATTAATTTTTTTCTCAGTAGAATTAAATTTTTTTTGTAAGAATTAAAACTTTTTTCGTTAGAATGAAATTTTTTTGGTTAGAATTAAATTTTTTTGTAAGAAATAATTTTTTTTGAGAAATAAATTTTTATTGTGAGAATTAATTTTTTTTGTAAGAATTAAATTTTTTTGCAAGAATTAATTTTTTTTTTGAGAAATAAATTTTTATTGTAAGAATTAAATTGGCTTTGTTAGAATTAAATTTTTTTCTGTAAGAATTAATTTTGTTTTTTGTGAAATAATTTTTTTTGTAAGAATTTAATTATTTTGTAAGAATTAAATTTTTTGTAAGAATTCAATTTTAATTTGCAAGAATTAAATTTTTATTTGTTAGAATCAATTTTTTTGTAAGAATTAAATTTTTATTTGACAGAATTAATTTTTTCTTGTAAGAATTAAATTTTTATCTGTAAGAATTAATTTTTTAGCTGTAAGAATTATTTTTTTTTTGAAAAAATTTTTTTTTTCGTTAGAATTAATTTTTTTCTCAATAGAATTAAATTTTGTTTGCAAGAATTAAAACTTTTTTCGTTAGAATGTAATTTTTTTGGTTAGAATTAAATTTTTTTGTAAGAAATACTTTTTTTTTGAGAAATAAATTTTTAAGTGAGAATTAAATTGGTTTTGTTAGAATTAAATTTTTTTCTGAAAGAATTAATTTTGTTTTTTGAGAAATAATTTTTTTTGTAAGAATTTAATTATTTTGTAAGAATTAAATTTTTTGTAAGAATTCAATTTTAATTTGCAAGAATTAAATTTTTATTTGTTAGAATCAATTTTTTTGTAAGATTTAAATTTTTATTTGATAGAATTAATTTTTTCTTGTAAGAATTAAATTTTTATCTGTAAGAATTAATTTTTTAGCTGTATGAATTATTTTTTTTTTCGTTAGAATTAATTTTTTTTCTAAATAGAATTAAATTTTGTTTGCAAGAATTAAAACTTTTTTCGTTAGAATGTAATTTTTTTGGTTAGAATTAAATTCTTTTGTAAGAAATACTTTTTTTTTGAGAAATAAATTTTTATTGTGAGAATTAAATTGGTTTTGTTAGAATTAATTTTTTTTCTGTAAGATTTAATTTTTTTTTTGAGAAATAATTTTTTTTTGTAAGAATTAAATTGGTTTTATAAGCATTAAATTTTTTTCTGTAAGAATTAATTTTGTTTTTTTTTGAGAAATAAATTTTTTTTGTAAGAATTTAATTATTTTGTAAGAATTCAATTTTATTTGTAAGATTTAAATTTTTTTTTGTAACAATTAAATTTTTTATTCGTAAGAAATTTTTTATTTGCAAGAATTAAATTTTTTTGGTAAGAATTAAATTTTTAATTGTTTGAATTGAATTTTTCTTGTAAGAATTAATTTTTTAGCTGTAAGAATTAATTTTTTTTGAGAAAATTATTTTTTTCGTTAGAATTAATTTTTTTTCTCAGTAGAATTAAATTTTTTTGCAAGAATTATAACTTTCTTCGTTAGAATGTAATTTTTTTGGTTAGAATTAATTGTTTTTTGTAAGATTTAATTTTTTTTTGAGAAATAATTTTTTTTTGTAAGAATTAAATTGGTTTTGTAAGCATTAAATTTTTTTTGTAAGAATTATATTTTTATTTGTAAGAATTAAATTTTTATTTGTTAGAATTAAATTTTTTTTGTAAGAATTACATTTTTTTTTGTAAGAATTACATTTTTTGTAAGAATTAATTTTTTATTTGTAAGAATAAATTTTTTTGAGAAAACATTTTTTTCATTTGAATTAAATTTTTTTGTTAGAATTAAATGCGTTTTGTAAGATTTAAAACTTTTTTCGTTAAAATGTTATTTTTTTTGTTAGAATTAAATTTTTTTTGTAAGAAATAAGTTTTTTTTTGAGAAATAAATTTTTATTGTGAGAATTAATTTGGTTTTGTTAGAATTCAATTTTTCTTTAAGAATTAATTTTGTTTTTAGAGAAATAATTTTTTTTGTAAGAATTTAATTATTTTGTAAGAATTAAAATTATTTGTACGAATTAAATTTTTTTTATAAGAATAAAATTTTTATTTGTTAGAATTAAATTATTTAAGGTAAGAATTAAATTTTTTTTGTAAGAATTAATTTTTTGTGTAAGAATTAAATTTTTTTTGTAAGAATTAATTTTTTTGTAGGAATTAAATTTTTTTTGTAAAAATTAAATTTTTTTTGTAAGAATTAAATTTTTTTTGAAACAATTAAATTTTTTTTGTAAAAATTAAATTTCTTTTGTAAGAATTAATTTTGATTTGTAAGAATTAAATTTTTTTGTTAGTATTAAATTTTTTTGTAAGAATTAAATTTTTTTTAAGAATTAAATTTTTATTTGTATGAAATAAATTTTTATTAGTTTGAATTAAATTTTTTTCGTAAGAATTAAATTTTTATTTGTAAGAATTAATTTTTTTTTAGTAACAATTAAATGTTTTTGTAAGAATTAATTTTTTTGTGTTAGAATTAAATTTTTATTTGTAAGAATTAAATTTTTTTTGTAAGAATTAAATTTTTTTTGTAAGAATTAAATTTTTTTTGTATGAATTAAATTTTTTTTTGTAAGAATTAATTTTTTGTGTAAGAATTAAATTTTTTTGTAAGAATTATATTTTTTGTAAGAATTAATTTTTTTTTGTAAGAATTAAATTTTTTTTGTAAGAATTAAATTTTTTTTGAATCAATTAAATTTTTTTGTAAGAATTAAATTTCTTTTGTAAGAATAAATTTTGATTTGTAAGAATTAAATTTTTTTGTTAGAATTAAATTTTTATTTGTGAGAATTAAAATTTTATTCCTAAGAAATAATTTTTTTTTGTAAGAATTAAATTTTTATTTGCTAGAATTATATTTTTTATTGAAAGTATTACATTTTTTTGGTAAGAATTAAATTTTCATTTGTTAGAAATAAATTTTTTAAGTAAGAATTATATTTTTTTGGTAAGAATTAAATTTTTTTGGTTAGAATTATATTTTTATTTGTAAGAATTAATTTTTTTTAGTAACAATTAAATGTTTTTGTAAGAATTAAATTTTTGTGGTAACAATTAAATTTTTATTTGTCAGAATTAATTTATTTTGAGAAAAAAAATTTTTCGTTAGAAATATTTTTTTTTGTTAGAATTAAATGATTTTTGTAAGATTTAATTTTGTTTTTTGAGAAATAATTTTTTTTGTAAGCATTTAATTATTTTGTAAGAATTACATTTTTTCTGAAAGAATTAATTTTTTTTTGGAAGAATTAATTTCTTTTGTAAGAATTCAATTTTTATTTGCAAGAATTAAATTTTTTTGTCAGAATTAATATTTTTTTGAGAAATAAATTTTTATTGTAAGAAATAAATTGGTTTTGTTAGAATTAAATTTTTTTTGGAAGAATTAATTTCTTTTGTAAGAATTCAATTTTTATTTGCAAGAATTAAATATTTATTTGTTAGAATTAAATTTTTTTTGTAAGAATTAAATTTTTATTTGATAGAATTAATTTTTTTTTGTAACAATTAAATTTTTATCTGTAAGAATTAATTTTTTAGGTGTAAGAATTAAATTTTTATCTGTAAGAATTAATTTTTTATCTGTAAGATTTAATTTTTTATGAGAAAATTTTTTTTCGTTAGAATTAATTTTTTTTCTCGATAGAATTAAAATTTTTTTGCAAGAATTAAATTTTTTTTCGTTAGAATGTAATTTTTTTGTTAGAATTAAATTTTTTTTGTAAGAATTAATTTTTTTTGAGAAATAAATTTATATTGTAAGAATTAAATTGGTTTTGTTAGAATTAGATTTTTTTCTGTAAGAATTAATTTTGTTTTTTGAGAAATAATTTTTTTTGTAAGAATTTAATTATTTTGTATGAATTAAATATTTTTTGTAAGAATTAAATTTTTTTTGTAAGAATTAAATTTTTATTTGTAAGAATTAATTTTTTTTTGAGAAAATTTTTTTTCGTTAGAATTAATTTTTTTTCGATAGAATTAATTTTTTGTGCAGAATTAAATTTTTTTTTGTAAGAATTAAATTTTAATTTGTTAGAATTAAATTTTTATTTGTTAGAATTAAATTTTTTGTAAGAATTAAATTTTTTTTGTAAGAATTAAATTTTTATTTGATAGAATTAATTTTTTCTTGTAAGAATTAAATTTTTATCTGTAAGAATTAAATTTTTATGTGTAAGAATTAATTCATATTGAGACAAAAATTTTTTCTTCAGAATTAATTTTTTTTCGATAGAATTAATTTTTTTGCAAGAATTAAAATTTTTTTGCAAGAATTAAAATTTTTTTGTAAGAATTAAATTTTTTTTGTAAGAATTACATTTTTTTGGTAAGAATTAAATTTTTTTTGTAAGAATTAATTTTTTGTGTAAGAATTAAATTTTTTTGTTAGAATTAATTTTTTTTTTGAGAACTGAATTTTTTTTGTAAGAATTAAATTGGTTTTGTAAGCATTAAATTTCATTTGTAAGAATTAATTTGGTTTTGTAAGAATTAAATTTTTTTCTGTAAGAATTAATTTTGTTTTTTGAGAAATAATTTTTTTGTAAGAATTTAATTATTTTGTATGAATTAAATTTTTTCGTGGAAGAATTTAATTTTTTTGATAGAATTAAATTTTTTTTGTAAAATTTAATTTTTTTTTGGAAGAATTAATTTCTTTGTAAGAATTAAATTTTTATTTGTTAGAATTAAATTTTTCTTGGAAGAATTACATTTTTTTTGTAAGAATTACATTTTTTTTTGTAAGAATTAAATTTTTATTTGTAAGAATTTAATTTTTATTTGTAAGAATTAAAATTTTATTAGTTAGAATTAAATTTTTTTTTGTAAGAATTAATTTTGTTTTGTAAAACTTAAATTTTTTTTGTAATAATTTTTTTGTAATAATTAATTTTTTTGTAAAAATAAATTTTTTTTGTAAGAATTAAATTTTTATTTGTAAGAATTAAATTTTCTTTTGTAACAATTAAATTTTTTTGTGTAAGAATTTAATTTTTTGTAAGAATTAAATTTTTTTGGTAAGAATTAAATTTTTTTGGTAAGAATTAATTGTTTTGTAAGAATTAAATTGTTTTTGTAAGAATTAACTTTTTTTTGAGAAATAATTTTTTTTTTGGAAGAATTAAATTTTTTTCTGTAAGAATTAATTTTGTTTCGTGAGAAATAATTTTTTTTGTAAGAATTTAATTATTTTGCATGAATTAAATTTCTTCGTGTAAGAATTTAATTTTTTTGTTAGAATTAAATTTTTTTTGTAAGAAATACTTTTTTTTGAGAAATAAATTTTTATTGTGAGAATTAAATTGGTTTTGTTAGAATTAATTTTTTTCTGTAAGATTTAATTTTTTTGAGAAATAATTTTTTTTTGTAAGAATTAAATTGGTTTTGTAAGCATTAAATTTTATTCTGTGAGAATTAATTTTGTTTTTTTTTGAGAAATAAATTTTTTTGTAAGAATTTAATTATTTTGTAAGAATTAAATTTTTTTTGTAAAAATTATATTTTTATTTGTAAGAATTAAATTTTTTCGTGTAAGAATTAATTTTTTTTTGTAAGAATTAAATTTTTTTCTGTAAGAATTAATTTTGTTTCTTGAGAAATATTTTTTTTTGTAAGAATTTAATTATTTTGTATGAATTAAATTTCTTCGTGTAAGAATTTAATTTTTTTGATAGAATTAATTTTTTTTTGTAAAATTTAAATTTTTTTTGGAAGAATTAATAACTTTTGTAAGAATTCAATTTTAATTTGCAAGAATTAAATTTTTATTTGTAAGAATCAATTTTTTTTGTAAGAATTAAATTTTTATTTGATAGAATTAATTTTTCTTGTAAGAATTAAATTTTTATCTGTAAGAATTAATTTTTTAGGTGTAAGAATTATTTTTTCTGAGAAAATTTTTTTTTTCGTTAGAAGTAATTTTTTTTCTCAATAGAATTAAATTTTGTTTGCAAGAATTAAAACTTTTTTCGTTAGAATGTAATTTTTTTGGTTAGAATTAAATTTTTTTTGTAAGAAATACTTTTTTTTGAGAAATAATTTTTTTTTTTGGAAGAATTAAATTTTTTCTGTAAGAATTAATTTTGTTTCGTGAGAAATAATTTTTTTTGTAAGAATTTAATTATTTTGCATGAATTAAATTTCTTCGTGTAAGAATTTAATTTTTTTGTTAGAATTAAATTTTTTTTGTAAGAAATACTTTTTTTTGAGAAATAAATTTTTATTGTGAGAATTAAATTGGTTTTGTTAGAATTAATTTTTTTCTGTAAGATTTAATTTTTTTGAGAAATAATTTTTTTTTGTAAGAATTAAATTGGTTTTGTAAGCATTAAATTTTATTCTGTGAGAATTAATTTTGGTTTTTTTTGAGAAATAAATTTTTTTGTAAGAATTTAATTATTTTGTAAGAATTAATTTTTTTTTGTAAAAATTATATTTTTATTTGTAAGAATTAAATTTTTTCGTGTAAGAATTAATTTTTTTTTGTAAGAATTAAATTTTTTTCTGTAAGAATTAATTTTGTTTCTTGAGAAATATTTTTTTTTGTAAGAATTTAATTATTTTGTATGAATTAAATTTCTTCGTGTAAGAATTTAATTTTTTTGATAGAATTAATTTTTTTTTGTAAAATTTAAATTTTTTTTGGAAGAATTAATAACTTTTATAAGAATTCAATTTTAATTTGCAAGAATTAAATTTTTATTTGTAAGAATCAATTTTTTTTGTAAGAATTAAATTTTTATTTGATAGAATTAATTTTTCTTGTAAGAATTAAATTTTTATCTGTAAGAATTAATTTTTTAGGTGTAAGAATTATTTTTTCTGAGAAAATTTTTTTTTTCGTTAGAAGTAATTTTTTTTCTCAATAGAATTAAATTTTGTTTGCAAGAATTAAAACTTTTTTCGTTAGAATGTAATTTTTTTGGTTAGAATTAAATTTTTTTTGTAAGAAATACTTTTTTTTGAGAAATAAATTTTTATTGTGAGAATTAAATTGGTTTTGTTAGAATTAATTTTTTTTCTGTAAGATTTAATTTTTTTTTTTGAGAAATAATTTTTTTTTGTAAGAATTAAATTGGTTTTGTAAACATTAAATTTTTTTCTGTAAGAATTAATTTTGTTTTTTTGAGAAATAATTTTTTTTTGTAAGAATTTAATTATTTTGTAAGAATTCAATTTTTTTTGTAAGAATTATATTTTTATTTGTAAGAATTAAATTTTTTCGTGTAAGAATTTAATTTTTTTGTAGAATTAAATTTTTATTTGTAAGATTTAAATTTTTTTTTGTAACAATTAAATTTTTTTGTGTACGATTTAATTTTTTTGTAAGAATTCTTTTTTTGTAAAATTTAAATTTTTTTGGAAGAATTAATTTTTTATTCGTAAGAAATTTTTTATTTGCAAGAATTAAATTTTTTTGGTAAGAATTAAATTTTTAATTGTTTGAATTGAATTTTTCTTGTAAGAATTAATTTTTTAGCTGTAAGAATTAATTTTTTTTGAGAAAATTATTTTTTTCGTTAGAATTAATTTTTTTTCTCAGTAGAATTAAATTTTTTTTGTAAGAATTAAAACTTTTTTCGTTAGAATGAAATTTTTTTGGTTAGAATTAAATTTTTTTGTAAGAAATAATTTTTTTTGAGAAATAAATTTTTATTGTGAGAATTAATTTTTTTTGTAAGAATTAAATTTTTTTGCAAGAATTAATTTTTTTTTTGAGAAATAAATTTTTATTGTAAGAATTAAATTGGCTTTGTTAGAATTAAATTTTTTTCTGTAAGAATTAATTTTGTTTTTTGTGAAATAATTTTTTTTGTAAGAATTTAATTATTTTGTAAGAATTAAATTTTTTGTAAGAATTCAATTTTAATTTGCAAGAATTAAATTTTTATTTGTTAGAATCAATTTTTTTGTAAGAATTAAATTTTTATTTGACAGAATTAATTTTTTCTTGTAAGAATTAAATTTTTATCTGTAAGAATTAATTTTTTAGCTGTAAGAATTATTTTTTTTTTGAAAAAATTTTTTTTTTCGTTAGAATTAATTTTTTTCTCAATAGAATTAAATTTTGTTTGCAAGAATTAAAACTTTTTTCGTTAGAATGTAATTTTTTTGGTTAGAATTAAATTTTTTTGTAAGAAATACTTTTTTTTTGAGAAATAAATTTTTAAGTGAGAATTAAATTGGTTTTGTTAGAATTAAATTTTTTTCTGAAAGAATTAATTTTGTTTTTTGAGAAATAATTTTTTTTGTAAGAATTTAATTATTTTGTAAGAATTAAATTTTTTGTAAGAATTCAATTTTAATTTGCAAGAATTAAATTTTTATTTGTTAGAATCAATTTTTTTGTAAGAATTAAATTTTTATTTGATAGAATTAATTTTTTCTTGTAAGAATTAAATTTTTATCTGTAAGAATTAATTTTTTAGCTGTATGAATTATTTTTTTTTTTCGTTAGAATTAATTTTTTTTCTAAATAGAATTAAATTTTGTTTGCAAGAATTAAAACTTTTTTCGTTAGAATGTAATTTTTTTGGTTAGAATTAAATTCTTTTGTAAGAAATACTTTTTTTTTGAGAAATAAATTTTTATTGTGAGAATTAAATTGGTTTTGTTAGAATTAATTTTTTTTCTGTAAGATTTAATTTTTTTTTGAGAAATAATTTTTTTTTGTAAGAATTAAATTGGTTTTATAAGCATTAAATTTTTTTCTGTAAGAATTAATTTTGTTTTTTTTTGAGAAATAAATTTTTTTTGTAAGAATTTAATTATTTTGTAAGAATTCAATTTTATTTGTAAGATTTAAATTTTTTTTTGTAACAATTAAATTTTTTTGTGTAAGAATTTAATTTTTTTGTAAGATTTCTTTTTTTTTGTAAAATTTAAATTTTTTTTGGAAGAATTAATTTTTTATTCGTAAGATATTTTTTATTTGCAAGAATTAAATTTTTTTGGTAAGAATTAAATTTTTAATTGTTTGAATTGAATTTTTCTTGTAAGAATTAATTTTTTAGCTGTAAGAATTAATTTTTTTTGAGAAAATTATTTTTTTCGATAGAATTAATTTTTTTTCTCAGTAGAATTAAATTTTTTTTGCAAGAATTATAACTTTCTTCGTTAGAATGTAATTTTTTTGGTTAGAATTAATTGTTTTTTGTAAGATTTAATTTTTTTTTGAGAAATAATTTTTTTTTGTAAGAATTAAATTGGTTTTGTAAGTATTAAATTTTTTTTGTAAGAATTATATTTTTATTTGTAAGAATTAAATTTTTATTTGTTAGAATTAAATTTTTTTTGTAAGAATTACATTTTTTTTTGTAAGAATTACATTTTTTGTAAGAATTAATTTTTTATTTGTAAGAATAAATTTTTTTGAGAAAACATTTTTTTCATTTGAATTAAATTTTTTTGTTAGAATTAAATGCGTTTTGTAAGATTTAAAACTTTTTTCGTTAAAATGTTATTTTTTTTGTTAGAATTAAATTTTTTTTGTAAGAAATAAGTTTTTTTTTGAGAAATAAATTTTTATTGTGAGAATTAATTTGGTTTTGTTAGAATTCAATTTTTCTTTAAGAATTAATTTTGTTTTTAGAGAAATAATTTTTTTTGTAAGAATTTAATTATTTTGTAAGAATTAAAATTATTTGTACGAATTAAATTTTTTTTATAAGAATTAAATTTTTATTTGTTAGAATTAAATTATTTAAGGTAAGAATTAAATTTTTTTAGTAAGAATTAAATTTTTTTTTGTAAGAATTAAATTTTTATTTGTACGAATTAATTTTTTTTTGAGAAAAAAATTTTTTCGTTAGAATTAATTTTTTTTTCGATAGAATTAATTTTTTGTGCAAGAATTAAATTTTTTTTTGTAAGAATTAAATTTTTATTTGTTAGAATTAAATTTTTTTTTCTAAGTATTAAATTTTTCTGGTAAGAATTAATTTTTTTTGTAAGAATTAAATTTTTTTTTAAGCATTAAATTTTTATTTGTAAGAATTAAATTTTTATTTGTAAGAATTACATTTTTTTTGTAAGAATTAAATTTTTTTGGCAAGAATTAAAATTTTTTTCGATAGAATTTAATTTTTTTTGTTAGAATTAATTTTTTTTGTAAGAATTAATTTTTTTTTAGAAATCAATTTTTATTGGAAGAATTAAATTGGTTTTGTTAGATTTAATTTTTTTTCTGTAAGAATTAATTTTTTTTTTTGAGAAATAAAATTTTATTTGAAAGAATTAAAATTTTTTTCGTTAGAATGTAATTTTTTTTGTAAGAATTAAATTTTTTTGTAAGAATTACTTTTTTTTGAGAAATAATTTTTTTTGTAAGAATTTAATTATTTTGTATGAATTAAATTTTTTCGTGTAAGAATTTAATTTTTTTGTTAGAATTAATTTTTTTTTGAAAAATTTAAATTTTTTTTGGAAGAATTAATTTCTTTTGGAAGAATTAATTTCTTTTGTAAGAATTCAATTTTTATTAGCAAGAATTAAAATTTTATTTGTTTGAATTAAATTTTTATTTGTGAGAATTATAATTTTATTCCAAAGAAATAATTTTTTTTTGTAAGAATTAAATTTTTATTTGTTATAATTAAATTTTTTCGTGTAAGAATTTAATATTATTGTAAGAATTAATTTTTTTGTGTAAAATTAAATTTTTTTTTGTAAGAATTAATTTTTTTTTGAGAAAACATTTTTTTCGTTAGAATTAATTTTTTTTCGATAGAATTAATTTTTTTTTGCAATAATTAAATTTTTATTTGTAAGAATACATTTTTTTTGAGAAAATGTTTTTTTCGTTACAATTAATTTTTTTTCGATAGAATTAATTTTTTTTTGCAAGAATTAAATTTTTTTTCTTTAGAATTAAATTCTTTTGGTTAGAATTAAATGTTTTTTGTAAGATTTAATTTTTTTTTTGAGAAATAATTTTTTTATATATGCATTTAATTATTTTGTAAGAATTACATTTTTTCTGTAAGAATTAAATTTTTTTTGTAAGAATTAAATTTTTTTTGTAAGAATTATATTTTTTTTGTAAGAATTATATTTTTTTTGTAAGAATTAAATTTTTTTTGTAAGAATTAATTTTTTTTTGTAATAATTAATTTTTTTGTAAAAATAAATTTTTTTGGTAAGAATAAATTTTCTTTGTAAGAATTAAAATTTTTGTAGGAATTAAATTTTTTTGGTAAGAATTAAATTTTTTTGGTAAGAATTAAATTTTTTTTGTAAGGATTAAATTTTTTTGTAAGAATTAAAATTTTTTGTAAGAATTTAATTTCTTTTGTTAGAATCAAATTTTTCTTGTCAGAAATAATTTTTTTTTGTGAAATAAATTTTTATTGTAAGAATTAAATTTTTTTTTGTAAGAATTAATTTTTTTTGTAAGAATTAAATTTTTTGGTTTGAATTAAATTATTATTTGTGAGAATTAAATTTTTATTTGTATGAATTAAATTTTTATTTGTTAGAATTAAATTTTTTTTGTAAGAATTAAATTTTTTTTGTAAGAATTATATTTTTTTTGTAAGAATTAAATTTTTTTTGTAAGAATTAATTTTTTAGTTGTAAGAATTAATTTTTTTTTCAGAAAAAAAATTTTTTCGTTAGAATTCATTTTTTTCTCGATAGAATTAAATTTTTTTTGCAAGAATTAAAATTTCTTCGTAAGAATTTAATTTTTTTTGTTAGAATTAAATTTTTTTTGTAATAATTAATTTTTTTGTAAAAATAAATTTTTTTGGTAAGAATAAATTTTCTTTGTAAGAATTAAAATTTTTGTTAGAATTAAATTTTTTTTTAAGAATTAATTTTTTTTTTGTAAGAATTAAATTTTTTTTTAAGCATTAAATTTTTATTTGTAAGAATTAAATTTTTATATGTAAGAATTACATTTTTTTTGTAAGAATTAATTTTTTTTTGTAAGAATTAATTTTGTTTTTTTGAGAAATAATTTTTTTTTGTAAGAATTTAATTATTTTGTAAGAATTCAATTTTTTTTGTAAGAATTATATTTTTATTTGTAAGAATTAAATTTTTTCGTGTAAGAATTTAATTTTTTTGTAGAATTAAATTTTTATTTGTAAGATTTAAATTTTTTTTTGTAACAATTAAATTTTTTTGTGTACGAATTTAATTTTTTTGTAAGAATTCTTTTTTTGTAAAATTTAAATTTTTTTGGAAGAATTAATTTTTTATTCGTAAGAAATTTTTTATTTGCAAGAATTAAATTTTTTTGGTAAGAATTAAATTTTTAATTGTTTGAATTGAATTTTTCTTGTAAGAATTAATTTTTTAGCTGTAAGAATTAATTTTTTTTGAGAAAATTATTTTTTTCGTTAGAATTAATTTTTTTTCTCAGTAGAATTAAATTTTTTTTGTAAGAATTAAAACTTTTTTCGTTAGAATGAAATTTTTTTGGTTAGAATTAAATTTTTTTGTAAGAAATAATTTTTTTTGAGAAATAAATTTTTATTGTGAGAATTAATTTTTTTTGTAAGAATTAAATTTTTTTGCAAGAATTAATTTTTTTTTTGAGAAATAAATTTTTATTGTAAGAATTAAATTGGCTTTGTTAGAATTAAATTTTTTTCTGTAAGAATTAATTTTGTTTTTTGTGAAATAATTTTTTTTGTAAGAATTTAATTATTTTGTAAGAATTAAATTTTTTGTAAGAATTCAATTTTAATTTGCAAGAATTAAATTTTTATTTGTTAGAATCAATTTTTTTGTAAGAATTAAATTTTTATTTGACAGAATTAATTTTTTCTTGTAAGAATTAAATTTTTATCTGTAAGAATTAATTTTTTAGCTGTAAGAATTATTTTTTTTTTGAAAAAATTTTTTTTTTCGTTAGAATTAATTTTTTTCTCAATAGAATTAAATTTTGTTTGCAAGAATTAAAACTTTTTTCGTTAGAATGTAATTTTTTTGGTTAGAATTAAATTTTTTTGTAAGAAATACTTTTTTTTTGAGAAATAAATTTTTAAGTGAGAATTAAATTGGTTTTGTTAGAATTAAATTTTTTTCTGAAAGAATTAATTTTGTTTTTTGAGAAATAATTTTTTTTGTAAGAATTTAATTATTTTGTAAGAATTAAATTTTTTGTAAGAATTCAATTTTAATTTGCAAGAATTAAATTTTTATTTGTTAGAATCAATTTTTTTGTAAGAATTAAATTTTTATTTGATAGAATTAATTTTTTCTTGTAAGAATTAAATTTTTATCTGTAAGAATTAATTTTTTAGCTGTATGAATTATTTTTTTTTTTCGTTAGAATTAATTTTTTTTCTAAATAGAATTAAATTTTGTTTGCAAGAATTAAAACTTTTTTCGTTAGAATGTAATTTTTTTGGTTAGAATTAAATTCTTTTGTAAGAAATACTTTTTTTTTGAGAAATAAATTTTTATTGTGAGAATTAAATTGGTTTTGTTAGAATTAATTTTTTTTCTGTAAGATTTAATTTTTTTTTGAGAAATAATTTTTTTTTGTAAGAATTAAATTGGTTTTATAAGCATTAAATTTTTTTCTGTAAGAATTAATTTTGTTTTTTTTTGAGAAATAAATTTTTTTTGTAAGAATTTAATTATTTTGTAAGAATTCAATTTTATTTGTAAGATTTAAATTTTTTTTTGTAACAATTAAATTTTTTTGTGTAAGAATTTAATTTTTTTGTAAGATTTCTTTTTTTTTGTAAAATTTAAATTTTTTTTGGAAGAATTAATTTTTTATTCGTAAGATATTTTTTATTTGCAAGAATTAAATTTTTTTGGTAAGAATTAAATTTTTAATTGTTTGAATTGAATTTTTCTTGTAAGAATTAATTTTTTAGCTGTAAGAATTAATTTTTTTTGAGAAAATTATTTTTTTCGTTAGAATTAATTTTTTTTCTCAGTAGAATTAAATTTTTTTTGCAAGAATTATAACTTTCTTCGTTAGAATGTAATTTTTTTGGTTAGAATTAATTGTTTTTTGTAAGATTTAATTTTTTTTTGAGAAATAATTTTTTTTTGTAAGAATTAAATTGGTTTTGTAAGCATTAAATTTTTTTTGTAAGAATTATATTTTTATTTGTAAGAATTAAATTTTTATTTGTTAGAATTAAATTTTTTTTGTAAGAATTACATTTTTTTTGTAAGAATTACATTTTTTGTAAGAATTAATTTTTTATTTGTAAGAATAAATTTTTTTGAGAAAACATTTTTTTCATTTGAATTAAATTTTTTTGTTAGAATTAAATGCGTTTTGTAAGATTTAAAACTTTTTTCGTTAAAATGTTATTTTTTTTGTTAGAATTAAATTTTTTTTGTAAGAAATAAGTTTTTTTTTGAGAAATAAATTTTTATTGTGAGAATTAATTTGGTTTTGTTAGAATTCAATTTTTCTTTAAGAATTAATTTTGTTTTTAGAGAAATAATTTTTTTTGTAAGAATTTAATTATTTTGTAAGAATTAAAATTATTTGTACGAATTAAATTTTTTTTATAAGAATTAAATTTTTATTTGTTAGAATTAAATTATTTAAGGTAAGAATTAAATTTTTTTAGTAAGAATTAAATTTTTTTTTGTAAGAATTAAATTTTTATTTGTACGAATTAATTTTTTTTTGAGAAAAAAATTTTTTCGTTAGAATTAATTTTTTTTTCGATAGAATTAATTTTTTGTGCAAGAATTAAATTTTTTTTTGTAAGAATTAAATTTTTATTTGTTAGAATTAAATTTTTTTTTCTAAGTATTAAATTTTTCTGGTAAGAATTAATTTTTTTTGTAAGAATTAAATTTTTTTTTAAGCATTAAATTTTTATTTGTAAGAATTAAATTTTTATTTGTAAGAATTACATTTTTTTTGTAAGAATTAAATTTTTTTGGCAAGAATTAAAATTTTTTTCGATAGAATTTAATTTTTTTTGTTAGAATTAATTTTTTTTGTAAGAATTAATTTTTTTTTAGAAATCAATTTTTATTGGAAGAATTAAATTGGTTTTGTTAGATTTAATTTTTTTTCTGTAAGAATTAATTTTTTTTTTTGAGAAATAAAATTTTATTTGAAAGAATTAAAATTTTTTTCGTTAGAATGTAATTTTTTTTGTAAGAATTAAATTTTTTTGTAAGAATTACTTTTTTTTGAGAAATAATTTTTTTTGTAAGAATTTAATTATTTTGTATGAATTAAATTTTTTCGTGTAAGAATTTAATTTTTTTGTTAGAATTAATTTTTTTTTGAAAAATTTAAATTTTTTTTGGAAGAATTAATTTCTTTTGGAAGAATTAATTTCTTTTGTAAGAATTCAATTTTTATTAGCAAGAATTAAAATTTTATTTGTTTGAATTAAATTTTTATTTGTGAGAATTATAATTTTATTCCAAAGAAATAATTTTTTTTTGTAAGAATTAAATTTTTATTTGTTATAATTAAATTTTTTCGTGTAAGAATTTAATATTATTGTAAGAATTAATTTTTTTGTGTAAAATTAAATTTTTTTTTGTAAGAATTAATTTTTTTTTGAGAAAACATTTTTTTCGTTAGAATTAATTTTTTTTCGATAGAATTAATTTTTTTTTGCAATAATTAAATTTTTATTTGTAAGAATACATTTTTTTTGAGAAAATGTTTTTGTCGTTACAATTAATTTTTTTTCGATAGAATTAATTTTTTTTTGCAAGAATTAAATTTTTTTTCTTTAGAATTAAATTCTTTTGGTTAGAATTAAATGTTTTTTGTAAGATTTAATTTTTTTTTTGAGAAATAATTTTTTTATATATGCATTTAATTATTTTGTAAGAATTACATTTTTTCTGTAAGAATTAAATTTTTTTTGTAAGAATTAAATTTTTTTTGTAAGAATTATATTTTTTTTGTAAGAATTATATTTTTTTTGTAAGAATTAAATTTTTTTTGTAAGAATTAATTTTTTTTTGTAATAATTAATTTTTTTGTAAAAATAAATTTTTTTGGTAAGAATAAATTTTCTTTGTAAGAATTAAAATTTTTGTAGGAATTAAATTTTTTTGGTAAGAATTAAATTTTTTTGGTAAGAATTAAATTTTTTTTGTAAGGATTAAATTTTTTTGTAAGAATTAAAATTTTTTGTAAGAATTTAATTTCTTTTGTTAGAATCAAATTTTTCTTGTCAGAAATAATTTTTTTTTGTGAAATAAATTTTTATTGTAAGAATTAAATTTTTTTTTGTAAGAATTAATTTTTTTTGTAAGAATTAAATTTTTTGGTTTGAATTAAATTATTATTTGTGAGAATTAAATTTTTATTTGTATGAATTAAATTTTTATTTGTTAGAATTAAATTTTTTTTGTAAGAATTAAATTTTTTTTGTAAGAATTATATTTTTTTTGTAAGAATTAAATTTTTTTTGTAAGAATTAATTTTTTAGTTGTAAGAATTAATTTTTTTTTCAGAAAAAAAATTTTTTCGTTAGAATTCATTTTTTTCTCGATAGAATTAAATTTTTTTTGCAAGAATTAAAATTTCTTCGTAAGAATTTAATTTTTTTTGTTAGAATTAAATTTTTTTTGTAATAATTAATTTTTTTGTAAAAATAAATTTTTTTGGTAAGAATAAATTTTCTTTGTAAGAATTAAAATTTTTGTTAGAATTAAATTTTTTTTTAAGAATTAATTTTTTTTTTGTAAGAATTAAATTTTTTTTTAAGCATTAAATTTTTATTTGTAAGAATTAAATTTTTATATGTAAGAATTACATTTTTTTTGTAAGAATTAATTTTTTTTGTAAGAATTAATTTTTTAGTTGTAAGAATTAATTTTTTTTCAGAAAAAAAATTTTTTCGTTAGAATTAATTTTTTTTCTCGATAGAATTAAATTTTTTTTGCAAGAATTAAATTTTTTTTCTTTAGAATTTAATTTCTTTTGTTTGAATTAAATTTTTTTTGTAAGAATTAATTTTTTTTTAGAAATCAATTTTTATGGGAAGAATTAAATTGGTTTTGTTAGAATTAATTTTTTTCTGTAAGAATTAATTTTGTTTTTTGAGAAATAATTTTTTTTTCTAAGAATATAATTATTTTGTAAGAATTAAATTTTTTCGTGTAAGAATTTAATTTTTTGTAAGAATTAAATTTTTATTTGTAAGAATTAAATTTTTATTTGTTAGAATTAAATATTTTTTTTGTAAGAATTGAATTTTTTTTTAATAATTAATTTTCTTTTGTAAGAATTATTTTTTTAGTTGTAAGAATTAATTTTTTTTCAGAAAAAAATTTTTTTCGTTAGAATTAATTTTTTTTCTCGATAGAATTAAATTTTTTTTGTAAGAATTAAATTTTTTTTCGTTACAATTTAATTTTTTTGGTTAGAATTAAATTTTTTATGTAATAATTAATTACTTTGTAAAAATAATTTTTTTTTGGCAAGAATAAATTTTCTTTGTAAGAATTAAAATTTTTGTTAGAATTATATTTTATTTGAAAGATTTAAATTTTTTTGTAAGAATTAAATTTTTTTTGTAAGAATTAAATTTTTTTTTAGATTTAAATTTTTGTTGTTAGAATTATTTTTTTTTTGTAAGAATTAAATTTTTTTTGCAAGAATTAAAATTTTTATCGTTAGAATTTAATTTTTTTTGTTAGAATTAAATTTTTCTGTAAGTATTAATTTTTTATTAGAAATCGATTTTTATTGGAAGAATTAAATTGGTTTTGTTAGAATCCATTTTTTTTTCTGTAAGAATTAATTTTGTTTTTTGGGAAATAATTTTTTTTTCTAAGAATATAATTATTTTGTAAGAATTAAATTTTTTCGTGTAAGAATTTAATTTTTTGTAAGAATTAAATTTTTATTTGTAAGAATTAAATTTTTATTTGTTAGAATTAAATATTTTTTTGGTAAGAATTGAAATTTTTTTTAAGAATTAATTTTTTTTTTGTAAGAATTAATTTTTCAGTTGTAAGAATTAATTTTTTTTCAGAAAAAAAATTTTTTCGTTAGAATTAATTTTTTTTCTCGATAGAATTAAATTTATTTTGCAAGAATTAAAGTTTTTTTCGTTACAATTTAATTTTTTTTCGTTACAATTTAATTTTTTTGGTTAGAATTAAATTTGTTATGGAATAATTAATTATTTTGTAAAAATAATTTTTTTTGGTAAGAATAAATTTTCTTTGTAAGAATTAAAATTTTTGTTAGAATTAAATTTTTTTTTAGATTTAAATTTTTGTTGTTAGAATTATATTTTATTTGTAAGAATTAAATTTTTTTGTAAGAATTAAATTTTTTTTGTAAGAATTAAATTTTTTTTGCAAGAATTAAAATTTTTATCGTTAGAATTTAATTTTTTTTGTTAGAATTAAATTTTTCTGTAAGTATTAATTTTTTATTAGAAATCGATTTTTATTGGAAGAATTAAATTGGTTTTGTTAGAATCCATTTTTTTTCTGTAAGAATTAATTTTGTTTTTTGAGAAATAATTTTTTTTTCTAAGAATATAATTATTTTGTAAGAATTAAATTTTTTCGTGTAAGAATTTAATTTTTTGTAAGAATTAAATTTTTATTTGTAAGAATTAAATTTTTATTTGTTAGAATTAAATATTTTTTTTGTAAGAATTGAATTTTTTTTTAAGAATTAATTTTTTTTTGTAAGAATTAATTTTTCAGTTGTAAGAATTAATTTTTTTTCAGAAAAAAAATTTTTTCGTTAGAATTAATTTTTTTTCTCGATAGAATTAAATTTTTTTTGCAAGAATTAAAGTTTTTTTCGTTACAATTTAATTTTTTTTCGTTACAATTTAATTTTTTTGGTTAGAATTAAATTTGTTATGGAATAATTAATTATTTTGTAAAAATAATTTTTTTTGGTAAGAATAAATTTTCTTTGTAAGAATTAAAATTTTTGTTAGAATTAAATTTTTTTTTAGATTTAAATTTTTGTTGTTAGAATTATATTTTATTTGTAAGAATTAAATTTTTTTGTAAGAATTAAATTTTTTTTGTAAGAATTAAATTTTTTTTTAGATTTAAATTTTATTTGTTAGAATTAATTTTTTTTTGTAAGAATTATATTTTTTTGTTAGAATTAAATTTTTATTTGTGAGAATTAAAATTTTATTCCTAAGAAATAATTTTTTTTGTAAGAATTACATTTTTATTTGTTATAATTAAATTTTTTCGTGTAAGAATTTAATTTTATTGTAAGAATTAATTTTTTTGTGTAAAATTAAATTTTTTTTTGTAAGAATTAATTTTTTTGTAAAAATAAATTTTTTTGGTAAGAATAAATTTTCATGTGTAAGAATTAAAATTTTTGTTAGAATTAAATTTTTTTGGTAAGAATTAAATTTTTTTGGTAAGAATTAAATTTTTTTTGTAAGGATTAAATTTTTTTGTAAGAATTAAATTTTTTTGTAAGAATTTAATTTCTTTTGTTAGAATCAAATTTTTCTTGTCAGAAATAATTTTTTTTTGTGAAATAAATTTTTATTGTAAGAATTAAATTTTTTTTTGTAAGAATTAATTTTTTTTTGTAAGAATTAAATTTTTGGTTTGAATTAAATTATTATTTGTTAGAATTAAATTTTTATTTGTATGAATTAAATTTTTATTTGTTAGAATTAAATTTTGTTTGTAAGTATTAAATTTTTTTTGTAAGAATTAAATTTTTTTGTTAGAATTAATTTTTTAGTTGTAAGAATTAATTTTTTTTTCAGAAAAAAAATTTTTTCGTTAGAATTCATTTTTTTCTCGATAGAATTAAATTTTTTTTGCAAGAATTAAAATTTTTTTCGTAAGAATTTAATTTTTTTTGTTAGAATTAAATTTTTTTTGTAATAATTAATTTTTTTGTAAAAATAAATTTTTTTGGTAAGAATAAATTTTCATTTGTAAGAATTAAAATTTTTGTCAGAATTAAATTTTTTTGGTAAGAATTAAATTTTTTTGGTAAGAATTAAATTTTTTTTGTAAGGATTAAATTTTTTTTAAGCATTAAATTTTTATTTGTAAGAATAAATTTTTTTTGAGAAAATTTTTTTTTCGTTACAATTATTTTTTTTCGATTAAATTAATTTATTTTTGCGAGAATTAAATTTTTTTTCTTTAGAATTAAATTTTTTTTTGTAAGAATTAAATTTTTTTGGTAAGAATTAATTTTTTTTTGGTAAGAATTAAATTTTTATTTGTAAGAATTAATTCAAATTGAGAAAAAAAAATTTTCTTCAGAATTAATTTTTTTTCGATAGAATTAATTTTTTTGCGAGAATTAAATTTTTTTTCGTTAGAATTTAATTTTTTTTGTTAGAATTAAATTTTTTTATAAGAATTAATTTTTTTTTTGTAAGAATTAAATTTTTTTTTAAGCATTAAATTTTTATTTGTAAGAATTAAATTTTTATTTGTAAGAATTACATTTTTTTTGTAAGAATTAAATTTTTTTGTAAGAATTAATTTTTTAGTTGTAAGAATTAATTTTTTTTCAGAAAAAAAATTTTTTCGTTAGAATTAATTTTTTTTCTCGATAGAATTAAATTTTTTTTGCAAGAATTAAATTTTTTTTCTTTAGAATTTAATTTCTTTTGTTTGAATTAAATTTTTTTTGTAAGAATTAATTTTTTTTTAGAAATCAATTTTTATGGGAAGAATTAAATTGGTTTTGTTAGAATTAATTTTTTTCTGTAAGAATTAATTTTGTTTTTTGAGAAATAATTTTTTTTTCTAAGAATATAATTATTTTGTAAGAATTAAATTTTTTCGTGTAAGAATTTAATTTTTTGTAAGAATTAAATTTTTATTTGTAAGAATTAAATTTTTATTTGTGAGAATTAAAATTTTATTCCTAAGAAATAATTTTTTTTTGTAAGAATTAAATTTTTATTTGCTAGAATTATATTTTTTATTGAAAGTATTACATTTTTTTGGTAAGAATTAAATTTTCATTTGTTAGAAATAAATTTTTTAAGTAAGAATTATATTTTTTTGGTAAGAATTAAATTTTTTTGGTTAGAATTAAATTTTTATTTGTAAGAATTAATTTTTTTTAGTAACAATTAAATGTTTTTGTAAGAATTAAATTTTTGTGGTAACAATTAAATTTTTATTTGTCAGAATTAATTTATTTTGAGAAAAAAAATTTTTCGTTAGAAATATTTTTTTTTGTTAGAATTAAATGATTTTTGTAAGATTTAATTTTGTTTTTTGAGAAATAATTTTTTTTGTAAGCATTTAATTATTTTGTAAGAATTACATTTTTTCTGAAAGAATTAATTTTTTTTTGGAAGAATTAATTTCTTTTGTAAGAATTCAATTTTTATTTGCAAGAATTAAATTTTTTTGTCAGAATTAATATTTTTTTGAGAAATAAATTTTTATTGTAAGAAATAAATTGGTTTTGTTAGAATTAAATTTTTTTTGGAAGAATTAATTTCTTTTGTAAGAATTCAATTTTTATTTGCAAGAATTAAATATTTATTTGTTAGAATTAAATTTTTTTTGTAAGAATTAAATTTTTATTTGATAGAATTAATTTTTTTTTGTAACAATTAAATTTTTATCTGTAAGAATTAATTTTTTAGGTGTAAGAATTAAATTTTTATCTGTAAGAATTAATTTTTTATCTGTAAGATTTAATTTTTTATGAGAAAATTTTTTTTCGTTAGAATTAATTTTTTTTCTCGATAGAATTAAAATTTTTTTGCAAGAATTAAATTTTTTTTCGTTAGAATGTAATTTTTTTGTTAGAATTAAATTTTTTTTGTAAGAATTAATTTTTTTTGAGAAATAAATTTATATTGTAAGAATTAAATTGGTTTTGTTAGAATTAGATTTTTTTCTGTAAGAATTAATTTTGTTTTTTGAGAAATAATTTTTTTTGTAAGAATTTAATTATTTTGTATGAATTAAATATTTTTTGTAAGAATTAAATTTTTTTTGTAAGAATTAAATTTTTATTTGTAAGAATTAATTTTTTTTTGAGAAAATTTTTTTTCGTTAGAATTAATTTTTTTTCGATAGAATTAATTTTTTGTGCAGAATTAAATTTTTTTTTGTAAGAATTAAATTTTAATTTGTTAGAATTAAATTTTTATTTGTTAGAATTAAATTTTTTGTAAGAATTAAATTTTTTTTGTAAGAATTAAATTTTTATTTGATAGAATTAATTTTTTCTTGTAAGAATTAAATTTTTATCTGTAAGAATTAAATTTTTATGTGTAAGAATTAATTCATATTGAGACAAAAATTTTTTCTTCAGAATTAATTTTTTTCCGATAGAATTAATTTTTTTGCAAGAATTAAAATTTTTTTGCAAGAATTAAAATTTTTTTGTAAGAATTAAATTTTTTTTGTAAGAATTACATTTTTTTTGTAAGAATTAAATTTTTTTTGTAAGAATTAATTTTTTGTGTAAGAATTAAATTTTTTTGTTAGAATTAATTTTTTTTTTGAGAACTGAATTTTTTTTGTAAGAATTAAATTGGTTTTGTAAGCATTAAATTTCATTTGTAAGAATTAATTTGGTTTTGTAAGAATTAAATTTTTTTCTGTAAGAATTAATTTTGTTTTTTGAGAAATAATTTTTTTGTAAGAATTTAATTATTTTGTATGAATTAAATTTTTTCGTGGAAGAATTTAATTTTTTTGATAGAATTAATTTTTTTTTGTAAAATTTAATTTTTTTTTGGAAGAATTAATTTCTTTGTAAGAATTAAATTTTTATTTGTTAGAATTAAATTTTTCTTGGAAGAATTACATTTTTTTTGTAAGAATTACATTTTTTTTTGTAAGAATTAAATTTTTATTTGTAAGAATTTAATTTTTATTTGTAAGAATTAAAATTTTATTAGTTAGAATTAAATTTTTTTTTGTAAGAATTAATTTTGTTTTGTAAAATTTAAATTTTTTTTGTAATAATTTTTTTGTAATAATTAATTTTTTTGTAAAAATAAATTTTTTTTGTAAGAATTAAATTTTTATTTGTAAGAATTAAATTTTCTTTTGTAACAATTAAATTTTTTTGTGTAAGAATTTAATTTTTTGTAAGAATTAAATTTTTTTGGTAAGAATTAAATTTTTTTGGTAAGAATTAATTGTTTTGTAAGAATTAAATTGTTTTTGTAAGAATTAACTTTTTTTTGAGAAATAATTTTTTTTTTGGAAGAATTAAATTTTTTTCTGTAAGAATTAATTTTGTTTCGTGAGAAATAATTTTTTTTGTAAGAATTTAATTATTTTGCATGAATTAAATTTCTTCGTGTAAGAATTTAATTTTTTTGTTAGAATTAAATTTTTTTTGTAAGAAATACTTTTTTTTGAGAAATAAATTTTTATTGTGAGAATTAAATTGGTTTTGTTAGAATTAATTTTTTTCTGTAAGATTTAATTTTTTTGAGAAATAATTTTTTTTTGTAAGAATTAAATTGGTTTTGTAAGCATTAAATTTTATTCTGTGAGAATTAATTTTGTTTTTTTTTGAGAAATAAATTTTTTTGTAAGAATTTAATTATTTTGTAAGAATTAAATTTTTTTTGTAAAAATTATATTTTTATTTGTAAGAATTAAATTTTTTCGTGTAAGAATTAATTTTTTTTTGTAAGAATTAAATTTTTTTCTGTAAGAATTAATTTTGTTTCTTGAGAAATATTTTTTTTTGTAAGAATTTAATTATTTTGTATGAATTAAATTTCTTCGTGTAAGAATTTAATTTTTTTGATAGAATTAATTTTTTTTTGTAAAATTTAAATTTTTTTTGGAAGAATTAATAACTTTTGTAAGAATTCAATTTTAATTTGCAAGAATTAAATTTTTATTTGTAAGAATCAATTTTTTTTGTAAGAATTAAATTTTTATTTGATTGAATTAATTTTTCTTGTAAGAATTAAATTTTTATCTGTAAGAATTAATTTTTTAGGTGTAAGAATTATTTTTTCTGAGAAAATTTTTTTTTTCGTTAGAAGTAATTTTTTTTCTCAATAGAATTAAATTTTGTTTGCAAGAATTAAAACTTTTTTCGTTAGAATGTAATTTTTTTGGTTAGAATTAAATTTTTTTTGTAAGAAATACTTTTTTTTGAGAAATAAATTTTTATTGTGAGAATTAAATTGGTTTTGTTAGAATTAATTTTTTTTCTGTAAGATTTAATTTTTTTTTTTGAGAAATAATTTTTTTTTGTAAGAATTAAATTGGTTTTGTAAACATTAAATTTTTTTCTGTAAGAATTAATTTTGTTTTTTTGAGAAATAATTTTTTTTTGTAAGAATTTAATTATTTTGTAAGAATTCAATTTTTTTTGTAAGAATTATATTTTTATTTGTAAGAATTAAATTTTTTCGTGTAAGAATTTAATTTTTTTGTAGAATTAAATTTTTATTTGTAAGATTTAAATTTTTTTTTGTAACAATTAAATTTTTTTGTGTACGAATTTAATTTTTTTGTAAGAATTCTTTTTTTGTAAAATTTAAATTTTTTTGGAAGAATTAATTTTTTATTCGTAAGAAATTTTTTATTTGCAAGAATTAAATTTTTTTGGTAAGAATTAAATTTTTAATTGTTTGAATTGAATTTTTCTTGTAAGAATTAATTTTTTAGCTGTAAGAATTAATTTTTTTTGAGAAAATTATTTTTTTCGTTAGAATTAATTTTTTTTCTCAGTAGAATTAAATTTTTTTTGTAAGAATTAAAACTTTTTTCGTTAGAATGAAATTTTTTTGGTTAGAATTAAATTTTTTTGTAAGAAATAATTTTTTTTGAGAAATAAATTTTTATTGTGAGAATTAATTTTTTTTGTAAGAATTAAATTTTTTTGCAAGAATTAATTTTTTTTTTGAGAAATAAATTTTTATTGTAAGAATTAAATTGGCTTTGTTAGAATTAAATTTTTTTCTGTAAGAATTAATTTTGTTTTTTGTGAAATAATTTTTTTTGTAAGAATTTAATTATTTTGTAAGAATTAAATTTTTTGTAAGAATTCAATTTTAATTTGCAAGAATTAAATTTTTATTTGTTAGAATCAATTTTTTTGTAAGAATTAAATTTTTATTTGACAGAATTAATTTTTTCTTGTAAGAATTAAATTTTTATCTGTAAGAATTAATTTTTTAGCTGTAAGAATTATTTTTTTTTTGAAAAAATTTTTTTTTTCGTTAGAATTAATTTTTTTCTCAATAGAATTAAATTTTGTTTGCAAGAATTAAAACTTTTTTCGTTAGAATGTAATTTTTTTGGTTAGAATTAAATTTTTTTGTAAGAAATACTTTTTTTTTGAGAAATAAATTTTTAAGTGAGAATTAAATTGGTTTTGTTAGAATTAAATTTTTTTCTGAAAGAATTAATTTTGTTTTTTGAGAAATAATTTTTTTTGTAAGAATTTAATTATTTTGTAAGAATTAAATTTTTTGTAAGAATTCAATTTTAATTTGCAAGAATTAAATTTTTATTTGTTAGAATCAATTTTTTTGTAAGAATTAAATTTTTATTTGATAGAATTAATTTTTTCTTGTAAGAATTAAATTTTTATCTGTAAGAATTAATTTTTTAGCTGTATGAATTATTTTTTTTTTTCGTTAGAATTAATTTTTTTTCTAAATAGAATTAAATTTTGTTTGCAAGAATTAAAACTTTTTTCGTTAGAATGTAATTTTTTTGGTTAGAATTAAATTCTTTTGTAAGAAATACTTTTTTTTTGAGAAATAAATTTTTATTGTGAGAATTAAATTGGTTTTGTTAGAATTAATTTTTTTTCTGTAAGATTTAATTTTTTTTTTGAGAAATAAATTTTTTTTGTAAGAATTAAATTGGTTTTATAAGCATTAAATTTTTTTCTGTAAGAATTAATTTTTTTTTGTAATAATTAATTTTTTTGTAAAAATAAATTTTTTTGGTAAGAATAAATTTTCTTTGTAAGAATTAAAATTTTTGTAGGAATTAAATTTTTTTGGTAAGAATTAAATTTTTTTGGTAAGAATTAAATTTTTTTTGTAAGGATTAAATTGTTTTGTAAGAATTAAAATTTTTTGTAAGAATTTAATTTCTTTTGTTAGAATCAAATTTTTCTTGTCAGAAATAATTTTTTTTTGTGAAATAAATTTTTATTGTAAGAATTAAATTTTTTTTTGTAAGAATTAATTTTTTTTGTAAGAATTAAATTTTTTGGTTTGAATTAAATTATTATTTGTGAGAATTAAATTTTTATTTGTATGAATTAAATTTTTATTTGTTAGAATTAAATTTTTTTTGTAAGAATTAATTTTTTTTTGTAAGAATTATATTTTTTTTGTAAGAATTAAATTTTTTTTGTAAGAATTAATTTTTTAGTTGTAAGAATTAATTTTTTTTTCAGAAAAAAAATTTTTTCGTTAGAATTCATTTTTTTCTCGATAGAATTAAATTTTTTTTGCAAGAATTAAAATTTTTTTCGTAAGAATTTAATTTTTTTTGTTAGAATTAAATTTTTTTTGTAATAATTAATTTTTTTGTAAAAATAAATTTTTTTGGTAAGAATAAATTTTCTTTGTAAGAATTAAAATTTTTGTTAGAATTAAATTTTTTTTTAAGAATTAATTTTTTTTTTGTAAGAATTAAATTTTTTTTAAGCATTAAATTTTTATTTGTAAGAATTAAATTTTTATATGTAAGAATTACATTTTTTTTGTAAGAATTAATTTTTTTTTGTAAGAATTAATTTTTTAGTTGTAAGAATTAATTTTTTTTCAGAAAAAAAATTTTTTCGTTAGAATTAATTTTTTTTCTCGATAGAATTAAATTTTTTTTGCAAGAATTAAATTTTTTTTCTTTAGAATTTAATTTCTTTTGTTTGAATTAAATTTTTTTTGTAAGAATTAATTTTTTTTTAGAAATCAATTTTTATGGGAAGAATTAAATTGGTTTTGTTAGAATTAATTTTTTTCTGTAAGAATTAATTTTGTTTTTTGAGAAATAATTTTTTTTTCTAAGAATATAATTATTTTGTAAGAATTAAATTTTTTCGTGTAAGAATTTAATTTTTTGTAAGAATTAAATTTTTATTTGTAAGAATTAAATTTTTATTTGTTAGAATTAAATATTTTTTTTGTAAGAATTGAATTTTTTTTTAATAATTAATTTTCTTTTGTAAGAATTATTTTTTTAGTTGTAAGAATTAATTTTTTTTCAGAAAAAAATTTTTTTCGTTAGAATTAATTTTTTTTCTCGATAGAATTAAATTTTTTTTGCAAGAATTAAATTTTTTTTCGTTACAATTTAATTTTTTTGGTTAGAATTAAATTTTTTATGTAATAATTAATTACTTTGTAAAAATAATTTTTTTTTGGCAAGAATAAATTTTCTTTGTAAGAATTAAAATTTTTGTTAGAATTATATTTTATTTGAAAGATTTAAATTTTTTTGTAAGAATTAAATTTTTTTTGTAAGAATTAAATTTTTTTTTAGATTTAAATTTTTGTTGTTAGAATTATTTTTTTTTGTAAGAATTAAATTTTTTTTGCAAGAATTAAAATTTTTATCGTTAGAATTTAATTTTTTTTGTTAGAATTAAATTTTTCTGTAAGTATTAATTTTTTATTAGAAATCGATTTTTATTGGAAGAATTAAATTGGTTTTGTTAGAATCCATTTTTTTTTCTGTAAGAATTAATTTTGTTTTTTGGGAAATAATTTTTTTTTCTAAGAATATAATTATTTTGTAAGAATTAAATTTTTTCGTGTAAGAATTTAATTTTTTGTAAGAATTAAATTTTTATTTGTAAGAATTAAATTTTTATTTGTTAGAATTAAATATTTTTTTTGTAAGAATTGAAATTTTTTTTAAGAATTAATTTTTTTTTTGTAAGAATTAATTTTTCAGTTGTAAGAATTAATTTTTTTTCAGAAAAAAAATTTTTTCGTTAGAATTAATTTTTTTTCTCGATAGAATTAAATTTATTTTGCAAGAATTAAAGTTTTTTTCGTTACAATTTAATTTTTTTGGTTAGAATTAAATTTGTTATGGAATAATTAATTATTTTGTAAAAATAATTTTTTTTGGTAAGAATAAATTTTCTTTGTAAGAATTAAAATTTTTGTTAGAATTAAATTTTTTTTTAGATTTAAATTTTTGTTGTTAGAATTATATTTTATTTGTAAGAATTAAATTTTTTTGTAAGAATTAAATTTTTTTTGTAAGAATTAAATTTTTTTTGCAAGAATTAAAATTTTTGTCGTTAGAATTTAATTTTTTTTGTTAGAATTAAATTTTTCTGTAAGTATTAATTTTTTATTAGAAATCGATTTTTATTGGAAGAATTAAATTGGTTTTGTTAGAATCCATTTTTTTTTCTGTAAGAATTAATTTTGTTTTTTGAGAAATAATTTTTTTTTCTAAGAATATAATTATTTTGTAAGAATTAAATTTTTTCGTGTAAGAATTTAATTTTTTGTAAGAATTAAATTTTTATTTGTAAGAATTAAATTTTTATTTGTTAGAATTAAATATTTTTTTTGTAAGAATTGAATTTTTTTTTAAGAATTAATTTTTTTTTGTAAGAATTAATTTTTCAGTTGTAAGAATTAATTTTTTTTCAGAAAAAAAATTTTTTCGTTAGAATTAATTTTTTTTCTCGATAGAATTAAATTTTTTTTGCAAGAATTAAAGTTTTTTTCGTTACAATTTAATTTTTTTTCGTTACAATTTAATTTTTTTGGTTAGAATTAAATTTGTTATGGAATAATTAATTATTTTGTAAAAATAATTTTTTTTGGTAAGAATAAATTTTCTTTGTAAGAATTAAAATTTTTGTTAGAATTAAATTTTTTTTTAGATTTAAATTTTTGTTGTTAGAATTATATTTTATTTGTAAGAATTAAATTTTTTTGTAAGAATTAAATTTTTTTTGTAAGAATTAAATTTTTTTTTAGATTTAAATTTTATTTGTTAGAATTAATTTTTTTTTGTAAGAATTATATTTTTTTGTTAGAATTAAATTTTTATTTGTGAGAATTAAAATTTTATTCCTAAGAAATAATTTTTTTTTGTAAGAATTACATTTTTATTTGTTATAATTAAATTTTTTCGTGTAAGAATTTAATTTTATTGTAAGAATTAATTTTTTTGTGTAAAATTAAATTTTTTTTTGTAAGAATTAATTTTTTTGTAAAAATAAATTTTTTTGGTAAGAATAAATTTTCATGTGTAAGAATTAAAATTTTTGTTAGAATTAAATTTTTTTGGTAAGAATTAAATTTTTTTGGAAAGAATTAAATTTTTTTTGTAAGGATTAAATTTTTTTGTAAGAATTAAATTTTTTTGTAAGAATTTAATTTCTTTTGTTAGAATCAAATTTTTCTTGTCAGAAATAATTTTTTTTTGTGAAATAAATTTTTATTGTAAGAATTAAATTTTTTTTTGTAAGAATTAATTTTTTTTTGTAAGAATTAAATTTTTTGGTTTGAATTAAATTATTATTTGTTAGAATTAAATTTTTATTTGTATGAATTAAATTTTTATTTGTTAGAATTAAATTTTGTTTGTAAGTATTAAATTTTTTTTGTAAGAATTAAATTTTTTTGTTAGAATTAATTTTTTAGTTGTAAGAATTAATTTTTTTTTCAGAAAAAAAATTTTTTCGTTAGAATTCATTTTTTTCTCGATAGAATTAAATTTTTTTTGCAAGAATTAAAATTTTTTTCGTAAGAATTTAATTTTTTTTGTTAGAATTAAATTTTTTTTGTAATAATTAATTTTTTTGTAAAAATAAATTTTTTTGGTAAGAATAAATTTTCATTTGTAAGAATTAAAATTTTTGTCAGAATTAAATTTTTTTGGTAAGAATTAAATTTTTTTGTAAGAATTTAATTTCTTTTGTTAGAATCAAATTTTTCTTGTCAGAAATAATTTTTTTTTGTGAAATAAATTTTTATTGTAAGAATTAAATTTTTTTTTGTTAGAATTAATTTTTTTTTGTAAGAATTAAATTTTTTGGTTTGAATTAAATTATTATTTGTTAGAATTAAATTTTTATTTGTATGAATTAAATTTTTATTTGTTAGAATTAAATTTTGTTTGTAAGTATTAAATTTTTTTTGTAAGAATTAAATTTTTTTGTTAGAATTAATTTTTTAGTTGTAAGAATTAATTTTTTTTTCAGAAAAAAAATTTTTTCGTTAGAATTCATTTTTTTCTCGATAGAATTAAATTTTTTTTGCAAGAATTAAAATTTTTTTCGTAAGAATTTAATTTTTTTTGTTAGAATTAAATTTTTTTTGTAATAATTAATTTTTTTGTAAAAATAAATTTTTTTGGTAAGAATAAATTTTCATTTGTAAGAATTAAAATTTTTGTCAGAATTAAATTTTTTTGGTAAGAATTAAATTTTTTTGGTAAGAATTAAATTTTTTTTGTAAGGATTAAATTTTTTTTAAGCATTAAATTTTTATTTGTAAGAATAAATTTTTTTTGAGAAAATTTTTTTTTCGTTACAATTATTTTTTTTCGATTAAATTAATTTATTTTTGCGAGAATTAAATTTTTTTTCTTTAGAATTAAATTTTTTTTTGTAAGAATTAAATTTTTTTGGTAAGAATTAATTTTTTTTTGGTAAGAATTAAATTTTTATTTGTAAGAATTAATTCAAATTGAGAAAAAAAAATTTTCTTCAGAATTAATTTTTTTTCGAAAGAATTAATTTTTTTGCGAGAATTAAATTTTTTTTCGTTAGAATTTAATTTTTTTTGTTAGAATTAAATTTTTTTATAAGAATTAATTTTTTTTTTGTAAGAATTAAATTTTTTTTTAAGCATTAAATTTTTATTTGTAAGAATTAAATTTTTATTTGTAAGAATTACATTTTTTTTGTAAGAATTAAATTTTTTTGTAAGAATTAATTTTTTAGTTGTAAGAATTAATTTTTTTTCAGAAAAAAAATTTTTTCGTTAGAATTAATTTTTTTTCTCGATAGAATTAAATTTTTTTTGCAAGAATTAAATTTTTTTTCTTTAGAATTTAATTTCTTTTGTTTGAATTAAATTTTTTTTGTAAGAATTAATTTTTTTTTAGAAATCAATTTTTATGGGAAGAATTAAATTGGTTTTGTTAGAATTAATTTTTTTCTGTAAGAATTAATTTTGTTTTTTGAGAAATAATTTTTTTTTCTAAGAATATAATTATTTTGTAAGAATTAAATTTTTTCGTGTAAGAATTTAATTTTTTGTAAGAATTAAATTTTTATTTGTAAGAATTAAATTTTTATTTGTTAGAATTAAATATTTTTTTTGTAAGAATTGAATTTTTTTTAGATTTAAATTTTTGTTGTTAGAATTATTTTTTTTTTGTAAGAATTAAATTTTTTTTGCAAGAATTAAAATTTTTATCGTTAGAATTTAATTTTTTTTGTTAGAATTAAATTTTTTATGTAATAATTAATTACTTTGTAAAAATAATTTTTTTTTGGCAAGGATAAATTTTCTTTGTAAGAATTAAAATTTTTGTTAGAATTATATTTTATTTGAAAGAATTAAATTTTTTTGTAAGAATTAAATTTTTTTTGTAAGAATTAAATTTTTTTTAGATTTAAATTTTTGTTGTTAGAATTATTTTTTTTTTGTAAGAATTAAATTTTTTTTGCAAGAATTAAAATTTTTATCGTTAGAATTTAATTTTTTTTGTTAGAATTAAATTTTTCTGTAAGAATTAATTTTTTATTAGAAATCGATTTTTATTGGAAGAATTAAATTGGTTTTGTTAGAATCCATATTTTTTTCGGTAAGAATTAATTTTGTTTTTTGAGAAATAATTTTTTTTTCTAAGAATATAATTATTTTGTAAGAATTAAAGTTTTATTTGTTAGAATTAAATATTTTTTTTGTAAGAATTGAATTTTTTTTTAAGAATTAATTTTTTTTTGTAAGAATTAATTTTTCAGTTGTAAGAATTAATTTTTTTTCAGAAAAAAATTTTTTTCGTTAGAATTAATTTTGTTTCTCCATAGAATTAAATTTTTTTTGCAAGAATTAAATTTTTTTTCGTTACAATTTAATTTTTTTTCGTTACAATTTAATTTTTTTGGTTAGAATTAAATTTGTTATGTAATAATTAATTATTTTGTAAAAATAATTTTTTTTGGTAAGAATAAATTTTCTTTGTAAGAATTAAAATTTTTGTTAGAATTATATTTTATTTGTAAGAATTAAATTTTTTTGTAAGAATTAAATTTTTTTTGTAAGAATTAAATTTTTTTTTAGATTTAAATTTTTTTTGTTAGAATTAATTTTTTTTTGTAAGAATTAAATTTTTTTGTTAGAATCAAATTTTTATTTGTGAGATTTAAAATTTTATTCCTAAGAAATAATTTTTTTTGTAAGAATTAAATTTTTATTTGTTATAATTAAATTTTTTCGTGTAAGAATTTAATTTTATTGTAAGAATTAATTTTTTTGTGTAAAATTAAATTTTTTTTTGTAAGAATTAATTTTTTTGTAAAAATAAATTTTTTTGGTAAGAATAAATTTTCATTTGTAATAAATTAAAATTTTTGTTAGAATTAAATTTTTTTGGCAAGAATTAAATTTTTTTGGTAAGAATTAAATTTTTTTTGTAAGGATTAAATTTTTTTGTAAGAATTAAATTTTTTTGTAAGAATTTAATTTCTTTTGTTAGAATCAAATTTTTCTTGTCAGAAATAATTTTTTTTTGTGAAATAAATTTTTATTGTAAGAATTAAATTTTTTTTTGTAAGAATTAATTTTTTTTTGTAAGAATTAAATTTTTTGGTAAGAATTATATTTTTATTTGTTAGAATTAAATTTTTATTTGTATGAATTAAATTTTTATTTGTTAGAATTAAATTTTTTGTGTAAGAATTAAATTTTGTTTGTAAGAATTAAATTTTGTTTGTAAGAATTAATTTTTTAGTTGTAAGAATTAATTTTTTTTCAGAAAAAAAATTTTTTCGTTAGAATTAATTTTTTTTCTCGATAGAATTAAATTTTTTTTGCAAGAATTAAAATTTATTTCGTAAGAATTTAATTTTTTTTGTTAGAATTAATTTTTTTTTTGTAATAATTAATTTTCTTGTAAAAATAAATTTTTTTGGTAAGAATAAATTTTCATTTGTAAGAATTAAAATTTTTGTTAGAATTAAATTTTTTTGGTAAGAATTAAAGTTTTTTGGTAAGAATTAAATTTTTTTTGTAAGGATTAAATTTTTTTGTAAGAATTAAATTTTTTTTGTAAGAATTAATTTCTTTTGTTTGAATTAAATTTTTTTTGCAAGAATTAATTTTTGTTTAGAAATCAATTTTTATAGGAAGAATTAAATTGGTTTTGTTAGAATTAATTTTTTTTCTGTAAGAATTAATTTTGTTTTTTGAGAAATAATTTTTTTTGTAAGAATTTAATTATTTTGTAAGAAATAATTTTTTTGGGTAAAATTAAATTTTTTTTTGTAAGAATTAATTTTTTTGTGTAAGAATTAAATTTTTTTTGTAAGAATTAATTTTTTTTTGTAAGAATTAAATTTTTTTGTAAGAATTAAATTTTTTTTGTAAGAATTAATTTTTTAGTTGTAAGAATTAATTTTTTTTCAGAAAAAAAATTTTTTCGTTAGAATTAATTTTTTTTCTCGATAGAATTAAATTTTTTTGCAAGGATTAAAATTTTTTTCTTTAGAATTTAATTTCTTTGGTTTGAATTAAATTTTTTTTGTAAGAATTAATTTTTTTTTAGAAATCATTTTTTATAGGAAGAATTAAATTGGTTTTGTTAGAATTAATTTTTTTTCTGTAAGAATTAATTTTGTATTTTGAGAAATAATTTTTTTTGTAAGAATTTAATTATTTTGTAAGAATTAAATTTTTTCGTGTAAGAATTTAATTTCTTTGTAAGAAATAACTTTTTTTGTTAAATTTAAATTTTTTTGTAAGAATTAATTTTTTTTGTAAGAATTAAATTTTTATTTGTTAGAATTAAATTTTTATTTGTTAGAATTAAATTTTTCTTGTAAGAATTAATTTTTTTTTGTAAGAATGAAATTTTTTTTTAAGCATTAAATTTTTATTTGTAAGAATTAAATTTTTATTTGTAAGAATTAAATTTTTTTTGTAAGAATTAAATTTTTCGCGTAAGAATTTAATTTCTTTGTAAGAATTAACTTTTTTTGTTAAATTTAAATTTTTTTGTAAGAATTAATTTTTTTTGTAAGAATTAAATTTTTATTTGTTAGAATTAAATTTTTCTTGTAAGAATTAATTTTTTTTTTAAGAATGAAATTGTTTTTTAAGCATTAAATTTTTATTAGTAAGAATTAAATTTTTATTTGTAAGAATACATTTTTTTTGAGAAAATTTTTTTTTTCGTTAGAATTAATTTTTTTTCGATAGAATTAATTTTTTTTGCAAGAATTAAATTTGTATTTGTAAGAATACATTTTTTTTTGAGAAAATGTTTTTTTCGTTACAATTAATTTTTTTTCGATAGAATTAATTTTTTGTTGCAAGAATTAATTTTTTTTCTTTAGAATTAATTTTTTTTGCTAGAATTAAATGTTTTTTGTAAGATTTAATTTTATTTTGAGAAATAATTTTTTTTTGTATGAATTAAATTTTTTTTGTAAGAATTAATTTTGTTTTTTGAGAAATAATTTGATAGCATTTAATTATTTTGTAAGAATTACATTTTTTCTGTAAGAATTAAATTTGTATTGGTAAGAATTAAATTTATATTTGTTAGAATTAAATTTTTTTTGTAAGAATTAAATTTTTTTGTAGGAATTAAATTTTTTTTGTAAGAATTCATTTTTTAAGTTGTAAGAATTAATTTTTTTTCAGAAAAAAAATTTTTTCGTTAGAATTAATTTTTTTCTCGATAGAATTAAATTTTTTTGCAAGAATTAAAATTTTTTTCGTTAGAATTTTATTTTTTTTGTTAGAATTAAATTTTTTTGGTCAGAATTAATTTTTTTTTGTTAGAATTATATTTTTATTTGTAGGAATTAAATTTATATTTGTAAGAATTAATTTTTTTTGAGTAAAAATTTTTTTTTCGTTAGAATGAATTTATTTTACGATAGAATTAAATTTTTTTGCAAGAATTAAAAATTTTTTCGTTAGAATTTAATTTTTTCTGTTAGAATTAATATTTTTTTGTACGAAATAAATTTTTATTTGTAAGATTTAAATTTTTATTTGTATGAATTAATTTTTCTTGAGAAAAATTTTTTTCCGTTAGAATTAATTTTTTTCGATAGAATTAAATTATTTTTGCAAGAATTAATTTTTTTTTCGTTAGAATTAATTTTTTTTTGTTAGAATTAATTTTTTTTCTGTAAGAATTAATTTTGTTTTTTGAGAAATAATTTTTATTCTAAGAATATAATTATTTTGTAAGAATTCAATTTTTTCGTGTAAGAATTTAATTTTTTTGTAAGAATTAAATTTTTATTTGTAAGAATTGATTTTTCAGTTGTAAGAATTAATTTTTTTTTCAGAAAAATTTTTTTTTCGTTTGAATTAATTTTTTATCTCGATAGAATTAAATTTTGTTTGAAAGAATTAAATTTTTTTTGTAAGACTTAATTTTTTTTTGTAAGAATTAAATTTTTTTGTAAGAATTCAGTTTTTATTTGCAAGAATTAAATTTTTATTTGTTAGAATTAAATTTTTTTTTGAAAGAATTAAATTTTTATTTGATAGAATTATTTTTTTTTTGTAAGAATTAAATTTTTATTTGTTAGAATTAAATTTTTTTTTGTAAGTATTAAATTTTTTTGGTAAGAATTAAAATTTTATTTGTTAGAATTACATTTTTTTTGTATGAATTAAATTTTTTTGGTAAGAATTAATTTTTTTTGGTAAGAATTAAATTTTTATTTGTTAGAATTAAATTTTTTTTTGTAAGTATTAAATTTTTTTGGTAAGAATTAAATTTTTATTTGTTAGAATTAAATTTTTTTTGTAAGAATTAAATTTTTTTGGTAAGAATTAAATTTTTTTGGTAAGCATTAAATTTTTATTTGTAAGAATAATTTTTTTTTGTAAGAATTAAATTGGTTTTGTAAGCATTAAATTTTTTTCTGTAAGAATTAATTTATTTTTTTGAGAAATAAATTTTTTTGTAAGAATTTAATTATTTTGTAAAAATTCAATTTTTTTGTAAGAATTATATTTTTATTTGTCAGAATTCAATTTTTTCGTGTACGAATTTAATTTTATTGTAAGAATTAATTTTGTGTAAAATTTAAATTTTTTTGTAAGAATTAAATTTTTTTTCGTTAGAATTAATTTTTTTTGTTAGAATTAAATGTTTTTTGTAAGAATTAATTTTTTTTGTAAAATTTACAATTTTTTGAATAATTTTTTTTGTAATAATTAATTTTTTTGTAAAAATAAATTTTTTTGTTAAGAATTAAATTTTATTTGTAAGAATTTAAATTTTTGTTAGAATTCAATTTTATTTGTAAGAATTAAATTTTTTTTGTAAGAATTAAATTTTTTTTGTAAGAATTAAATTTTTTTTGTACGAATTAAATTTTTTTTGGAAGAATTAATTTCTTTTGTAAGAATTCAATTTATATTTGCAACAATTATATTTTTATTTGTTAGAATTAAAAATTTTTTGTAACAATTAAATTTTTTCGGGTAAGAAATTAATTTTTTTGGTTCGAATTAATTTTTTTTTTGTAAAATTTAAATTTTTTTGTAAGATTTAATTTTTTTTTGAGAAAAAAAATTTTATTTGTAAGAATTAAAATTTCTTTTGTAACAATTAAATTTTTTCGGTTAAGAATTTAATTTTTTTGTAAGAATTAATTTTTTTTGTAAGAATTAATTTTTTTTGTAAGAATTAATTTTTTTTTGTAAAATTTAAATTTTTTTTGAATAATTTTTTTTGTAACAATTTATTTTTATGTAAAAATAAATTTTTTTGGTAAGAATTAAATTTTATTTGTAAGAATTTAAATTTTTGTTAGAATTCAATTTTATTTGTAAGAATTAAATTTTTTTTGTAAGAATTAAATTTTTTTTGTACGAATTAAATTTTTTTGGGAAGAATTAATTTCTTTTGTAAGAATTCAATTTATATTTGCAACAATTATATTTTTATTTGTTAGAATTAAATTTTTTTTGTAACAATTAAATTTTTTCGGGTAAGAAATTAATTTTTTTGTTCGAATTAATTTTTTTTTGTAAAATTTAAATTTTTTTGTAAGATTTAATTTTTTTTTTTGAGAAAAAAAATTTTATTTGTAAGAATTAAAATTTCTTTTGTAACAATTAAATTTTTTCGGTTAAGAATTTAATTTTTTTGTTAGAATTAATTTTTTTTGTAAGAATTAATTTTTTTTTGTAAAATTTAAAATTTTTTTGAATAATTTTTTCGGTTAAGAATTTAATTTTTTTGTAAGATTTATTTTTTTTTGTTAGAATTAAATTTTTTTGTAAGAATTAAATTTTTTTGTAAGAATTAATTTTTTTTTGAGAAATAAATTTTTTTTGTAACAATTAAATTGGTTTTGTAAGCATTAAATTTTTTTTCTGTAAGAATTAATTTTGTTTTTTGAGAAATAAATTTTTTCGCGAGAATTTAATTATTTTGTAAGAATTAATTTTTTTTTGTAAGAATTAAATTTTTGTTATAAGAATTAAAATTTTATTTGAGAAATTTAAATTATTTCTGGTACGAATTAAATTTTTTTTGTAAGAATTAAATTTTTTTTGTAAGAATTAAATTTTTTTTGTAAGAATTAATTTTTTTTGAGAAAAATTTTATTTTGTTAGAATTAATTTTTTTTCGGTAGAATTAAATTTTTTTTGCAAGAATTAAATTTTTTTTCGTTAGAATTAATTTTTTTTTGTTAGAATTAAATGTTTTTTGTAAGAATTAATATTTTTTTGAGAAATAATTTTTTTTTGTAGGAATTAATTTTTTTTGTTAGAATTATATTTTTTTTGTAAGTATTAAATTTTTTTGTAAAAATTAAATTTTTATTTGTAAGAATAAATTTTTTTGAGAAAAAAATTTTTTCAATCGAATTAATTTTTTTGTTAGAATTGAATGTTTTTGCAAAATTTAATTTTTTTTTGAGAAATAATTTTTTTTTGTAAGAATTAAATTGGTTTTGTAAGCATTAAATTTTTTTCTGTAAGAATTAATTTATTTTTTTGAGAAATAAATTTTTTTCTAAGAATTTAATTATTTTGTAAGAATTCAATTTTTTTGTGAGAATTATATTTTTATTTGTCAGAATTAAATTTTTTCGTGTACGAATTTAATTTTATTGTAAGAATTAATTTTTTTGTGTAAAATTTAAATTTTTTTGTAAGAATTAAATTTTTTTTCGTTAGAATTAATTTTTTTTGTTAGAATTAAATGTTTTTTGTAAGAATTAATTTTTTTTGTAAAATTTACAATTTTTTGAATAATTTTTTTGTAATTAATTTTTTTGTAAAAATAAATTTTTTTGTTAAGAATTAGATTTTATTTGTAAGAATTTAAATTTTTGTTAGAATTCAATTTTATTTGTAAGAATTAAATTTTTTTTGTAAGAATTAAATTTCTTTTGTAAGAATTCAATTTATATTTGCAACAATTATATTTTTATTTGTTAGAATTAAAAATTTTTTGTAACAATTAAATTTTTTCGGGTAAGAAATTAATTTTTTTGGTTCGAATTAATTTTTTTTTGTAAAATTTAAATTTTTTTGTAAGATTTAATTTTTTTTTGAGAAAAAAAAATTTATTTGTAAGAATTAAAATTTCTTTTGTAACAATTAAATTTTTTCGGTTAAGAATTTAATTTTTTTGTAAGAATTAATTTTTTTTGTAAGAATTAATTTTTTTTGTAAGAATTACTTTTTTTTGTAAAATTTAAATTTTTTTGTAAGATTTAATTTTTTTTTGAGAAAAAAAATTTTATTTGTAAGAATTAAAATTTCTTTTGGAACAATTAAATTTTTTCGGTTAAGAATTTAATTTTTTTGTAAGAATTAATTTTTTTTGTAAGAATCAATTTTTTTTGTAAGAATTAATTTTTTTTGTAAGAATTAATTTTTTTTTGTAAAATTTAAATTTTTTTTGAATAATTTTTTTGTAACAATTAATTTTTATGTAAAAATAAATTTTTTTGGTAAGAATTAAATTTTTTTTGTAAGAATTTAAATTTTTGTTAGAATTCAATTTTATTTGTAAGAATTAAATTTTTTTTGTAAGAATTAAATTTTTTTTGTACGAATTAAATTTTTATGGGAAGAATTAATTTCTTTTGTAAGAATTCAATTTATATTTGCAACAATTATATTTTTATTTGTTAGAATTAAATTTTTTTTGTAACAATTAAATTTTTTCGGGTAAGAAATTAATTTTTTTGTTCGAATTAATTTTTTTTTGTAAAATTTAAATTTTTTTGTAAGATTTAATTTTTTTTTTGAGAAAAAAAATTTTATTTGTAAGAATTAAAATTTCTTTTGTAACAATTAAATTTTTTCGGTTAAGAATTTAATTTTTTTGTAAGAATTAATTTTTTTTGTAAGAATTAATTTTTTTTGTAAGAATTAATTTTTTTTTGTAAAATTTAAAATTATTTTGAATAATTTTTTCGGTTAAGAATTTAATTTTTTTGTAAGATTTAATTTTTTTGTAAGAATTAATTTTTTTTGTAAGAATTAATTTTTTTGTAAGAATTAATTTTTTTTTGTAAAATATAAAATTTTTTTGAATAATTTTTTTTGTAATAATTAATTTTTTTGTAAAAATAAATTTTTTTGGTTGGAATTAAATTTTATTTGTAAGAATTTAAATTTTTGTTAGAATTCAATTTTATTTGTAAGAATTAATTTTTTTTGTAGGAATTAAATTTTTTTTGTAAGAACTAAATTTTTTTTGTAAGAATTAAATTATTTTTGTAAGAATTAAATTTTTTTGTAAGAATTCATTTTTTTGTAAAAATAAATTTTTTTGGTAAGAATTAAATTTTATTTGTAAGAATTAAATTTTTTTTGTAAGAATTCAATTTTTTTGTAAGAATTAAATTTTTTTGTAAGAATTAAATTTTTTTGTAAGAACTAAATTTTTTTTGTAAGAATTCAATTTTTTTGTAAGAATTAAATTTTTCTGTAAGAATTAAATTGTTTTTGTAAGAATTAAATTATTTTTGTTAAGAATTAAATTTTTTTGTAATAATTATTTTTTTTGTAAAAATAAATTTTTTTGGTTAGAATTAAATTTTATTTGTAAGAATTTAAATTTTTGTTAGAATTAAATTTTATTTCTAAGAATTAATTTTATTTTGTAAGAATTAAATTTTTTTTGTAAGAATTAAATTTTTCTTGTTAGAATTAAATTTTTAATTGTTAGAATTATATTTTTTATTGAAAGTATTACATTTTTTTGGTAAGAATTAAATTTTCATTTGTTAGAAATAAATTGTTTTTTGTAAGAATTAAATATTTTTTGTTAAGAATTAAATTTTTTTTGTAATAATTAATTTTTTTGTAAAAATAAATTTTTTTGGTAAGAATTAAATTTTTTTGTGAGAATTAATTTTTTTTGTAAGAATTAAATTTTTTTTGTTAGAATTAAATTTTTTGTAAGAATTAAATTTTTTTGTAAGAATTAAATTAAATTTATAAGAATTAAATTTTTATTTTTTAGAATTGGATTTTTCTTGTAAGAATTAAATTTTTATTAGATAGAATTGATTTTTTTTTGTAAGAATTAAATGTTTTTGTAAGATTTAATTTTTTTTCGAGAAATCAATTTTTTTTGTAAGATTTAATTTTTTTTTTGAGAAATAAAATTTTTTTGTAACAATTAAATTGGTTTTGTAAGCATTAAATTTTTTTCTGTAAGAATTAATTTTGTTTTTTGAGAAATAAATTTTTTCGCGAGAATTTAATTATTTTGTAAGAATTAATTTTTTTTTGTAAGAATTAAATTTTTGTTATAAGAATTAAAATTTTATTTGTGAGATTTAAATTATTTCTGGTACGAATTAAATTTTTTTTGTAAGAATTAAATTTTTTTTGTAAGAATTAAATTTTATTTGTAAGAATTAATTTTTTTTGAGAAAAATTTTATTTCGTTAGAATTAATTTTTTTTCGGTAGAATTAAATTTTTTTTGCAAGAATTAATTATTTTTTCGTTAGAAATAATTTTTTTTTGTTAGAATTAAATGTTTTTTGTAAGAATTAATATTTTTTTGAGAAATAATTTTTTTTTGTAAGAATTAATTTTTTTTTGTTAGAATTATATTTTTTTTGTAAGTATTAAATTTTTTTGTAAAAATTAAATTTTTATTTGTAAGAATAAAGTTTTTTGAGAAAAAAATTTTTTCAATAGAATTAATTTTTTTGTTAGAATTGAATGTTTTTGTAAGATTTGATTTTTTTTCGAGAAATAAATTTTTTTTGCAAGATTTAATTTTTTTTTGAGAAATAATTTTTTTTTGTAAGAATTAAATTGGTTTTGTAAGCATTTAATTTTTTTCTGTAAGAATTAATTTATTTTTTTGAGAAATAAATTGTTTTGTAAGAATTTAATTATTTTGTAAGAATTCAATTTTTTTGTAAGAATTATATTTTTATTTGTCAGAATTAAATTTTTTCGTGTACGAATTTAATTTTATTGTAAGAATTAATTTTTTTGTGTAAAATTTAAATTTTTTTGTAAGAATTAAATTTTTTTTGTAAGAATTAATTTTTTTTGTAAGAATTAAATTTTTTCATTAGAATTAATTTTTTTTCGATAGAATTAAATTTTTTTTGCAAGAATTAAATTTTTTTTCGTTAGAATTAATTTTTTTTGTTAGAATTAAATGTTTTTTGTAAGAATTATTTTTTTTTGTAAAATTTACAATTTTTTTGAATAATTTTTTTTGTAATAATTAATTTTTTTGTAAAAATAAATTTTTTTGTTAAGAATTAAATTTTATTTGTAAGAATTTAAATTTTTGTTAGAATTCAATTTTATTTGTAAGAATTAAATTTTTTTTGTAAGAATTAAATTTTTTTTGTAAGAATTAAATTTTTTTTGTACGAATTAAATTTTTTTTGGAAGAATTAATTTCTTTTGTAAGAATTCAATTTATATCTGCAACAATTATATTTTTATTTGTTAGAATTAAAAATTTTTTGTAACAGTTAAATTTTTTCGGGTAAGAAATTAATTTTTTTGGTTCGAATTAATTTTTTTTTGTAAAATTTAAATTTTTTTGTAAGATTTAATTTTTTTTTGAGAAAAAAAATTTTATTTGTAAGAATTAAAATTTCTTTTGTAACAATTAAATTTTTTCGGTTAACAATTTAATTTTTTTGTAAGAATTAATTTTTTTTCTAAGAATTAATTTTTTTTGTAAGAATTAATTTTTTTTGTAAAATTTAAATTTTGTTGTAAGATTTAATTTTTTTTTGAGAAAAAAAATTTTATTTGTATGAATTAAAATTTCTTTTGTAACAATTAAATTTTTTCGGTTAAGAATTTAATTTTTTTGTAAGAATTAATTTTTTCTGTAAGAATTAAATTTTTTTGTAACAATTAATTTTTTTTTGTAAAATTTAAATTTTTTTTGAATAATTTTTTTTGTAACAATTAATTTTTATGTAAAAATAAATTTTTTTGGTAAGAATTAAATTTTATTTGTAAGAATTTAAATTTTTGTTAGAATTCAATTTTATTTGTAAGAATTAAATTTTTTTGTAGGAATTAAATTTTTTTTGTAAGAACTAAATTTTTTTTGTAAGAATTAAATTTTATTTGTAAGAATTTAAATTTTTGTTAGAATTAAATTTTATTTCTAAGAATTAATTTTATTTTGTAAGAATTAAATTTTTTTTGTAAGAATTAAATTTTTTTTGTTAGAATTAAATTTTTAATTGTTAGAATTATATCTTTTATTGAAATTATTACATTTTTTTGGTAAGAATTAAATTTTCATTTGTTAGAAATAAATTGTTTTTTGTAAGAATTAAATATTTTTTGTTAAGAATTAAATTTTTTTTGTAATAATTAATTTTTTTGTAAAAATAAATTTTTTTGGTAAGAATTAAATTTTTTTGTGAGAATTAATTTTTTTTGTAAGAATTAAATTTTTTTTGTTAGAATTAAATTTTTTTGTAAGAATTAAATTTTTTTGTAAGAATTAAATTTTTTTTGTAAGAATTAATTTGTTTCGTAAGAATTAATTTTTTTTTGTAATATTTAAATTTTTTTTTGAATAATTTTTTTTTTGTATTATTTAATTTGTTGTAAAAATAAATTTTTTTGGTAAGAATTAAATTTTTTTTATAAGAATTAAATTTTTATTTGTTAGAATTGGATTTTTCTTGTAAGAATTAAATTTTTATTAGATAGAATTAATTTTTTTTTGTAAGAATTAAATGTTTTTGTAAGATTTAATTTTTTTCGAGAAATAATTTTTTTTTGTAAGATTTAATTTTTTTTTTGAGAAATACATTTTTTTTGTAACAATTAAATTGGTTTTGTAGGCATTAAATTTTTTTTTGTAAGAATTAAATTTTTTTTGTAAGAATTAATTTTTTTTAAGAAAAATTTTATTTTGTTAGAATTAATAATTTTTCGGTAGGATTAAACTTTTTTTGCTAGAATTAAATTTTTTTTCGTTAGAATTAATTTTTTTTGTAAGAATTAAATTGTTTTGTGAGAATTAATTTTTTTTGTAAGAATTAAATTTTTTTTGTAAGAATTATATTATTTTTGTAAGAATTAAATTTTTTTTGTAAGAATTCAATTTTTTGTAAGAATAAAATTTTTTTGTAAGAATTAAATTTTTTTGTAAGAACTAAATTTTTTTTGTAAGAATTCAATTTTTTGTAAGAATTAAATTTTTTTTGTAAGAATTAAATTGTTTTTCTAAGAATTAAATTTTTTTTGTTAAGAATTAATTTTTTTTGTAATAATTAATTTTTTTGTAAAAATAAATTTTTTTGGTAAGAATTAAATTTTATTTGTAAGAATTTAAATTTTTGTTAGAATTTAATTTTTTGTAAGAATAATTTTTTTTTGTAAGAATTAAATTTTTTTTGTAAGAAATAAATTTTTTTTGTTAGAATTAAATTTTTTTTGTAAGAATTAAATTTTTTTTGTAAGAATTAAATTTTTTTTGTAAGAATTAAATTTTTTTTTGAAATCAATTTTTATTGGAAGAATTAAATTGGTTTTGTTAGAATTAATTTTTTTCTGTAAGAATTAATTTTGATTATTGAGAAATAATTTTTTTTTCTAAGAATATTATTATTTTGTAAGAATTAATTTTTTTTGTGTAAGAATTTAATTTTTTTGTAAGAATGAATTTTTTTGTAAGAATTAATTTTTTTTGTAAGAATTAAATTTTTTTTTTAAATCAATTTTTATTGGAAGAATTAAATTGGTTTTGTTAGAATTAATTTTTTTCTGTAAGAATTAATTTTGATTATTGAGAAATAATTTTTATTTCTAAGAATATTATTATTTTGTAAGAATTAATTTTTTTGTGTAAGAATTTAATTTTTTTGTAAGAATTAATTTTTTTGTAAGAATTAATTTTTTTTGTAAGAATTAAATTTTTTTTCGTTAGAATTAATTTTTTTGTAAGAATTAAATTTTTTTTGAAAGAATTAAATTTTTTGTGGAAGAATTAATTTCTTTTGTAAGAATTCAATTTATATTTGCAACAATTATATTTTTATTTGTTAGAATTAAATTTTTTTTGTAGCAATTAAATTTTTTCGGGTAAGAAATTAATTTTTTTGTTCGAATGAATTTTTTCTTGTAAAATTTAAATTTTTTGGTAAGATTTAATTTTTTTTTTTGAGAAATAAAATTTTATTTGTAAGAATTAAAATTTCTTTTGTAACAATTAAATTTTTTCGGTTAAGAATTTAATTTTTTTGTAAGAATTAATTTTTTTTGTAAGAATTAATATTTTTTGTAAGAATTAATTTTTTTTTGTAAAATTTAAATTTTTTTTGAATATTTTTTTTTGTAATAATTAATTTTTTTGTAAAAATAATTTTTTTTGGTAAGAATTAAATTTTATTTGGAAGAGTTTAAATTTTTGTTAGAATTCAATTTTATTTGTAAGAATTAATTTTTTTTTGTAAGAATTAAATTTTTTTTGTAAGAATTAAATTTTTTTTGTACAAATTAAATTTTTTTTGGAAGAATTAATTTCTTTTGTAAGAATTCAATTTATATTTGCAACAATTATATTTTTATTTGTTAGAATTAAAAATTTTTTGTAACAATTAAATTTTTTCGGGTAAGAAATTAATTTTTTTGGTTCGAATTAATTTTTTTTGGTAAAATTTAAATTTTTGTTAGAATTCAATTTTATTTGTAAGAATTAAATTTTTTTTGTAAGAATTAAATTTTTTTTGTACGAATTAAATTTTTTTGGGAAGAATTAATTTCTTTTGTAAGAATTCAATTTATATTTGCAACAATTATATTTTTATTTGTTAGAATTAAATTTTTTTTGTAACAATTAAATTTTTTCGGGTAAGAAATTAATTTTTTTGTTCGAATGAATTTTTTTTTGTAAAATTTAAATTTTTTTGTAAAAATAAATTTTTTTGGTTAGAATTAAATTTTATTTGTAAGAATTTAAATTTTTGTTAGAATTCAATTTTATTTGTAAGAATTAATTTTTTTTTGGAAGAAATAAATTTTTTTTGTAAGAATTAATTTTTTTTGTAAGAATTAAATTTTTTTGTTAGAATTAAATTTTTTTCGTTAGAATTAAATTTTTTTTGTAAGAATTAATTTTTTTTAAGAAATAATTTTTTTTTGTAAGAATTAATTTGGTTTTGTAAGACTTAAATTTTTTTGGTAAGAATTAATTTATTTTTTGTAAGAATTAAATTTTTTTGTAAGAATTAATCATTTTTTTTAGAAATAAATTTTTTTTGTAAGAATTAAATTTTTTTCTGTAAGAATTAATTTTGTTTTTTGAGAAATAATATTTTTTGTAAGAATTTAATTTTTTTTGTTAGAATTAAATTTTTTTTGTAAGAATTCAATTTTTTTGTAAGAATTAAATTTTTTTGTAGGAATTAAATTTTTTTTGTAAGAACTAAATTTTTTTTGTAAGAATTAAATTATTTTTGTAAGAATTAAATTTATTTGTATGAATTAATTTTTATGTAAAAATAAATTTTTTTGGTACAAATTAAATTTTATTTGTAAGAATTTAAATTTTTGTTAGAATTCAATTTTATTTGTAAGAATTAATTTTTTTTTGTAAGAATTCAATTTTTTTTGTAAGAATTAAATTTGTTTGTAAGAATTAAATTTTGTTTGTATGAATTAAATTTTTTTTGGAAGAATTAAATTTTTATTTGTAAGAATTAAATTTTTATTTGTTAGAATGAAATTTTTTTTGTAAGAATTAAATTTTTTTTTAGAAATCAATTTTTATTGGAAGAATTAAATTGGTTCTGTTAGAATTAATTTTTTTCTGTAAGAATTAATTTTGATTATTGAGAAATAATTTTTTTTTCTTAGAATATTATTATTTTGTAAGAATTAATTTTTTTTGTGTAAGAATTTAATTTTTTTGTAAGAATTAATTTTTTTGTAAGAATTAATTTTTTTTGTAAGAATTAAATTTTAATTTGTTAGAATTAAATTTTTCTTGCAAGAATTATATTTTTTTTTTTAGAATTAAATTTTTTTGTTAGAATTAAATGTTATTTGTAAGATTTAATTTTTTTTTGAGAAATGGACTTTTTTGTAAGAATTAAATTGGTTTTGTAAGCATTAAATTTTTTCTGTAAGAATTAATTTTGTTTTTTTTTGAGAAATAATTTTTTTTTGTAAGAATTTAAATATTTTGAAAGAATTAAATTTTTTTTGTAAGAATTATATTTTTATTTGTAAGAATTAAATTTTTTCGTGTAAGAATTTAATTTTTTTGTAAGAATTAAATTTTATTTTGTAAAAATTTAATTATTTTGTAAGAATTAATTTTTTTTTGAGAAATAAAATTTTATTTGTAAGAATTAAAATTACTTTTGTAACAATGAAAATTTTTCGGCTAAGAATTTAATTTTTTTGTAAGAATTACTTTTTTTTGTAAGAATTAATTTTTTTGTAAAATTTAAATTTTTTTTGAATAATTTTTTTTTGTAATAATTAATTTTTTTGTAAAAATAAATTTTTTTGCTAAGTATTAAATTTTTTTTGTAAAAATTAAATTTTTATTTGTAAGAATAAAAATTTTTCATTTGAATTATTTTTTTTTGTTAGAATTAAATGTTTTTGTAAGATTTAATTTTTTTTTCGCGAAATAATTTTTTTTTGTAAGATTTAATTTTTTTTTTGAGAAATAAATTTTTTTTGTAACAATTAAATTGGTTTTGTAAGCATTACATTTTTTTCTGGAAGAATTAATTTTGTTTTTTGAGATATAAATTTTTTCGTAAGAATTTAATTATTTTGTAAGAATTAAATTTTTTTTGTAAGAATTTAATTTTTATTGTGAGAATTACATTTTTTTTGGAAGAAATAAATTTTTTTTGTAAGAATTAATTTTTTTTGTAAGAATTAAATTTTTTTGTTGGAATTAAATTTTTTTCGTTAGAATTAAATGTTTTTTGTGAGAATTAATTTTTTTTTAAGAAATAAATTTTTTTTGTAAGAATTAATTTGGTTTTGTAAGAGTTAAATTTTTTTGGTAAGAATTAATTTTTTTTGTAAGAATTAAATTTTTTTGTAAGAATTAATTTTTTTTTTAGAAATAAATTTTTTTTGTAAGAATTAAATTTTTTTCTGTAAGAATTAATTTTCATTTTTGAGAAATAATTTTTTTTGTAAGAATTAAATTTTTTTTGTAAGAATTAATTTTTTTGTAAAAATAAATTTTTTTGGTAAGAATTAAATTTAATTTGTAGGAATTTAAATTTTTGTTAGAATTAAATTTTATTTCTAAGAATTAATTTTTTTTTTGTAAGAATTAAATTTTTTTTGTAAGAATTCAATTTTTTTTGTTAGAATTAAATTTTATTTCTAGGAATTAATTTTTTTTGTAAGAATTAAATTTTTTTTGTAAGAATTAAATTTTTTATGTTAGAATTAAATTTTTTTTGTAAGAATTAAATTTTTTTGTAAGAATTAAATTTTTATTGTAAGAATTAAATTTTTTTTGTAAGAATTAATTTTTTTTTGTAAAATTTAAATTTTTTTTTGAATAATTTTTTTTTTGTATTAATTAATTTTTTGTAAAAATAAATTTTTTTGGTCAGAATTAAATTTTTTTTATAAGAATTAAATTTTTATTTGTTAGAATTGGATTTTTTTTGTAAGAATTAAATTTTTATTAGATAGAATTAATTTTTTTTGTAAGAATTAAATGTTTTTGTAAGATTTAATTTTTTTTCGAGAAATAAATTTTTTTTGTAAGATTTAATTTTTTTTTTGAGAAATAAATTTTTTTTGTAACAATTAAATTGGTTATGTAAGCATTAAATTTTTTTTTGTAAGAATTAAATTTTTTTTGTAAGAATTAATTTTTTTTAAGAAAAATTTTATTTCGTTAGAATTAATAATTTTTCGGTAGGATTAAATTTTTTTTGCAAGAATTAAATTTTTTTTCGTTAGAATTAATTTTTTTTGTAAGAATTAAATTTTTTTTGTAAGAATTAAATTTTTTGTGGAAGAATTAATTTCTTTTGTAAGAATTCAATTTATATTTGCAACAATTATATTTTTATTTGTTAGAATTAAATTTTTTTTGTAACAATTAAATTTTTTCGGGTAAGAAATTAATTTTTTTGTTCGAATGAATTTTTTTTGTAAAATTTAAATTTTTTGGTAAGATTTAATTTTTTTTTTTGAGAAATAAAATTTTATTTGTAAGAATTAAAATTTCTTTTGTAACAATTAAATTTTTTCGGTTAAGAATTTAATTTTTTTGTAAGAATTAAATTTTTTTTGTTAGAATTAAATTTTTTTTGTAAGAATTAAATTTTTTTTGTAAGAATTAATTTGTTTTGTAAGAATTAAATTTTATTGTTAGAATTAAATTTTTTTCGTTAGAATTAAATGTTTTTTGTAAGAATTAATTTTTTTTTAAGAAATAAATTTTTTTTGTAAGAATTAAATTTTTTTTGTGAGAATTACATTTTTTTTGGAAGAAATAAATTTTTTTTGTAAGAATTAATTTTTTTTGTAAGAATTAAATTTTTTTGTTGGAATTAAATTTTTTTCGTTAGAATTAAATGTTTTTTGTGAGAATTAATTTTTTTTTAAGAAATAAATTTTTTTTGTAAGAATTAATTTGGTTTTGTAAGAGTTAAATTTTTTGGGTAAGAATTAATTTTTTTTTGTAAGAATTAAATTTTATTTGTAAGAATTAAATTTTTTTTGTTAGAATTCAATTTTTTTGTAAGAAATAAATTTTTTTGTAAGAATTAAATTTTTTTTGTAAGAATTAAATTTTTTTTGTAATAATTAATTTTTTTGTAAAAATAAAATTTTTTGCTAAGAATTAAATTTTATTTGTAAGAATTGAAATTTTTGTTAGAATTCAATTTTATTTGTAAGAATTAATTTTTTTTTTGTAAGAATTAAATTTTTTTTGTACGAATTAAATTTTTTTGGGAAGAATTAATTTCTTTTGTAAGAATTCAATTTATATTTGGAACAATTATATTTTTATTTGTTAGAATTAAATTTTTTTTGTAACAATTAAATTTTTTCGGGTAAGAAATTAATTTTTTTGTTCGAATTCATTTTTTTTTGTAAAATTTAAATTTTTTTGTAAGATTTAATTTTTTTTTTGAGAAAAAAAATTTTATTTGTAAGAATTAAAATTTCTTTTGTAACAATTAAATTTTTTCGGTTAAGAATTTAATTTTTTTGTAAGAATTAATTTTTTTTGTAAGAATTAATTTTTTTTGTAAGAATTAATTTTTTTGTAAGAATTAATTTTTTTTGTAAGAATTAATTTTTTTTGTAAGAATTAATTTTTTTTGGTAAAATTTAAAATTTTTTTGAATAATTTTTTTTGTAATAATTAATTTTTTTGTAAAAATAATTTTTTTTGGTTAGAATTAAATTTTATTTGTAAGAATTTAAATTTTTGTTAGAATTCAATTTTATTTGTAAGAATTAAATTTTTTTGTAAGAATTAATTTTTTTTGTAAGAATTAATTTTTTTTGTAAGAATTAATTTTTTTTTGTAAAATTTAAAATTTTTTTGAATAATTTTTTTTGTAATAATTAATTTTTTTGTAAAAATAATTTTTTTTGGTTAGAGTTAAATTTTATTTGTAAGAATTTAAATTTTTGTTAGAATTCAATTTTATTTGTAAGAATTAAATTTTTTTTGTAAGAATTAAATTTTTTTTGTAAGAATTAATTTTTTCTGTAAGAATAAAATTTTTTTGTTAGAATTAAATTTTTTTCGTTAGAATTAAATGTTTTTTGTAAGAATTAATTTTTTTTTAAGAAATAAATTTTTTTTGTAAGAATTAATTTGGTTTTGTAAGAGTTAAATTTTTTTGGTAAGAATTAATTTTTTTTTGTAAGAATTAAATTTTTTTGTAAGAATTAATTTTTTTTTTAGAAATAATTTTTTTTTGTAAGAATTAAATTTTTTTCTGTAAGAATTAATTTTGTTTTTTGAGATGTGACGTCCCACTATTTTTCGCGCGGTATTTTAACACCACTTCTTCACAAATCAATCCACAACTCCATCAAAGGCCCTCATACTCAAGCCTTACCCCCTCTTTCAAACCCTACCGATCGTTTGGACGATATACCTTAGTGGTCCCTATCTCTAAACGGTCAATCCAGATTCCTGACCGTTTGGACGATGTACCTTAGCGGTCCCCATCTCGAAACGGTCAATCCATAATCACTGATCGCCTTGACGATGTACCTTAGCGGTCCCCATCTCAAGATGGTCAGCGACGACCTCCAAATCCCCTCTTCGACTTACGTGGCATGACCACTTCCCTCCAAATCTACCTCAAACAAATCCCTCGTCTTTAAAACCCTCTCTTAAATCGAGACTATGTCTCATGCCCTCTCTATGACCAAAGAAGTCAGTACCACGTTTACCCCTTTCCGATACGACCTCCTAAACTCCATCAAATGGGTTGAGTATTCCGCTTCGAAAGCCTATGTGTAAAAACACCTGAAAACTAAATCTATTTATAATGTAAATGCGACGCATATTTACCCTCATGATCAACACGTGATCATTACCGCGACGCAGATTTGGCCTACGTGCCATGGAACACACCGCACATACCCTTCACCCATTACCAGTACAAGACAAGGCCACATAAAACCCCTAAACACCGACTCTATTAATAAGTAATTGCGACGCATCTTCAAAGATCAGTCAAGGTGCATACCGCGCACACTCTTCACCCCTAACAATCCCGACAATAGTATAAATACAAGGCCCAAAACGGCCAGAGAGCTTCTTCTACGGGAACTTCTCGTGAAGGAGAGTCATAGTTGACAAGTCGCGCATTTTTAAAGTGTTAGACTCAGTTCTATTATCGACGACATCAATCGTAAGCGATTACAACTACTTATTTCATTAGTGCATATCATCTCCATTCGTATTACCTAATATATTTCTATTTTATTATTGCTTATGTTTATTGCTCTATTATCTTATACTTTGCTTCTACTTATTGCTTTATTAACGTATTGTTTTGCTTTATCATCTTATTCTCATTGCTTTTACTAATTATTATTACTAGTCACATTTCGTATACATTCTAAGCCTTTATCGCTAATATTCACATGTTTCATGTTCATATATATATATATTATAAATGTCATAAATCTTTATATAAATGTTATGTACCAAATACTCAAAGACCAGCATTATTATAATTTAACGCTTCAGCAAAGCCAATAAACCGCTTTGTTTCAATCACGCCTCAAATTATTTGTATTTACCCATTGGTTACGAGAGATCTAAAAATCCAAACGAACAAGGTAACGAAACAGCTGATTCTAGTTCGCGAACGCGAGAGCGCTTGCCGTGTTTACTAACATACTTTTGCATGGCCTGTGTATAGCCGCACGTTCAGACGAGTTTCTCGGAATTATTACGTATAACTTCTTTCGCCTATGCAACGGTAAATCCAATTTGTGAAACCAAAACAAAGTGCTCTAACGGGTGTCACCACAGGGACCATAACTATCTAAACCTTCCCTGGTCGTTCAGTGCTACGAATCTGGTATTCGCGCCTGCATCCTACTCTCCGCAGCGCCACGAATTTGGCATTCGCGCCTGCATCCTTCCGAACATTCAGTGCCACGAATCACGTATTCGCGCCTGAATTCTACTCTCCGCAGTGCCACGAATCTGGCATTCGCGCCTGCATCCTACTCTCCGCAGCGCCACGAATCTGGCATTCGCGCCTGCATCCTTCCGAACATTCAGTGCCACGAATCACGTATTCGCGCCTGAATCCTACTCTCCGCAGCGCCACGAATCTGGCATTCGCGCCTGCATCCTACTCTCCGCAGTGCCACGAATCTGGCATTCGCGCCTGCTTCCTATTCTCCGCAGCGCCACGAATCTGGCATTCGCGCCTGCATCCTACTCACATTCAGTGCCACGAATCTTGCATTCGCGCCTGAATTCCCTTCGAATAATATCCCCACATGTCATTGTCCCCAAAGACCTTCACCCGGGACGTGACAGAGAAATAATTTTTTTTGTAAGAATTTAATTTTTTTTGTAAGATTTAATTTTTTTTTTGAGAAATAAAATTTTATTTGTAACAATTAAAATTTCTTTTGTAACAATTAAATTTTTTCGGTTAAGAATTTAATTTTTTTGTAAGAATTAATTTTTTTTGTAAGAATTAATATTTTTTGTAAGAATTAACTTTTTTTTGTAAAATTTAAATTTTTTTTGAATAATTTTTTTTGTAATAATTAATTTTTATGTAAAAATAAATTTTTTTGTAAGAATTCAATTTTTTTTGTAAGAATTAAATTTTTTTGTAAGAATTAAATTTTTTTTGTAAGAATTAATTTTTTTGGTAAGAATTAATTTTTTTTTGTAAAATTTAAATTTTTTTTTGAATAATTTTTTTTGTATTAATTAATTTTTTGTAAAAATAAATTTTTTTGGTCAGAATTAAATTTTTTTTATAAGAATTAAATTTTTATTTGTTAGAATTGGATTTTTTTTGTAAGAATTAAATTTTTATTAGATAGAATTAATTTTTTTTGTAAGAATTAAATGTTTTTGTAAGATTTAATTTTTTTTCCAGAAATAAATTTTTTTTGTAAGATTTAATTTTTTTTTGAGAAATAAATTTTTTTTGTAACAATTAAATTGGTTATGTAAGCATTAAATTTTTTTTTGTAAGAATTAAATTTTTTTTGTAAGAATTAATTTTTTTTAAGAAAAATTTTATTTCGTTAGAATTAATAATTTTTCGGTAGGATTAAATTTTTTTTGCAAGAATTAAATTTTTTTTCGTTAGAATTAATTTTTTTTGTAAGAATTAAATTTTTTTTGTAAGAATTAAATTTTTTGTGGAAGAATTAATTTCTTTTGTAAGAATTCAATTTATATTTGCAACAATTATATTTTTATTTGTTAGAATTAAATTTTTTTTTGTAACAATTAAATTTTTTCGGGTAAGAAATTAATTTTTTTGTTCGAATGAATTTTTTTTTGTAAAATTTAAATTTTTTGGTAAGATTTAATTTTTTTTTTTGAGAAATAAAATTTTATTTGTAACAATTAAAATTTCTTTTGTAACAATTAAATTTTTTCGGTTAAGAATTTAATTTTTTTGTAAGAATTAATTTTTTTTGTAAGAATTAATATTTTTTGTAAGAATTAACTTTTTTTTGTAAAATTTAAATTTTTTTTGAATAATTTTTTTTGTAATAATTAATTTTTATGTAAAAATAAATTTTTTTGTAAGAATTCAATTTTTTTTGTAAGAATTAAATTTTTTTGTAAGAATTAAATTTTTTTTGTAAGAATTAATTTTTTTGGTAAGAATTAATTTTTTTTTGTAAAATTTAAATTTTTTTTTGAATAATTTTTTTTGTATTAATTAATTTTTTGTAAAAATAAATTTTTTTGGTCAGAATTAAATTTTTTTTATAAGAATTAAATTTTTATTTGTTAGAATTGGATTTTTTTTGTAAGAATTAAATTTTTATTAGATAGAATTAATTTTTTTTGTAAGAATTAAATGTTTTTGTAAGATTTAATTTTTTTTCCAGAAATAAATTTTTTTTGTAAGATTTAATTTTTTTTTGAGAAATAAATTTTTTTTGTAACAATTAAATTGGTTATGTAAGCATTAAATTTTTTTTTGTAAGAATTAAATTTTTTTTGTAAGAATTAATTTTTTTTAAGAAAAATTTTATTTCGTTAGAATTAATAATTTTTCGGTAGGATTAAATTTTTTTTGCAAGAATTAAATTTTTTTTCGTTAGAATTAATTTTTTTTGTAAGAATTAAATTTTTTTTGTAAGAATTAAATTTTTTGTGGAAGAATTAATTTCTTTTGTAAGAATTCAATTTATATTTGCAACAATTATATTTTTATTTGTTAGAATTAAATTTTTTTTTGTAACAATTAAATTTTTTCGGGTAAGAAATTAATTTTTTTGTTCGAATGAATTTTTTTTTGTAAAATTTAAATTTTTTGGTAAGATTTAATTTTTTTTTTTGAGAAATAAAATTTTATTTGTAAGAATTAAAATTTCTTTTGTAACAATTAAATTTTTTCGGTTAAGAATTTAATTTTTTTGTAAGAATTAATTTTTTTTGTAAGAATTAATATTTTTTGTAAGAATTAATTTTTTTTTGTAAAATTTAAATTTTTTTTGAATATTTTTTTTTGTAATAATTAATTTTTTTGTACAAATAAATTTTTTTGGTAAGAATTAAATTTTATTTGTAAGAGTTTAAATTTTTGTTAGAATTCAATTTTATTTGTAAGAATTAATTTTTTTTGGTAAGAATTCAATTTTTTTGTAAGAATTCAATTTTTAATTGTTAGAATTATATATTTTATTGAAAGTATTACATTTTTTTGGTAAGAATTAAAATTTCATTTGTTAGAAATAAATTGTTTTTTGTAAGAATTAAATTTTTTTTGTTAAGAATTAAATTTTTTTGTAATAATTAATTTTTTTGTAAAAATAAATTTTTTTGGTAAGAATTAAATTGTTTTGTGAGAATTAATTTTTTTTGTAAGAATTAAATTTTTTTTGTAAGAATTAAATTTTTTTTGTAAGAATTCAATTTTTTTGTAAGAATTAAATTTTTTTGTAAGAATTAAATTTTTTTGTAAGAACTAAATTCTTTTTGTAAGAATTCAATTTTTTGTAAGAATTAAATTTTTTTGTAAGAATTAAATTGTTTTTGTAAGAATTAAATTTTTTTTGTTAAGAATTAATTTTTTTTGTAATAATTAATTTTTTTGTAAAAATAATTTTTTTTGGTAAGAATTAAATTTTATTTGTAAGAATTTAAATTTTTGTTAGAATTTAATTTTTTGTAAGAATAATTTTTTTTTGTAAGAATCAAATTTTTTTGTAAGAATTAAATTTTTTTTGTTAGAATTAAAATTTTTTTGTAAGAATTAATTTTTTTGGTAAGAATTAATTTTTTTTTGTAAAATTTAAATTTTTTTTTAATAATTTTTTTGTATTAATTAATTTTTTGTAAAAATAATTTTTTTTGGTAAGAATTAAATTTTTTTTATAAGAATTAAATTTTTATTTGTTAGAATTGGATTTTTTTTGTAAGAATTAAATTTTTATTAGATAGAATTAATTTTTTTTGTAAGAATTAAATTTTTTGTAAGATTTAATTTTTTTTCGAGAAATAATTTTTTTTTGTAAGATTTAATTTTTTTTTTGAGAAATAAATTTTTTGTGTAACAATTAAATTGGTTTTGTAAGCATTAAATTTTTTTTTGTAAGAATTAAATTTTTTTTGTAAGAATTAATTTTTTTGTAAAAATAAATTTTTTTGGTAAGAATTAAATTTTATTTGTAAGAATTTAAATTTTTGTTAGAATTTAATTTTTTGTAAGTGTGACGTCCCACAATTTTTCGCGCGGTACTTTAACACCACTTCCTCACAAATCCATCCACAATCCACCAAAAACCTTCAATCTCGAGTCATACCCTACTCCCTCACCCAACCGATCGTTTGGACGATACACCTTAGTGGTCCCTATCTCTAAACGGTCAATCCAGATTCCTAATCGCCGATCACCTTGATGTTGTACCTTAGCGGTCCCCAACACAAGATGACCTATACAAAACGCCACCTCGATGATGTATCTTAGAGATCCCCATCGCGAGATGATCGTTACACAACTCCTTCGCCTATTCGCCATATGAGGCATGACCACTCCCTTCCAAATCTACGTTAAACAAATCCCTCATCCTTAAAACCCTCTTCAAAATCGAGACTACGTCTCACGCCCTTACTATGACCACAAAAGTCAATACACCGTTTACCCCATTCCTATACGACCTCCTAAACTCCACCAAATGGGTTGAGTATTTCGCTTCAAAGCCCCATGCAAAAACCCTAGAAATGTTACTGCGACGCAAATGTACAAACGTGATCAACACGTGATTGTAATTACGACGCATTTGGCGTACGTGACATAAACACATCTATTAATAACCATACCGTTACAAAAACCCCCAAAATCTACTGCGTCTTGTTTCCGAAATCTGTCAAGGTCTTTACCGCGCGTACCCCCGCAGTACTCCTGGAAGATCATATAAATACAAAGGATCGAGAGCCCAAAGAGCTCTTTTGTCAACAGACAGTCGAATAGATAGGAGTATCGATAAAACAAGTGTTAAATAATTCAAATCAGTGCTTTACGGCAACTACTGTAAGTCATTATTATATACCATTATTATAGTGCATATCACCCCATACCATATTATTATTCGTCAACGCTTATAGCTTATCATCATTTACTTTCATTTATGCTTATTGCTTACTTACTTTTATATTCTTTCATTTATGCTTATTGCTTACTTACTTTTATATTCTTTCATTTATGTTTATTGCTTACTTACTATTATATTCTCTCATTTATGCTTATTATATATATATCGCCATTCATATTCATAACTCATATTATAAATGTTGCGCGTGTGAATACAAAATCTTCCCACGCATTGTTAAAACCACTCTAACAAGGCTAATAAACCGCTTTGTTATCAATCGTGTCTCGAATTATTGTGTGTATCCTCGAGTCATAAGGCTTCCCAACGAAACCAAGCTGCCGCAACAGCTGATTCGCGAGAGCTCTCTCAGTATTTACAAACACACTGCTGCATTAACCGTGCTATTCTTAGGAAAACTAAGTGTGGTTTCTTTTGTACAAATGCAACGGTAAATCCTATTATCAAACCAAAACAAAACAAGAGTGCTAACGGGTGTCCCTTCAGTACCAATTTGCTTTAAAACCTTCCCTGGTCGATTAGTGTGGCGGATGATAGATTCGCGCCTGATCTTTTCTCTTAAAACCTTCAGAGTGCTGGATGACAGATTCACGCCTGACCTTCCTTATAAATCCACAGTGTGACGGATGACAGATTCGCGCCTGACTTTCCCTCGAAACCCACAGTGTGCTGGATGACAGATTCACGCCTGGCTTTCCCTCAAAACCCACAGTGTGCTGGATGACAGATTCACGCCTGGCTTTCCCTCAAAACCCACAGTGTGCTGGATGACAGATTCACGCCTGGCTTTCCCTCAAAACCCACAGTGTGCTGGATGATAGATTCGCGCCTGGCTTTCCCTTAAAACCTTCAGAGTGCTGGATGACAGATTCACGCCTGACCGTCCTTTCAAAACCTACAGTGTGCTGGATGACAGATTCACGCCTGACTTTCCCTTAAAACCTTCAGAGTGCTGGATGACAGATTCACGCCTGATCCTCCTCTCGAACCCACAGTGTGACGGATGTTAGATTCGCGCCTGGCTTTCTCCTTCCCCATAGTCACCGTTCCCAAAAACCTCACCCGGGACGTGACATAATTTTTGGTGACAGCGGTGGGATGCGTCCACCGTTGAAAGAAAATAAATTCTCTAACGCGGTACCCACAAAGTCCCAACATTTAAAATGTGTATTGAACACCCTAGTCGGTGTCAACCATCTTACCGGAGCCGCAGATTACAAAGTTTGACGGCATATTTGAACGCGCTAACCTGCATTTCGGGAGGCATAGCGACAACCACGGACGGCAACGAGATTTGCTTAAATTGCTCTAGCCTGGTACCCATGGATACGGTAGAAATATATTGGACCCATTATTACTATACGTTTAGAACCCCTGTTTATTGTCCTCGATGCAGAAAATCATTAATTCCAGAACGCCCAATAAGAGACTGCATCGAGTGCTGTGAAAGTTATTTGCTCTCGAATAAGAGCTACCGTCGGTTTGACAATCGTCAAAAATTAGTATAGAACGCCCCGAATTTTAAATAACGGCCTAAACATGTCCGTGTACGGCGATACCGAGGACTCTCACATAATGAACCAAAACGCGGGCCCTTCCGCTAACGCTGTAAACGCCGCGATCGCCGAAAGAATGGAGCAGGTGCAATTAGTACGGCAAAAGCAAGCCGAAATTGAAAGCTTGTGCGCGGAATTGGTCACAAACCTGGAATCCAATACGCGTTCAGGCATAGTTTCCGATTCGGACGGCCCCGCGTTGAAAGTTCTTGCCGAAAAGATGCAAAAATTGGAAGGAATGATGGACAAACTTCATGCACCCCCGCCATTGGCGAACAATTTTGCCAGTCCTGGTTCCTCACGCTTCGATAGGAAACCAGTACTAAATTACAATTATATTCCGGACCAGGGTCCATCGCCCCAGATCACGTTAAAGGACGCAATAGAAGCAGTCCCAAAGTTTAACGGTCACAACATGTCCGTTTTGCAATTCGCGAGGGCTTGCAATAGGGCTAAGGCTCTGGTTCCCTCGCCAGCTGAACCCCAGCTAGCGAGGTTGTTGACAAATAAGCTGCAAGACCATGCGTGCTTGGCCGTTGAGGATCGGGTCTTTCACTCCGTAAGTGATTTAGTCAAACAACTCAAACGTACATTTTCTCCTGGTAAAACGTCTGACCACTATCGTGGGGAACTTGCAAACGTTATCAAAGGATCCAACGAGCACATATTAGAGTACATTTCGCGCGTCAAAGACATCCGATTCGCCATCCTGGAAGAGTATAGGGAACATTACCGCGACTTCGCACGAACTCAGGACGTAGATCGCCTAACCTTGGACTCGTTCATTGATGGTCTTCCACCTCACATAAGGACAATGCTATTACAGCATAATTTTGAAACGCTCGAAAAAGCTTTCGAGGCAGCCGTACTCGTGGACAAGCAGATTGATAGGGACCGTCTCCGATTCTACGATCCCAAACTAATCTGCCAAATCTGCAACAAGACAGGTCACGACGCACGGTCCTGTCGAAATAATCAACAGTCTGCAATCAACCAAAATTTCGAGAGGTACCCTCCAAACCGCGCCGCAGAATATAGGTATCAAGCACCCAATCGCCTGCTCCCATACTGGAATAAAAACCGTCCTCCACCTCCGAAACCTACGGAGATACGCAATTGCAGTTACTGCAAGAAGCCCGGACACGCGACCTCGGAATGCCGAGAACGCAAATTCACTATCTACAAGGATCCTAGAACCTTGTGGGAAACGGAGTCGGAAACTACTCCTCCGAGCCCCGATGGATGCGAACCATGGAATACACCCATTTACGATTCAGCCCAAAATACTAAGGATACCGTAAGAATCGGTACCGGACAACTCAACCCAGTTAATCAGGTGCCATCGATAATAACTCACACGCCGGATTTCGCGAAGATACCCGAATTAAAGATTGACACTCCGACCAGAATACCCACCGTTGAAGTAGAGAAATTCGACAGAATAATTCCAGAATCCAAACCGGTACATCCAAAAGAGACTACGACGCCGACAGGCATCACTCCTATCCCTGACCTATTAAAAAGGAAGTCCCTCTTAACCCAGGATCCGTCGATCCACTACCTCGAGGCACCCACGACGGTGCACTCACACTCACCCCCTGCGCAAGACGCCAAATCAACCCTTCCCCTAACCTTCCAAGAGTCTCTTGCAGCTACGCCGGAACAGGAAATAACGGAAAAGTCTGAAGAAATCCCTTCGAGGGTAGGACAATCACTCCAGTCAATCTCAACGGGACACATAATCACCGAGGAAGTAGACCTAGTAAAACTGGACCAACAGAAAATTCGAGCCGTCCAGAACTATCCGGTACCTCGCACCTCAAAAGAAATTAAAAATTTCCAAGGACTGACCGGACATTACGGAAGAGTTATCCCAGGATGCCCTAGAACGGTTCGCCGATTGACCTCACGACTGAAAAAGGATACATCATTTGACTGGGGACCATCCCAGCAAATCGCTTTTAACCACTCAAAATCAGCATTGCAGAAGGAACCGATCCTGCAATACTCGACTTTTGAACTGGAATTCCACGTCTGGCCAGACGCCTTATCCCGTAAACCCCTTGCAGTGGAGGCATGCCCCATACGACCACGCGAAAGATTTCACGACGACTTGGAAGACAAGTCCAAACATAAGCCAAGCAGCTCCAAGAGGCCAAGGTTCTCCAGTTCACCGATCCATGTGGCAACCAGTGGAAGCAACTCCATCGACCCTACAATGCCCACATCCAACGCTCACCTTAGAAGAGAATCAAACGGGATTCAACTGCACCGAAAGAAGCGCCGGAAATTGTCGCCAGCAGAAATTCAACCAAGTTCTTCCCCGGAAAACATACGTGAACGACTGCCTACCACGAGAACCGACCAGATTTACAAATTACCCATGCAGGTTCTATTGACGAAATATCCTGTGTGCGTGCTTCTCAGCCTACTCACATCAATTAAAGGAGCTGATGAATTCGTTAAAAGATTTAACTGTCATTTCGGAGCTCCTAGAGCCACCCTCACCGACCAAGCGGCAAACTCTAAAAGCACTTTCGCGAAAACAGCAGTACGGGAATGTAAAACCCAACAATTCCGAACCACAGCCTTTCACCCACCGACGAATGGCTCTATAAAAAGATTGCATCTCGCTTTGACCAAATCTTCACAATTAATTATAGGTAGATACAGCGACTGGGACGAATGGAACTTAGCCGCGTTCTCAAATAACGCCAGCGTCCAAAAGGGCACTGGCTGCACTTCGCGTGAATTAATATTCGGAAAATTAGCTCGGGTACCCACTCGGAAACCGGTAACCGAAAATTTTGAAAACGAAACATATCTTAGTTGCCTTTCAAAACTAAGTAGGAGACTGCGGAGGAAACGACATTATGATCGCTATACCTACGTGCGCGAGAGTCCCGGTTGACCCCACGCCACCACAAACAAAAGATACTCTAATAAATTTTCCATCATAGATAATTTCTACTGCAACATTTATTGCTACATCATCACTTATGCGGCTATGCCGTCCAGAAGGAAGGAAAATAACATCCCTCCTCCCTAAAGTGATCTCTTCGAGTCGTCACCCGAGACGCCTCCACAGACGGACATCTCCATAGATGACTCCGTCCTTTCCAACATCAATCAACAGAGAGCAACTCCAGGAGACCATACCACTTCGTCCCGTATAGACCACTAAATTCAAACAAATACCCTGTTTAGATCCTAAAATTCCTCCTAGTCCCTCCTTCCTTCACCATCCCTTGTATATAAGTCCCTTGTAAATACATCCTTTATTCCTATATCATTTTTTTTGCCGAATAAGCTATAATTTTGTTTTCTATTTTCTTCGGAATCAGTTGTATCTTTTTTTTTCTTTTTTACGCCAAATAGGCTTTATCTTTTGTTTTTTTTCTCCTCATTCCAAGTCACCCGAACCTTATGTTAAGAAATTACGCATTTCTTCATATAAAGGGGGAGGTGTGATGCCCCGCTATTTTCGTTAAAATTTTTCTCTCACTTCAAACCACACCTACCTTGTTTTAAGAAATTACACATTTCTTCATATAAGGGGGGAGGTGTGACGTCCCACAATTTTTCGCGCGGTACTTTAACACCACTTCCTCACAAATCCATCCACAATCCACCAAAAACCTTCAATCTCGAGTCATACCCTACTCCCTCACCCAACCGATCGTTTGGACGATACACCTTAGTGGTCCCTATCTCTAAACGGTCAATCCAGATTCCTAATCGCCGATCACCTTGATGTTGTACCTTAGCGGTCCCCAACACAAGATGACCTATACAAAACGCCACCTCGATGATGTATCTTAGAGATCCCCATCGCGAGATGATCGTTACACAACTCCTTCGCCTATTCGCCATATGAGGCATGACCACTCCCTTCCAAATCTACGTTAAACAAATCCCTCATCCTTAAAACCCTCTTCAAAATCGAGACTACGTCTCACGCCCTTACTATGACCACAAAAGTCAATACACCGTTTACCCCATTCCTATACGACCTCCTAAACTCCACCAAATGGGTTGAGTATTTCGCTTCAAAGCCCCATGCAAAAACCCTAGAAATGTTACTGCGACGCAAATGTACAAACGTGATCAACACGTGATTGTAATTACGACGCATTTGGCGTACGTGACATAAACACATCTATTAATAACCATACCGTTACAAAAACCCCCAAAATCTACTGCGTCTTGTTTCCGAAATCTGTCAAGGTCTTTACCGCGCGTACCCCCGCAGTACTCCTGGAAGATCATATAAATACAAAGGATCGAGAGCCCAAAGAGCTCTTTTGTCAACAGACAGTCGAATAGATAGGAGTATCGATAAAACAAGTGTTAAATAATTCAAATCAGTGCTTTACGGCAACTACTGTAAGTCATTATTATATACCATTATTATAGTGCATATCACCCCATACCATATTATTATTCGTCAACGCTTATAGCTTATCATCATTTACTTTCATTTATGCTTATTGCTTACTTACTTTTATATTCTTTCATTTATGCTTATTGCTTACTTACTTTTATATTCTTTCATTTATGTTTATTGCTTACTTACTATTATATTCTCTCATTTATGCTTATTATATATATATCGCCATTCATATTCATAACTCATATTATAAATGTTGCGCGTGTGAATACAAAATCTTCCCACGCATTGTTAAAACCACTCTAACAAGGCTAATAAACCGCTTTGTTATCAATCGTGTCTCGAATTATTGTGTGTATCCTCGAGTCATAAGGCTTCCCAACGAAACCAAGCTGCCGCAACAGCTGATTCGCGAGAGCTCTCTCAGTATTTACAAACACACTGCTGCATTAACCGTGCTATTCTTAGGAAAACTAAGTGTGGTTTCTTTTGTACAAATGCAACGGTAAATCCTATTATCAAACCAAAACAAAACAAGAGTGCTAACGGGTGTCCCTTCAGTACCAATTTGCTTTAAAACCTTCCCTGGTCGATTAGTGTGGCGGATGATAGATTCGCGCCTGATCTTTTCTCTTAAAACCTTCAGAGTGCTGGATGACAGATTCACGCCTGACCTTCCTTATAAATCCACAGTGTGACGGATGACAGATTCGCGCCTGACTTTCCCTCGAAACCCACAGTGTGCTGGATGACAGATTCACGCCTGGCTTTCCCTCAAAACCCACAGTGTGCTGGATGACGGATTCACGCCTGGCTTTCCCTCAAAACCCACAGTGTGCTGGATGACAGATTCACGCCTGGCTTTCCCTCAAAACCCACAGTGTGCTGGATGACAGATTCACGCCTGGCTTTCCCTCAAAACCCACAGTGTGCTGGATGATAGATTCGCGCCTGGCTTTCCCTTAAAACCTTCAGAGTGCTGGATGACAGATTCACGCCTGACCGTCCTTTCAAAACCTACAGTGTGCTGGATGACAGATTCACGCCTGACTTTCCCTTAAAACCTTCAGAGTGCTGGATGACAGATTCACGCCTGATCCTCCTCTCGAACCCACAGTGTGACGGATGTTAGATTCGCGCCTGGCTTTCTCCTTCCCCATAGTCACCGTTCCCAAAAACCTCACCCGGGACGTGACAGTAAGAATAATTTTTTTTTGTAAGAATTAAATTATTTTGTAAGAATTAAATTTTTTTTGTTAGAATTAAATTTTTTTTGTAAGAATTAAATTTTTTATGTAAAAATAAATTTTTTTGGTAAGAATTAAATTTTATTTGTAAGAATTTAAATTTTTGTTAGAATTCAATTTTATTTGTAAGAATTAATTTTTTTTGTAAGAATTCAATTTTTTTTGTAAGATTTAATTTTTTTTTTTGAGAAAAAAATTTTATTTGTAAGAATTAAATTTTTTTTTGTAACAATTAAATTTTTTCGGTTAAGAATTTAATTTTTTTGTAAGAATTAATTTTTTTTGTAAGAATTAATATATTTTGTAAGAATTAATTTTTTTTTGTAAAATTTAAATTTTTTTTGAATAATTTTTTTTGTAATAATGAATTTTTTTGTAAAAATAAATTTTTTTGGTAAGAATTAAATTTTATTTGTAAGAATTTAAATTTTTGTTAGAATTCAATTTTATTTGTAAGAATTAATTTTTTTTTGTAAGAATTCAATTTTTTTTGTAAGAATTAAATTTTTAATTGTTAGAATTATATTTTTTATTGAAAGTATTACATTTTTTTGGTAAGAATTAAATTTTCATTTGTTAGAAATAAATTGTTTTTTGTAAGAATTAAATTTTTTTTGTTAAGAATTAAATTTTTTTGTAATAATTAATTTTTTTTTTGAGAAAAAAATTTTATTTGTAAGAATTAAAATTTCTTTTGTAACAATTAAATTTTTTCGGTTAAGAATTTAATTTTTTGTAAGAATAATTTTTTTTTGTAAGAATTAATTTTTTTTGTAAGAATTAAATTTTTTTTGTAAGAATTAATTTTTTTGGTAAGAATTAATTTTTTTTTGTAAAATTTAAATTTTTTTTTGAATAATTTTTTTTTTGTATTAATTAATTTTTTGTAAAAATAAATTTTTTTGGTCAGAATTAAATTTTTTTTATAAGAATTAAATTTTTATTTGTTAGAATTGGATTTTTTTTGTAAGAATTAAATTTTTATTAGATAGAATTAATTTTTTTTGTAAGAATTAAATGTTTTTGTAAGATTTAATTTTTTTTCGAGAAATAAATTTTTTTTGTAAGATTTAATTTTTTTTTTGAGAAATAAATTTTTTTGTAACAATTAAATTGGTTTTGTAAGCATTAATTTTTTTTTTGTAAGAATTAAATTTTTTTCGTAAGAATTAATTTTTTTTAAGAAAAATTTTATTTCGTTAGAATTAATAATTTTTCGGTAGGATTAAATTTTTTTTGCAAGAATTAAATTTTTTTTCGTTAGAATTAATTTTTTTTGTAAGAATTAAATTTTTTTTGTAAGAATTAAATTTTTTGTGGAAGAATTAATTTCTTTTGTAAGAATTCAATTTATATTTGCAACAATTATATTTTTATTTGTTAGAATTAAATTTTTTTTTGTAACAATTAAATTTTTTCGGGTAAGAAATTAATTTTTTTGTTCGAATGAATTTTTTTTTGTAAAATTTAAATTTTTTTTGAATATTTTTTTTTGTAATAATTAATTTTTTTGTAAAAATAAATTTTTTTGGTAAGAATTAAATTTTATTTGTAAGAGTTTAAATTTTTGTTAGAATTCAATTTTATTTGTAAGAATTAATTTTTTTTGGTAAGAATTCAATTTTTTTGTAAGAATTCAATTTTTAATTGTTAGATTTATATTTTTTATTGAAAGTATTACATTTTTTTGGTAAGAATTAAAATTTCATTTGTTAGAAATAAATTGTTTTTTGTAAGAATTAAATTTTTTTTGTTAAGAATTAAATTTTTTTGTAATAATTAATTTTTTTGTAAAAATAAATTTTTTTGGTAAGAATTAAATTGTTTTGTGAGAATTAATTTTTTTTGTAAGAATCAAAATTTTTTGTAAGAATTAAATTTTTTTTGTTAGAATTAAAATTTTTTTGTAAGAATTAATTTTTTTGGTAAGAATTAATTTTTTTTGTAAGAATTAATTTTTTTTTGTAAGAATTAATTTTTTTTTGTAAGAATTAAATTTTTATTTGTAAGAATTAATTTTTTTTTGTAAGAATTAAATGTTTTTGTAAGATTTAATTTTTTTTCGAGAAATAAATTTTTTTTGTAAGATTTAATTTTTTTTTTGAGAAATAAATTTTTTTTGTAACAATTAAATTGGTTTTGTAAGCATTAAATTTTTTTTGTAAGAATTAAATTTTTTTTGTAAGAATTAATTCTTTTGTAAAAATAAATTTTTTTGGTAAGAATTAAATTTTATTTGTAAGAATTTAAATTTTTGTTAGAATTTAATTTTTTGTAAGAATAATTTTTTTTTGTAAGAATTAAATTTTTTTGTAAGAATTAAATTTTTTTTGTTAGAATTAAATTTTTTTTGTAAGAATTAAATTTTTTATGTAAAAATAAATTTTTTTGGTAAGAATTAAATTTTATTTGTAAGAATTTAAATTTTTGTTAGAATTCAATTTTATTTGTAAGAATTAATTTTTTTTGTAAGAATTAATTTTTTTTTGTAAGAATTAATTTTTTTTTGTAAGAATTAAATTTTTATTTGTAAGAATTAATTTTTTCGAGAAAAAATTTTTTTCGTTAGAATTAATTTTTTTTCCATAGAATTAAATTTTTTTGTAAGAATTAATTTTTGTTTTGAAAAATAAAATTTTATTTGTAAAAATTAAAATTTCTCTTGTAACAATTACATTTTTTCGGTTAAGAATTTAATTTATTTGTAAGAATTAATTTTTTTTGTAAGAATTAATTTTTTTTGTAAAATTTAAAAATTTTTTTAATTATTTTTTTTGCAATAATTAATTTTTTCTTAAAAATAATTTTTTTTGGTAAGAATTAAATTTTTATTGTAAGAATTTAAATTTTTGTTAGAATTAAATTTTATTTGTAAGAAATATTTTTTTTTTTGGAAGAATTAAATTTTTAATTGTTAGAATTATATTTTTTATTGAATGTACTACATTTTTTTGGTAAGAATTAAATTTTCATTTGTTAGAAATAATTTTTTTTTGTAAGAATTAAAATTTTTTGGTAAGAATTAAATTTTTTTTGTAAGAATTACATTTTTTTCGTAAGAATTAAATTTTTTTTGTAAGAATTAATTTTTTTTGTAAGAATTAAATTTTTTTTGTAACAATTAAATTTTTATTTGTAAGAATTAAATTTTTATTTGATAGAATTAAATTTTTTTTGTAAGAATTAAATTTTTTTGTAAGAATTAATTTTTTTGTAAGAATTAATTTTTTAGTTGTAAGGATTAATTTTTTTTCAGAAAAAAAATTTTTTCGTTAGAATTACTTTTTTTTCTCGATAGAATTACATTTTTTTGCAAGAATTAATTTTTTTTTCGTAAGAATTTAATTTCTTTTGTTAGAATTAAATTTTTTTTGTTAGAATTAATTTTTTAGTTGTAAGCATTAATTTTTTTTTCAGAAAAAAAATTTTTTCGTTAGAATTAATTTTTTTTCTGGATGGAATTAAATTTTTTTGCAAGAATTAAAATTTTATTCCTAAGAAATAATTTTTTTGTTAGAATTAAATTTTTTTGTTAGAATTAAATTTTATTTGAGAGAATTAAAATTTTATTCCTAAGAAATAATTTTTTTTTGTAAAATTTAAAATTTTTTGTAAGAATTAAATTTTTTTTGTAAGAATTAAATTTTTTTTGTAAGAATTAAATTTTTTTCGTAAGAATTACATTTCTTTTGTAAGAATTAATTTTGATTTGTAAGAAATAAATTTTTTTGTTAGAATTAAATTTTTTTGTAAGAATTAAAGTTTTTTTGTAATAATTAAATTTTTTTTGTAATAATTAATTTTTTTTTGTAAGAATTAAATTCTTTTTGTAAGAATTAAATTTTTTTGTAAGAATTAATTTTTTAGTTGTAAGAATTAATTTTTTTTTCAGAAAAAAAATTTTTTCGTTACAATTACTTTTTTTTCTCGATAGAATTACATTTTTTTTGCAAGAATTAATTTCTTTTTCGTAAGAATTTAATTCCTTTTGTTAGAATTAAATTTGTTTTGTCAGAATTAATTTTTTTATGAGAAATAAATTTTTATTGTAAGAATTAAATTGGTTTTGTTAGAATTAATTTTTTTTGTAAGAATTAATTTTGTTTTTTGAGAAACATTTTTTTTTTGTAAGAATTTAATTATATTGTAGGAATTAAATTTTTTCGTGTAAATTTTTATTTGCAAGAATTACATTTTTATTTGTTAGAATTCAAATTTTTTTGTAAGAATTCAATTTTTTTGTAAGAATTAAATTTTTTTTGTAAGAATTAATTTTTTAGTTGTAAGCATTAATTTTTTTTCAGAAAAAAAATTTTTTCGTTAGAATTAATTTTTTTTCTCGATGGAATTAAATTTTTTTGCAAGAATTAAACTTTTTTTCGTTAGAATTAAATTTTTTTGTTAGAATTAAATTTTATTTGTGAGAATTAAAATTTTATTCCTAAGAAATAATTTTTTTTGTAAAATTTAAATTTTTTTGTAAGAATCAATTTTTTTTGTAAGAATTAAATTTTTATTTGTAAGAATTAATTTTTTCGAGAAAAAATTTATTTCGTTAGAATTAATTTTTTCTCGATAGAATTAAATTTTTTTGTAAGAATTAATTTTTTTTTGAGAAATAAAATTTTATATGTAAGAATTAAAATTTCTCTTGTAACAATTAAATTTTTTCGGATAAGAATTTAATTTTTTTGTAAGAATTAATTTTTTTTGTAAGAATTAATTTTTTTTGGAAAATTTAAATTTTTTTTGAATAATTTTTTTTGTAATAATTAATTTTTTTGTAAAAATAATTTTTTTTTGGTAAGAATTAAATTGTATTTGTAAGAATTTAAATTTTTGTTAGAATTAAATTTTATTTGTAAGAATTAAATTTTTTTGTAAGAATTAAATTTATTTTGTAAGAATTAAATTTTTTTTGTAAGAATTAATTTTATTTTAGTAACAAATAAATGTTTTTGTAAGAATTAAATTTTTTTTGTAAGAATTAATTTTTTTTTGTAAGAATTAAATTTTTATTTGTTAGAATTAAATTTTTTTTGTAAGAATTACATTTTTTTGTAAGAATTACAGTTTTTGTAAGAATTAAATTTTTATTTGTAAGAATAAATTATTTTTGAGAAAAATTTTTTTTCGATAGAATTAATTTTTTTTTCGATGGAATTAAATTTTTTTGCAAGAATTAAATTTTTTTTCTTTCGAATTAATTTTTTTTTGTCAGAATTAAATGTTTTTTGTAAGATTTAATTTTTTTTTGTAAGAATTAAATTTTATTTTGTAAAAATTTAATTATTTTGTACGAATTAAATTTTTTCGTGTAAGAATTTAATTTATTTGAAAGAATTAAATTTTTTTTGTAAGAATTAAAATTTTTTTGTAAGAATTAAATTTTTTTTGTAAGAATTAAATTTTTTTGTAAGAATTAATTTTTTTTTGGAAGAATTAAATTTTTTTTCTTTCGAATTAATTTTTTTTTGTCAGAATTAAATGTTTTTTGTAAGATTTAATTTTTTTTTGTAAGAATTAAATTTTATTTTGTAAAAATTTAATTATTTTGTACGAATTAAATTTTTTCGTGTAAGAATTTAATTTATTTGAAAGAATTAAATTTTTTTTGTAAGAATTAAAATTTTTTTGTAAGAATTAAATTTTTTTTGTAAGAATTAAATTTCTTTTGTTAGAATTAATTTTGATTTGTAAGAATTAAATTTTTTTGTTAGAATTAAATTTTTATTTGTGAGAATTAAAATTTTATTCCTAAGAAATAATTTTTTTTTGTAAGAATTAAATTTTTTTTGATAGAATTAAAATTTTTTGTAAGAATTAAATTTTTTTGTAAGAATTAATTTTTTTTTGGAAGAATTAAATTTTTTTTCTTTCGAATTAATTTTTTTTTGTCAGAATTAAATGTTTTTTGTAAGATTTAATTTTTTTTTGTAAGAATTAAATTTTATTCCTAAGAAATAATTTTTTTTTGTAAGAATTAAATTTTTTTTGATAGAATTAAAATTTTTTGTAAGAATTAAATTTTTTTGTAAGAATTAATTTTTTTTTTGCAAGAATTAAATTTTTTTTGTAAGAATTAATTTTTTTTGTATGAATTAAATTTTTTTGTTAGAATTAAATTTTTATTTGTTAGAATTAAATTTTTTTTGTAAGAATTACATTTTTTGGTAAGAATTACAGTTTTTGTAAGAATTAAATTTTTATTTGTAAGAATAAATTATTTTTGAGAAAAAATTTTTTTCGTTAGAATTAATTTTTTTTTCGATGGAATTAAATTTTTTTGCAAGAATTAAATTTTTTTTCTTTCGAATTAATTTTTTTTGTCAGAATTAAATGTTTTTTGTAAGATTTAATTTTTTTTTGTAAGAATTAAATTTTATTTTGTAAAAATTTAATTATTTTGTACGAATTAAATTTTTCGTGTAAGAATTTAATTTATTTGAAAGAATTAAATTTTTTTTGTAAGAATTAAAATTTTTTTGTAAGAATTAAATTTTGTTTGTAAGAATTAAATTTCTTTTGTAAGAATTAATTTTGATTTGTAAGAATTAAATTTTTTTGTTAGAATTAAATTTTTATTTGTGAGAATTAAAATTTTATTCCTAAGAAATAATTTTTTTTTGTAAGAATTAAATTTTTTTTGACGGAATTAAAATTTTTTGTAAGAATTAAATTTTTTTGTAAGAATTAATTTTTTTTTGCAAGAATTAAATTTTTTTTGTAAGTATTAATTTTTTTTGTATGAATTAAATTTTTTTGTTAGAATTAAATTTTTATTTGTGAGAATTAAAATTTTATTCCTAAGAAATATTTTTTTTTTGTAAGAATTAAATTTTTATTTGTTACAATTAAATTTTTTTTTGAAAGAAATAATTTTTTTTTGGAAGAATTAAATTTTTTTGTTAGAATTAAATTATTATTTGTGAGAATTAAAATTTTATTCCTAAGAAATAATTTTTTTTTGTACGAATTAAATTTTTATATTTTAGAATTAATTTTTTTTTTGAAAGTATTACATTTTTTTGGTAAGAATTATATTTTTATTTGTTAGAATTAAATTTTTATTTGTATGAATTAAATTTTTATTTGTTAGAATTAAATTTTTTTTGTAAGAATTAAATTTTTTTTGTAAGAAATTAATTTTTATTTGTAGGAATTAATTTTTTAGCTGTAAGAATTAATTTTTTATGAGAAATTTTTCTTTTCGTTAGAATTAATTTTTTTTCTCGATAGAATTAAAATTTTTTTGCAAGAATTAAAATTTTCTTGCAAGAATTAAAAATTTTTTCGTTAGAATGTAATTTTTTTTGTTAGAATCAAATTTTTTTGTAGGAATTAATTTTTTTTTGAGAAATAAATTTTTATTGTAAGAATTAAATTGGTTTTGTTAGAATTAAATTTTTTTCTGTAAGAATTAATTTTGTTTTTTGAGAAATAATTTTTTTTGTAAGAATTTAATTATTTTGTAAGAATTAAATTTTATTTGTAAGAATTAAATTTTTATTTGTAAGAATTCATTTTTTAGAAAAAATTATTTTTGTAAGAATTAAAATTTTTTTGTAAGAATTAAATTTTTTTTGTAAGAATTAAATTTCTTTTGTTAGAATTAATTTTGATTTGTAAGAATTAAATTTTTTTGTTAGAATTAAATTTTTATTTGTGAGAATTAAAATTTTATTCCTAAGAAATAATTTTTTTTTGTAAGAATTAAATTTTTTTTGATAGAATTAAAATTTTTTGCAAGAATTAAAAATTTTTTCGTTAGAATTTAATTTTTATTGTTAGAATTAAATTTTTTTGTAAGAATTAATTTTTTTTTGGAGAAATAAATTTTTTTTGTAAGAATTAAATTTTTTTCTGTAAGAATTAATTTTGTTTTTTGAGAAATAATTTTTTTTCTAAGAATTAAATTTTTTTTATAAGAATTAAATTTTTTTTGTAAGAATTATTTTTTTTTGTAAGAATTAAATTTTTTTGTTAGAATTAAATTTTTATTTGTGAGAATTAAAATTTTATTCCTCCGAAATAATTTTTTTTTGTAAGAATTAAATTTTTATTTGTCAGAATTATATTTTTTATTGAAAGTATTACATTTTTTTTGTAAGAATTAAATTTTTTTCTAAGAATTACCTTTTTTTGTTAGAATTAAGTTTTTATTTGTGAGAATTAAAATTTTATTCCTAAGAAATAATTTTTTTTTGTAAGAATTAAATTTTTAATTGTTAGAATTATATTTTTTATTGAAAGTGTTACATTTTTTTGGTAAGAATTAAATTTTCATTTGTTAGAAATAAATTGTTTTTTGTAAGAATTATTTTTTTTTGTTAAGAATTAAATTTTTTTGTAATAATTAATTTTTTTGTAAAAATGAATTTTTTTGTAAAAATGAATTTTTTTGTAAAAATGAATTTTTTGGTAAGAATTAAATTTAATTTATAAGAATTTAAATTTTTGTTAGAATTAAATTTTTTGGTAAGAATTACATTTTTTGTAATAATTAATTTTTTTGGTTGGAATTAAACTGTTATTTGTAAGAATTAATTTTTTTTTAGTAACAAATAAATGTTTTTGTAAGAATTAAATTTTTTTTGTAAGAATTAATTTTTTTTTGTAAGAATTAAATTTTTATTTGTAAGAATTAATTTTTTCGAGAAAAAATTTTTTTCGTTAGAATTAATTTTTTTCCATAGAATTAAATTTTTTTGTAAGAATTAATTTTTGTTTTGAAAAATAAAATTTTATTTGTAAAAATTAAAATTTCTCTTGTAACAATTACATTTTTTCGGTTAAGAATTTAATTTATTTGTAAGAATTAATTTTTTTTGTAAGAATTAATTTTTTTTTGTAAAATTTAAAATTTTTTTTAATTATTTTTTTTGTAATAATTAATTTTTTCTTAAAAATAATTTTTTTTGGTAAGAATTAAATTTTTATTGTAAGAATTTAAATTTTTGTTAGAATTAAATTTTATTTGTAAGAAATATTTTTTTTTTTGGAAGAATTAAATTTTTAATTGTTAAAATTATATTTTTTATTGAATGTACTACATTTTTTTGGTAAGAATTAAATTTTCATTTGTTAGAAATAATTTTTTTTTTGTAAGAATTAAAATTTTTTGGTAAGAATTAAATTTTTTTTGTAAGAATTACATTTTTTTCGTAAGAATTAAATTTTTTTTGTAAGAATTAATTTTTTTTGTAAGAATTAAATTTTTTTTGTAACAATTAAATTTTTATTTGTAAGAATTAAATTTTTATTTGATAGAATTAAATTTTTTTTGTAAGAATTAAATTTTTTTGTAAGAATTAATTTTTTTGTAAGAATTAATTTTTTAGTTGTAAGGATTAATTTTTTTTCAGAAAAAAAATTTTTTCGTTAGAATTACTTTTTTTTCTCGATAGAATTACATTTTTTTGCAAGAATTAATTTTTTTTTCGTAAGAATTTAATTTCTTTTGTTAGAATTAAATTTTTTTTGTTAGAATTAATTTTTTAGTTGTAAGCATTAATTTTTTTTCAGAAAAAAAATTTTTTCGTTAGAATTAATTTTTTTTCTGGATGGAATTAAATTTTTTTGCAAGAATTAAAATTTTATTCCTAAGAAATAATTTTTTTGTTAGAATTAAATTTTTTTGTTAGAATTAAATTTTATTTGAGAGAATTAAAATTTTATTCCTAAGAAATAATTTTTTTTTGTAAAATTTAAAATTTTTTGTAAGAATTAAATTTTTTTTGTAAGAATTAAATTTTTTTTGTAAGAATTAAATTTTTTTCGTAAGAATTACATTTCTTTTGTAAGAATTAATTTTGATTTGTAAGAAATAAATTTTTTTGTTAGAATTAAATTTTTTTGTAAGAATTAAAGTTTTTTTGTAAGAATTAAATTTTTTTTGTAAGAATTAATTTTTTTTTGTAAGAATTAAATTCTTTTTGTAAGAATTTAATTTTTTTGTAAGAATTAATTTTTTAGTTGTAAGAATTAATTTTTTTTCAGAAAAAAAATTTTTTCGTTACAATAATTTTTTTTCTCGATAGAATTACATTTTTTTTGCAAGAATTAATTTCTTTTTCGTAAGAATTTAATTCCTTTTGTTAGAATTAAATTTGTTTTGTCAGAATTAATTTTTTTATGAGGAATAAATTTTTATTGTAAGAATTAAATTGGTTTTGTTAGAATTAATTTTTTTTGTAAGAATTAATTTTGTTTTTTGAGAAACATTTTTTTTTTGTAAGAATTTAATTATATTGTAGGAATTAAATTTTTTCGTGTAAATTTTTATTTGCAAGAATTACATTTTTATTTGTTAGAATTCAATTTTTTTTGTAAGAATTCAATTTTTTTGTAAGAATTAAATTTTTTTTGTAAGAATTAATTTTTTAGTTGTAAGCATTAATTTTTTTTCAGAAAAAAAATTTTTTCGTTAGAATTAATTTTTTTTCTCGATGGAATTAAATTTTTTTGCAAGAATTAAACTTTTTTTCGTTAGAATTAAATTTTTTTGTTAGAATTAAATTTTATTTGTGAGAATTAAAATTTTATTCCTAAGAAATAATTTTTTTTGTAAAATTTAAATTTTTTTGTAAGAATCAATTTTTTTTGTAAGAATTAAATTTTTATTTGTAAGAATTAATTTTTTCGAGAAAAAATTTATTTCGTTAGAATTAATTTTTTCTCGATAGAATTAAATTTTTTTGTAAGAATTAATTTTTTTTTTGAGAAATAAAATTTTATATGTAAGAATTAAAATTTCTCTGGTAACAATTAAATTTTTTCGGATAAGAATTTAATTTTTTTGTAAGAATTAATTTTTTTTGGAAAATTTAAATTTTTTTTGAATAATTTTTTTTGTAATAATTAATTTTTTTGTAAAAATAATTTTTTTTTGGTAAGAATTAAATTGTATTTGTAAGAATTTAAATTTTTGTTAGAATTAAATTTTATTTGTAAGAATTAAATTTTTTTGTAAGAATTAAATTTATTTTGTAAGAATTAAATTTTTTTTGTAAGAATTAATTTTATTTTAGTAACAAATAAATGTTTTTGTAAGAATTAAATTTTTTTTGTAAGAATTAATTTTTTTTTGTAAGAATTAAATTTTTATTTGTTAGAATTAAATTTTTTTTGTAAGAATTACATTTTTTTGTAAGAATTACAGTTTTTGTAAGAATTAAATTTTTATTTGTAAGAATAAATTATTTTTGAGAAAAATTTTTTTTCGATAGAATTAATTTTTTTTTCGATGGAATTAAATTTTTTTGCAAGAATTAAATTTTTTTTCTTTCGAATTTAATTTATTTGAAAGAATTAAATTTTTTTTGTAAGAATTAAAATTTTTTTGTAAGAATTAAATTTTTTTTGTAAGAATTAAATTTCTTTTGTAAGAATTAATTTTGATTTGTAAGAATTAAATTTTTTTGTTAGAATTAAATTTTTATTTGTGAGAATTAAAATTTAATTCCTAAGAAATAATTTTTTTTTGTAAGAATTAAATTTTTTTTGATAGAATTAAAATTTTTTGTAAGAATTAAATTTTTTTGTAAGAATTAATTTTTTTTTGGAAGAATTAAATTTTTTTTCTTTCGAATTAATTTTTTTTTGTCAGAATTAAATGTTTTTTGTAAGATTTAATTTTTTTTTGTAAGAATTAAATTTTATTTTGTTAAAATTTAATTATTTTGTACGAATTAAATTTTTTCGTGTAAGAATTTAATTTATTTGAAAGAATTAAATTTTTTTTGTAAGAATTAAAATTTTTTTGTAAGAATTAAATTTTTTTTGTAAGAATTAAATTTTATTTGTTAGAATTAATTTTGATTTGTAAGAATTAAATTTTTTTGTTAGAATTAAATTTTTATTTGTGAGAATTAAAATTTTATTCCTAAGAAATAATTTTTTTTTGTAAGAATTAAATTTTTTTTGATAGAATTAAAATTTTTTGTAAGAATTAAATTTTTTTGTAAGAATTAATTTTTTTTTTGCAAGAATTAAATTTTTTTTGTAAGAATTAATTTTTTTTGTATGAATTAAATTTTTTTGTTAGAATTAAATTTTTATTTGTTAGAATTAAATTTTTTTTGTAAGAATTACATTTTTTGGTAAGAATTACAGTTTTTGTAAGAATTAAATTTTTATTTGTAAGAATAAATTATTTTTGAGAAAAAATTTTTTTCGTTAGAATTAATTTTTTTTTCGATGGAATTAAATTTTTTTGCAAGAATTAAATTTTTTTTCTTTCGAATTAATTTTTTTTGTCAGAATTAAATGTTTTTTGTAAGATTTAATTTTTTTTTGTAAGAATTAAATTTTATTTTGTAAAAATTTAATTATTTTGTACGAATTAAATTTTTCGTGTAAGAATTTAATTTATTTGAAAGAATTAAATTTTTTTTGTAAGAATTAAAATTTTTTTGTAAGAATTAAATTTTTTTTGTAAGAATTAAATTTCTTTTGTAAGAATTAATTTTGATTTGTAAGAATTAAATTTTTTTGTTAGAATTAAATTTTTATTTGTGAGAATTAAAATTTTATTCCTAAGAAATAATTTTTTTTTGTAAGAATTAAATTTTTTTTGATAGAATTAAAATTTTTGTAAGAATTAAATTTTTTTGTAAGAATTAATTTTTTTTTGCAAGAATTAAATTTTTTTTGTAAGTATTAATTTTTTTTGTATGAATTAAATTTTTTTGTTAGAATTAAATTTTTATTTGTGAGAATTAAAATTTTATTCCTAAGAAATATTTTTTTTTTGTAAGAATTAAATTTTTATTTGTTACAATTAAATTTTTTTTTGAAAGAAATAATTTTTTTTTGGAAGAATTAAATTTTTTTGTTAGAATTAAATTATTATTTGTGAGAATTAAAATTTTATTCCTAAGAAATAATTTTTTTTTGTACGAATTAAATTTTTATATTTTAGAATTAATTTTTTTTTTGAAAGTATTACATTTTTTTGGTAAGAATTATATTTTTATTTGTTAGAATTAAATTTTTATTTGTATGAATTAAATTTTTATTTGTTAGAATTAAATTTTTTTTGTAAGAATTAAATTTTTTTTGTAAGAAATTAATTTTTATTTGTAGGAATTAATTTTTTTTTGAGAAATAAATTTTTATTGTAAGAATTAAATTGGTTTTGTTAGAATTAAATTTTTTTCTGTAAGAATTAATTTTGTTTTTTGAGAAATAATTTTTTTTGTAAGAATTTAATTATTTTGTAAGAATTAAATTTTATTTGTAAGAATTAAATTTTTATTTGTAAGAATTCATTTTTTAGAAAAAATTATTTTCGTTAGAATTAATTTTTTTTTGTCAGAATTAAATGTTTTTTGTAAGATTTAATTTTTTTTTGTAAGAATTAAATTTTATTTTGTAAAAATTTAATTATTTTGTACGAATTAAATTTTTTCGTGTAAGAATTTAATTTATTTGAAAGAATTAAATTTTTTTTGTAAGAATTAAATTATTTTTGGTCGGAATTAATTTTTTTTTGTAAGGATTAATTTTTTTGAGAATTTTTTTTTGTAAGAAGTAAATTTTTTTGTAAGAATTATATTTTTATTTCTAAGAATTAATTTTTTTTAAGAAAAAAATTTTTTCGTTAGAATTAATTTTTTTTCGAAAGAATTAATTTTTTTTGCGAGAATTACATTTTTTTTGTAAGAATTAAATTTTTTTTTAAAGAATTAAATTTTTTTTGTAAGAATTCAATTTCTTTTGTAAGAATTAATTTTGATTTGTAAGAATTAAATTTTTTTGTTAGAATTAAATTTTTATTTGTGAGAATTAGAATTTTATTCCTAAGAAATAAATTTTTTTTGTAAGAATTAAATTTTATTTTGTAAAAATTTAATTATTTTGTATGAATTAAATTTTTTCGTGAAAGAATTAAATTTTTTTGTAAGAATTAAATTTTTTTTGTAAGAATTAAATTGGTTTTGTATGCATTAAATTTTTTTCCTTATGAATTAATTTTGTTTTTTGATAAATAAATTTTTTTTGTAAGAATTTAATTATTTTGTAAGAATTCAATTTTTTTGTAAGAATTATATTTTTATTTGTAAGAATTAAGTTTTTTCGTGTAAGAATTTAATTTTATTGTAAGAATGAATTTTTTTGTGTAAAATTAAATTTTTTTTGTAAGAATAAATTTTTTTTGAGAAAAAATTTTTTTCGTTAGAATTAATTTTTTTTCGATAGAATTAAATTTTTTTTGCAAGAATTAAATTTTTTTTCTTTAGAATTAAATTTTTTTTGTTAGAATTAAATTTTTTTTGCAAGATTCAATTTTTTCGTGTAAGAATTAAATTTTATTTTGTAAAAATTTAATTATTTTGTATGAATTAAATTTTTTCGTGTAAGAATTAATTTTTTTTGTAAGAATTAAATTTTTTTTGTATGAATTAAATTTTTTTTGTAAGAATTAATTTTTTTTGTAAGAATTAAATTTTTTTTGTAAGAATTAAATTTTTTTTGTAAGAATTAAATTTGTTTTCGTTAGAATTAATTTTTTTTTGTTAGAATTAAATGTTTTTTGTAAGAATTAAATTTTATTTGTATGAATTAAATTTTTTTTGTAGGAATTAAATTTTTTTGTAAGAATTAAATTTTTATTTTTAAGAATTAATTTTTATTGAGAAAAAATTTTTTTCGTTAGAATTAATTTTTATTGAGAAAAAATTTTTTTCGTTAGAATTAATTTTTATTGAGAAAAAATTTTTTTCGTTAGAATTAATTTTTTTTCGATAGAAATAATTTTTTTTGAAAGAATTAAATTTGTTTTCGTTATAATTAAATTTTTTTTGTTAGAATTAAATGTTTTTTGTAAGAATTAATTATTTTTTGAGAAATAAATTTTTTTTGTAAGAATTAATTTGGTTTTGTAAGAATTAATTTCTTTTTGTAAGAATTAATTTCTTTTTGTAAGAATTATATTTTGTTTGTAAGTATTAAATTTCTTTTATAAGAATTAAATTTTTTTGTAAGAATTAATTTTTTTTTGTAAGAATTAAATTTTTTTTGTAAGAATTAAATTTTTTGGTGAGAATAAATTTTTTTTGTAAGAATAAAATTTTTTTTTAAAAAATTAAATTTTTTTTGTAAGAATTCAATTTCTTTTGTAAGAATTAATTTTGATTTGTAAGAATTAAATTTTTTTGTAAGAATTAAATTTTTTTTGTAAGAATTAAATTTTTATTTTTAAGAATTAATTTTTTTTTAGAAAATTTTTTTTTCGTTAGAATTAATTTTTTTTCCATAGAATTAATTTTTTTTTGCAAGAATTAAATTTGTTTTCGTTATAATTAAATTTTCTTGTTAGAATTAAATGTTTTTTGTAAGAATTTAATTTTATTGTAAGAATTAATTTTTTTGTGTAAAAATAAATTTTTTTTTGTAAGAATTAATTTTTTTGAGAAAAAATTTTTTTCGTTAGAATTAATTTTTTTTCGATAGAATTAAATTTTTTTTGTAAGAATTAAATTTTTTTTGTAAGAATTAATTTTTTTTGTAAGAATTAATTTTTTAGTTGTAAGAATTCAATTTTTTTTGTTAGAATTAAATTTTTTTTGTAAGAATTTAAATTTTTGTTAGAATTAAATTTTATTTGTAAGAATTAAATTTTTTTTGTAAGAATTAAATTTTTTTTTAAAGAATTCATTTTTTTTGGAAAATTTTTTTTTCGTTAGAGTTAATTTTTTTTCGATAGAATTAAATTTTTTTTGCGGGAATTAAATTTGTTTTCGTTAGACTTAATTTTTTTTGTTAGAATTAAATGTTTTTTGTAAGATTTAATTTTTTTTTGAGAAATAATTTTTTTTTGTTAGAATTAAAATGGTTTTGTATGCATTAAATTTTTTCCCTTAAGAATTAATTTTGTTTTTTGAGAAATAAATTTTTCTTGTAAGAATTTAATTATTTTGTAAGAATTAAATTTTTTTGGTAAGAATTAAATTTTCATTTGTCAGAAATAAATTTTTTTTTGTAAGAATTAATTTTTTTGTGTAAAATTAAATTTTTTTTGTAAGAATTCATTTTTTTTTGAGAAAAAATTTTTTTCGTTAGAATTAACTTTTTTTCGATAGAATTAAATTTTTTTTTGCAAGAATTAAATTTTTTTTGTATGAATTAAATTTTTTTTGTCAGACTTAATTTTTTTTGTAAGAATTAAATTTTTTTTGTAAGAATTAATTTTTTTTTGTAAGAATTAAATTTTTTTTGTAAGAATTAAATTTGTTTTCGTTAGAATTAAATTTTTTTTGTTAGAATTAAATGTTTTTTGCAAGAATTAAATTTTATTTGTATGAATTAAATTTTTTTTGTAGGAATTAAATTTTTTTTGTAAGAATTAAATTTTTATTTTTAAGAATTAATTTTTATTTAGAAAAAATTTTTTTCGTTAGAATTAATTTTTTTTCGATAGAAATAAATTTTTTTGAAAGAATTAAATTTGTTTTCGTTATAATTAAATTTTTTTTGTAAGAATTAAATTTTTTTTGTAAGAATTAATTTTTTTTTGTAAGAATTAAATTTTTATTTGTTAGAATTAAATTTTTTTTGTAAGAATTACATTTTTTTGTAAGAATTACAGTTTTTGTAAGAATTAAATTTTTATTTGTAAGAATAAATTATTTTTGAGAAAAATTTTTTTTCGATAGAATTAATTTTTTTTTCGATGGAATTAAATTTTTTTGCAAGAATTAAATTTTTTTCTTTCGAATTAATTTTTTTTTGTCAGAATTAAATGTTTTTTGTAAGATTTAATTTTTTTTTGTAAGAATTAAATTTTATTTTGTAAAAATTTAATTATTTTGTACGAATTAAATTTTTTCGTGTAAGAATTTAATTTATTTGAAAGAATTAAATTTTTTTTGTAAGAATTAAAATTTTTTTGTAAGAATTAAATTTTTTTTGTAAGAATTAAATTTCTTTTGTAAGAATTAATTTTGATTTGTAAGAATTAAATTTTTTTGTTAGAATTAAATTTTTATTTGTGAGAATTAAAATTTTATTCCTAAGAAATAATTTTTTTTTGTAAGAATTAAATTTTTTTTGATAGAATTAAAATTTTTTGTAAGAATTAAATTTTTTTGTAAGAATTAATTTTTTTTTGGAAGAATTAAATTTTTTTTCTTTCGAATTAATTTTTTTTTGTCAGAATTAAATGTTTTTTGTAAGATTTAATTTTTTTTTGTAAGAATTAAATTTTATTTTGTTAAAATTTAATTATTTTGTACGAATTAAATTTTTTCGTGTAAGAATTTAATTTATTTGAAAGAATTAAATTTTTTTTGTAAGAATTAAAATTTTTTTGTAAGAATTAAATTTTTTTTGTAAGAATTAAATTTCTTTTGTTAGAATTAATTTTGATTTGTAAGAATTAAATTTTTTTGTTAGAATTAAATTTTTATTTGTGAGAATTAAAATTTTATTCCTAAGAAATAATTTTTTTTTGTAAGAATTAAATTTTTTTTGATAGAATTAAAATTTTTTGTAAGAATTAAATTTTTTTGTAAGAATTAATTTTTTTTTTGCAAGAATTAAATTTTTTTTGTAAGAATTAATTTTTTTTGTATGAATTAAATTTTTTTGTTAGAATTAAATTTTTATTTGTTAGAATTAAATTTTTTTTGTAAGAATTACATTTTTTGGTAAGAATTACAGTTTTTGTAAGAATTAAATTTTTATTTGTAAGAATAAATTATTTTTGAGAAAAAATTTTTTTCGTTAGAATTAATTTTTTTTTCGATGGAATTAAATTTTTTTGCAAGAATTAAATTTTTTTTCTTTCGAATTAATTTTTTTGTCAGAATTAAATGTTTTTTGTAAGATTTAATTTTTTTTTGTAAGAATTAAATTTTATTTTGTAAAAATTTAATTATTTTGTACGAATTAAATTTTTCGTGTAAGAATTTAATTTATTTGAAAGAATTAAATTTTTTTTGTAAGAATTAAAATTTTTTTGTAAGAATTAAATTTTGTTTGTAAGAATTAAATTTCTTTTGTAAGAATTAATTTTGATTTGTAAGAATTAAATTTTTTTGTTAGAATTAAATTTTTATTTGTGAGAATTAAAATTTTATTCCTAAGAAATAATTTTTTTTTGTAAGAATTAAATTTTTTTTGACGGAATTAAAATTTTTTGTAAGAATTAAATTTTTTTGTAAGAATTAATTTTTTTTTGCAAGAATTAAATTTTTTTTGTAAGTATTAATTTTTTTTGTATGAATTAAATTTTTTTGTTAGAATTAAATTTTTATTTGTGAGAATTAAAATTTTATTCCTAAGAAATATTTTTTTTTTGTAAGAATTAAATTTTTATTTGTTACAATTAAATTTTTTTTTGAAAGAAATAATTTTTTTTTGGAAGAATTAAATTTTTTTGTTAGAATTAAATTATTATTTGTGAGAATTAAAATTTTATTCCTAAGAAATAATTTTTTTTTGTACGAATTAAATTTTTATATTTTAGAATTAATTTTTTTTTTGAAAGTATTACATTTTTTTGGTAAGAATTATATTTTTATTTGTTAGAATTAAATTTTTATTTGTATGAATTAAATTTTTATTTGTTAGAATTAAATTTTTTTTGTAAGAATTAAATTTTTTTTGTAAGAAATTAATTTTTATTTGTAGGAATTAATTTTTTAGCTGTAAGAATTAATTTTTTATGAGAAATTTTTCTTTTCGTTAGAATTAATTTTTTTTCTCGATAGAATTAAAATTTTTTTGCAAGAATTAAAATTTTCTTGCAAGAATTAAAAATTTTTTCGTTAGAATGTAATTTTTTTTGTTAGAATCAAATTTTTTTGTAGGAATTAATTTTTTTTTGAGAAATAAATTTTTATTGTAAGAATTAAATTGGTTTTGTTAGAATTAAATTTTTTTCTGTAAGAATTAATTTTGTTTTTTGAGAAATAATTTTTTTTGTAAGAATTTAATTATTTTGTAAGAATTAAATTTTATTTGTAAGAATTAAATTTTTATTTGTAAGAATTCATTTTTTAGAAAAAATTATTTTCGTTAGGATTAATTTTTTTTTGTCAGAATTAAATGTTTTTTGTAAGATTTAATTTTTTTTTGTAAGAATTAAATTTTATTTTGTAAAAATTTAATTATTTTGTACGAATTAAATTTTTTCGTGTAAGAATTTAATTTATTTGAAAGAATTAAATTTTTTTTGTAAGAATTAAAATTTTTTTGTAAGAATTAAATTTTTTTTGTAAGAATTAAATTTCTTTTGTTAGAATTAATTTTGATTTGTAAGAATTAAATTTTTTTGTTAGAATTAAATTTTTATTTGTGAGAATTAAAATTTTATTCCTAAGAAATAATTTTTTTTTGTAAGAATTAAATTTTTTTTGATAGAATTAAAATTTTTTGCAAGAATTAAAAATTTTTTCGTTAGAATTTAATTTTTATTGTTAGAATTAAATTTTTTTGTAAGAATTAATTTTTTTTTGGAGAAATAAATTTTTTTTGTAAGAATTAAATTTTTTTCTGTAAGAATTAATTTTGTTTTTTGAGAAATAATTTTTTTTCTAAGAATTAAATTTTTTTTATAAGAATTAAATTTTTTTTGTAAGAATTATTTTTTTTTTGTAAGAATTAAATTTTTTTGTTAGAATTAAATTTTTATTTGTGAGAATTAAAATTTTATTCCTCCGAAATAATTTTTTTTTGTAAGAATTAAATTTTTATTTGTCAGAATTATATTTTTTATTGAAAGTATTACATTTTTTTTGTAAGAATTAAATTTTTTTCTAAGAATTACCTTTTTTTGTTAGAATTAAGTTTTTATTTGTGAGAATTAAAATTTTATTCCTAAGAAATAATTTTTTTTTGTAAGAATTAAATTTTTAATTGTTAGAATTATATTTTTTATTGAAAGTGTTACATTTTTTTGGTAAGAATTAAATTTTCATTTGTTAGAAATAAATTGTTTTTTGTAAGAATTATTTTTTTTTGTTAAGAATTAAATTTTTTTGTAATAATTAATTTTTTTGTAAAAATGAATTTTTTTGTAAAAATGAATTTTTTGGTAAGAATTAAATTTAATTTATAAGAATTTAAATTTTTGTTAGAATTAAATTTTTTGGTAAGAATTACATTTTTTGTAATAATTAATTTTTTTGGTTGGAATTAAACTGTTATTTGTAAGAATTAATTTTTTTTTAGTAACAAATAAATGTTTTTGTAAGAATTAAATTTTTTTTGTAAGAATTAATTTTTTTTTGTAAGAATTAAATTTTTATTTGTAAGAATTAATTTTTTCGAGAAAAAATTTTTTTCGTTAGAATTAATTTTTTTCCATAGAATTAAATTTTTTTGTAAGAATTAATTTTTGTTTTGAAAAATAAAATTTTATTTGTAAAAATTAAAATTTCTCTTGTAACAATTACATTTTTTCGGTTAAGAATTTAATTTATTTGTAAGAATTAATTTTTTTTGTAAGAATTAATTTTTTTTTGTAAAATTTAAAATTTTTTTTAATTATTTTTTTTGTAATAATTAATTTTTTCTTAAAAATAATTTTTTTTGGTAAGAATTAAATTTTTATTGTAAGAATTTAAATTTTTGTTAGAATTAAATTTTATTTGTAAGAAATATTTTTTTTTTTGGAAGAATTAAATTTTTAATTGTTAAAATTATATTTTTTATTGAATGTACTACATTTTTTTGGTAAGAATTAAATTTTCATTTGTTAGAAATAATTTTTTTTTTGTAAGAATTAAAATTTTTTGGTAAGAATTAAATTTTTTTTGTAAGAATTACATTTTTTTCGTAAGAATTAAATTTTTTTTGTAAGAATTAATTTTTTTTGTAAGAATTAAATTTTTTTTGTAACAATTAAATTTTTATTTGTAAGAATTAAATTTTTATTTGATAGAATTAAATTTTTTTTGTAAGAATTAAATTTTTTTGTAAGAATTAATTTTTTTGTAAGAATTAATTTTTTAGTTGTAAGGATTAATTTTTTTTCAGAAAAAAAATTTTTTCGTTAGAATTACTTTTTTTTCTCGATAGAATTACATTTTTTTGCAAGAATTAATTTTTTTTTCGTAAGAATTTAATTTCTTTTGTTAGAATTAAATTTTTTTTGTTAGAATTAATTTTTTAGTTGTAAGCATTAATTTTTTTTTCAGAAAAAAAATTTTTTCGTTAGAATTAATTTTTTTTCTGGATGGAATTAAATTTTTTTGCAAGAATTAAAATTTTATTCCTAAGAAATAATTTTTTTGTTAGAATTAAATTTTTTTGTTAGAATTAAATTTTATTTGAGAGAATTAAAATTTTATTCCTAAGAAATAATTTTTTTTTGTAAAATTTAAAATTTTTTGTAAGAATTAAATTTTTTTTGTAAGAATTAAATTTTTTTTGTAAGAATTAAATTTTTTTCGTAAGAATTACATTTCTTTTGTAAGAATTAATTTTGATTTGTAAGAAATAAATTTTTTTGTTAGAATTAAATTTTTTTGTAAGAATTAAAGTTTTTTTGTAAGAATTAAATTTTTTTTGTAAGAATTAATTTTTTTTTGTAAGAATTAAATTCTTTTTGTAAGAATTTAATTTTTTTGTAAGAATTAATTTTTTAGTTGTAAGAATTAATTTTTTTTCAGAAAAAAAATTTTTTCGTTACAATAATTTTTTTTCTCGATAGAATTACATTTTTTTTGCAAGAATTAATTTCTTTTTCGTAAGAATTTAATTCCTTTTGTTAGAATTAAATTTGTTTTGTCAGAATTAATTTTTTTATGAGGAATAAATTTTTATTGTAAGAATTAAATTGGTTTTGTTAGAATTAATTTTTTTTGTAAGAATTAATTTTGTTTTTTGAGAAACATTTTTTTTTTGTAAGAATTTAATTATATTGTAGGAATTAAATTTTTTCGTGTAAATTTTTATTTGCAAGAATTACATTTTTATTTGTTAGAATTCAATTTTTTTTGTAAGAATTCAATTTTTTTGTAAGAATTAAATTTTTTTTGTAAGAATTAATTTTTTAGTTGTAAGCATTAATTTTTTTTCAGAAAAAAAATTTTTTCGTTAGAATTAATTTTTTTTCTCGATGGAATTAAATTTTTTTGCAAGAATTAAACTTTTTTTCGTTAGAATTAAATTTTTTTGTTAGAATTAAATTTTATTTGTGAGAATTAAAATTTTATTCCTAAGAAATAATTTTTTTTGTAAAATTTAAATTTTTTTGTAAGAATCAATTTTTTTTGTAAGAATTAAATTTTTATTTGTAAGAATTAATTTTTTCGAGAAAAAATTTATTTCGTTAGAATTAATTTTTTCTCGATAGAATTAAATTTTTTTGTAAGAATTAATTTTTTTTTTGAGAAATAAAATTTTATATGTAAGAATTAAAATTTCTCTTGTAACAATTAAATTTTTTCGGATAAGAATTTAATTTTTTTGTAAGAATTAATTTTTTTTGGAAAATTTAAATTTTTTTTGAATAATTTTTTTTGTAATAATTAATTTTTTTGTAAAAATAATTTTTTTTTGGTAAGAATTAAATTGTATTTGTAAGAATTTAAATTTTTGTTAGAATTAAATTTTATTTGTAAGAATTAAATTTTTTTGTAAGAATTAAATTTATTTTGTAAGAATTAAATTTTTTTTGTAAGAATTAATTTTATTTTAGTAACAAATAAATGTTTTTGTAAGAATTAAATTTTTTTTGTAAGAATTAATTTTGATTTGTAAGAATTAAATTTTTTTGTTAGAATTAAATTTTTATTTGTGAGAATTAAAATTTTATTCCTAAGAAATAATTTTTTTTTGTAAGAATTAAATTTTTTTTGATAGAATTAAAATTTTTTGTAAGAATTAAATTTTTTTGTAAGAATTAATTTTTTTTTGGAAGAATTAAATTTTTTTTCTTTCGAATTAATTTTTTTTTGTCAGAATTAAATGTTTTTTGTAAGATTTAATTTTTTTTTGTAAGAATTAAATTTTATTTTGTTAAAATTTAATTATTTTGTACGAATTAAATTTTTTCGTGTAAGAATTTAATTTATTTGAAAGAATTAAATTTTTTTTGTAAGAATTAAAATTTTTTTGTAAGAATTAAATTTTTTTTGCAAGAATTAAATTTTTTTTGTAAGTATTAATTTTTTTTGTATGAATTAAATTTTTTTGTTAGAATTAAATTTTTATTTGTGAGAATTAAAATTTTATTCCTAAGAAATATTTTTTTTTTGTAAGAATTAAATTTTTATTTGTTACAATTAAATTTTTTTTTGAAAGAAATAATTTTTTTTTGGAAGAATTAAATTTTTTTGTTAGAATTAAATTATTATTTGTGAGAATTAAAATTTTATTCCTAAGAAATAATTTTTTTTTGTACGAATTAAATTTTTATATTTTAGAATTAATTTTTTTTTTGAAAGTATTACATTTTTTTGGTAAGAATTATATTTTTATTTGTTAGAATTAAATTTTTATTTGTATGAATTAAATTTTTATTTGTTAGAATTAAATTTTTTTTGTAAGAATTAAATTTTTTTTGTAAGAAATTAATTTTTATTTGTAGGAATTAATTTTTTTTTGAGAAATAAATTTTTATTGTAAGAATTAAATTGGTTTTGTTAGAATTAAATTTTTTTCTGTAAGAATTAATTTTGTTTTTTGAGAAATAATTTTTTTTGTAAGAATTTAATTATTTTGTAAGAATTAAATTTTATTTGTAAGAATTAAATTTTTATTTGTAAGAATTCATTTTTTAGAAAAAATTATTTTCGTTAGAATTAATTTTTTTTTGTCAGAATTAAATGTTTTTTGTAAGATTTAATTTTTTTTTGTAAGAATTAAATTTTATTTTGTAAAAATTTAATTATTTTGTACGAATTAAATTTTTTCGTGTAAGAATTTAATTTATTTGAAAGAATTAAATTTTTTTTGTAAGAATTAAATTATTTTTGGTCGGAATTAATTTTTTTTTGTAAGGATTAATTTTTTTGAGAATTTTTTTTTGTAAGAAGTAAATTTTTTTGTAAGAATTATATTTTTATTTCTAAGAATTAATTTTTTTTAAGAAAAAAATTTTTTCGTTAGAATTAATTTTTTTTCGAAAGAATTAATTTTTTTTGCGAGAATTACATTTTTTTTGTAAGAATTAAATTTTTTTTTAAAGAATTAAATTTTTTTTGTAAGAATTCAATTTCTTTTGTAAGAATTAATTTTGATTTGTAAGAATTAAATTTTTTTGTTAGAATTAAATTTTTATTTGTGAGAATTAGAATTTTATTCCTACGAAATAAATTTTTTTTGTAAGAATTAAATTTTATTTTGTAAAAATTTAATTATTTTGTATGAATTAAATTTTTTCGTGAAAGAATTAAATTTTTTTGTAAGAATTAAATTTTTTTTGTAAGAATTAAATTGGTTTTGTATGCATTAAATTTTTTTCCTTATGAATTAATTTTGTTTTTTGATAAATAAATTTTTTTTGTAAGAATTTAATTATTTTGTAAGAATTCAATTTTTTTGTAAGAATTATATTTTTATTTGTAAGAATTAAGTTTTTTCGTGTAAGAATTTAATTTTATTGTAAGAATGAATTTTTTTGTGTAAAATTAAATTTTTTTTGTAAGAATAAATTTTTTTTGAGAAAAAATTTTTTTCGTTAGAATTAATTTTTTTTCGATAGAATTAAATTTTTTTTGCAAGAATTAAATTTTTTTTCTTTAGAATTAAATTTTTTTTGTTAGAATTAAATTTTTTTTGCAAGATTCAATTTTTTCGTGTAAGAATTAAATTTTATTTTGTAAAAATTTAATTATTTTGTATGAATTAAATTTTTTCGTGTAAGAATTAATTTTTTTTGTAAGAATTAAATTTTTTTTGTATGAATTAAATTTTTTTTGTAAGAATTAATTTTTTTTGTAAGAATTAAATTTTTTTTGTAAGAATTAAATTTTTTTTGTAAGAATTAAATTTGTTTTCGTTAGAATTAATTTTTTTTTGTTAGAATTAAATGTTTTTTGTAAGAATTAAATTTTATTTGTATGAATTAAATTTTTTTTGTAGGAATTAAATTTTTTTGTAAGAATTAAATTTTTATTTTTAAGAATTAATTTTTATTGAGAAAAAATTTTTTTCGTTAGAATTAATTTTTATTGAGAAAAAATTTTTTTCGTTAGAATTAATTTTTATTGAGAAAAAATTTTTTTCGTTAGAATTAATTTTTTTTCGATAGAAATAATTTTTTTTGAAAGAATTAAATTTGTTTTCGTTATAATTAAATTTTTTTTGTTAGAATTAAATGTTTTTTGTAAGAATTAATTATTTTTTGAGAAATAAATTTTTTTTGTAAGAATTAATTTGGTTTTGTAAGAATTAATTTCTTTTTGTAAGAATTAATTTCTTTTTGTAAGAATTATATTTTGTTTGTAAGTATTAAATTTCTTTTATAAGAATTAAATTTTTTTGTAAGAATTAATTTTTTTTTGTAAGAATTAAATTTTTTTTGTAAGAATTAAATTTTTTGGTGAGAATAAATTTTTTTTGTAAGAATAAAATTTTTTTTTAAAAAATTAAATTTTTTTTGTAAGAATTCAATTTCTTTTGTAAGAATTAATTTTGATTTGTAAGAATTAAATTTTTTTGTAAGAATTAAATTTTTTTTGTAAGAATTAAATTTTTATTTTTAAGAATTAATTTTTTTTAGAAAAATTTTTTTTCGTTAGAATTAATTTTTTTTCCTTAGAATTAATTTTTTTTTGCAAGAATTAAATTTGTTTTCGTTATAATTAAATTTTCTTGTTAGAATTAAATGTTTTTTGTAAGAATTTAATTTTATTGTAAGAATTAATTTTTTTGTGTAAAAATAAATTTTTTTTTGTAAGAATTAATTTTTTTGAGAAAAAATTTTTTTCGTTAGAATTAATTTTTTTTCGATAGAATTAAATTTTTTTTGTAAGAATTAAATTTTTTTTGTAAGAATTAATTTTTTTTGTAAGAATTAATTTTTTAGTTGTAAGAATTCAATTTTTTTTGTTAGAATTAAATTTTTTTTGTAAGAATTTAAATTTTTGTTAGAATTAAATTTTATTTGTAAGAATTAAATTTTTTTTGTAAGAATTAAATTTTTTTTTAAAGAATTCATTTTTTTTGGAAAATTTTTTTTTCGTTAGAGTTAATTTTTTTTCGATAGAATTAAATTTTTTTTGCGAGAATTAAATTTGTTTTCGTTAGACTTAATTTTTTTTGTTAGAATTAAATGTTTTTTGTAAGATTTAATTTTTTTTTGAGAAATAATTTTTTTTTGTTAGAATTAAAATGGTTTTGTATGCATTAAATTTTTTCCCTTAAGAATTAATTTTGTTTTTTGAGAAATAAATTTTTCTTGTAAGAATTTAATTATTTTGTAAGAATTAAATTTTTTTGGTAAGAATTAAATTTTCATTTGTCAGAAATAAATTTTTTTTTGTAAGAATTAATTTTTTTGTGTAAAATTAAATTTTTTTTGTAAGAATTCATTTTTTTTTGAGAAAAAATTTTTTTCGTTAGAATTAACTTTTTTTCGATAGAATTAAATTTTTTTTTGCAAGAATTAAATTTTTTTTGTATGAATTAAATTTTTTTTGTCAGACTTAATTTTTTTTGTAAGAATTAAATTTTTTTTGTAAGAATTAATTTTTTTTTGTAAGAATTAAATTTTTTTTGTAAGAATTAAATTTGTTTTCGTTAGAATTAAATTTTTTTTGTTAGAATTAAATGTTTTTTGCAAGAATTAAATTTTATTTGTATGAATTAAATTTTTTTTGTAGGAATTAAATTTTTTTTGTAAGAATTAAATTTTTATTTTTAAGAATTAATTTTTATTTAGAAAAAATTTTTTTCGTTAGAATTAATTTTTTTTCGATAGAAATAAATTTTTTTGAAAGAATTAAATTTGTTTTCGTTATAATTAAATTTTTTTTGTTAGAATTAAATGTTTTTTGTAAGAATTAATTTTTTTTTTGAGAAATAAATTTTTTTTGTAAGAATTAATTTGGTTTTGTAAGAATTAATTTCTTTTTGTAAGAATTAATTTCTTTTTGTAAGAATTATATTTTTTTTGAGAAATAAAATTTTTTGTAAGAATTTAATTATTTTGTAAGAATTAAATTTTTTTGTAAGAATTATATTTTTATTTGTCAGAATTAAATTTTTTCGTGTACGAATTTAATTTTATTGTAAGAATTAATTTTTTTGTGTAAAATTTAAATTTTTTTGTAAGAATTAAATTTTTTTTGTAAGAATTAAATTTTTTTCGTTAGAATTAATTTTTTTTGTTAGAATTAAATGTTTTTTGTAAGAATTAATTATTTTTGTAAAATTTAAAATTTTTTTGGATATTTTTTTTGTAAAAATTATTTTTTTTGTAAAAATAAATTTTTTTGTTAAGAATTAAATTTCATTTGTAAGAATTTAAATTTTTGTTAGAATTCAATTTTATTTGTAAGAATTAAATTTTTTTTGTAAGAATTAAATTTTTTTTGTAAGAATTAAATTGGTTTTGTAAGCATTAAATTTTTTTCTGTAAGAATTAATTTATTTTTTTGAGAAATAAATTTTTTTTGTAAGAATTTAATTATTTTGTAAGAATTAAATTTTTTTGTAAGAATTATATTTTTATTTGTCAGAATTTAATTTTTTCGTGTACGAATTTAATTTTTTTGTAAGAATTAAATTTTATTTGTAAGAATTACATTTTTTTTGTAAGAATTAAATTTTTTTGTAAGAATTAATTTTTTTTTGTAAGAAATAACTTTGTTTTGTAAGAATTAAAATTTTTTGTTAGAATTAAATTTTTATTTGTGAGAATTAAAATTTTATTCTTTAGAAATAATTTTTTTTTGTAAGAATTAACTTTTTATTTGTTAGAATTATATTTTTTATTGAAAGTATTTTTTGGTAAGAATTAAATTTTCATTTGTCAGAAATAAATTTTTTTTTGTAAGAATTAAATTTTTGTGATAAGAATTAAATTTTTTTGGTTAGAATTAAATTTTTTTGGTTAGAATTAAATTTTTATTTGTAAGAATTAATTTTTTTTTTGTAACAATTAAATGTTTTTGTAAGAATTAATTTTTTTTTGTAAGAATTAATTGTTTTTTGTAAGAATTAAAATTTTATTTGTAAGAATTAATTTTTTCAAGAAAAAATTGTTTTCGTTAGAATTAATTTTTTTTCGATAGAATTAAATTTTTTTGTAAGAATTAATTTTGTTTTTGAGAAATAAAATTTTATTTGTAAGAATTAAAATTTCTCTTGTAACAATTTAATTTGTTCGGTTAAGAATTTAATTTTTTTGGAAGAATTAATTTTTTTTGTAAGAATCAATTTTTTTTTGTAAAATTTAAATTTTTTTGTAAGATTTAATTTTTTTTTTGAGAAATAAAATTTTATTTGTAAGAATTAAAATTTCTGTTGTAACAATTAAATTTTTTCGGTTAAGAATTTAATTTTTTTGTAAGAATTAATTTTTTTGTAAGAATTAATTTTTTTGTAAAAATAAATTTTTTTGGTAAGAATTAAATTTTATTTGTAAGAATTAAATTTTTTTTGTAAGAATTCAATTTTTTTGTAAGAATTAAATTTTTTTGTAAGAATTAAATTTTTTTGTAAGAACTAAATTTTTTTTGTAAGAATTCAATTTTTTTGTAAGAATTAAATTTTTTTGTAAGAATTAAATTCTTTTTGTAAGAATTAAATTCTTTTTGTTAAGAATTAAATTTTTTTGTAATAATTAATTTTTTTGTAAAAATAAATTTTTTTGGTAAAAATTAAATTTTTTTGTAAGAATTCATTTTTTTTTTGTTAGAATTATATTTTTTTTGTAAGTATTAAATTTTTTTTGTAAAAATTAAATTTTTATTTGTAAGAATAAATTTTTTTGAGAAAAAAATTTTTTCAATAGAATTAATTTTTTTGAGAAAAAATTTTTTTCAATAGAATTAATTTTTTTGTTACAATTAAATGTTTTTGTAAGATTTGATTTTTTTTCGAGAAATAAATTTTTTTGCATGATTTAATTTTTTTTTGAGAAATAATTTTTTTTTGTAACAATTAAATTGGTTTTGTAAGCATTAAATTTTTTTCTGTAAGAATTAATTTTGTTTTTTGAGAAATAAAATTTTTTTGTAAGAATTAAATTTTTTTGTAAGAATGAATTTTTTTTTGTAAGAATTAATTTTTTTTGTAAGAATTAATTTTTTTTTGTAAAATTTAAATTTTTTTTTGAATAATTTTTTTTTGTGTTAATTAATTTTTTGTAAAAATAAAATTTTTTGGTAAGAATTAAATTTTTTGGTGAGAAATAATTTTTTTTGTAAGAATTAAATTTTTTTTATAAGAATTAAACTTTTATTTGTTAGAATTGGATTTTTTTTGTAAGAATTAAATTTTTATTAGATAGAATTATTTTTTTTTGTAAGAATTAAATGTTTTTGTAAGATATAATTTTTTTTCGAGAAATAAATTTTTTTTGAAAGATTTAATTTTTTTTTTGAGAAATAATTTTTTTTGTAACAATTAAATTGGTTTTGTAAGCATTAAATTTTTTTCTGTAAGAATTAATTTTGTTTTTTGAGAAATAAATTTTTTCGTGAGAATTTAATTATTTTGTAAGAATTAAATTTTTTTTGTAAGAATTAAATTTTTGTTATAAGAATTAAAAGTTTATTTGTGAGATTTAAATTATTTCTGGTACGAATCAAATTTTTTTTGTAAGAATTAAATTTTTATTAGTAAGAATAAATTCTTTAGAGAAAAAAATTTTTTCAATAGAATTAATTTTTTTCTTAGAATTAAATGTTTTTGTAAGATTTGATTTTTTTTCGAGAAATAATTTTTTTTTGCAAGATTTAATTTTTTTTTGAGAAATAATTTTTTTTTGTAAGAATTAAATTGGTTTTGTAAGCATTAAATTTTTTTCTGTAAGAATTAATTTATTTTTTTGAGAAATAAATTTTTTTGTAAGAATTTAATTATTTTGTAAGAATTAAATTTTTTTGTAAGAATTATATTTTTATTTGTCAGAATTAAATTTTTTCGTGTACGAATTTAATTTTATTGTAAGAATTAATTTTTTTGTGTAAAATTTAAATTTTTTTGCAAGAATTAAATTTTTTTTCGTTAGAATTAATTTTTTTTGTTAGAATTAAATGTTTTTTGTAAGAATTAATTTTTTTTGTAAAATTTAAAATTTTTTTGGATAATTTTTTTTGTAAAAATTAATTTTTTTGTAAAAATAAATTTTTTTGTTAAGAATTAAATTTTATTTGTAAGAATTTAAATTTTTGTTAGAATTCAATTTTATTTGTCAGAATTAAATTTTTTTTGTAAGAATTAAATTTTTTTTGTAAGAATTAAATTTTTTTTGTACGAATTAAATTTTTTTTGAAAGAATTAATTTCTTTTGTAAGAATTCAATTTATATTTGCAACAATTATATTTTTATTTGTTAGAATTAAAATTTTTTTGTAACAATTAAATTTTTTCGGGTAAGAAATTAATTTTTTTGGTTCGAATTAATTTTTTTTTGTAAAATTTAAAATTTTTTGTAAGATTTAATTTTTTTTGAGAAAAAATTTTTTTTTTGTAAGAATTAAAATTTCTTTTGTAACAATTAAATTTTTTCGGTTAAGAATTTAATTTTTTGTAAGATTTAATTTTTTTTGTAAGAATTAATTTTTTTTGTAAGAATTAATTTTTTTGTGTAAAATTTAAATTTTTTTGTAAGAATTAATTTTTTTTTGTAAGATTTAATTTTTTTTGTAAGAATTAAATTTTTTCGTTAGAATTAATTTTTTTTCGATAGATTTAAATTTTTTTTGCAAGAATTAAATTTTTTTTTGTTAGAATTAATTTTTTTTGTTAGAATTAAATGTTTTTTGTAAGAATTTATTTTTTTTGTAAAATTTAAACTTTTTTTGAATAATTTTTTTTGTAATAATTAATTTTTTTGTAAAAATAAATTTTTTTGTTAAGAATTAAATTTTATTTGTAAGAATTTAAATTTTTGTTAGAATTCAATTTTATTTGTAAGAATTACATTTTTTTTGTAAGAATTAAATTTTTTTTGTAAGAATTAAATTATGTTTGTAAGAATTAATTTTTTTTTGTAAGAATTAATTTTTTTGTAAAAATAAATTTTTTTGGTAAGAATTAAATTTTATTTGTAAGAATTAAATTTTTTTGTAAGAATTAAATTGTTTTTGTAAGAATTAAATTTCTTTGTAATAATTAATTTTTTTGTAAAAATAAATTTTTTTGGTAAGAATTAAATTTTATTTGTAAGAATTTAATTTTTGTTAGAATTAAATTTTATTTCTAAGAATTAATTTTTTCTTGTAAGAATTAAATTTTTTTTGTAAGAATTAAATTGATTTTGTTAGAATTAAATTTTTTTTGTAAGAATTAAATCTTTTTTGTAAGAATTAATTTTTTTTGTAAGATTTAATATTTTTTGTAAGAATTAATTTTTTTTGTAAAATTTTAATTTTTTTTGAATAATTTTTTTTGTAATAATTAATTTTTTTGTAAAAATAAATTTTTTTGGTAAGAATTAAATTTTATTTGTAAGAATTTAAATTTTTGTTAGAATTCAATTTTATTTGTAAGAATTAATTTTTTTTTGTAAGAATTCAATTTTTTTGTAAGAATTAAATTTTTAATTGTTAGAATTATATTTTTTATTGAAAGTATTACATTTTTTTGGTAAGAATTAAATTTTCATTTGTTAGAAATAAATTGTTTTTTGTAAGAATTAAATTGTTTTTGTAAGAATTAAATTTTTTTTGTTAAGAATTAAATTTCTTTGTAATAATTAATTTTTTTGTAAAAATACATTTTTTTGGTAAGAATTAAATTTTATTTGTAAGAATTTAATTTTTGTTAGAATTAAATTTTATTTCTAAGAATTAATTTTTTTTTGTAAGAATTAAATTTTTTTTTAAGAATTAAATTGATTTTGTTAGAATTAAATTTTTTTTGTAAGAATTAAATCTTTTTTGTAAGAATTAATTTTTTTTGTAAGATTTAATATTTTTTGTAAGAATTAATTTTTTTTTGTAAAATTTAAATTTTTTTTGAATAATTTTTTTTTGTAATAATTAATTTTTTTGTAAAAATAAATTTTTTTGGTAAGGATTAAATTTTATTTGTAAGAATTTAAATTTTTGTTAGAATTCAATTTTATTTGTAAGAATTAATTTTTTTTTGTAAGAATTCAATTTTTTTTGTAAGAATTAAATTATTAATTGTTAGAATTATATTTTTTATTGAAAGTATTACATTTTTTTGGTAAGAATTAAATTTTCATTTGTTAGAAATAAATTGTTTTTTGTAAGAATTAAATTTTTTTTGTTAAGAATTAAATTTTTTTGTAAGAATTAAATTTTTTTTGTAAGAATTAAATTTTTTTTGTAAGAATTAATTTTTTTTGTAAGAATTAATTTTTTTTGTAAGAATTAATTTTTTTTTGTAAAATTTAAATTTTTTTTTTAATAATTTTTTTTGTATTAATTAATTTTTTGTAAAAATAATTTTTTTTGGTAAGAATTAAATTTTTTGGTGAGAATTAATTTTTTTTGTAAGAATTAAATTTTTTTTATAAGAATTAAACTTTTATTTGATAGAATTTGATTTTTTTTGTAAGAATTAAATTTTTATTAGATAGAATTAATTTTTTTTTGTAAGAATTAAATGTTTTTGTAAGATATAATTTTTTTTCGAGAAATAAATTTTTTTTGCAAGATTTAATTTTTTTTTTGAGAAATAATTTTTTTTGTAACAATTAAATTGGTTTTGTAAGCATTAAATTTTTTTCTGTAAGAATTAATTTTGTTTTTTGAGAAATAATTTTTTTTGTAAGAATTAAATTTTTATTAGTAAGAATAAATTTTTTAGAGAAAAAAATTTTTTAGAGAAAAAAATTTTTTGAATAGAATTAATTTTTTTCTTAGAATTAAATGTTTTTGTAAGATTTGATTTTTTTTTCGAGAAATAAATTTTTTTTGCAAGATTTAATTTTTTTTTTGAGAAATAATTTTTTTTTTGTAAGAATTAAATTGGTTTTGTAAGCATTAAATTTTTTTCTGTAAGAATTAATTTATTTTTTTGAGAAATAAATTTTTTTGTAAGAATTTAATTATTTTGTAAGAATTAAAATTTTTTGTAAGAATTATATTTTTATTTGTCAGAATTAAATTTTTTCGTGTACGAATTTAATTTTATTGTAAGAATTAATTTTTTTGTGTAAAATTTAAATTTTTTTGCAAGAATTAAATTTTTTTTCGTTAGAATTAATTTTTTTTGTTAGAATTAAATGTTTTTTGTAAGAATTAATTTTTTTTGTAAAATTTAAAATTTTTTTGGATAATTTTTTTTGTAAAAATTAATTTTTTTGTAAAAATAAATTTTTTTGTTAAGAATTAAATTTTATTTGTAAGAATTTAAATTTTTGTTAGAATTCAATTTTATTTGTAAGAATTAAATTTTTTTTGTAAGAATTAAATTTTTTTTGTAAGAATTAAATTTTTTTTGTACGAATTAAATTTTTTTTGGAAGAATTAATTTCTTTTGTAAGAATTCAATTTATATTTGCAACAATTATATTTTTATTTGTTAGAATTAAAATTTTTTTGTAACAATTAAATTTTTTCGGGTAAGAAATTAATTTTTTTGGTTCGAATTAATTTTTTTTTGTAAAATTTAAATTTTTTTGGTAAGAATTAATTTTTTTTTGTAAGAATTAAATTTTTTTGTAAGAATTAATTTTTTTTGGTAAGAATTAAATTATTTTTGTAAGAATTAAATTTTTTAGTAAGAACTAAATTTTTTTGTGTAAAATTTAAATTTTTTTGTAAGAATTAAATTTTTCTGTAAGAATTAAATTTTTTTGTAAGAACTAAATTTTTTTTGTAAGAATTAAATTTTATTGTTAGAATTAAAATTTTTTCGTTAGAATTAAATGTTTTTTGTAAGAATTAATTTTTTTTTAAGAAATAAATTTTTTTTGTAAGAATTAATTTTTTTTTGAGAAATAATTTTTTTTTGTAAGAATTAATTTTTTTTTGTTACAATTATATTTTTTTTGTAAGTATTAAATTTTTTTTGTAAAAATTAAATTTTTATTTGTCAGAATTAAATTTTTTCGTTTACGAATTTAATTTTATTGTAAGAATTAATTTTTTTGTGTAAAATTTAAATTTTTTTGTAAGAATTAAATTATGTTTGTAAGAATTATTTTTTTTTGTAAGAATTAATATTTTTGTAAAAATAAATTTTTTTGGTAAGAATTAAATTTTATTTGTAAGAATTAAATTTTTTTTGTAAGAATTCAATTTTTTTGTAAGAATTAAATTTTTTTGTAAGAATTAATTTTTTTTTAGAAATAAATTTTTTTTGTAAGAATTAAATTTTTTCTGTAAGAATTAATTTTGTTTTTTGAGAAATAATTTTTTTTGTAAGAATTAAATTTTTTTTGTAAAAATTAAATTTTTTTTGTAAGAATTCAATTTTTTGTAAGAATTCAATTTTTTGTAAGAATTAAAATTTTTTGTAAGAATTAAATTGTTTTTGTAAGAATTAAATTTTTTTTGTAAGAATTCAATTTTTTTGTAAGAATTAAATTTTTTTGTAGGAATTAAATTTTTTATGTAAGAACTAAATTTTTTTTGTAAGAATTAAATTATTTTTGTAAGAATTAAATTTTTTTGTAAGAATTAATATTTTTGTAAAAATAAATTTTTTTGGTAAGAATTAAATTTTATTTGTAAGAATTAAATTTTTTTTGTAAGAATTCAATTTTTTTGTAAGAATTAAATTTTTTTGTAAGAATTAAATTTTTTTGTAAGAACTAAATTTTTTTTGTAAGAATTCAATTTTTTGTAAGAATTAAATTTTTTTGTAAGAATTAAATTGTTTTTGTAAGAATTAAATTTTTTTTGTTAAGAATTAAATTTCTTTGTAATAATTAATTTTTTTGTAAAAATAAATTTTTTTGTTAAGAATTAAATTTTATTTGTAAGAATTTAAATTTTTGTTAGAATTCAATTTTATTTGTAAGAATTAAATTTTTTTTGTAAGAATTAAATTTTTTTTGTAAGAATTAAATTTTTTTGTAAGAATTAAATTTTGTTTGTATGAATTAAATTTTTTCGTTAGAATTAATTTTTTTTCGATAGAATTAAATTTTTTTGTAAAAATTAAATTTTTATTTGTAAGAATAAATTTTTTTGAGAAAAAAATTTTTCAATAGAATTAATTTATTTCTTAGAATTAAATGTTTTTGGAAGATTAGATTTTTTTTTCGAAAAATAAATTTTTTTTGCAAGATTTAATTTTTTTTTGAGAAATAATTTTTTTTTGTAAGAATTAAATTGGTTTTGTAAGCATTAAATTTTTTTCTGTAAGAATTAATTTATTTTTTTGAGAAATAAATTTTTTTGTAAGAATTTAATTATTTTGTAAGAATTAAATTTTTTGTATGAATTATATTTTTATTTGTCAGAATTAAATTTTTTCGTGTACGAATTTAATTTTATTGTAAGAATTAATTTTTTTGGTGTAAAATTTAAAATTTTTTGTAAGATTTAATTTTTTTTGTAAGAATTAATTTTTTTTGTAAGAATTAAATTTTTTCGTTAGAATTAATTTTTTTTCGATAGAATTAATTTTTTTTTGCAAGAATTAAATTTTTTTCGTTAGAATTAATTTTTTTTGTTAGAATTAAATGTTTTTTGTAAGAATTAATTTTTTTTTGTAAAATTTAAATTTTTTTTGAATAATTTTTTTGTAATAATTAATTTTTTTGTAAAAATAAATTTTTTTGGTTAGAATTAATTTTTTTTGGTTAGAATTAAATTTTATTTGTAAGAATTAAATTTTTTTTGTAAGAATCAAATTTTTTTTGGAAGAAATAAATTTTTTTTGTAAGAATTAATTTTTTTTTGTAAGAATTAAATTTTTTTTCTAAGAATTAATTTTTTTTTGTTAGAATTAAATTTTTAATTGTTAGAATTATATTTTTTATTGAAAGTATTACATTTTTTTGGTAAGAATTAAATTTTCATTTGTTAGAAATAAATTGTTTTTGTAAGAATTAAATTTTTTTGTAAGAAATAAATTTTTTTTGTAAGAATTCAATTTTTTTTTAAGAATTCAATTTTTCTGTAAGAATTAAATTGTTTTTGTAAGAATTAAATTAATTTTGTTAAGAATTAAATTTTTTTGTAATAATTATTTTTTTTGTAAAAATAAATTTTTTTGGTAAGAATTAAATTTTATTTGTAAGAATTTAAATTTTTGTTACAATTAAATTTTATTTCTAAGAATTAATTTTATTTTGTAAGAATTAAATTTTTTTTGTAAGAATTAAATTTTTTTTGTTAGAATTAAATTTTTAATTGTTAGAATTATATTTTTTATTGAAAGTATTACATTTTTTTGGTATGAATTAAATTTTCATTTGTTAGAAATAAATTGTTTTTTGTAAGAATTAAATATTTTTTGTTAAGAATTAAATTTTTTTTGTAATAATTAATTTTTTTGTAAAAATAAATTTTTTTGGTAAGAATTAAATTTTTTTGTGAGAATTAATTTTTTTTGTAAGAATTAAATTTTTTTTGTTAGAATTAAATTTTTTTGTAAGAATTAAATTTTTTTGTAAGAATTAAATTTTTTTTGTAAGAATTAATTTTTTTTGTAAGAATTAATTTTTTTTTGTAAAATTTAAATTTTTTTTTGAATAATTTTTTTTTTGTATTATTTAATTTTTTGTAAAAATAAATTTTTTTGGTAAGAATTAAATTTTTTTTATAAGAATTAAATTTTTATTTGTTAGAATTGGATTTTTCTTGTAAGAATTAAATTTTTATTAGATAGAATTAATTTTTTTTTGTAAGAATTAAATGTTTTTGTAAGATTTAATTTTTTTCGAGAAATCAATTTTTTTTGTAAGATTTAATTTTTTATTTGAGAAATAAATTTTTTTGTAACAATTAAATTGGTTATGTAAGCATTAAATTTTTTTCTGTAAGAATTAATTTTGTTTTTTGAGAAATAAATTTTTTCGCGAGAATTTAATTATTTTGTAAGAATTAAATTTTTTTTGTAAGAATTAAATTTTTGTTATAAGAATTAAAATTTTATTTGTGAGATTGAAATTATTTCTGGCACGAATTAAATTTTTTTTGTAAGAATTAAATTTTTTTTGTAAGAATTAAATTTTTTTTGTAAGAATTAAATTTTTGTTATAAGAATTAAAATTTTATTTGTGAGATTGAAATTATTTCTGGCACGAATTAAATTTTTTTTGTAAGAATTAAATTTTTTTTGTAAGAATTAAATTTTTTTTGTAAGAATTAATTTTTTTTGAGAAAAATTTTATTTCGTTAGAATTAATTTTTTTTCGGTAGAATTAAACTTTTTTTCCCAGAATTAAATTTTTTTTCGTTAGAATTAATTTTTTTTTGTTAGAATTAAATGTTTTTTGTAAGAATTAATATTTTTTTGAGAAATAATTTTTTTTTGTAAGAATTAATTTTTTTTTGTTAGAATTATATTTTTTTTGTAAGTATTAAATTTTTTTTGTAAAAATTAAATTTCTATTTGTAAGAATAAATTTTTTTGAGAAAATAATACAATAGAATTAATTTTGTTGTTAGAATTAAATGTTTTTGTAAGATTTGATTTTTTTTCGAGAAATAAATTTTTTTTGCAAGATTTAATTTTTTTTTGAGAAATAATTTTTTTTTGTAAGAATTAAATTGGTTTTGTAAGCATTAAATTTTTTCTGTAAGAATTAATTTATTTTTTTGAGAAATAATTTTTTTGTGTAAAATTTAAATTTTTTTGTAAGAATTAAATTTTTTTTGTAAGAATTAATTTTTTTTGTAAGAATTAAATTTTTTCGTTAGAATTAATTTTTTTTCGATAGATTTAAATTTTTTTTGCAAGAATTAAATTTTTTTTTGTTAGAATTAATTTTTTTGTTAGAATTAAATGTTTTTTGTAAGAATTAATTTTTTTTGTAAAATTTAAAATTTTTTTGACTAATTTTTTTTGTAATAATTAATTTTTTTGTAAAAATAAATTTTTTTGTTAAGAATTAATTTTTTTGTAAAAATAAATTTTTTTGGTAAGAATTAAATTTTATTTGTAAGAATTAAATTTTTTTTGTAAGAATTCAATTTTTTTGTAAGAATTAAATTTTTTTGTAAGAATTAATTTTTTTTTAGAAATAAATTTTTTTTGTAAGAATTAAATTTTTTCTGTAAGAATTAATTTTGTTTTTTGAGAAATAATTTTTTTTGTAAGAATTAAATTTTTTTTGTAAGAATTAAATTTTTTTTGTAAGAATTCAATTTTTTGTAAGAATTAAAATTTTTTGTAAGAATTAAATTGTTTTTGTAAGAATTAAATTTTTTTTGTTAAGAATTAAATTTTTTTGTAATAATTAATTTTTTTGTAAAAATAAAATTTTTTGGTAAGAATTAAATTTTATTTGTAAGAATTTAAATTTTTGTTAGAATTAAATTTTATTTCTAAGAATTAATTTTTTTGTAAGAATTAAATTTTTTCGTTAGAATTTATTTTTTTTCGATAGAATTAAATTTTTTTTGCAAGTATTAAATTTTTTTTCGTTAGAATTAATTTTTTTTGTTAGAATTAAATGTTTTTTGTAAGAATTAATATTTTTTGTAAAATTTAAAATTTTTTTGAATAATTTTTTTTGTAATAATTAATTTTTTTGTAAAAATACATTTTTTTGTTAAGAATTAAATTTTATTTGTAAGAATTTAAATTTTTGTTAGAATTCAATTTTATTTGTAAGAATTAAATTTTTTTTGTAAGAATTAAATTTTTTTGTAAGAATTAAATTTTTTTGTAAGAATTAAATTTTGTTTGTATGAATTAAATTTTTTCGTTAGAATTAATTTTTTTTCGATAGAATTAAATTTTTTTGTAAAAATTAAATTTCTATTTGTAAGAATAAATTTTTTTGAGAAAAAATTTTTTCAATAGAATTAATTTATTTCTTAGAATTAAATGTTTTTGTAACATTTGATTTTTTTTTCGAAAAATAAATTTTTTTTGCAAGATTTAATTTTTTATTGAGAAATAATTTTTTTTTGTAAGAATTAAATTGGTTTTGTAAGCATTAAATTTTTTTCTGTAAGAATTAATTTATTTTTTTGAGAAATAAATTGTTTTGTTAAGAATTAAAATTTTTTGTAATAATTAATTTTTTTGTAAAAATAAATTTTTTTGGTAAGAATTAAATTTTATTTGTAAGAATTTAAATTTTTGTTAGAATTAAATTTTATTTGTAAGAATTAAATTTTTTTGTAAGAATTAAATTTTTTTTGTACGAATTAAATTTTTTTGGGAAGATTTAATTTCTTTTGTAACAATTAAATTTTTTCGGTTAAGAATTTAATTTTTTTGTAAGAATTAATTTTTTTTGTAAGAATTAATTTTTTTTGTAAGAATTAATTTTTTTTGTAAGAATTAATTTTTTTTTGTAAAATTTAAAATTTTTTTGAATAATTTTTTCGGTTAAGAATTTAATTTTTTTGTAAGATTTAATTTTTTTTGTAAGAATTAATTTTTTTTGTAAGAATTAATTTTTTTTGTAAGAATTAATTTTTTTTTGTAAAATTTAAATTTTTTTTGAATAATTTTTTTTGTAATAATTAATTTTTTTGTAAAAATAAATTTTTTTGGTTGGAATTAAATTTTATTTGTAAGAATTTAAATTTTTGATAGAATTCAATTTTATTCGTAAGAATTAAATTTTTTTGTAGGAATTAAATTTTTTTGTAAGAACTAAATTTTTTTGTAAGAATTAAATTATTTTTGTAAGAATTAAATTTTTTTGTAAGAATTAATTTTTTTGTAAAAATAAATTTTTTTGGTAAGAATTAAATTTTATTTGTAAGAATTAAATTTTTTTTGTAAGAATTCAATTTTTTTGTAAGAATTAAATTTTTTTGTAAGAATTAAATTTTTTTGTAAGAACTAAATTTTTTTTGTAAGAATTCAATTTTTTTGTAAGAATTAAATTTTTTTTGTAATAATTAAATTTTTTTTGTTAGAATTAAATTTTTAATTGTTAGAATTATATTTTTTATTGAAAGTATTACATTTTTTTGGTATGAATTAAATTTTCATTTGTTAGAAATAAATTGTTTTTTGTAAGAATTAAATATTTTTTGTTAAGAATTAAATTTTTTTTGTAATAATTAATTTTTTTGTAAAAATAAAATTTTTTGGTAAGAATTAAATTTTTTGTGAGAATTAATTTTTTTTGTAAGAATTAAATTTTTTTTGTTAGAATTAAATTTTTTTGTAAGAATTAAATTTTTTTGTAAGAATTAAATTTTTTTTGTAAGAATTAATTTTTTTTGTAAGAATTAATTTTTTTTTGTAAAATTTAAATTTTTTTTTGAATAATTTTTTTTTTGTATTATTTAATTTTTTGTAAAAATAAATTTTTATGGTAAGAATCAAATTTTTTTTATAAGAATTAAATTTTTATTTGTTAGAATTGGATTTTTCTTGTAAGAATTAAATTTTTATTAGATAGAATTAATTTTTTTTTGTAAGAATTAAATGTTTTTTGTAAGAATTAATATTTTTTTGAGAAATAATTTTTTTTTGTAATAATTAATTTTTTTGTAAAAATAAATTTTTTTGGTAAGAATTAAATTTTATTTGTAAGAATTTAAATTTTTGTTAGAATTAAATTTTTTTTGTAAAAATTAATTTTTTTGTAAGAATTTAAATTTTTGTTAGAATTAAATTTTTTTTGTAAGAATTAAATATTTTTTGTTAAGAATTAAATTTTTTTTGTAATAATTAATTTTTTTGTAAAAATAAAATTTTTTGGTAAGAATTAAATTTTATTTGTAAGAATTAAATTTTTTTTGTAAGAATTCAATTTTTTTGTAAGAATTAAAATTTTTTGTAAGAATTAAATTTTTTTGTAAGAACTAAATTTTTTTGTAAGAATTCAATTTTTTTGTAAGAATTAAATTTTTCTGTAAGAATTAAATTGTTTTTGTAAGAATTAAATTATTTTTGTTAAGAATTAAATTTTTTTGTAATAATTATTTTTTTTGTAAAAATAAATTTTTTTGGTAAGAATTAAATTTTATTTGTAAGAATTTAAATTTTTGTTACAATTAAATTTTATTTCTAAGAATTAATTTTATTTTGTAAGAATTAAATTTTTTTTGTAATAATTAAATTTTTTTTGTTAGAATTAAATTTTTAATTGTTAGAATTATATTTTTTATTGAAAGTATTACATTTTTTTGGTATGAATTAAATTTTCATTTGTTAGAAATACATTGTTTTTTGTAAGAATTAAATATTTTTTGTTAAGAATTAAATTTTTTTTGTAATAATTAATTTTTTTGTAAAAATAAAATTTTTTGGTAAGAATTAAATTTTTTGTGAGAATTAATTTTTTTTGTAAGAATTAAATTTTTTTTGTTAGAATTAAATTTTTTTGTAAGAATTAAATTTTTTTGTAAGAATTAAATTTTTTTTGTAAGAATTAATTTTTTTTGTAAGAATTAATTTTTTTTTGTAAAATTTAAATTTTTTTTTGAATAATTTTTTTTTTGTATTATTTAATTTTTTGTAAAAATAAATTTTTTTGGTAAGAATTAAAATTTTTTTATAAGAATTAAATTTTTATTTGTTAGAATTGGATTTTTCTTGTAAGAATTAAATTTTTATTAGATAGAATTAATTTTTTTTTGTAAGAATTAAATGTTTTTGTAAGATTTAATTTTTTTCGAGAAATCAATTTTTTTTGTAAGATTTAATTTTTTATTTGAGAAATAAATTTTTTTTGTAACAATTAAATTGGTTTTGTAAGCATTAAATTTTTTTCTCTAAGAATTAATTTTGTTTTTTGAGAAATAAATTTTATCGCGAGAATTTAATTATTTTGTAAGAATTAAATTTTTTTTGTAAGAATTAAATTTTTGTTATAAGAATTAAAATTTTATTTGTGAGATTGAAATTATTTCTGGCACGAATTAAATTTTTTTTGTAAGAATTAAATTTTTTTTGTAAGAATTAAATTTTTTTTGTAAGAATTAATTTTTTTTGAGAAAAATTTTATTTCGTTAGAATTAATTTTTTTTCGGTAGAATTAAACTTTTTTTCCCAGAATTAATTTTTTTTTCGTTAGAATTAATTTTTTTTTGTTAGAATTAAATGTTTTTTGTAAGAATTAATATTTTTTTGAGAAATAATTTTTTTTTGTAAGAATTAATTTTTTTTTGTTAGAATTATATTTTTTTTGTAAGTATTAAATTTTTTTTGTAAAAATTAAATTTCTATTTGTAAGAATAAATTTTTTTGAGAAAATAATTTTTACAATAGAATTAATTTTGTTGTTAGAATTAAATGTTTTTGTAAGATTTGATTTTTTTTCGAGAAATAAATTTTTTTTGCACGATTTAATTTTTTTTTGTAAGAATTAAATTGGTTTTGTAAGCATTAAATTTTTTCTGTAAGAATTAATTTATTTTTTTGAGAAATAAATTTTTTTGTAAGAATTTAATTATTTTGTAAGAATTAATTTTTTTTGTAAGAATTAAATTGTTTTTGTAAGAATTAAATTTTTTTGTTAAGAATTAAATTTCTTTGTAATAATTAATTTTTTTGTAAAAATAAATTTTTTTGGTAAGAATTAAATTTTATTTGTAAGAATTTAAATTTTTGTTAGAATTCAATTTTATTTGTAAGAATTAAATTTTTTTTGAAAGAATTATATTTTTTTTGTAAGTATTAAATTTTTTTTGTAAAAATTAAATTTTTATTTGTCAGAATTAAATTTTTTCGTGTACGAATTTAATTTTATTGTAAGAATTAATTTTTTTGTGTAAAATTTAAATTTTTTTGTAAGAATTAAATTTTTTTTGTAAGAATTAATTTTTTTTGTAAGAATTAAATTTTTTCGTTAGAATTAATTTTTTTTCGATAGATTTAAATTTTTTTTGCAAGAATTAAATTTTTTTTTGTTAGAATTAATTTTTTTTGTTAGAATTAAATGTTTTTTGTAAGAATTAATTTTTTTTGTAAAATTTAAAATTTTTTTGAATAATTTTTTTTGTAATAATTAATTTTTTTGTAAAAATAAATTTTTTTGTTAAGAATTAATTTTTTTGTAAAAATAAATTTTTTTGGTAAGAATTAAATTTTATTTGTAAGAATTAAATTTTTTTTGTAAGAATTCAATTTTTTTGTAAGAATTAATTTTTTTTGTAAGAATTAATTTTTTTTTTAGAAATAAATTTTTTTTGTAAGAATTAAATTTTTTCTGTAAGAATTAATTTTGTTTTTTGAGAAATAATTTTTTTTGTAAGAATTAAATTTTTTTTGTAAGAATTAAATTTTTTTTGTAAGAATTCAATTTTTTGTAAGAATTAAAATTTTTTGTAAGAATTAAATTGTTTTTGTAAGAATTAAATTTTTTTTGTTAAGAATTAAATTTTTTTGTAATAATTAATTTTTTTGTAAAAATAAAATTTTTTGGTAAGAATTAAATTTTATTTGTAAGAATTTAAATTTTTGTTAGAATTAAATTTTATTTCTAAGAATTAATTTTTTTTTGTAAGAATTAAATTTTTTTTGTAAGAATTAAATTTTTTTTGTTAGAATTAAATTTTTTTTGTAAGAATTAAATTTTTTTTGTAAAATTTAAATTTTTTTGTAAGATTTAATGTTTTTTTGAGAAATAAAATTTTATTTGTAAGAATTAAAATTTATTTTGTAACAATTAAATTTTTTCGGTTAAGAATTTAATTTTTTTGTAAGAATTAATTTTTTTTGTAAGAATTAATTTTTTTTGTAAGAATTAAATTTTTTTTGTAAAATTTAAATTTTTTTGTAAGATTTAATGTTTTTTTGAGAAATAAAATTTTTTTTGAAAGAATTAAATTTTTTTTGTTAGAATTAAATTGTTTTTGTAAGAATTAAATTATTTTTGTTAAGAATTAAATTTTTTTGTAATAATTATTTTTTTTGTAAAAATAAATTTTTTTGGTAAGAATTAAATTTTATTTGTAAGAATTTAAATTTTTGTTACAATTAAATTTTATTTCTAAGAATTAATTTTATTTTGTAAGAATTAAATTTTTTTTGTAAGAATTAAATTTTTTTTGTTAGAATTAAATTTTTAATTGTTAGAATTATATTTTTTATTGAAAGTATTACATTTTTTTGGTATGAATTAAATTTTCATTTGTTAGAAATAAATTGTTTTTTGTAAGAATTAAATATTTTTTGTTAAGAATTAAATTTTTTTTGTAATAATTAATTTTTTTGTAAAAATAAAATTTTTTGGTAAGAATTAAATTTTTTGTGAGAATTAATTTTTTTTGTAAGAATTAAATTTTTTTTGTTAGAATTAAATTTTTTTGTAAGAATTAAATTTTTTTGTAAGAATTAAATTTTTTTTGTAAGAATTAATTTTTTTTGTAAGAATTAATTTTTTTTTGTAAAATTTAAATTTTTTTTTGAATAATTTTTTTTTTGTATTATTTAATTTTTTGTAAAAATAAATTTTTATGGTAAGAATTAAATTTTTTTTATAAGAATTAAATTTTTATTTGTTAGAATTGGATTTTTCTTGTAAGAATTAAATTTTTATTAGATAGAATTAATTTTTTTTTGTAAGAATTAAATGTTTTTGTAAGATTTAATTTGTTTCGAGAAATCAATTTTTTTTGTAAGATTTAATTTTTTATTTGAGAAATAAATTTTTTTTGTAACAATTAAATTGGTTTTGTAAGCATTACATTTTTTTCTCTAAGAATTAATTTTGTTTTTTGAGAAATAAATTTTTTCGCGAGAATTTAATTATTTTGTAAGAATTAAATTTTTTTTGTAAGAATTAAATTTTTGTTATAAGAATTAAAATTTTATTTGTGAGATTGAAATTATTTCTGGCACGAATTAAATTTTTTTTGTAAGAATTAAATATTTTTTGTAAGAATTAAATTTTTTTTGTAAGAATTAATTTTTTTTGAGAAAAATTTTATTTCGTTAGAATTAATTTTTTTTCGGTAGAATTAAACTTTTTTTCCCAGAATTAAATTTTTTTTCGTTAGAATTAATTTTTTTTTGTTAGAATTAAATGTTTTTTGTAAGAATTAATATTTTTTTGAGAAATAATTTTTTTTTGTAATAATTAATTTTTTTGTAAAAATAAATTTTTTTGGTAAGAATTAAATTTTATTTGTAAGAATTTAAATTTTTGTTAGAATTCAATTTTATTTGTAAGAATTAAATTTTTTTTGTAAGAATTAAATTTTTTTTGTAAGAATTAAATTTTTTTGTAAGAATTAAATTTTGTTTGTATGAATTAAATTTTTTCGTTAGAATTAATTTTTTTTCGATAGAATTAAATTTTTTTGTAAAAATTAAATTTCTATTTGTAAGAATAAATTTTTTTGAGAAAAAAAATTTTCAATAGAATTAATTTATTTCTTAGAATTAAATGTTTTTGTAACATTTGATTTTTTTTTCGAAAAATTAATTTTTTTTGCAAGATTTAATTTTTTTTTGAGAAATAATTTTTTTTTGTAAGAATTAAATTGGTTTTGTAAGCATTAAATTTTTTTCTGTAAGAATTAATTTATTTTTTTGAGAAATAAATTTTTTTGTTAAGAATTAAATTTTTTTGTAATAATTAATTTTTTGGAAAAATAAATTTTTTTGGTAAGAATTAAATTTTATTTGTAAGAATTTAAATTTTTGTTAGAATTAAATTTTATTTGTAAGAATTAAATTTTTTTGTAAGAATTAAATTTTTTTTGTACGAATTAAATTTTTTTGGGAAGATTTAATTTCTTTTGTAACAATTAAATTTTTTCGGTTAAGAATTTAATTTTTTTGTAAGAATTAATTTTTTTTGTAAGAATTAATTTTTTTTGTAAGAATTAATTTTTTTTTGTAAAATTTAAAATTTTTTTGAATAATTTTTTCGGTTAAGAATTTAATTTTTTTGTAAGATTTAATTTTTTTTGTAAGAATTAATTTTTTTTGTAAGAATTAATTTTTTTTGTAAGAATTAATTTTTTTTTGTAAAATTTAAATTTTTTTTGAATAATTTTTTTTGTAATAATTAATTTTTTTGTAAAAATAAATTTTTTTGGTTGGAATTAAATTTTATTTGTAAGAATTTAAATTTTTGTTAGAATTCAATTTTATTCGTAAGAATTAAATTTTTTTGTAGGAATTAAATTTTTTTGTAAGAACTGAATTTTTTTTGTAAGAATTAAATTATTTTTGTAAGAATTAAATTTTTTTGTAAGAATTAATTTTTTTGTAAAAATAAATTTTTTTGGTAAGAATTAAATTTTATTTGTAAGAATTAAATTTTTTTTGTAAGAATTCAATTTTTTTGTAAGAATTAAAATTTTTTGTAAGAATTAAATTTTTTTGTAAGAACTAAATTTTTTTTGTAAGAATTCAATTTTTTTGTAAGAATTAAATTTTTCTGTAAGAATTAAATTGTTTTTGTAAGAATTAAATTATTTTTGTTAAGAATTAAATTTTTTTGTAATAATTATTTTTTTTGTAAAAATAAATTTTTTTGGTAAGAATTAAATTTTATTTGTAAGAATTTAAATTTTTGTTACAATTAAATTTTATTTCTAAGAATTAATTTTATTTTGTAAGAATTAAATTTTTTTTGTAATAATTAAATTTTTTTTGTTAGAATTAAATTTTTAATTGTTAGAATTATATTTTTTATTGAAAGTATTACATTTTTTTGGTATGAATTAAATTTTCATTTGTTAGAAATAAATTGTTTTTTGTAAGAATTAAATATTTTTTGTTAAGAATTAAATTTTTTTTGTAATAATTAATTTTTTTGTAAAAATAAAATTTTTTGGTAAGAATTAAATTTTTTGTGAGAATTAATTTTTTTTGTAAGAATTAAATTTTTTTTGTTAGAATTAAATTTTTTTGTAAGAATTAAATTTTTTTGTAAGAATTAAATTTTTTTTGTAAGAATTAATTTTTTTTTGTAAAATTTAAATTTTTTTTTGAATAATTTTTTTTTTGTATTATTTAATTTTTTGTAAAAATAATTTTTTGTAAAAATAATTTTTTTTGGTAAGAATTAAATTTTTTTTATAAGAATTAAATTTTTATTTGTTAGAATTGGATTTTTCTTGTAAGAATTAAATTTTTATTAGATAGAATTAATTTTTTTTTGTAAGAATTAAATGTTTTTGTAAGATTTAATTTTTTTCGAGAAATCAATTTTTTTTGTAAGATTTAATTTTTTATTTGAGAAATAAATTTTTTTTGTAACAATTAAATTGGTTTTGTAAGCATTAAATTTTTTTCTCTAAGAATTAATTTTGTTTTTTGAGAAATAAATTTTTTCGCGAGAATTTAATTATTTTGTAAGAATTAAATTTTTTTTGTAAGAATTAAATTTTTGTTATAAGAATTAAAATTTTATTTGTGAGATTGAAATTATTTCTGGCACGAATTAAATTTTTTTTGTAAGAATTAAATTTTTTTTGTAAGAATTAAATTTTTTTTGTAAGAATTAATTTTTTTTGAGAAAAATTTTATTTCGTTAGAATTAATTTTTTTTCGGTAGAATTAAACTTTTTTTCCCAGAATTAAATTTTTTTTCGTTAGAATTAATTTTTTTTTGTTAGAATTAAATGTTTTTTGTAAGAATTAATATTTTTTTGAGAAATAATTTTTTTTTGTAAGAATTAATTTTTTTTTGTTAGAATTATATTTTTTTTGTAAGTATTAAATTTTTTTTGTAAAAATTAAATTTCTATTTGTAAGAATAAATTTTTTTGAGAAAATAATTTTTACAATAGAATTAATTTTGTTGTTAGAATTAAATGTTTTTGTAAGATTTGATTTTTTTTCGAGAAATAAATTTTTTTTGCACGATTTAATTTTTTTTTGAGAAATAATTTTTTTTTGTAAGAATTAAATTGGTTTTGTAAGCATTAAATTTTTTCTGTAAGAATTAATTTATTTTTTTGAGAAATAAATTTTTTTGTAAGAATTTAATTATTTTGTAAGGATTAAATTTTTTTGTAAGAATTAAATTGTTTTTGTAAGAATTAAATTTTTTTTGTTAAGAATTAAATTTCTTTGTAATAATTAATTTTTTTGTAAAAATAAATTTTTTTGGTAAGAATTAAATTTTATTTGTAAGAATTTAAATTTTTGTTAGAATTCAATTTTATTTGTAAGAATTAAATTTTTTTTGAAAGAATTATATTTTTTTTGTAAGTATTAAATTTTTTTTGTAAAAATTAAATTTTTATTTGTCAGAATTAAATTTTTTCGTGTACGGATTTAATTTTATTGTAAGAATTAATTTTTTTGTGTAAAATTTAAATTTTTTTGTAAGAATTAAATTTTTTTTGTAAGAATTAATTTTTTTTGTAAGAATTAAATTTTTTCGTTAGAATTAATTTTTTTTCGATAGATTTAAATTTTTTTTGCAAGAATTAAATTTTTTTTTGTTAGAATTAATTTTTTTTGTTAGAATTAAATGTTTTTTGTAAGAATTAATTTTTTTTGTAAAATTTAAAATTTTTTTGAATAATTTTTTTTGTAATAATTAATTTTTTTGTAAAAATAAATTTTTTTGTTAAGAATTAATTTTTTTGTAAAAATAAATTTTTTTGGTAAGAATTAAATTTTATTTGTAAGAATTAAATTTTTTTGTAAGAATTCAATTTTTTTGTAAGAATTAATTTTTTTTGTAAGAATTAATTTTTTTTTTAGAAATAAATTTTTTTTGTAAGAATTAAATTTTTTCTGTAAGAATTAATTTTGTTTTTTGAGAAATAATTTTTTTTGTAAGAATTAAATTTTTTTTGTAAGAATTAAATTTTTTTTGTAAGAATTCAATTTTTTGTAAGAATTAAAATTTTTTGTAAGAATTAAATTGTTTTTGTAAGAATTAAATTTTTTTTGTTAAGAATTAAATTTTTTTGTAATAATTAATTTTTTTGTAAAAATAAAATTTTTTGGTAAGAATTAAATTTTATTTGTAAGAATTTAAATTTTTGTTAGAATTAAATTTTATTTCTAAGAATTAATTTTATCTGTAAGAATTTAAATTTTTGTTAGAATTCAATTTTATTTGTAAGAATTAAATTTTTTTTGTAAGAATAAATTTTTTTGAGAAAATAATTTTTACAATAGAATTAATTTTGTTGTTAGAATTAAATGTTTTTGTAAGATTTGATTTTTTTTCGAGAAATAAATTTTTTTTGCACGATTTAATTTTTTTTTGAGAAATAATTTTTTTTTGTAAGAATTAAATTGGTTTTGTAAGCATTAAATTTTTTCTGTAAGAATTAATTTATTTTTTTGAGAAATAAATTTTTTTGTAAGAATTTAATTATTTTGTAAGGATTAAATTTTTTTGTAAGAATTAAATTGTTTTTGTAAGAATTAAATTTTTTTTGTTAAGAATTAAATTTCTTTGTAATAATTAATTTTTTTGTAAAAATAAATTTTTTTGGTAAGAATTAAATTTTATTTGTAAGAATTTAAATTTTTGTTAGAATTCAATTTTATTTGTAAGAATTAAATTTTTTTTGAAAGAATTATATTTTTTTTGTAAGTATTAAATTTTTTTTGTAAAAATTAAATTTTTATTTGTCAGAATTAAATTTTTTCGTGTACGAATTTAATTTTATTGTAAGAATTAATTTTTTTGTGTAAAATTTAAATTTTTTTGTAAGAATTAAATTTTTTTTGTAAGAATTAATTTTTTTTGTAAGAATTAAATTTTTTCGTTAGAATTAATTTTTTTTCGATAGATTTAAATTTTTTTTGCAAGAATTAAATTTTTTTTTGTTAGAATTAATTTTTTTTGTTAGAATTAAATGTTTTTTGTAAGAATTAATTTTTTTTGTAAAATTTAAAATTTTTTTGAATAATTTTTTTTGTAATAATTAATTTTTTTGTAAAAATAAATTTTTTTGTTAAGAATTAATTTTTTTGTAAAAATAAATTTTTTTGGTAAGAATTAAATTTTATTTGTAAGAATTAAATTTTTTTGTAAGAATTCAATTTTTTTGTAAGAATTAATTTTTTTTGTAAGAATTAATTTTTTTTTTAGAAATAAATTTTTTTTGTAAGAATTAAATTTTTTCTGTAAGAATTAATTTTGTTTTTTGAGAAATAATTTTTTTTGTAAGAATTAAATTTTTTTTGTAAGAATTAAATTTTTTTTTGTAAGAATTCAATTTTTTGTAAGAATTAAAATTTTTTGTAAGAATTAAATTGTTTTTGTAAGAATTAAATTTTTTTTGTTAAGAATTAAATTTTTTTGTAATAATTAATTTTTTTGTAAAAATAAAATTTTTTGGTAAGAATTAAATTTTATTTGTAAGAATTTAAATTTTTGTTAGAATTAAATTTTATTTCTAAGAATTAATTTTATCTGTAAGAATTTAATTTTTTGTTAGAATTCAATTTTATTTGTAAGAATTAAATTTTTTTTGTAAGAATTAAAATTTTTTTGTAAGAATTAAATTTTTTTTGTTAGAATTAAATTTTTTTTGGAAGAATTAATTTCTTTTGTAAGAATTCAATTTATATTTGCAACAATTATATTTTTATTTGTTAGAATTAAAATTTTTTTGTAACAATTAAATTTTTTCGGGTAAGAAATTAATTTTTTTAGTTCGAATTAATTTTTTTTTGTAAAATTTAAATTTTTTTGTAAGATTTAATTTTTTTTGAGAAAAAAAATTTTATTTGCAAGAATTAAAATTTCTTTTGTAACAATTAAATTTTTTCGGTTAAGAATTTAATTTTTTTGTAAGAATTACTTTTTTTTGTAAGAATTAATTTTTTTTGTAAGAATTAATTTTTTTTTGTAAAATTTAATTTTTTTTTGAATAATTTTTTTTGTAACAATTAATTTTTATGTAAAAATAATTTTTTTTGGTAAGAATTAAATTTTATTTGTAAGAATTTAAATTTTTGTTAGAATTCAATTTTATTTGTAAGAATTAAATTTTTTTTGTAAGAATTAAATTTTTTTTGTACGAATTAAATTTTTTTGGGAAGAATTAATTTCTTTTGTAAGAATTCAATTTATATTTGCAACAATTATATTTTTATTTGTTAGAATTAAATTTTTTTTGTAACAATTAAATTTTTTCGGGTAAGAAATTAATTTTTTTGTTCGAATTAATTTTTTTTTGTAAAATTTAAATTTTTTTGTAAGATTTAATTTTTTTTTTGAGAAAAAAAATTTTATTTGTAAGAATTAAAATTTCTTTTGTAACAATTAAATTTTTTCGGTTAAGAATTTATTTTTTTTGTAAGAATTAATTTTTTTTGTAAGAATTAATTTTGTTTTGTAAGAATTAATTTTTTTTTGTAAAATTTAAATTTTTTTTGAATAATTTTTTCGGTTAAGAATTTAATTTTTTTTGAGAAATAATTTTTTTTGTAAGAATTAAATTGGTTTTGTAAGCATTCAATTTTTTTCTGTAAGAATTAATTTATTTTTTTGAGAAATAAATTTTTTTGTTAGAATTTAATTATTTTGTAAGAATTAAATTTTTTTGTAAGAATTATATTTTTATTTGTCAGAATTAAATTTTTTCGTGTACGAATTTAATTTTATTGTACGAATTAATTTTTTTGTGTAAAATTTAAATTTTTTTGTAAGAATTAAATTTTTTTTTAAGAATTAATTTTTTTGTAAGAATTAAATTTTTTCGTTAGAATTCAATTTTTTTGTAAGAATTAAATTTTTCTGTAAGAATTAAATTTTTTTGTAAGAACTAAATTTTTTTTGTAAGAATTAAATTTTATTGTTAGAATTAAATTTTTTTCGTTAGAATTAAATGTTTTTTGTAAGAATTAATTTTTTTTTAAGAAATAAATTTTTTTTGTAAGAATTAATTTTTTTTTGAGAAATAATTTTTTTTTGTAAGAATTAATTTTTTTTTGTTAGAATTATATTTTTTTTGTAAGTATTAAATTTTTTTTGTAAAAATTAAATTTTTATTTGTCAGAATTAAATTTTTTCGTGTACGAATTTAATTTTATTGTAAGAATTAATTTTTTTGTGTAAAATTTAAATTTTTTTGTAAGAATTAAATTATGTTTGTAAGAATTCATTTTTTTTGTAAGAATTAATATTTTTGTAAAAATAAATTTTTTTGGTAAGAATTAAATTTTATTTGTAAGAATTAAATTTTTTTTGTAAGAATTCAATTTTTTTGTAAGAATTAAATTTTTTTGTAAGAATTAATTTTTTTTTTAGAAATAAATTTTTTTTGTAAGAATTAAATTTTTTCTGTAAGAATTAATTTTGTTTTTTGAGAAATAATTTTTTTTGTAAGAATTAAATTTTTTTTGTAAAAATTAAATTTTTTTTGTAAGAATTCAATTTTTTGTAAGAATTCAATTTTTTGTAAGAATTAAAATTTTTTGTAAGAATTAAATTGTTTTTGTAAGAATTAAATTTTTTTTGTTAAGAATTAAATTTTTTTGTAATAATTAATTTTTTTGTAAAAATAAATTTTTTTGGTAAGAATTAAATTTTATTTGTAAGAATTTAAATTTTTGTTAGAATTAAATTTTATTTCTAAGAATTAATTTTTTTTTGTAAGAATTAAATTTTTTTTGTAAGTATTAAATTTTTTTTGTTAGAATTAAATTTTTTTTGTAAGAATTAAATTTTTTTTGTAAGAATTAAATTTTTTTTGTAAGAATTAAATTTTTTTTGTAAGAATTAATTTTTTTTGTAAGAATTAATTTTTTTTGTAAGAATTAATTTTTTTTTGTAAAATTAAAATTTTTTTTGAATAATTTTTTTTGTAATAATTAATTTTTTTGTAAAAATAAATTTTTTTGGTTGGAATTAAATTTTATTTGTAAGAATTTAAATTTTTGTTAGAATTCAATTTTATTCGTAAGAATTAAATTTTTTTGTAGGAATTAAATTTTTTTGTAAGAACTAAATTTTTTTTGTAAGAATTAAATTATTTTTGTAAGAATTAAATTTTTTTGTAAGAATTAATTTTTTTGTAAAAATAAATTTTTTTGGTAAGAATTAAATTTTATTTGTAAGAATTAAATTTTTTTTGTAAGAATTCAATTTTTTTGTAAGAATTAAATTTTTTTGTACGAATTAAATTTTTTTGTAAGAACTAAATTTTTTTTGTAAGAATTCAATTTTTTTGTAAGAATTAAATTTTTCTGTAAGAATTAAATTGTTTTTGTAAGAATTAAATTATTTTTGTTAAGAATTAAATTTTTTTGTAATAATTATTTTTTTTGTAAAAATAAATTTGTTTGGTAAGAATTAAATTTTATTTGTAAGAATTTAAATTTTTGTTACAATTAAATTTTATTTCTAAGAATTATTTTTATTTTGTAAGAATTAAATTTTTTTTGTAAGAATTAAATTTTTTTTGTTAGAATTAAATTTTTAATTGTTAGAATTATATTTTTTATTGAAAGTATTACATTTTTTTGGTATGAATTAAATTTTCATTTGTTAGAAATAAATTGTTTTTTGTAAGAATTAAATATTTTTTGTTAAGAATTAAATTTTTTTTGTAATAATTAATTTTTTTGTAAAAATAAATTTTTTTGGTAAGAATTAAATTTTTTTGTGAGAATTAATTTTTTTTGTAAGAATTAAATTTTTTTTGTTAGAATTAAATTTTTTTGTAAGAATTAAATTTTTTTGTAAGAATTAAATTTTTTTTGAAAGAATTAAATTTTTTTGTAATAATTATTTTTTTTGTAAAAATAAATTTTTTTGGTAAGAATTAAATTTTATTTGTAAGAATTTAAATTTTTGTTACAATTAAATTTTATTTCTAAGAATTATTTTTATTTTGTAAGAATTAAATTTTCATTTGTTAGAAATAAATTGTTTTTTGTAAGAATTAAATATTTTTTGTTAAGAATTAAATTTTTTTTGTAATAATTAATTTTTTTGTAAAAATAAATTTTTTTGGTAAGAATTAAATTTTTTTGTGAGAATTAATTTTTTTTGTAAGAATTAAATTTTTTTTGTTAGAATTAAATTTTTTTGTAAGAATTAAATTTTTTTTATAAGAATTAAATTTTTATTTGTTAGAATTGGATTTTTCTTGTAAGAATTAAATTTTTATTAGAGAGAATTAATTTTTTTTTGTAAGAACTAAATTTTTTTTGTAAGAATTCAATTTTTGTAAGAATTAAATTTTTTTGTAAGAATTAAATTGTTTTTGTAAGAATTAAATTTTTTTTGTTAAGAATTAAATTTTTTTGTAATAATTAATTTTTTTGTAAAAATAAATTTTTTTTGTAAGAATTAAATATTTTTTGGAAGAATTAATTTCTTTTGTAAGAATTCAATTTATATTTGCAACAATTATATTTTTATTTGTTAGAATTAAATTTTTTTTTGTAACAATTAAATTTTTTCGGGTAAGAAATTAATTTTTTTGTTCGAATGAATTTTTTTTTGTAAAATTTAAATTTTTTTCTAAGATTTAATTTTTTTTTTTGAGAAATAAAATTTTATTTGTAAGAATTAAAATTTCTTTTGTAACAATTAAATTTTTTCGGTTAAGAATTTAATTTTTTTGTAATAATTAATTTTTTTGTAAGAATTAATATTTTTTGTAAGAATTAACTTTTTTTTGTAAAATTTAAATTTTTTTTGAATATTTTTTTTTGTAATAATTAATTTTTATATAAAAATAAAGTTTTTTGGTACAAATTAAATTTTATTTGTAAGAATTTAAATTTTTGTTAGAATTCAATTTTATTTGTAAGAATTAATTTTTTTTGTAAGAATTCAATTTTTTTTGTAAGAATTCAATTTTTAATTGTTAGAATTATATTTTTTATTCAAAGTATTACATTTTTTTGGTAAGAATTAAATTTTCATTTGTTAGAAATAAATTGTTTTTTGTAAGAATTAAATTTTTTTTGTTAAGAATTAAATTTTTTTGTAATAATTAATTTTTTTGTAAAAATAAATTTTTTTGGTAAGAATTAAATTGTTTTGTGAGAATTAATTTTTTTTGTAAGAATTAAATTTTTTTTGTAAGAATTAAATTTTTTTGTAAGAATTCAATTTTTTTGTAAGAATTAAATTTTTTTGTAAGAATTAAATTTTTTTGTAAGAACTAAATTTTTTTTTGTAAGAATTCAATTTTTTGTAAGAATTACATTTTTTTGTAAGAATTAAATTGTTTTTGTAAGAATTAAATTTTTTTTGTTAAGAATTAAATTTTTTTGTAATAATTAATTTTTTTGTAAAAATAAATTTTTTTGGTAAGAATTAAATTTTATTTGTAAGAATTTAAATTTTTGTTAGAATTTAATTTTTTGTAAGAATAATTTTTTTTTCTAAGAATTAAATTTTTTTTGTAAGAATTAAATTTTTTTTGTTAGAATTAAATTTTTCTTGTAAGAATTAAATTTTTTTTGTAAGAATTAAATTTTTTTTGTAAGAATTAAATTTTTTTTGGAAGAATTAATTTCTTTTGTAAGAATTCAATTTATATTTGCAACAATTATATTTTTATTTGTTAGAATTAAATTTTTTTTTGTAACAATTAAATTTTTTCGGGTAAGAAATTAATTTTTTTGTTCGAATGAATTTTTTTTTGTAAAATTTAAATTTTTTTGTAAAAATAATTTTTTTTGGTTAGAATTAAATTTTATTTGTTAGAATTCAATTTTATTTGTAAGAATTAATTTTTTTTTGGAAGAAATAAATTTTTTTTGTAAGAATTAATTTTTTTTGTAAGAATTAAATTTTTTTGTAAGAATTAAATTTTTTTGTAAGAACTAAATTTTTTTGGTAAGAATTCAATTTTTTGTAAGAATTCAATTTTTTGTAAGAATTAAATTGTTTTTGTAAGAATTAAATTTTTTTTGTTAAGAATTACATTTTTTTGTAAGAACTAAATTTTTTTTGTAAGAATTCAATTTTTTTGTAAGAATTAAATTTTTTTTGTTAGAATTAAATTTTTAATTGTTAGAATTATATTTTTTATTGAAAGTATTACATTTTTTTGGTATGAATTAAATTTTCATTTGTTAGAAATAAATTGTTTTTTGTAAGAATTAAATATTTTTTGTTAAGAATTAAATTTTTTTTGTAATAATTAATTTTTTTGTAAAAATAAATTTTTTTGGTAAGAATTAAATTTTTTTGTGAGAATTAATTTTTTTTGTAAGAATTAAATTTTTTTTGTTAGAATTAAATTTTTTTGTAAGAATTAAATTTTTTTGTAAGAATTAAATTTTTTTTGTAAGAATTAATTTTTTTTGTAAGAATTAATTTTTTTTTGTAAAATTTAAATTTTTTTTTGAATAATTTTTTTTTTGTATTATTTAATTTTTTGTAAAAATAAATTTTTTTGGTAAGAATTAAATTTTTTTTATAAGAATTAAATTTTTATTTGTTAGAATTGGATTTTTCTTGTAAGAATTAAATTTTTATTAGAGAGAATTAATTTTTTTTTGTAAGAACTAAATTTTTTTTGTAAGAATTCAATTTTTGTAAGAATTAAATTTTTTTGTAAGAATTAAATTGTTTTTGTAAGAATTAAATTTTTTTTGTTAAGAATTAAATTTTTTTGTAATAATTAATTTTTTTGTAAAAATAAATTTTTTTTGTAAGAATTAAATATTTTTTGGAAGAATTAATTTCTTTTGTAAGAATTCAATTTATATTTGCAACAATTATATTTTTATTTGTTAGAATTAAATTTTTTTTTGTAACAATTAAATTTTTTCGGGTAAGAAATTAATTTTTTTGTTCGAATGAATTTTTTTTTGTAAAATTTAAATTTTTTTCTAAGATTTAATTTTTTTTTTTGAGAAATAAAATTTTATTTGTAAGAATTAAAATTTCTTTTGTAACAATTAAATTTTTTCGGTTAAGAATTTAATTTTTTTGTAATAATTAATTTTTTTGTAAGAATTAATATTTTTTGTAAGAATTAACTTTTTTTTGTAAAATTTAAATTTTTTTTGAATATTTTTTTGTAATAATTAATTTTTATGTAAAAATAAAGTTTGTTGGTACAAATTAAATTTTATTTGTAAGAATTTAAATTTTTGTTAGAATTCAATTTTATTTGTAAGAATTAATTTTTTTTGTAAGAATTCAATTTTTTTTGTAAGAATTCAATTTTTAATTGTTAGAATTATATTTTTTATTCAAAGTATTACATTTTTTTGGTAAGAATTAAATTTTCATTTGTTAGAAATAAATTGTTTTTTGTAAGAATTAAATTTTTTTTGTTAAGAATTAAATTTTTTTGTAATAATTAATTTTTTTGTAAAAATAAATGTTTTTGGTAAGAATTAAATTGTTTTGTGAGAATTAATTTTTTTTGTAAGAATTAAATTTTTTTTGTAAGAATTAAATTTTTTTGTAAGAATTCAATTTTTTTGTAAGAATTAAATTTTTTGTAAGAATTAAATTTTTTTGTAAGAACTAAATTTTTTTTTGTAAGAATTCAATTTTTTGTAAGAATTACATTTTTTGGTAAGAATTAAATTGTTTTTGTAAGAATTAAATTTTTTTTGTTAAGAATTAAATTTTTTTGTAATAATTAATTTTTTTGTAAAAATAAATTTTTTTGGTAAGAATTAAATTTTATTTGTAAGAATTTAAATTTTTGTTAGAATTTAATTTTTTGTAAGAATAATTTTTTTTTCTAAGAATTAAATTTTTTTTGTAAGAATTAAATTTTTTTTGTTAGAATTAAATTTTTCTTGTAAGAATTAAATTTTTTTTGTAAGAATTAAATTTTTTTTGTAAGAATTAAATTTTTTTTGGAAGAATTAATTTCTTTTGTAAGAATTCAATTTATATTTGCAACAATTATATTTTTATTTGTTAGAATTAAATTTTTTTTTGTAACAATTAAATTTTTTCGGGTAAGAAATTAATTTTTTTGTTCGAATGAATTTTTTTTTGTAAAATTTAAATTTTTTTGTAAAAATAATTTTTTTTGGTTAGAATTAAATTTTATTTGTTAGAATTCAATTTTATTTGTAAGAATTAATTTTTTTTTGGAAGAAATAAATTTTTTTTGTAAGAATTAATTTTTTTTGTAAGAATTAAATTTTTTTGTAAGAATTAAATTTTTTTGTAAGAACTAAATTTTTTTGGTAAGAATTCAATTTTTTGTAAGAATTCAATTTTTTTGTAAGAATTAAATTGTTTTTGTAAGATTTAAATTTTTTTTGTTAAGAATTACATTTTTTTGTAAGAACTAAATTTTTTTTGTAAGAATTCAATTTTTTTGTAAGAATTAAATTTTTTTGTAAAAATAAATTTTTTTGGTAAGAATTAAATTGTTTTGTGAGAATTAATTTTTTTGGTAAGAATTAAATTTTTTTGTAAGAATTCAATTTTTTTGTAAGAACTAAATTTTTTTTGTAAGAATTCAATTTTTTGTAAGAATTAAATTTTTTTGTAAGAATTAAATTGTTTTTGTAAGAATTAAATTTTTTTTGTTAAGAATTAAATTTTTTTGTAATAATTAATTTTTTTGTAAAAATAAATTTTTTTGGTAAGAATTAAATTTTATTTGTAAGAATTTAAATTTTTGTTAGAATTTAATTTTTTGTAAGAATATTTTTTTTTTGTAAGAATTAATTTTTTTTTGTAAGAAATAATTTTTTTTTGTTAGAATTAAATTTTTTTTGTAAGAATTAAATTTTTTTTGTAAGAATTAATTTGGTTTTGTAAGAGTTAAATTTTTTTGGTAAGAATTAATTTTTTTTTGTAAGAATTAAATTTTTTTGTAAGAATTAATTTTTTTTTTTAGAAATAATTTTTTTTTGTAAGAATTAAATTTTTTTCTGTAAGAATTAATTTTGTTTTTTGAGAAATAATTTTTTTTGTAAGAATTTAATTTTTTTTGTAAGAATTAAATTTTTTTTGTAAGAATTCAATTTTTTTGTAAGAATTATATTTTTATTTGTAAGAATTAAATTTTTTCGTGTAAGAATTTAATTTTTTGTGAAGAATTAAATTTTATTTTGTAAAAATGTAATTATTTTGTAAGAATTAATTTTTTTTGAGAAATAAAATTTTATTTGTAAGAATTAAAATTTCTTTTGTAACAATGAAAATTTTTCGGCTAAGGATTTAATTTTTTTGTAAGAATTACTTTTTTTGTAAGAATTAATTTTTTTGTAAGAATTAATTTTTTTTGTAAAATTTAAAATTTTTTTGAATAATTTTTTTTGTAATAATTAATTTTTTTGTAAAAATAAATTTTTTTGCTTAGAATTAAATTTTATTTGTAAGAATTTAAATTTTTGTTAGAATTCAATTTTATTTGTAAGAATTAATTTTTTTTTGTAAGAATCAAATTTTTTTTGTACGAATTAAATTTTTTTGGGAAGAATTAATTTCTTTTGTAAGAATTCAATTTATGTTTGCAACAATTATATTTTTATTTGTTAGAATTAAATTTTTTTTGTAACAATTAAATTTTTTTGGGTAAGAAATTAATTTTTTTGTTCGAATTAATTTTTTTTTGTAAAATTTAAATTTTTTTGTAAGATTTAATATTTTTTTGAGAAAAAAATTTTATTTGTAAGAATTAAAATTTCTTTTGTAACAATTAAATTTTTTCGGTTAAGAATTTAATTTTTTTGTAAGAATTAATTTTTTTTGTAAGAATTAATTTTTTTTGTAAGAATTAATTTTTTTTTGTAAAATTTAAAATTTTTTTGAATAATTTTTTTTGTAATAATTAATTTTTTTGTAAAAATAATTTTTTTTGGTTAGAATTAAATTTTATTTGTAAGAATTTAAATTTTTGTTAGAATTCAATTTTATTTGTAAGAATTAAATTTTTTTTGTAAGAATTAAATTTTTTTTGTAAGAATTAATTTTTTCTGTAAGAATTAATTTGATTTTGTAAGATTTATATTTTTTCTGTAAGAATTAATTTTGTTTCTTGAGAAATAATTTTTTTTTGTAAGAGTTAAATTTTTATTTGTCAAAATTAATTTTTCTTTGTTAGAATTCATTTTTTTGAGAAAAAATTTTTTTCGTTAGAATTAATTTTTTTTCGATAGAATTAATTTTTTGTGCAAGAATTAAATTTTTATTTGTAAGAATAAATTTTTTTTGTAACAATTAAATTATTTTCTGTAAGAATTAATTTGGTTTTTTGAGAAGCAATTTTTTTGTAAGAATTTATTTATTTTGTTAGAATTAAATTTTTTTGTAAGAATTTTTTTTTTTTTTGAGATATAAATTTTTATTGTAAGATTAAAATTGGTTTTGTTAGAATTAAATTTTTTCTGTAAGAATTAATTTTGTGTTGTGAGAAATAATTTTTTTTGTAAGAAGTTAATTATTTTGTAAGAATTAAATTTTTTTTGTAAGAATTAATTTTTTTTTAAAAGAATTCAATTTGTATTTGTTAGAATTAAATTATTTCTGGTAAGAATTACATTTTTTTTGTAAGAATTAAATTTTTTTGTAAGAATCAAATTTTTATTTGTAAGAATTAAAATTTTATTAGTTAGAATTAAATTTTTTTGCAAGAATTAAAATTTTTTGGTAAGAATTAAAAAGTTTTATTTGTTTGAATTAAATTTTTCTTGTAGGAATTAAATTTTTTTTCTAAGAATATAATTATTTTGTAAGAATTAAATTTTTTCGTGTAAGAATTTAATTTATTTGTAAGAATTAATTTTTTTTGTAAAATATAAATTTTTTTTGGAAGAATTAATTTTATTTGTAAGAATCAAATTTTTATTTGTTAGAATTTAATTTCTTTGTAAGAATTAATTTTTTTTGTAAAATTTAAATTTTTTTTGGAAGAAATAATTTTTTTTGTAAGAATTAAATTTTTTTGGTAAGAATTAAATTATTTGGTAAGAATTACTTTTTTTTTGTAAAAATTAATTTTTTTTTTTGAGAAATAATTTTTTTTGTAAGAATTAATTTGGTTTTGTAAGAATTAAATTTTTTTCTGTAAGAATTAATTTTGTTTCTTGAGAAATAATTTTTTTTGAAAGAATTAAATAATTTTGTATGAATTAAATTTTTTCGTGTAAGAATTTAATTTTTTTGTTAGAATTAATTTTTTTTGTCAATAGAATTAAATTTTTTTTGCAAGAATTAAATTTTTTTTGTAAGAATTAAATTTTTTTGGTAAGAATTAATTTTTTTTGTAAGAATTAATTTTTTTGTAAGAATTAATTTTGTTTTTTGAGAATTAAAATTTTTTTGTAGGAAATAAATTTTTTTTATAAGAATTAAATTTTTATTTGTGAGAATTAAATTATTTTTGGTAAGAATTAAATATTTTTTGTAAGAATTAAATTTTTTTTTGTAAGAATTAAATTTTTTTGTAAGAGTTAAAATTTATTTTGTAACAATTAAATTTTTTCGGTTAAGAATTTAATTTTTTTGTAAGAATTAATTTTTTTGTTAGAATTAAATTTTTCTTGTAAGAAGTAAATTTTTTTTGTAAGAATTAAATTTTTTTTGTAATAATTAAATTTTTTTGTAAGAATTAATTTTGTGTTGTGAGAAATAATTTTTTTTGTAAGAAGTTAATTATTCTGTAAGAATTAAATTTTTTTTGTAAGAATTAATTTTTTTTTAATAGAATTCAATTTTTATTTGTTAGAATTAAATTATTTTTGGTAAGAATTAAATTTTTTGCAAGAATTAAATTTTTTTTCTTCAGAATTAAATTTTTTTTGTTAGAATTAAATGTTTTTTGTAAGATTTAATTTTTTTTTGAGAAATGAATTTTTTTTGTAAGAATTAAATTGGTTTTGTAAGCATTAAATTTTTTTCTGTAAGAATTAATTTTTTTTGTAAGAATTAAATTTTTATTTCATAGAATTAATTTTTCTTTGTAAGAATTAAATTTTTTTGTAAGAATTAATTTTTTAGTGGTAAGAATTAATTTTTTTTCAGAAATTTTTTTTTTTCGTTAGAATTAATTTTTTTTCTGGATAGAATTATTTTTTTTTTGCAAGAATTAAAATTTTTTTCGTTAGAATTTATTTTTTTTTGTTAGAATTAAATTTTTTTTGTCAGAATTAATTTTTTTTTGAGAAATAAATTTTTTTTGTAAGAATTTATTTGGTTTTGTAAGAATTAAATTTTTTTCTGTAAGAATTAATTTTGTTTCTTGAGAATTAATTTTTTGTTGTAAGAATTTAATTATTTTGTATGAATTAAATTTTTTCGTGTAAGAATTTAATTTTTTTGTCAGAATTAATTTTTTTTTGTAAAATTTAATTTTTTTTTGAAGAATTAATTTCTTCTGTAAGAATTAAATTTTTATTTGCAAGAATTAAGTTTTTATTTGTTAGAATTAAATTTTTTTTGTAAGAATTAAATTTTTATTTGATAGAATTAATTTTTTTTGTAGGAATTAAATTTTTTTGTAAGAATTAATTTTTTAGTTGGAAGAATTAATTTTTTTTCAGAAAATTTTTTTTTTCGTCAGAATTAACTTTTTTCTCGATGGAATTAATTTTTTTTTTGCAAGAATTAAAATTTTTTTCGTTGGAATGTAATTATTTTTGTAAGAATTAAATATTTTTGTAAGAATTAATTTTTTTTTGAGAAATAAATTTTTTTTGTAAGTATTAATTTGGTTTTGTTAGAATTAAATTTTTTTCTGTAAGAATTAATTTTGTTTTTTGAGAAACAATTTTTTTTGTAAGAATTTAATTATTTTGTAAGAATTAAATATTTTTGTAAGAATTAAATTTTTTTTATAAGAATTAAATTTTTATTTGTTAGAATTAAATTTTTTTTGTTAGAATTAAATTTTTTTGTAAGAATTAATTTTTTAGTTGTAAGAATTAATTTTTTTTCAGAAAAATTTTTTTTTCGTTAGAATTCAATTTTTTATGGATAGAATTCAATTTTTTATGGATAGAATTAATTTTTTTTTGCAAGAATTAATTTTTTTTTCGTTAGAATTAAAGTTTTTTGTTAGAATTAATTTTTTTTTGAGAAATAAATTTTTTTTGTAAGTATTAATTTGGTTTTGTAAGAATAAAAATTTTTTTCTGTAAGAATTAATTTCGTTTTTTTGAGAAACAATTTTTTTTGTAAGAATTTAATTATTTTGTAAGAATTAAATATTTTTGTAAGAATTAAATTTTTTTTATAAGAATTAAATTTTTATTTGTTAGAATTAAATTTTTTTTGTTAGAATTAAATTTTTTTTGTAAGAATTAATTTTTTAGTTGTAAGAATTAATTTTTTTTCAGAAAAATTTTTTTTTCGTTAGAATTAAATTTTTTCTGCATAGAATTAATTTTTTTTTGAAAGAATTAAATTTTTTTTCGTAAGAATTAAATTTTTTTGTTAGAATTAAATGTTTTTTGTAAGAATTAATTTTTTTTGTGAAATAAATTTATTTTGTATGAATTAAATTTTTATTTGTAAGAATAAATTTTTTTTGAGAAAATTTTTTTTTCGTTAGAATTAATTTTTTTTCGATAGAGTTAAATTTTTTTGCAAGAATTAAATTATTTTCTTCAGAATTAAATTTATTTGTTAGAATTAAATGTTTTTGTAAGATTTCATTTTTTTTTGCGAAATGAATTTTTTTTGCAAGAATTAAATTTTTTTTCTTTAGAATTAAAATTTTTATTTGTAAGAATTAAATTTTTTCTTGTAACAATTTATTTTTTTTGCAAGAATTAAATTTTTTTTCGTAAGAATTTAATTTCTTTTGTTTGAATTATATTTTTTTGTCAGAATTAATTTTTTTTTGTGAAATAAATTTTTATTGTAAGAATTTAATTTTTTTTGTTAGAATTAATTTTTTTTTGTAAGAATTAATTTTTTTTTAGAAATCAATTTTTATTGGAAGAATTAAATTGGTTTTGTTAGAATCAATTTTTTTCTGTAAGAATTAATTTTGTTTTTTGAGAAACAATTTTTTTGTAAGAATTTAATTATTTTGTGAGAATTAAATTTTTCTTGTAAGAATTAATTTTTTTGTAAGAATTAAATTTTTTTGTTAGAATTAAATTTTTATTTGTGGGAATTAAAATTTTGTTCCTGAGAAATAATTTTTTTTTGTAAGAATTAAATTTTCATTTGATAGAATTAATTTTTTTTTGTAAAAATTAAATTTTTTTTGTAAGAATTAAAATTTTTTGTAAGAATTAAATTTTTTTGTAAGAATTAAATTTTTTTTGCAAAATTTAAATTTTTTTTGTAAGAATAAATTTTTTTGTGTTAGAATTAAATTTTTTTGTTAGAATCAAATTTTTATTTGTGAGAATTAAAATTTTATTCCTAAGAAATAATTTTTTTTTGTATGCATTAAATTTTTATTTGTTAGAATTAAATTTTTTTTTGAAAGTATTACATTTTTTTGGTAAGTATTAAATTTTTATTTGATAGAATTGAATTTTTTTTGAAAGAATTAAATTTTTTTGGTAAGAATTAAATTTTTTTGGTAAGAATTAAATTTTTTTGGTAAGAATTAAATTTTTATTTATAAGAATTAATTTATTTTTTGAGAAATAATTTTTTTTTGTAAGAATTAATTTGGTTTTGTAAGAATTAAATTTTTTTCTGTAAGAATTAATTTTGTATTTTTGAGAAATAAATTTTTTTTGTAAGAATTTAAATATTTTGTAAGAATTAAATTTTTTTTGTAAGAATTATATTTTTATTTGTAAGAATTAAATTTTTTCGTGTAAGAATTTATTTTTTTTGTAAGAATTAAATTGGTTTTGTAAGCATTAACATTTTTTCTGTAAGAATTAATTTTGTTTTTTTGAGAAATAATTTTTTTTTGTAAGAATTAAATTTTTTTTGTAAGAATTAAATTTTTTTTGTAAGAATTAAATTTTTTTGGTAAGAATTAAATTTTTTGTGTTAGAATTAAATTTTTATTTGTAAGAATTGAATTTTTTGTTAGAATTAAATTTTTTTGTGAGAATTAATTTTTTTTTTGAGAAATAAATTTTTTCTGTAAGAATTAAATTTTTTTGTAAGAATTAATTTTTTTTGAAAGGATTAATTTTTTTTGTAAGAATTAATTTTTTTTTGTAAGAATTAAATTTTTATTTGTAAGAATTGAATTTTTTGTTAGAATTAAATTTTATCTGTAAGAATTAAATTTTTTTTGTAAGAATTAAATTTTTTTTGTAAGAATTAAATTTTTTTGTAAGAATTAATTTTTTTTTGTAAGAATTAAATTTTTTTGTAACAATTAAATTTTTTTTGTAAGAATTAATTTTGTTTTTGTAAGAATTAAATTTTTTTTGTAAGAATTAAATTTTTTTTGTAAGAATTAAATTTTGTTTGTAAGAATTAAATTTTTTTTGTAAGAATTAATTTTTTTTTGTAAGAATCAAATTTTTTTGTTAGAATTAAATTTTTTTTGTAAGAATTAAATTTTTTTGTAAGAATTAAATTTTTTTGTAAGAATTAAAATTTTTTGTAAGAATTTAAATATTTTGTAAGAATTAAATTTTTTTTGTAAGAATTATATTTTTATTTGTAAGAATTAATTTTTTTTAAGTAAGAATTAAATTTTTTTGGTAGGAATTAAATTTTTTGGGTTAGAATTAAATTTTTATTTGTAAGAATTGAATTTTTTGTTAGAATTAAATTTTTTTGTGAGAATTAATTTTTTTTTTGAGAAATAAATTTTTTCCGTAAGAATTAAATTTTTTTGTAAGAATTATTTTTTTTTGTATGGATTAAATTTTTTTTGTAAGAATTAATTTTTTTTGTAAGAATTAAATTTTTTTTGTAAGAATTAATTTTTTTCGTAAGGATTAAATTTTTTTTGTAAGAATTAATTTTTTTTGTAAGAATTAAATTTTTATTTGTTAGAATTATATTTTTTATTGAAGGTATTACATTTTTTGGTAAGAATTAAATTTTCATTTGTTAGAAATAATTTTTTTTAAGTAAGAATTAAATTTTTTTGGTAAGAATTAAATTTTTTGGGTTAGAATTGAATTTTTATTTGTAAGAATTGAATTTTTTGTTAGAATTAATTTTTTTGTGAGAATTAATTTTTTTTTGAGAAATAATTTTTTTCGGTAAGAATTAAATTTTTTTGTAAGAATTAATTTTTTTTTGGAAGGATTAAATTTTTTTTGGTAAGAATTAATTTTTTTTTGTAAGAATGAAATTTTTTTTGTAAGAATTAAATTTTTTTTGTAGAAATTAAATTTTTTCTGTAAGAATTAAATTTTTTTTTGTAAGAATTAAATTTCTTTTGTAAGAATTAATTTTGATTTGTAAGAATTAAATTTTTTTGTTAGAATTAAATTTTTATTTATGAGAATTAAAATTTTATTCCTAAGAAATAATTTTTTTTTGTAAGAATTAAATTTTTATTTGTTAGAATTATATTTTTTATTGAAAGTATTACATTTTTTGGTAAGAATTAAATTTTCATTTGTTAGAAATAAATTTTTTTAAGTAAGAATTAAATTTTTTTGGTAAGAATTAAATTTTTTGGGTTAGAATTAAATTTTTATTTGTAAGAATTGAATTTTTTGTTGGAATTAAATTTTATCTGTAAGAATTAAATTTTTTTGTAAGAATTAAATTTTTTTGTAAGAATTAAATTTTTTTTGTAAGAATTAAATTTCTTTTGTAAGAATTAATTTTTATTTGTAAGAATTAAATTTTTTTGTTAGAATTAAATTTTTATTTGTGAGAATTAAAATTTTATTCCTAAGAAATAATTTTTTTTTGTAAGAATTAAATTTTTATTTGTTAGAATTATATTTTTTATTGAAAGTATTACATTTTTTGGTATGAATTAAATTTTCATTTGTTAGAAATAACTTTTTTTAAGTAAGAATTACATTTTTTTGGAAAGAATAAAATTTTTTGGTTTAGAATTAAATTTTAATTTGTAAGAATTAAATTTTTATTTGTAAGAATTGAATTTTTTGTTAGAATTAAATTTTAACTGTAATAATTAAATTTTTTTTGTAAGAATTAAATTTTTTTTGTAAGAATTAATTTGTTTTTGTAAGAATTAAATTTTTATTTGTTAGAATTATATTTTTTATTGAAAGTATTGCATTTTTTTGGTAAGAATTAAGTTTTCATTTGTTAGAAATAAATTTTTTTTTGTAAGAATTAAATTTTTATTTGTAAGAATTGAATTTTTTGTTAGAATTAAATTTTATCTGTAAGAATTAAATTTTTTTTGTAAGAATTAAATTTTTTTTGTAAGAATTAATTTTTTTTTGAAAGAATAAATTTTTTTTGTAAGAATTAAATTTTTTTGTAAGAATTAAATTTTTTTTGTAAGAATTAATTTTAGATTTGTTAGAATTAAATTTTTTTTGTAAGAATTCAATTTTTTTTGTAAGAATTCAATTTTATTTGTAAGAATTAAATTTTTTTGTAAGAATTAAATTTTTTTTGATAGAATTAATTTTTTTGTAAGAATCAAATTTTTTTGTTAGAATTTAATTTTTATTTGTGAGAATTAAAATTTTGTTCCTAAGAAAAAATTTTTTTTTGTAAGAATTAAATTTTTATTTGTTAGAATTAAATTTTTTTTGTAAGAATTAAATTTTTTTTTGTAAGAATTAAATTTTTTCTGTAGGAATTAATTTTTTAGTTGTAAGAATTAATTTTTTTTCAGAAAAAAATTTTTTTCGTTAGTATTAATTTTTTTTCTATTGTTTGAATTAAATTTTTCTGTCAGAATTAATTTGTTTTTGTGAAATAAATTTTTATTGTAAGAATTAAATTTTTTTTTTAAGAATTAATTTTTTTTTGTAAGAATTAAATTTTTTTGTTAGTATTAAATTTTTATTTGTGAGAATTAAAATTTTATTCCTAAGAAATAATTTTTTTTTGTAAGAATTAAATTTTTTTTGTAAGAATTAAATTTTTTTGTAAGAATTAAATTGGTTTTCTAAGAATTAAATTTTTTTTGTAAGAATTAAATTTTTTTTGTAATAATTAAATTTTTTTGTTAGAATTAAATTTTTATTTGTGAGAATTAAAATTTTATTCCTAAGAAATAATTTTTTTTTGTAAGAATTAAATTTTTTTTGTAAGAATTAAATTGATTTTGTAAGAATTAAATTTTTTTTGTAAGAATTAAATATTTTTTGTAAGAATTAAATTGGTTTTGTAAGAATTAAATTTTTTTTGTAAGAATTAATTTTTTTTTGTAAGAATTAAATTTTTTTGTAAGAATTCAATTTTTATTTGCAAGAATTAAATTATTATTTGTTAGAATTAAATTTTTTTTGAAAGAATTAAATTTTTATTTGCAAGAATTAAAATTTTTTTCGTCAGAATTTAATTTTTTTTGTTAGAATTAAATTTTTTATGTAATAATTAATTTTTTTGTAAAAATAATTTTTTTTCGTAAGAATAAATTTTCTTTTGAAAGAATTAAAATTTTTGTTAGAATTATATTTTATTTGTAAGAATTAAATTTTTTTTGTAAGAATTAAATTTTTTTTGTAAGAATTAAATTTTTTTGGTAAGAATTAAATTTTTTTTGTTAGAATTAATTTTTATTTTGTAACATTTAATTTTTTTCGGGTGAGAAATTAATTTTTTTGTTCGAATTAATTTTTTTTGTAAAATTTAAATTTTTTTGTAAGATTTAATTTTTTTTTTTGAGAAATAATTTTTTTTGTAAGAATTAAATTTTTATTTGTTATAATTAAATTTTTTCGTGTAAGAATTTAATTTTGTTGTAAGAATTAACTTTTTTGTGTAAAATTAAAATTTTTCTTGCAAGAATTAATTTTTTTTGTAAGAATTAAATTATTTTGTAAGAATTAAAATTTTTTGTAAGAATTAATTTTTTTTTGTAAGAATTAAATTTTTTTTGTAAGAATTAAATTTTGTTTGTAAGAATTAAATTTTTTTTGTAACAATTAAATTTTTTTTGTAACAATTAAATTTTTTTTGTAAGAATTAAATTTTTTTGTAAGAATTAAAATTTTTTGTAAGAATTTAAATATTTTGTAAGAATTAAATTTTTTTTGTAAGAATTATATTTTTATTTGTAAGAATTAAATTTTTTCGTGTAAGAATTTAATTTTTTGTAAGAATTAAATTTTATTTTGTAAAAATTTAATTATTTTGTATGAATTAAATTTTATCGTGTAAGAATTTAATTTTTTTGTAAGAATTAAATTTTTATTTGTAAGAATTAAATTTTTATTTGTTAGATTTAAATTTTTTTTGTAAGAATTAAATTTTTTTTATAAGAATTCAATTTTATTTGTAAGAATTAAATTTTTTTGTAAGAATTACATTTTTTTTGTAAGAATTAAATTTTATTTGTAAGAATTAAATTTTTTTTAAGTAAGAATTAAATTTTTTTGGTAGGAATTAAATTTTTTGGGTTAGAATTAAATTTTTATTTGTAAGAATTGAATTTTTTGTTAGAGTTAAATTTTTTTGTGAGAATTAATTTTTTTTTTGAGAAATAAATTTTTTCTGTAAGAATTAAATTTTTTTGTAAGAATTATTTTTTTTTGTATGGATTAAATTTTTTTTGTAAGAATTAATTTTTTTTGTAAGAATTAAATTTTTTTTGTAAGAATTAATTTTTTTCGTAAGGATTAAATTTTTTTTGTAAGAATTAATTTTTTTTGTAAGAATTAAATTTTTATTTGTTAGAATTATATTTTTTATTGAAGGTATTACATTTTTTGGTAAGAATTAAATTTTTATTTGTTAGAATTATATTTTTTATTGAAGGTATTACATTTTTTGGTAAGAATTAAATTTTCATTTGTTAGAAATAATTTTTTTTAAGTAAGAATTAAATTTTTTTGGTAAGAATTAAAATTTTTTGGGTTAGAATTGAATTTTTATTTGTAAGAATTGAATTTTTTGTTAGAATTAATTTTTTTGTGAGAATTAATTTTTTTTTGAGAAATAATTTTTTTCGGTAAGAATTAAATTTTTTTGTAAGAATTAATTTTTTTTTGGAAGGATTAAATTTTTTTTGGTAAGAATTAATTTTTTTTTGTAAGAATGAAATTTTTTTTGTAAGAATTAAATTTTTTTTGTAAGAATTAAATTTTTTCTGTAAGAATTAAATTTTTTTTGTAAGAATTAAATTTCTTTTGTAAGAATTAATTTTGATTTGTAAGAATTAAATTTTTTTGTTAGAATTAAATTTTTATTTATGAGAATTAAAATTTTATTCCTAAGAAATATTTTTTTTTTGTAAGAATTAAATTTTTATTTGTTAGAATTATATTTTTTATTGAAAGTATTACATTTTTTGGTAAGAATTAAATTTTCATTTGTTAGAAATAAATTTTTTTAAGTAAGAATTAAATTTTTTTGGTAAGAATTAAATTTTTTGGGTTAGAATTAAATTTTTATTTGTAAGAATTGAATTTTTTGTTAGAATTAAATTTTATCTGTAAGAATTAAATTTTTTTGTAAGAATTAAATTTTTTTGTAAGAATTAAATTTTTTTTGTAAGAATTAAATTTCTTTTGTAAGAATTAATTTTTATTTGTAAGAATTAAATTTTTTTGTTAGAATTAAATTTTTATTTGTGAGAATTAAAATTTTATTCCTAAGAAATAATTTTTTTTTGTAAGAATTAAATTTTTATTTGTTAGATTATATTTTTTATTGAAAGTATTACATTTTTTGGTAAGAATTAAATTTTCATTTGTTAGAAATAACTTTTTTTAAGTAAGAATTACATTTTTTTGGAAAGAATAAAATTTTTTGGTTTAGAATTAAATTTTAATTTGTAAGAATTAAATTTTTATTTGTAAGAATTGAATTTTTTGTTAGAATTAAATTTTAACTGTAATAATTAAATTTTTTTTGTAAGAATTAAATTTTTTTTGTAAGAATTAATTTGTTTTTGTAAGAATTAAATTTTTATTTGTAAGAATTGAATTTTTTGTTAGAATTAAATTTTATCTGTAAGAATTAAATTTTTTTTGTAAGAATTAAATTTTTTTTGTAAGAATTAATTTTTTTTTGAAAGAATAAATTTTTTTTGTAAGAATTAAATTTTTTTGTAAGAATTAAATTTTTTTTGTAAGAATTAATTTTAGATTTGTTAGAATTAAATTTTTTTGTAAGAATTCAATTTTTTTTGTAAGAATTCAATTTTATTTGTAAGAATTAAATTTTTTTTGTAAGAATTAAATTTTTTTTCATAGAATTAATTTTTTTGTAAGAATCAAATTTTTTTGTTAGAATTTAATTTTTATTTGTGAGAATTAAAATTTTGTTCCTAAGAAAAAATTTTTTTTTGTAAGAATTAAATTTTTATTTGTTAGAATTAAATTTTTTTTGTAAGAATTAAATTTTTTTTTGTAAGAATTAAATTTTTTCTGTAGGAATTAATTTTTTAGTTGTAAGAATTATTTTTTTTTCAGAAAAAATTTTTTTCGTTAGTATTAATTTTTTTTCTTTTGTTTGAATTAAATTTTTCTGTCAGAATTAATTTTTTTTTGTGAAATAAATTTTTATTGTAAGAATTAAATTTTTTTTGTAAGAATTAATTTTTTTTTGTAAGAATTAAATTTTTTTGTTAGTATTAAATTTTTATTTGTGAGAATTAAAATTTTATTCCTAAGAAATAATTTTTTTTTGTAAGAATTAAATTTTTTTTGTAAGAATTAAATTTTTTTGTAAGAATTAAATTGGTTTTCTAAGAATTAAATTTTTTTTGTAAGAATTATATTTTTTTTGTAAGAATTAAATTTTTTTGTTAGAATTAAATTTTTATTTGTGAGAATTAAAATTTTATTCCTAAGAAATAATTTTTTTTTGTAAGAATTAAATTTTTTTTGTAAGAATTAAATTGATTTTGTAAGAATTAAATTTTTTTTGTAAGAATTAAATATTTTTTGTAAGAATTAAATTGGTTTTGTAAGAATTAAATTTTTTTTGTAAGAATTAGTTTTTTTTTGTAAGAATTAAATTTTTTTGTAAGAATTCAATTTTTATTTGCAAGAATTAAATTATTATTTGTTAGAATTAAATTTTTTTTGAAAGAATTAAATTTTTATTTGCAAGAATTAAAATTTTTTTCGTCAGAATTTAATTTTTTTTGTTAGAATTAAATTTTTTATGTAATAATTAATTTTTTTGTAAAAATAATTTTTTTTCGTAAGAATAAATTTTCTTTTGAAAGAATTAAAATTTTTGTTAGAATTATATTTTATTTGTAAGAATTAAATTTTTTTTGTAAGAATTAAATTTTTTTTGTAAGAATTAAATTTTTTTGGTAAGAATTAAATTTTTTTTGTTAGAATTAATTTTTGTTTTGTAACATTTAATTTTTTTCGGGTGAGAAATTAATTTTTTTGTTCGAATTAATTTTTTTTGTAAAACTTAAATTTTTTTGTAAGATTTAATTTTTTTTTTGAGAAATAAATTTTTTTTGTAAGAAATAAATTGGTTTTGTATGCATTAATTTTTTTTCTGTATGAATTAATTCTGTTTTTTGAGCAATAAATTTTTTTTGTAAGAATTAATTTTTTTTTAGAAATCAATTTTTATTGCAAGAATTAAATTGGTTTTGTTAGAATTAATTTTTTTTCTGTAAGAATTAATTTTGTTTTTTGAGAAATAATTTTTGTTGAGAATAGCGAAGCACGTGACTTGTCGGTTGGTGTTTTCAAATCCCCGGTAACGGGTCTGCCTCGCATGACCTGTAAATACGAGTCAGTCTCGAGCCGTCGTTCGCTGATAGCTTTTCTCGCGCGTAAAATCGTCAGATTTACAACAGGTTATGGGCCCAGGGCTACTAATAGTGTAACTCGCAAGTGAAAAGTAAGCGCGTTGCAAGCAATTTAGCGGGAAGACCGTTAAGAATTGTAAGGTCATTCGAAGTGGAGAAACTTCAAGAACATGGCCGCAACAATCAAAATTGATAGGCTCACTGGCGAAAACTACGACACATGGAAAATCCATATGAGGGCAATCTTGAAGAAGAATGATCTATGGGATTATGTGTCGGGTGCGATACCGGAGCCAGCACCCACCGACGCAAAGTATGCGGAGTGGCTCAAAATGGACGGAAAAGCCGAGTCGGACATTCTGTTGGCTGTGAGTCCAAGCGAATTGGTAGCCTTAGATGGTCTGGAAACCTCTAGGGCAATATGGGAAAAGTTGCAGTCCCTGTACCAGTCCAGTGGGCCGGCGCGGAAAGCGTCTTTATTGAAGAAATTAGTATTAACGCGCATGCAGGAGGAAGGCGATCTGCGGAAACACATCGCGGATTTTTTCGATGCAGTGAAGAAGCTCAAGGAGATTGGGTTGGTGGTAATAGATGAATTACTCGCCATTTTACTGCTGTATAGCCTACCCGACTCCTTCTCGATGTTTCGAACAGCAATGGAATCGCGTGATGATTTGCCATCAACAGAGATCCTAAAGGTCAAAATCATCGAGGACTACGAGGGAAGGAAATCGAAGGAAGTTGACCAAGGGGCGATGTTCGTAAAACGAGATAACGCACACATAGAAAAGAAACAAAAAAATGCAGGCCAGAAGATTAGAAACAAAATTGAATGCTACAGGTGCGGCCGTTATGGGCACATGGCAAAGGAATGTAAAGCCGAGTTTGAAAAGAAACAGAAACGAAGCGCGCGACGGCTGGAAGGTCGAGACGAGGACACAAAACAAAAGCATCTAAGTAACATGTCGACAATGCTGAGTACCACCGAAGAGGTGATGTTAAGTCAAGGGAGGTCGTCTGTGTGGTGCATCGATAGTGGGTGCACGGGGCACATGTGCAATGAGAGGAGTATGATCACGGAGTTCACGAGCTTGGAAAGTGAATTGAACTTGGCAAACAATAGGAGTACTAGGATCACTGGAATGGGGAAAGTGAGCATTTCAGTGGACACGGGCAGCGAAGAGCGCCAAATAAACATCGAAAAGGTACTCTACGTATCGGATTTACGCACAAACTTATTGTCGGTGTCAAAGATGACGGACCGCGGATATGAAGTGAGATTCCGGAGACATGACGCAATAGTGATCGATAAAGAGAATAGAGTGCACATGTGTGCAGACCGTGTGGGTAACTTGTACCATGTGAGAATGTGCAAAGACAAAGTGCAAAATGTCGAAGTGAAGAAGAATTCAATCGACGAGTGGCATCAACGGTTAGGACATTTGAACGAGCGCGATTTAAAGTCAATGGCCAAGAGTGGCCTGGTGTACGGTTTGAGCATCAAAGACAATGAAAAATTGTCAGAGTGCGAGACTTGTGTACGTGAGAAACAAACTTGCCAGCCTTTCCCGAAAAGCAGTGAAAACCGCACGCGAGATTTATTAGAAATAGTGCATACGGACGTCTGTGGCCCGATGAGACACCCGTCGTTTTCGGGCAAACGATACTTCGTAACTTTTATCGACGATAACTCGCGTTGGTGTGAGGTGCGTTTTGTGAAGAGCAAAAGTGACACCCTCAGCGTGTTCAAGGATTACAAAGCGGAGGTGGAAAACTTCACGGGAAAGAAGATTAAAACTTTGCAATCGGACAATGGAGGTGAATATGTCAACAGTGAATTTGATGCGTTTCTGAAGAAGAATGGGATCCAGAGGAGGTTGACTGTACCACATACACCCCAGCAGAACGGAATTGCTGAGAGGAAGAATAGGACGCTCGTTGAAATGGCGCGATGCATGATGCGTCAAGCTGAAAGTCCCCCAGCATTTTGGGCCGAGGCGGTCAACACCGCATGTTACATCCGTAACCGATGTCCAACGGCAGCGTTGAAGGGGCAGATACCGTTCACGGTATGGAAGGGGAAGACCCCCACAATCAGCTATATGCGAGAATTTGGATCCAAAGTATATGTAAAAGATAAAAGTGCAAATAAAGGAAAATTTGACTCGCGTTCCGAAGAGGGCATTTTCGTGGGCTATGACGTGAAATCGAAAGCGTATCGCGTTCACAACCCGGGCACCAAGAAAATAATTGTGAGTCGCGACGTCAAGTTTATGAACGAGTCGGGCTTCAGACATGAGTACAAGGAGATACTCGATGAAGAAGAAAGTTTGAAGGATAGCGACATGCCAGTTGAACTCAATGCCCCAAATGCTAGTGAAGAAAAATGCAGGAAGGAAGAAACGCACGAGGTACTCCCGCCTGCAAATGAAGTAGACAGACAAAAAGAAGCACCCGCAACGAAAGAAAGAAGTGGGTCAGTCCCATGGCATAAGTTAGTAGTACCGTGTGGTAACCTTCCGAAAAGAGGAAGAGGACGCCCGAAACTAGTACGTAGCGGATCAGTGGGGAGACCACGTAAGGTATACAGCCCTGCAACTAAGAAAATAAACAATAGCGAAGACAGCGATGAAGATAGGGAAGGAGAAACAAGGACGTCAATAGAATCGGAAGACGACCATGTGTTCATCGCGAATTACGCGGCAATAGAGCCAAGTACATGGGAAGAAGCGAGACGAACAAGTGACGCTGACGCCTGGAGACGTGCTATGGAAGACGAATACTTAGCGCAAATTAAGAATGGCACGTGGGAAATAGCTCCGAGACCTCAAGAGCGAAAAGTAATTGGGAGTCGGTTCGTATTTTGTACGAAAAACAATGGCGCCCAAGAACGCAAGAAAGTTAGGCTCGTCGCGAAAGGCTGCTCACAACGGCCAGGGGAGGATTTTCACGAAACATATTCTCCCGTCGTGAGATCAACATCAATAAGATTGGTAGCAGCGCTCGCAGCGGAACTGGGACTGGAGATCCACCAGATGGACGTCGTCACCGCGTATCTAAACGGCGAATTAGAAGAGGAAGTGTTTATGGAAGTGCCGAATCAGTTGCGCGAAGTATTAGAGAAAGTGATCGCAACCGAAAAGGTTGGTGCGGGCGGTAATATTATTCGCGAAACTAAAATGATTGCGACGGCTAAGCGCTGGAGCGAGGAGTTAAACGCAAGAGCAGACAGTGTGTGTGTGCTAAAGAAATCCTTGTATGGTTTGCGCCAATCGGGTTTGCAGTGGCATAAAAAACTAGTGGAAAAGTTAAGGAAATTAGGGTTTGAAACGGTACCACAAGACCCGTGTGTGTTTATGGCGTGGAAGGATGAGCAAATAATGTTAATCACGATCTATGTGGACGACATGATAATCGCAACTGACAATAATGTGTGGCTGTGTGATGTCAAGCGTGAATTGTCAAGTGATTTTGAAATGAAGGACCTAGGTAAAATAAATCGTTGCTTAGGCATCGAATTTTCGCGAGATAAAGAAAACCGGGTATATCTCAACCAAAACTTGTACGTAGAGAGAGTATTAGAGCGCTTTGGTATGAGCGAGTGTAAAACAGCACGAACTCCAATTGATGTAAATCTTAGACTAGTCAAACCTGAGTGTGTGAATAGTAACGCGATGAATCTGTACCCGTATCAAATGTTGATTGGTACCTTAATGTTTTTGGCAGTATCCACGAGGCCCGATATCGCGTACGCAGTTAATTACTTGAGCCAATTTAATACCAACTATAACAGTGAGCATTGGAACGCAGCAAAAAGAGTGTTGCAATATCTAAGAGGTACAGCTAATTATGGTCTGATGTACGAGAGAACTGGCCTACCATTGTTTGGAGTAGTGGATGCGGATTGGGGGGCGTGTATTATCGACAGAAAATCGTACTCGGGCTTCGCATTTATTTTAGCGGGGGCGCCGATAAGTTGGGAGGCGCGGAAACAAAGAACTGTGGCGTTATCGAGCACAGAAGCCGAATACATGGCCTTATCCGAAGCGACTAGAGAGGCTATATATTTACGCGGTATCTTGGATTATGTTGGTATGGAGTGTGAACGTGTAACCCTATTTAACGATAATCAGGGCGCAATGAAACTTGTGCAAAGTAGGGGTCATCATTCGAGAACTAAACATATCGATGTGAGACACCATTTTATCCGTGACGTTTACGAAAGACATATAATTGATTTGAAATACTTGTGCACAGAGGAAATGCCCGCAGACGTGCTAACGAAAGGTTTAAGTGGTGTGAAACATCATAGATGTTTATGTAATCTTGGTATGAGTGTTTGATCGTATGAGTGTTGAAGCGACCTGCCCACGGCTTCGAGGGGAGGTGTTGAGAATAGCGAAGCACGTGACTTGTCGGTTGGTGTTTTCAAATCCCCGGTAACGGGTCTGCCTCGCATGACCTGTAAATACGAGTCAGTCTCGAGCCGTCGTTCGCTGATAGCTTTTCTCGCGCGTAAAATCGTCAGATTTACAACAATTTTTTTGTAAGAATTTTATTATTTTGTAAGAATTTAATTATTTTGTAAGAATTAAATTTTTATTTGTAAGAATGAAAAATTTTTTTGTAACAATTAAATTTTTTCGGGTAAGAAATTAATTTTTTTGTTCGAATTAATTTTTTTTGTAAAATTTAAATTTTTTTGTAAGATTTAATTTTTTTTTTGGAAATAATTTTTTTTGTAAGAATTAAATTTTTATTTGTTATAATTAAATTTTTTCGTGTAAGAATTTAATTTTGTTGTAAGAATAAACTTTTTTGTGTAAAATTAAAATTTTTCTTGTAAGAATTAATTTTTTTTGTAAGAAATAAATTTTTTTTTAAGCATTAAATTTTTATTTGTAAGAATTAAATTTTTATTTGTAAGAATTAAATTTTTATTGTAAGAATTAAATTATTTTTTAAGCATTAAATTTTTATTTGTAAGAATTAAATTTTTATTGTAAGAATTAAATTTTTTTTGTAAGAATTAATTTTTTAGTTGTAAGAATTATTTTTTTTTCAGAAAAAAAATTTTTTCGTTAGAATGAATTTTTTTCTTGATAGAATTAAATTTTTTTTGGAAGAATTAAATTTTTTTTCTTTAGAATTTAATTTCTTTTGTTTGAATTCATTTTTTTTTGTAAGAATTAAATTTTTTCGTGTAAGAATTTAATTTTTTTTGCAAGAATTAAATTTTTTTTCGTAAGAATTAAATTTATTTTGTTAGAAATAAATTTTTCTGGTCAGAATTCATTTTTTTGGGGCAAATAAATTTTTATTGTAAGAATTAAATTTTTTTGTTAGAATTAAATTTTTATTTGTGAGAATTAAAATTTTGTTCTAAGAAAAAATTTTTTTTTGTAAGAATTAAATTTTTATTTGTTAGAATTAAATTTTTTTTGTAAGAATTAAATTTTTTTCTGTAAGAATTAATTTTTTTTGTAAGAATTATTTTTTTTTGTAAGAATTTAATTTTTTTGTTAGAATTAAATTTTTATTTGTGAGAATTAAAATTTTGTTCTAAGAAAAAATTTTTTTTTGTAAGAATTAAATTTTTATTTGTTAGAATTAAATTTTTTTTGTAAGAATTAAATTTTTTTCTGTAAGAATTAATTTTTTTTTTGAGAAATAAATTTTTTTTGTAAGAATTAAATTGGTTTTGTAAGAATTAAATTTTTTTTGTAAGAATTAATTTTTTTTTGTAAGAATTAATTTTTTTTGTAAGAATTCAATTTTTATTTGCAAGAATTAAATTTTTCTTGTAAGAATTAATTTTTTTTTGTAAGAATTAAATTATTTTTTAAGCATTAAATTTTTATTTGTAAGAATTAAATTTTTATTGTAAGAATTAAATTTTTTTTGTAAGAATTAATTTTTTAGTTGTAAGAATTAATTTTGTATTTTGAGAAACAATTTTTTTGTAAGAATTTAATTATTTTGTAAGAATTAAATTTTTCTTGTAAGAATTAATTTTTTTTTGTAAGAATTAAATTTTTTTGTTAGAATTAAATTTTTATTTGTGGGAATTAAAATTTTATTCCTGAGAAATAATTTTTTTTTGTAAGAATTAAATTTTTATTTGTTAGAATTAAATTTTTTTTGTAAGAATTAAATTTTTTTTGTAAGAATTAAATTTTTTTTGTTAGAATTAATTTTTTTTTGTAACATTTAAATTTTTTCGGGTGAGAAATTAATTTTTTTGTTCGAATTAATTTTTTTTGTAAAATTTAAATTTTTTTTTTGAGAAATAGAATTTTATTTGTGAGAATTAAATTTTTTTTGTAAGAATTAATTTTTTTTTGTAAGAATTAAATTTTTTTGTAAAAATTCAATTTTTATTTGCAAGAATTAAATTTATATTTGTTAGAATTAAATTTTTTTTTTGAGAAAGAGAATTTTATTTGTGAGAATTAAATTTTTTTTGCAAGATTTAAATTTTTTTTGTAAGAATTAAAATTTTTGTTAGAAAAATATTTTATTTGCAAGAATTAAATTTTTTTTGTAAGAATTAAATTTTTTTTGTAAGAATTAAATTTTTTTTGTAAGAATTAAATTTTTTTTGTCAGAATTAATTTATTTTGAGAAAAAATTTTCATCTTCAGAATTAATTTTTTTTTCGATAGAATTAAATTTATTTTGCAAGAATTAAAAATTTTTTCGTTAGAATTTAATTTTTATTGTTAGAATTAAATTTTTTTTGTAAGAATAAATTTTTTTTTAGAAACCAATTTTTATTGGAAGAATTAAATTGGCTTTGTTAGAATTAATTTTTTTTCTATAAGAATTAATTTTGATTTTTGAGAAATAATTTTTTTTGTAAGAATTAATTTTTTTTTGGACGAATTAATTTTTTTTTGTAAGAATTAAATTTTTTTGTAAGAATTAAATTTTTTTGTAAGAATTAATTTTTTTTTGTAAGAATTAAATTTTTTTTGTAAGAATTAAATTTTGTTTGTAAGAATTAAATTTTTTTTGTAACAATTAAATTTTTTTTGTAACAATTAAATTTTTTTTGTAAGAATTAAATTTTTTTGTTGGAATTAAATTTTTATTTGTGAGAATTAAAATTTTTGTTAGAATTATATTTTATTTGTAAGAATTAAATTTTTTTGTAAGAATTAAACTTTTTTTGTAAGAATTAAATTTTTTTTAGAATTAAATTTTTTTTGATAGAATTAATTTTTTTGTAAGAATCAAATTTTTTTGTTAGAATTTAATTTTTATTTGTGAGAATTAAAATTTTGTTCCTAAGAAAAAATTTTTTTTTGTAAGAATTAAATTTTTATTTGTTAGAATTAAATTTTTTTTGTAAGAATTAAATTTTTTTTTGTAAGAATTAAATTTTTTCTGTAGGAATTAATTTTTTAGTTGTAAGTGTAACGCGGTTACGAGGTAAGCGTGGAGTCCGAGTAATTACTGTCTAAATCAGTCTAATCGGAAGGATGTTATGCGCGTTACAGTACAAATTATTATTTAAGAATTTAAAGAATTCTGTTTGGTATCGGGAACCCAAGATCTAGTCCTATACAGGCCCCGCACTGGGTTATTGTGAGGATTTGGTTAGTTCATCATTAAATAACTACTGCTCAAATGTAAGGTTCAAGTGCGAATAATTATATTTTTATTCTTCTTCTTTTCTTGGCGTTAAGAAGACCAAAGAGCCAAGGGAAATCCCAAAATATTGGCTAAAGCCAATATTGACTCTCCGTTACCTCTGCATTCACCAATTGGCAATAGAACATGAATAATATTTCTTTTACATGTGTTTACGCTCGCCAATCGTTATTTCGATTACAATATTTTAAGGAAAAGAAATGCGCACTCACCCGCTATATCGTTTAAATTTTTACAACGTTTGAAATTCCTTTTTGGTTATGCTTTATAAAGAAAAACACCTGTTCTATGCCTGAGAACAAGAAAATCACACTCACACTCACAATACTCGCGATAACAATTTAAAAGTGATAAATAATATAGCTCAAAGCACAAAAGGAGATGAGATCTAACAGAAGGTTGATCCCAACGCAATACAGGATATTAAACAAGGTTATTAAGCGAATGTAAAACGCAGATTTATAAAATTGAAATGCATGAGAGTTAACACACTATTTAATGTGGAAAGAATGAGTCCATTCACTATAAACTTTGGAATCTCTGGCTCGAAACGGGATTCAATGTAAAGAAGAAAGAATTACTATCCACGGACAACCTGTCACGCTCTCCGCGACTGTACGACAAAGAGTGACTTCAGCTTCGCGCCCGCGAGAGCGTCCGGCCGCGAGGCCCGCTCAGAAAAGCTGACGCTGCAGTCCCAATCATGCCCCAGTAACCGTCGCATGATTTCATTAGATGTTCTCACTTTCATTCTTCCATACTTTTCACCTATGCGCTACCGGCGTAGAACAGGGTGACTCTCATCCTCACGCTTCTCACACTCAGATCACTCCTTTCCCTCGATGCGACGATTCGCCGGTCGGAGATGCGCTCGATTAGGTCAAACCAGAATGCTAGATGCATTGTCAAGACACACCCCCGCCGCTTACATTTAATCAGTGTCGCGAGGTATGAGAACCACTGCTCATTTTGAACGAACTACTGAGAACTACGCTGATGCCTCAGCACAGTCCCACGCTCAGGGTACAACGCAGCGACCAAACGTCGCGGCGACGACGACGTTCCTAGTACCGAGTATCCGTTTTCACTGATAAAATACAGTAAGCAGAGATGCGCTCGATTAGGGATTTCCCAGAACGCTAAGCGTTGTCGAAGCACTCTGCCCTCTGACAAAGGAAAAACACAACTAATCAATGATTTAAAAAAATTTTGAAGTTTCGGGACGTAACATAAGAATTAATTTTTTTTCAGAAAAAATTTTTTTCGTTAGTATTAATTTTTTTTCTTTTGTTTGAATTAAATTTTTCTGTCAGAATTAATTTTTTTTGTGAAATAAATTTTTATTGTAAGAATTAAATTTTTTTTGTAAGAATTAATTTTTTTTTGTAAGAATTAAATTTTTTTGTTAGAATTAAATTTTTATTTGTGAGAATTAAAATTTTGTTCTAAGAAAAAATTTTTTTTTGTAAGAATTAAATTTTTATTTGTTAGAATTAAATTTTTTTTGTAAGAATTAAATTTTTTTCTGTAAGAATTAATTTTTTTTGTAAGAATTAATTTTTTTTTGTAAGAATTTAATTTTTTTGTTAGAATTAAATTTTTATTTGTGAGAATTAAAATTTTGTTCTAAGAAAAAAATTTTTTTTTGTAAGAATTAAATTTTTATTTGTTAGAATTAATTTTTTTTTTGAGAAATAAATTTATTTTGCAAGAATTAAAAATTTTTTCGTTAGAATTTAATTTTTATTGTTAGAATTAAATTTTTTTGCAAGAATTAAATTGGGTTGGTTAGAATTATTTTTTTTCTGTAAGAATTAATTTTGTTTTTTGAGAAATAATTTTTTTTGGAAGAATTAGATTTTTTTGTAAGAATAAAATTTATTTTGTAAGAATTAAATTATTTTTGGTAGGAATTAATTTTTTTCTTGTAAGGATTAATTTTTTTTTGAGAAAATTTTTTTGTAAGAATTAAATTTTTTTTGTTAGAATTAAATTTTTATTTGTGAGAATTAAATTTTTATTTGTTAGAATTAAATTTTTTTTTAAGAATTAAATTTTTTTGTAAGAATTAAATTTTTTATGTAAGAATTAAATTTTTTTTTAAGAATTTAATTTTTTTGTAAGAATTAATTTTTTTTTGTAAAATTTAAATTTTTTTTGTAAGAAGTAAAATTTTTTTGTTAGAATTAAATTTTTATTTGTAAGAATTAAATTTTTATTTGTTAGAATTAAATTTTTTTTTAAGAATAAATTTTTATTTGTTAGAATTAAATGTTTTTTGTATGATTTTATTTTTTTTTAGAAATAAATTTTTATTGTAAGAATTAAATTGGGTTTGTAACACTTAATTGTTTTCGTGTAAGAATTTAATTTTTTTGAAAGAATTAATTTTTTTTCGGAAATTTTTTTTTTTCGTTAGAATGAATTTATTTTTCGATAGAATTAAATTTTTTTTGCAAGAATTAAAATATTTTCGTTAGAATTTAATTTTTTTAATTAGAAAAAATTTTTTTTTGTAAGAATTAATTTTTTTTAGAAATAAATTTTTATTGTAAGAATAAAATTGGTTTTGTTAGAATTAATTTTTTTTCTGTAAGAATTAATTTTATTTTTTTGAGAAATAATTTTTTTTTGTAAGAATTTAATTATTTTGTAAGAATTAAATTTTTTTGTAAGTGTAAAATTCTTAGGTTAGGATGAGCACGAGGAGGCTGGTAGGGTTAGGATCGGTGTTGAGCCACACAGACACTGAGTTGCACAAAAGAATGTGAGGTCTTTATTTAAAACGTCTGCCAACGGACAAGCCGTTGTGCACACGATGAAGATGGAGGATGCGCCCCCGTACACTTTATCGTACAATACCACCGGTTAACCGCGTGGACGCGAGAACACGCACAATCGCGAATGCACAATCAGATGATCTATACTTTCGAACTGTGTCGCGAACACCGCGTTGAGTCGACAGTTGAGAATACGTGATTTGTGCACTGAATTTGTTAGATGAGCAAGACTATTTGACAATGAACAAAAAGGTGTGTTACGTTGCGCACGGTTGTGAACAGATTGAATTCAAGATGGATGCGCATGTCCGCCGCAGCGTCTTCTCGAACATTCTCGAGCGTCGATCGACAAGACGGACGCTGATTGGTTGATTGATCGCGGATCGACTGCGACTTCCGCTGCCCAGGAGGTGCTGCGGTGATCGAGAGTGCGGCGGCGCAGAGAACTATTCATTCCCAAACATGCTCCCGCCATCAACAGCTGATTGAAGATGTTGATGATGAATCTGAAACAGGCAAAATTGCCAATTTTGCAATTGGCCTGATTAGTGTTGTAGTGGCGGTCTTGAGCGTCACGACTCGGGTGAGTCCATCCTTCCCTGGATGCAAGGTGATGACCCTCGCAAGTGGCCACTTGCTTGGTGGAAATCGCTCATCTGTGATGAGCACCAGGGATCCGATCTTCAAGTCGTTGGTTGGATGATGCCATTTGGTGATGGATAGTTGTCTCTGCAAATAGTGGGATGGCCACTGAGTCCAGAATTGTTGCATCTTTTTTTGAATGAATTGCCACCTGGCTGATGGCAAGACTGATGAATTCTCCACTGACGGTTCCGGAAGAGCTGAGAGTGGTTGTCCAACAAGAAAGTGCGCTGGTGTAAGTGCTGTGATGTCATCTGGGTCATCACTGAGGGGCTCGAGCGGTCGTGAGTTGAGCATTGCTTCTATTTGTGTGAGAAGTGTGCTGAACTCCTCGTATGTGAGCACCGTCTCACTGACTGTGCGCCGGAGATGGTGTTTGACTGACTTCACGACCGCTTCCCACTTGCCTCCCATGTGTGGTGCGGCTGGTGGGTTGAAGTGCCATTCTGTCTTGTCATTGACGAACAGCTGGTTCAAGCGTTGATGCGCCTCAGTCCCCCGGGTGAACATTCTCTTGAGGACGGTGTCAGCTCCAACGTAGTTGGTTCCGCAATCGGAGTGAAGAGTGAGGGGAATCCCTCTCCTGGAGATAAATCTCCTGTAGGTGGCGATGAACCCTTCGGTTGTGTAGTCTGTCACCAGTTCTAGGTGAACAGCTGATGTCGTGAGGCACACAAAGACACAGATCCAGCCCTTTTGTGTCTTGGCACCTCTTCCTCTCCACGTCTTCAGTGTGATTGGACCCGCATAATCGGTGCCAGTATTGTTGAACGGTCGTGAGGGTGTAACTCTCGAAAGAGGTAGTTGGCCCATCAGTTGATGGGCACGGATCCCCCTTTGTCGAGCACACACAACACACCGCAGGATGTGTGATTTTACTGGCGCTCGCCCTCCAATGATCCAGTAGTTTTGTCGAATCTGGGCAAGGGTGAGCTGGGTCCCTCCATGAAGAGTTTGTCGATGCGCATGGTCTATGATCAATTTAGACAAATGTGAATGACGAGGTAAAATTGCAGGATGCTTACTCTCGTAGCTCGTGCAAACATTGTTGAGTCTGCCTCCAACTCTAATGACTCCACTCTCATCGATGAATGCGGTGAGTCGATTGAAGACATGAGCAGCTGATAGGGTTGAGCCTGAGCTGAGCATCTTCATCTCGCTGGAGAAATAAAGCGCCTGCGTTGCTTTGATCCAGAAGCTCCTAGCCCATTCTATGTCAATGGGCGATAAGGTGGAGAGCGGCAGTGTGACTGGAGCCTTCTTCAACCTTGAAACAAATCTGAAACAAACTGATGTGATGCGAATGAGTTTGTTGAGGGATGAATATTTATAGATGAGGTCCCAGTGATATTCAATCTTTTGAATATTGAGCAGCTTTGAAATGCCTGGACGAGCCTCTAGCGCGCTCAAGTCTTCGTCCAGCATTGGTTGTGATGGCCATGTTTCACTGGGTTGCGCAAGCCATGGTGGTCCCGTCCACCAAAGCTTATGATGTTCAAGCTGCGATGTTGATAAGCCTCTTGATGCGCAATCCGCTGGGTTTGAAGTCCCTGGAACGTGTCTCCATTGTGCGCTTTGGGCGATCTCTTGAATTTGAGACACACGATTCCTTACGTAGTCCTTCCAGCGTGATGCGTGTGTTTTGATCCAGGTTAGTGTCACTTGTGAGTCCGTCCACAGGTATGTTGTAGCAATGTTGAGCTTGAGCGTTGCTTGAACATATTTGGTGAGCTTCGCCAGCATCAATGCTGCAGTAAGCTCGAGTCTCGGGATTGTGAGCTTCTTTAGTGGTGCTACCTTAGTTTTGGAGCACACCAATGTCGCGACCTTGTGAGTTGTGGACGGTGATGATACGGTAATGTAAATTACCGCTGCCATGGCGTGTTGTGAGGCATCAGAAAAGCCGTGTAGTTCCACTGTAGAGTTGCTGAAGGTGTTGAACCACCTCGGACATGATAGCTTGCGCAAGCTTGTTAAATCTTCTCTGATGATGAGCCATTGTGACGTTACTTGGGAAGGCAGTGGATCATCCCAGTTGAGCTTGTGTAGCCACAACTTTTGCAATAGTGTTTTTGCTCGAATTATGACTGGTGCTAGAAAACCTAATGGATCAAATATTTGTGCTACTTCTGATAAAATGAGGCGTTTGGTGAGCCGTGAATTTGAGCTTGGTTTTGAAGTGAAAGAAAATTCATCGTTGATCACATTCCATTGAAGTCCGAGAATTTTGGTATTGCAGTCGTCAAGTGATATAATTGAGCCTTGGGCTCGTTGGGTTTGAGAAATTGCATCAAGCAACGGAGGAAAGGTTGAATGCCATTTGGCTAGTGGAAACCCTCCCGCGTTGCACAGATCTTTTAATTGGTGAGCAATTGTAATGAGCATCTCACCTGTGTCTGCACCTCCAAAGATGTCATCAACGTATCTGGCATGCGTGATTGATGGCACCGCCAGAGGAAAGCGATGACCTTCGTCTTCCACCAATTGGAGTAAAGCTCTGACCGCCAAAAATGGAGCAGCCTTGGTCCCATAGGTGACCGTTGTGAGCTTGTAGGGCACCTCCTTTGAATTGTCATCGATCCACAGTATTCGTTGAAGATCTTGATCCTCCTCGTGAATCTTGACTTGACGATACATTTTTGTCACGTCTGTGTCAAAAATGTACTTGTGCTGGCGTATCCACAGCAGCACGTCGGTGATGTTAAGGAGGAGATTTGCACCCGTATGCATCAAATCGTTGACAGAATACCCAGTTGAAGTAGGGCTTGATCCATTGAAGACGACTCTCAACTTTGTCGTCTGGCTGTCAGGCTTCAATACTCCATGATGTGGAAGATAAAACACAGAGTGAGTATTAGGTGAAAGGGATGGTGCTCTTACCATGTGACAGAGCTCCTCGTACTCTTGCATGAAGCCTTGATAGAGGGTGCGATACTCGTCGTTCCTATTGAGTTTGACGAGCATACGCTTCAAGCAAGCGTGAGCTGCTTGATAAGAATTACCCAGCAGCTTCGGAGTCTCCTTCAGAGGGATGCGCACTGTGTATCGTCCTGTAGAATCACGAGTGTGTGTCGCTCGAAAGTGATCCTCACATTCTTGTTCTTCAGGTGTGAGCTTCATGGGTGTATCTGTTGGGAGCTCCTCTTGAATCCAAAATCGTGTCAGCATGTCTTGTAAGGAGTTGTCGACATGCTGCACGACTGCAGAATGGTGTGCTGTGACCGTGCGCCGGTCCACTGTAACTGGTCCAAGAATGAGCCACCCAAAAATGGACAGTTGTCCAATTGGCATTGAAGGATCACCCTTCTTGAGGGTGGGCTTGATCACTTGTCCATACACGTCTGCACCAATCACTATGTCTATCGGTCTTGATGTAAGAAAGTCTGGATCGGCCAGCGGAAGGCCATTCAAATGTGGCCATTCTTGGCGTGGCGGTTCCACCGATGGTAAACTTGACGTCAGTGCTCGCAGAACATGTGCTTGAACGTGCACTGTTGACATATCGTAGTTGGAGCGCAGAGTTATTAGAGGGACTCCTTTGGTTTGAATAGATGAGTTACCCCCAATGCCAGTGATCGTGATGGATGCGTGGATGCGTTGAATTCTAAGCCGGTTGATGAGCTCTTCTGTGACAAATGTCAGTTCCGAGCCTGAATCTATCAATAACCTTACCGGCGAAGATGACACTGAAGTGATCAGCTGGGCGTTGGCTGTTGCCAACAAGGTGACTGAACAGTAGGGTGTGAGCACTGGCGATGATTGGTTGAGCCTCCTTCGTTCTGTTGAGCATGCTGTGTGCGTCTGAGTTGTGCGCTGTTGTGTGAATGATGGTGGATTGACGACCGCACCGAAACTTCAATGGGTTGAGCTGTTAGATGAAGCTCCCTCCACTGCTTGAGGTTTCGCAAAAGCAGTGGTGTGAGCAGACGGCTTTGTGAGGTGCAGCATCGTATGATGGTTAGCTGCACAAGTTTTGCACCGACGCGTTGAGTTGCAGTCTTCGGTGCGGTGCCTGCCACAGCAATTTCTGCACAACTTGTTTGTGGTGACGACTCTTCGCCTTTCCTCCACCGACAGCTCCCTGAACCGTGGACACATAACTACGTAGTGGTCCTCCTTGCAAAAGTCACATGGGTAGCTGTACGGTGAGGATGATGGCTGCACCGTTGTTCTGGGCTTCGTTGATGCAGTGTGCACGCTGCTCCTGCTAGGATGGTACCTGCTTGGTGGAGCAGCAGAAGGTTGAGCCTTCTTACCTTTCTGTAGCGCTGCTGCCTCCAGCCGTTCCAAAGCCACCACCTTGGCAGCAATAAAGGTCTCGAGCTGCTTCAGCCGAGGGTATTCCTTTGTTGAGCCCACCGACGTCTCCCAGGCTTCCCTGGTGGACTTGTCCATCCAGCTGGTTGCCTGGTGCACGAGCAGGATGTTGCACATGTCATCAGCTGCGCCTAAGGTGGTGAGCGTCTTGTGCACTTTATTGATGGTGGACACAATTTCGCCAAGCGCCTTTGCACTGCGCGTTGCGATCGGCGAGACGTTGAGCAGCTTGTCTAGCTGCTCTTCGATGAGCACACGCTTATTTGTGTACTTCTTGCTGAGTTCCTCCCAGCAAGATTGAAACGATGAGCCTGTGAGCGGGTAAGCGTTCACCAGCTCTGATGGCTCACCTTGGAGGCTGGACCGCAGGTAATGAAGCCGGTCTATTTCCATGAGTTGCTGGTCATGGATGATCAAGGAGGTGAATAGCTCACTGTAGGCCGGCCACTCCGTATATGCGCCAGAGAATGTGGGCAGGGAGATCTCCGGCAGCTTCGAGGCTCTTGACGTGGCGCTCGATGCAGCCGCTGGACGCTGCTGTATCGCCCTCACGTCTTCTCGGAGGCGGTTGAGCCTAATTTTGGTGGTTAAATACACCTGAGCCTCCTGCACAGCCATGTTTGCCTCGAAATATGGGTGGTTGATAAACTTGACCGGCCATGTCTCCTCAAAATGAGCGTGTTCGCGAGTGAAGGCTAGGTGCAGCTCCTCAACATGGGCTGCGAGTAGCTCGACCTCGTCGATGGACGTAGTGTGCGCTTGCGAGGGCATGTGCGCCTGCAATGCCTGAAGGGAGTCATAGCGGCCTATCTGTGTTTTGGCCTTGAAAACCAGCTGCGAGGGCAACGTTGATGGTGATGTTGCCCTCGGTGGTTTTTTATCCCCACTCGTCCCCAGAGCCTCGGTGGGGATTGTGAGCACAATCGGTGCTGGGGAGGGCGCCCTTGACGAACCCGCCGATTTGACGACCTTTTGCTCGTCTTGGTCAGCCATCGCAAAACACGGGAGTTGAGCTTGTGAGCCCTCTAACACAAACTACACAGCACTGTAATGCTCAATCACCGATCCGGCTCGAAGGACCAAACTGTAAAATTCTTAGGTTAGGATGAGCACGAGGAGGCTGGTAGGGTTAGGATCGGTGTTGAGCCACACAGACACTGAGTTGCACAAAAGAATGTGAGGTCTTTATTTAAAACGTCTGCCAACGGACAAGCCGTTGTGCACACGATGAAGATGGAGGATGCGCCCCCGTACACTTTATCGTACAATACCACCGGTTAACCGCGTGGACGCGAGAACACGCACAATCGCGAATGCACAATCAGATGATCTATACTTTCGAACTGTGTCGCGAACACCGCGTTGAGTCGACAGTTGAGAATACGTGATTTGTGCACTGAATTTGTTAGATGAGCAAGACTATTTGACAATGAACAAAAAGGTGTGTTACGTTGCGCACGGTTGTGAACAGATTGAATTCAAGATGGATGCGCATGTCCGCCGCAGCGTCTTCTCGAACATTCTCGAGCGTCGATCGACAAGACGGACGCTGATTGGTTGATTGATCGCGGATCGACTGCGACTTCCGCTGCCCAGGAGGTGCTGCGGTGATCGAGAGTGCGGCGGCGCAGAGAACTATTCATTCCCAAACAGTAAGAATTATATTTTTATTTGTAGGAATTAATTTTTTTCGTGTAAGAATTTAATTTTATTGTAAGAATTAAATTTTATTTTGTAAAAATTTAATTATTTTGTATGAATTAAATTTTTTCGTGAAAGAATTTAATTTTTTTGTATGAATTAAATTTTTTCGTGAAAGAATTAAATTTTTAGTTGCAAGAATTAAATTTTTATTTGTTAGAATTAAATTTTTTATTGTAAGAATTAAATTTTTTTGGTAAGAATTAAATTTTTTTGGTACGAATTAAATTTTTATTTGTAAGATTTGATTTTTTTTGAGAAAAATTTTTTTTCGTCAGATTTATTTTTTTCCCATAGATTTAATTTTTTTTTGCAAGAATTAAATTATTTTTGTTAGAATTAAATTTTTTTTGTAAGAATTAATTTTTTTTTAGAAATAAATTTTTATTGTAAGAATTAAATTGGTTTTGTTAGAATTATTTTTTTTCTGTAAGAATTAATTTTGTTTTTGAAAAATAAATTTTTTTTTGAAGAATTAAATTTTTTTGCAAGAATTAAATTTGTTTTCGTTAGAATTATTTTTTTTTGTTAGAATTAAATGTTTTTTGTTAGAATTAATTTTTTTTTTTGAGAAGTAAATTTTTTTTGTAAGAATTAATTTGGTTTTGTAAGAATTAAATTTTTTTTGTAAGAATTATATTTTTTTTGTATGTATTAAATTTTTGTGTAAAAATTAAATTTTTATTTGTAAGAATAAATTTTTTTGAGAAAAATTTGTTTTCGTTAGAAATAATTATTTAGGTTTGACTTAAATGTTTTTTGTAAGATTTAATTTTTTTTTTGAGAAATAAATTTTTTTTATAAAAATTAAATTGGTTTTGTAAGCATTAAATTTTTTTCTGTAAGAATTAATTTTGTTTTTTTGAGAAATAAATTTTTTTTGTAAGAATTTAATTATTTAGTAAGAATTAAAATTTTTGTAAGAATTATATTTTTATTTGTAAGAATTAAATTTTTTCGTGTAAGAATTTAATTTTATTGTAAGAATTAAATTTTATTTTGTAAAAATTTAATTATTTTGTATGAATTAAATTTTTTCGTGAAAGAATTTAATTTTTTTGTATGAATTAAATTTTTAGTTGCAAGAATTAAATTTTTATTTGTTAGAATTAAATTTTTTATTGTAAGAATTAAAATTTTTTTGGTAAGAATAAATTTTTTTGAGAAAAATTTTTATCGTTAGAAATAATTTTTTTTGTTAGAATTAAATGTTTTTTGTAAGATTTAATTTTTTTTTGAGAAATAAATTTTTTTTGTAAGAATTTAATTATTTTATAAGAATTAAATTTTTATTAGTTAGAATTCAATTATTTTTGGTATGAATTAAATTTTTTTGTATGAATTAAATTTTTTTGTAAGAATTAAATTTTTATTTGTAAGAATTAATTTTTTTTTAGAAAAATTTTTTTTCGTCAGATTTAATTTTTTTTCCATAGAATTAATCTTTTTTTTGCAAGAATTAAAATTTTTTTTGTTAGAATTAAATTTTTTTTGTTAGAATTAAATTTTTATTTGCAAGAATTAAATTTTTATTTGTTAGAATAAAATTTTTTATTGTAAGAATTAAATTTTTTTGGTAAGAATTAATTTTTTTTTCGTTAGAATTTAATTTTTTTTGTTAGAATTAATTTTTTTTTGTAAGAATTAATTTTTTTTTAGAAATAAATTTTTATTGTAAGAATTAAATTGGTTTTGTTAGAATTATTTTTTTTCTGTAAGAATTAATTTTGTTTTTGAGAAATAAATTTTTTTTGGAAGAATTAAATTTTTTGGCAAGAATTAAATTTGTTTTCGTTAGAATTATTTTTTTTGTTAGAATTAAATGTTTTTTGTTAGAATTAATTTTTTTTTTTAGAAATAATTTTTTTTTGTAAGAATTAATTTGGTTTGGTAAGAATTAAATTTTTTTTGTAAGAATTATATTTTTTTTGTAAGTATTAAATTTTTGTGTAAAAATTAAATTTTTATTTGTAAGAATAAATTTTTTTGAGAAAATTTTTTTTTCGTTAGAAATATTTTTTTTGTTAGAATTAAACGTTTTTTGTAAGATTTAATTTTTTTTTGAGAATTAAATTTTTTTTATAAAAATTAAATTGGTTTTGTAAGCATTAAATTTTTTTCTGTAAGAATTAATTTTGTTTTTTTGAAAAATAAATTTTTTTGTAAGAATTTAATTATTTAGTAAGAATTAAAATTTTTGTAAGAATTATATTTTTATTTGTAAGAATTAAATTTTTTCGTGTAACAATTTAATTTTTTTGTAAGAATTAAATTTTATTTTGTAAAAATTTAATTATTTTGTGTGAATTAAATTTTTTCGTGTAAGAATTTAATTTTTTTGTAAGAATTAAAATTTTATTTTCAAGAATTAAATTTTTATTTCGTAGAATTAAATTTTTTTTGTAAGAATTTAATTATTTAGTAAGTGTTGGAGTTCGTAGCTCCCGCGCCTCCTACCGATACACGGAGACGCTGGGGTCCCCTACCGGCCGCTTGTGCCGTGTGCCGCTGCCACACTTCCGGTCGTCGGTAGAACGCTTCCTTCGTGCCAAGCATATCGTTTTCAATACTTGTTGTACCTGAGTATATTTATATGTAACAATATATATTTTCTACCTTATATAAGAACCTAGTGCCGTATTATTACTCCTGAATTCCATTGCGAGAAAACCCTACAATAGGTTATGGGCCCAGGAAATTCAAAATAAAAGGAGATAAGACAATTTCGGAATCACCACCACGTGCAAGTTCGTGTTTTGAGGTTAAGTGTGAAAAATAAGTTAGAAGAAAGCATGGAAGCTTACAATACGAATTCCACACGGCTGGAAATGCTCACAAGAACCAACTACGACACGTGGAGAGTAAAGGTGGAAGCTCTTTTAATAAAAAATAAGGGCTGGGGATATGTAAATGGTACAAAGGTGAAACCCAGGCTGACAGAAAACGACGCAACGTCGAGTACGGCCGTGGACAAATGGATCGAAGAAGATTCTGTGGCAAAATCGGACTTAATACTGTCCATCAGTCCTCCGATACTGAAGACGATCAGAAATTGCAAAACGTCGCGCGAAGTCTGGTTGAAGTTAGAATCAGCATTCGCTTCTAAAGGACCAGCAAAGAAGGCATCGTTGTGGAAGCAATTAACGTCACATCAACTTCAGGAGAGCGGTGACACACAAGAACATACTGATCAATTCTTTGAAATCGTCGATAAATTATCTGAAATGTCAATAGACATAAACGAAGAATTGCAAAGCCTTATGCTATTGCATAGTTTGCCAAATAGTTATGATAATTTTAGATGTGCTATAGAATCTCGGGACAAGTTGCCTGAATCAGAAGCGTTACGCATCAAAATCTTGGACGAAAGTCAAACAAGAAAAGGCAAAGCCTCGGACAATAATTCAAATGCGGTTCTCTACACTCACAGAAACTATAACAAACATGTGAAACCGAAGCCAAATTGGAAACCAAATGATTCCAAACCAAAGGACCGAGATGATTTTAAGTTTAAATGCCATAAGTGCAAAAAGCGAGGACATATGGCAGCGAACTGCCATTCCACAAAGAATCAAGCCGATCTCGCCGAAAGAGTCTGCTCTCTCGCATACCAAACAGAGTGCACACTACAAGTTCAAGGTGAAGAAAATAATAATGGATGGTGCATTGATAGTGGCTGCACAGTACACCTTTGCAAGGACTACAGTATAATGGAGGAAATGGAACCTTCGGAACCAGGAAAGTTGAATCTTGCGAACAACATGTCAACAGACATAAAGGCCAAAGGAAAGGTAACTATACCATCAACTAACGGTATTAAACCAATTGACTTACATTTAGAGAACGCATTATATGTACCTGAGCTCCGCACCAACCTCATATCAGTGTCAAAATTGACTGATAGAAATTATAATGTATTATTTGAGCGGAATCGTGTAACTGTACGTGATAAGCAGGGAAAAACCAAATTAGAAGGCAACAGAATTGGTGACCTGTATTATTTGAAGGAAAGGAAGCAGCAAGCTAACACTATAACTATTAATAAATCCAACATGCAAATTTGGCATGAAAGATTTGGTCATCTCAATGGAAGAACTTTGTTGGACATGGTCAGGAATGAAACTGCTTTGGATATTGGACTGAAGGGAAATGAAATATTGCCACCATGTTCCTCTTGTATTCAGGGAAAACTTACTTCTCTCCCATTTCCGAAAAACGCTCAGAGGAGTTCCACACCTCTGGAGATTGTGCACACCGACATATGCGGACCGATGCGCATTGAATCAAAAGGCAGGGCAAAATATCTTATTACTTTCATAGATGATCATTCCCGCTGGTGCGAGGTGCAATTTCTTCGCAACAAGAGCGACGCTTTTCGAGCTTTCCAAGAGTATAAGGCTCAAGTTGAGAGGCAAACAGGATACAAAATAAAGTCTCTGCAGTCGGACAATGGCAAAGAATTCATCAATCAGCAGTTCGATGACTTCCTGAGAAAGGAAGGAATCAAAAGGAGACTTACCGTGCCATACACTCCGCAACAAAACGGAATAGCGGAAAGGAAAAATCGCACATTGACCGAAATGGCAAGATGTATGCTAATCGCAGCAAATCTGCCAGAATCTTTTTGGGCAGAAGCCATGCAAACGGCTAACTACATTCGTAATCGTTGCGCCTCAAGAAGTTTGGAACAACATACGCCATTCGAATTGTGGGTCGGAAGACGCCCTAGGGTTCGTCATTTTCGAATATTTGGCGAGAAAGGATTCATCCTAGATAAATCGCCAAACAAGGGGAAGTTCGAGCCTAGAGGTAAGGAGTGTGTTTTTCTTGGTTATGACAACCAATCGAAGGCTTACAGGGTATGGCTGACAAGGGAACAGAAATTAGTAGCCGCAAGGGACGTAAAATTCATGAACGAGTTCTTGGATCATCGAACTTTTCAAGAATTCACGCCCGATCACCATCCCGATCCCAAGGAAAATCTCAACGAAGAAGAAAATGTAACTGAGATTGGTCCCAACACAGAAAACGGTTATCAACCGGATGTTTTGACGGATGACAATAACTCCATCACTTCCGAAGAAGAGGAGATCGACATACCACGTGATAATCCTGATAATCCACGACCAAGCAGAGGACGCGGAAGACCTAGAAAAATATATACCGGCAAACCTGGCCGTCCCCGAAAGGAGTACCAACCACCGCAACCGAGTCATTCAGAAGAAGGGATTGAATTTGCGCAACTGGCAGAGATTTCTTGGAAGCAGGCGATGGATAGTCCACAAGCCGGCGAATGGAGGGACGCCTTGGAAACCGAAATAAGGTGTCTTCTCGAACATGAGACTTTCGAAATCGCGGATAGACCACGCGATAGGACAGTCATTGGCTGCAGAACTGTACTTCGAAACAAATATTCTGCAGATGGAGAAATAGAAAGAAGAAAGGCTCGCATAGTCGCGCAGGGATTCTCCCAACGTCCGGGCATAGACTTCCATGATACATTTGCTCCTGTGGCTCGATTGAGCTCCTTACGACTCCTAATTGCACTGGCCGCCAGGAATGACATGGACATACTGCAGCTAGACATTACTACCGCCTATTTGAATGCCAGGTTGGACGAGGAGTTGTACATGGAAAAACCGGGGCTGCTGGAAGAAATGCTCGAAAGAATTACTTCTAAGGAGAGCAAAGGCAAAACCATAAGGTCACAAGCTGAGCAAATGCTTGCACTTCTGAACAAGGGAGACAAGGTATGTAAATTGCGAAAATCCCTTTACGGATTGAAACAATCAGGGCGACAGTGGCATGCGACACTTGACGAAGAACTTCAGAAATTCGGATTGGAACCAACAAAATCCGATCCATGCGTGTACACTCTCAAGCGAGGGGGGGACTGGTTATACGCCTTGATCTATGTAGACGATATCCTCATTTTTACAAGAAATCCAGAGCTCTCGAAACAGTTCAAACAAGGCCTTATGAAGAAATTCAAAGTAAGAGATCTGGGAAACCTGAAGTATTGTTTGGGTATCGAGGTAAAACGGGAAAAGGACAAAATCAACCTTTCTCAAAGAGGATACATCCTAGATATCTTAAATCGCTTTGGAATGAAAGAAGCAAAGCCTATTTCTACGCCGATGAATCTTGGTACTAAGCTCAATTTTTGCACTGAATCAACGGACTCAGACGAGAAGAAATCAAAGATTCGCGGGCTCCCCTACCGAGAATTGATGGGCGCTTTGAACTATTTAGCTATGGCCACACGACCAGACATAGCACACGCTGTTAGTTATTTTAGTCAGTTTCAGAACAACTATGACGAGACTCACTGGCAGGCTGCAAAGCGGGTATTACGATACCTGCGTGGAACATTGGACTTCGGACTCACGTATTCCAAGGATTCAAACCCAATTAAAGGATTCGCGGACGCCGACTGGGGCGGGTGTATCATAGACCGCAGATCCTACAGCGGATACGCATTTTGTCTGGGCGGAGCCGCTATATCCTGGTCATCCACAAAGCAGAGGACTGTAGCATTGTCCTCGACTGAGGCCGAGTACGTCAGTATGTCGGAGGCCTCCAGGGAAGCAGTGCAATTGCAGAGTTTTCTTCGAGAACTGCACTTTGAGGAACTGTCAGGGATATGCATCGCTGGTGATAATCAGGGAGCCCTGTTTCTGGCGAGGAATCCGGTTTTTCACAATCGGACGAAGCACATAGACTTACGGCACCACTTTATACGTGACGCAATAAAGGAGGGAAGAGTCACCGTGGAATACCTTCCGACGGAGCTGATGCCAGCTGATATTCTGACGAAGCCCTTGCCGGGGCCTAAACACATGTCATGCAGCTTGGCTTTGGGAGTTACTCCGGGCGGGCGAGGAGTCGCTTTTGCTACTGAAGGGGAAGTGTTGGAGTTCCTAGCTCCCGCGCTTCCTACCGATACACGGAGACGCTGGGGTCCCCTACCGGCCGCTTGTGCCGTGTGCCGCTGCCACACTTCCGGTCGTCGGTAGAACGCTTCCTTCGTGCCAAGCATATCGTTTTCAATACTTGTTGTACCTGAGTATATTTATATGTAACAATATATATTTTCTACCTTATATAAGAACCTACTGCCGTATTACTACTCCTGAATTCCATTGCGAGAAAACCCTACAATAGTAAGAATTAAAATTTTTTGTATGAATTAAATTTTTTTTTAACAATTAAAATTTCTTTGTAAGAATTAAATTTTTATTTGCAAAATTTAAATTTTTTTTTTGTAACAATAAATTTTTTTTGTGTAAGAATTTAATTTTTTTGTAAGAATTCTTTTTTTTTGTAAAATTTAAATTTTTTTTGGAAGAATTAATTTTTTTGTAAGAATTAAATTTTTTTGTAAGAATTATATTTTTATTTGTAGGAATTAATTTTTTTCGTGTAAGAATTTAATTTTATTGTAAGAATTAAATTTTATTTTGTAAAAAGTTAATTATTTTGTATGAATTAAATTTTTTCGTGAAAGAATTTAATTTTTTTGTATGAATTAAATTTTTAGTTGCAAGAATTAAATTTTTATTTCTTAGAATTAAATTTTTTATTGTAAGAATTAAATTTTTTTGGTAAGAATTAAATTTTTTTGGTACGAATTAAATTTTTTTTTGTAAGATTTAATTTTTTTCGAGAAAAATTTGTTTTCGTCGGATTTATTTTTTTTTCCATAGATTTAATTTTTTTTTGCAAGAATTAAATTTTTTTTGTTAGAATTAAATTTTTTTTGTAAGAATTAATTTTTTTTTAGAAATAAATTTTTATTGTAAGAATTAAATTGGTTTTGTTAGAATTATTTTTTTTCTGTAAGAATTAATTTTGTTTTTGAAAAATAAATTTTTTTTGGAAGAATTAAATTTTTTTGCAAGAATTAAATTTGTTTTCGTTAGAATTAATTTTTTTTGTTAGAATTAAATGTTTTTTGTTAGAATTAATTTTTTTTTTGAGAAATAAATTTTTTTTGTAAGAATTAATTTGGTTTTGTAAGAATTAAATTTTTTTTGTAAGAATTATATTTTTTTTGTAAGTATTAAATTTTTGTGTAAAAATTAAATTTTTATTTGTAAGAATAAATTTTTTTGAGAAAAATTTTTTTTCGTTAGAAATAATTTTTTTGGTTTGACTTAAATGTTTTTTGTAAGATTTAATTTTTTTTTGAGAAATAAATTTTTTTTATAAAAATTAAATTGGTTTTGTAAGCATTAAATTTTTTTCTGTAAGAATTAATTTTGTTTTTTTGAGAATTAAATTTTATTTTGTAAAAATTTAATTATTTTGTATGAATTAAATTTTTTCGTGAAAGAATTTAATTTTTTTGAATGAATTACATTTTTAGTTGCAAGAATTAAATTTTTATGTGTTAGAATTAAATTTTTTATTGTAAGAATTAAATTTTTTTGGTAAGAATTAAATTTTTTTGGTACGAATTAAATTTTTATTTGTAAGATTTAATTTTTTTTGAGAAAAATTTGTTTTCGTCGGATTTATTTTTTTTCCATAGATTTAATTTTTTTTTGCAAGAATTAAATTTTTTTTGTTAGAATAAATTTTTTTTTGTAAGAATTAATTTTTTTTTAGAAATAAATTTTTATTGTAAGAATTAAATTGGTTTTGTTAGAATTATTTTTTTTCTGTAAGAATTAATTTTGTTTTTGAAAAATAAATTTTTTTTGGAAGAATTAAATTTTTTTGCAAGAATTAAATTTGTTTTCGTTAGAATTAATTTTTTTTGTTAGAATTAAATGTTTTTTGTTAGAATTAATTTTTTTTTTGAGAAATAAATTTTTTTTGTAAGAATTAATTTGGTTTTGTAAGAATTAAATTTTTTTTGTAAGAATTATATTTTTTTTGTAAGTATTAAATTTTTGTGTAAAAATTAAAATTTTATTTGTAAGAATAAATTTTTTTGAGAAAAATTTTTTTTCGTTAGAAATAATTTTTTTGATTTGACTTAAATGTTTTTTGTAAGATTTAATTTTTTTTTCAGAAATAAATTTTTTTTATAAAAATTAAATTGGTTTTGTAAGCATTAAATTTTTTTCTGTAAGAATTAATTTTGTTTTTTTGAGAATTAAATTTTATTTTGTAAAAATTTAATTATTTTGTGTGAATTAAATTTTTTCGTGTAAGAATTATATTTTTATTTGTAAGAATTAAATTTTTTCGTGTAAGAATTTAATTTTATTGTAAGAATTAATTTTTTTGGGTAAAATTAAATTTTTTTTGTGAGAATTAATTTTTTATTTGTTTGAATTAAATTTTTTTTGTAAGAATTAAATTTTTTTGTAAGAATTAAATTTTTCTTGCAAGAATTAGATTTGTTTTGTAAAAATTGATTTTTTTTTTTAGAAATAAATTTTTTTGTAAGAATTAAATTGGTTTTGTTAGAATTAAATTTTTCTCTTTAAGAATTAATTTTGTTATTTGTAAGAATTTAATTATTTTGTAAGAATTAAAAATTTTTTGTAAGAATTAAATTTTTATTTGTAAGAATTAAATTTTTTTTTGAAACAATTAAATTTTTTCGGGTAAGAATTTAATTTTTTTGTTCGAATTAATTTTTTTTTGTAAAATTCAAATTCTTTTGTATGAATTAAATATTTATTTGTAAGAATTAAATTTTTTTTGTAATAATTAAATTTTTTCGGGTAAGAATTTAATTTTTTTGTTCGAATTAATTTTTTTTGTAAAATTTAAATTTTTTTGTATGAATTAATTTTTTTTTTTGCGAAATAAAATTTTATTTGTAAGAATTAAAATTTCTTTTGTAACGATTAAATTTTTTCGGTTAAGAATTTAATTTTTTTGTAAGAATTAATTTTTTTTGTGAGAATTAAATCTCTTTTGTAAGAATTAAATTTTTTGGGTTAGAATTAAATTTTTATTTGTAAGAATTTAATTTTTTGTTAGAATTAAATTTTATCTGTAAGAATTAAATTTTTTTTGTAAGAAATAAATTTTTTTTGTAAGAATTAATTTTTTTTTGTAAGAATTAAATTTTTTGGGTTAGAATTAAATTTTTATTTGTAAGAATTTAATTTTTTGTTAGAATTAAATTTTATCTGTAAGAATTAATGTTTTTTGTAAGAATTAATTTTTTTTGAGAAATAATTTTTTTTTGTAAGAATTAATTTGGTTTTGCAAGAATTAAATTTTTTTTGTAAGAATTATATTTTTTTTGTAAGTATTATTTTTTTTTTGTAAAAATTAAATTTTTATTTGTAAGAATTAAATTTTTTTTGCAAGAATTAAATTTCTTTTGTAAGAATTAATTTTTATTTGTAAGAATTAAATTTTTTTGTTAGAATTAAATTTTTATTTGTGAGAATTAAAATTTTATTCCTAAGAAATAATTTTTTTTTGTAAGAATTAAATTTTTATTTGTTAGAATTATATTTTTTATTGAAAGTATTACATTTTTTGGTAAGAATTAAATTTTCATTTGTTAGAAATAAATTTTTTTAAGTAAGAATTAAACATTTTTGGTAAGATTTAAATTTTTTAGGGTAGAATTAAATTTTTATTTGTAAGTATTGAATTTTTTGTTAGAATTAAATTTTATCTGTAAGAATTAAATTTTTTTTGTAAGAATTAAATTTTTTTTGTAAGAATTAATTTTTTTTTGAAAGAATTAAATTTTTTTGTAAGAATTAAATTTTTTTGTAAGAATTAAATTTTTTGTTAGAATAAAATTTTTATTTGTGAGAATTAAAATTTTATTCCTATGAAATAATTTTTTTTTGTAAAATTTAAATTTTTTTGTAAGAATTAATTTTTTTTTTGAGAAATAAAATTTTATTTGTAAGAATTAAAATTTTGTTTGTAACAATGAAATTTTTTCGGGTAAGAATTTAATTTTTTTGTAAGAATTAATTTTTTTTGTAAAATTTAAATTTTTTGGTAAGAATTAATTTTTTTTTGTAAAATTTAATTTTTTTTTTAATAATTTTTTTTTGTAATAATTAATTTTTTTGTAAAAATAAATTTTTTTGGTAAGAATTAAATTTTTTTTGTAAGAATTAATTTTTTTTGTAAGGATTATATTTTTTTTGTGAGAATTAATTTTTTTTGTAAGAATGAAATTTTTTTTGTAAGAATTAAATTTTTTTTGTAAGAATTAAATTTTTTTGGTACGAATTAAATTTTTATTTGTAAGATTTAATTTTTTTTGAGAAAAATTTGTTTTCGTCGGATTTATTTTTTTTCCATAGATTTAATTTTTTTTTGCAAGAATTAAATTTTTTTTGTAAGAATTAAATTTTTTTTGTAAGAATTAAATTTTTTTTGTAAGAATTAAATTTTCTTGTAAGAATTAAATTTTTTTGTATGAATTAAATTTTTTCGTGTAAGAATTTAATTTTTTTGTAAGAATTAAATTTTTATTTGAAAGAATTAAATTTTTATTTGTTAGAATTAAATTTTTGCTGTAAGAATTAAATTTTTTTTGAAAGAATTCAATTTTATTTGTAAGAATTAAATTTTTTTGTAAGAATTACATTTTTTTTGTAAGAATTAAATTTTTTTGTATGAATTAAATTTTTTTTGTTAAGAATTAAATTTTTTTGTAATAATTATTTTTTTTTGTAAAAATAAATTTTTTTGGTAAGAATTAAATTTTATTTGTAAGAATTTAAATTTTTGTTAGAATTAAATTTTATTTCTAAGAATTAATTTTTTTTTGTAAGAATTAAATTATTTTGGAAGAATTAAATTTTTTTTGGTAGAATTAAATTTTTTTGTAAGAATTAAATTTTTTTTGTAGGAATTAAATTTTTTTGTAAGAATTAAATTTTTTTGTGAGAATTAATTTTTTTTGAGAAATAAATTTCTTCTGTAAGAATTAAAATTTTTTTTTTAAGAATTAATTTTTTTGTAAGGATTAAATTTTTTTTGTAAGAATTAATTTTTTTTGTAAGGATTATATTTTTTTTGTGAGAATTAATTTTTTTTTGTAAGAATGAAATTTTTTTTGTAAGAATTAAATTTTTTTGTAAGAATTAATTTTTTTTTGAAAGAATAAATTTTTTTTGTAAGAATTAAATTTTTTTTGTAAGAATTAAATTTTTATTTGTTAGAATTATATTTTTTATTGAAAGTATTACATTTTTTGGTAAGAATTAAATTTTCATTTGTTAGAAATAAATTTTTTTAAGTAAGAATTACATTTTTTTGGAAAGAATAACATTTTTTGGTTTAGAATTAAATTTTTATTTGTAAGAATTTAATTTTTTGTTAGAATTAAATTTTAACTGTAATAATTAAATTTTTTTTGTAAGAATTAAATTTTTTTTGTAAGAATTAATTTGTTTTTGTAAGAATTAAATTTTTATTTGTTAGAATTATATTTTTTATTGAAAGTATTACATTTTTTTGGTAAGAATTAAGTTTTCATTTGTTAGAAATAAATTTTTTTTGTAAGAACTAAATTTTAGTGATAAGAATTAAATTTTTTTGGTTAGAATTAAATTTTTATTTGTAAGAATTCATTTTTTATTAGTAATAATTAAATGTTTTTGTAAGAATTAATTTTTTTTTGTGAAAATTAATTTTTTTTTGTAAGAATTAATTTTTTTTTGTAAGAATTAAATTTTTTTTGTAAGAATTAAATTTTTTTTGTAAGAATTAATTTTTTTTTGAAAGAATAAATTTTTTTTGTAAGAATTAAATTTTTTTGGTAAGAATTAAATTTTTATTTGTCAGAATTAATTTATTTTGAGAAAAAATTTTTTTCCTCAGAATTAATTTTTTTTTCGATTGAATTAAATTTTTTTTGCAAGATTTAAAAAATTTTTCGTTAGAATTTAATTTTTTTTGTTAGAATTAACTTTTTTTGTAAGAATTAATTTTTTTTGAGAAATCAATTTTTATTGTAAGAATTAAATTGGGTTCGTAACAATTAATTGTTTTCGTGTAAGAATTTAATTTTTTGTAAGAATTAATTATTTTTTGTAAAATTTAATTTTTTTTTGTAAAAATTAATTTTTTTTTGTTAGAATTAAATTTTTTGTTGTAAGAATTAAATTTTTATTTGTTAGAATTAAATTTTTTTTGTAAGAATTAAATTTTTTTGGTAAGAATTAAATTTTTTTGGAACGAATTAAACATTTATTTGTAAGATTTAATATTTTTTGAGAAACATTTTTTTTTTCGTCAGAATTATTTTTTTTTTCGATTGAATTAATTTTTTTTGCAAGAATTAAATTTTTTTTCGTTAGAATTTAATTTTTTTTTGTTAGAATTAATTTTTTTTTGTAAGAATTAATTTTATTTTGGAAATAAATTTTTATTGTAAGAATTAAATTGGTTTTGTTAGAATTAATTTTTTTTCTGTAAGAATTAATTTTGTTTTTTGGGAAATAAATTTTTTTTGTAAGAATTTAATTATTATTGAGAAAAATTTTTTTTCGTTAGAATTAATTCTTTTTCGGTAGAATTAAATTTTTTTGCAAGAATTAAATTTTTTTTCTTAGAATTAATTTTTTTTTCTTGGAATTAAATGTTTTTTGTAACAATTCATTTTTTTTTTTGAGAAATAATTTTTTTTGTAAGAATTTAATTATGTTGTATGAATTAAATTTTTTCGTGTAAGAATTTAATTTTTTTGTTACAATTAATTTTTTTTTGTAAAATTTAAATTTTTTTTGTAAAATTTCATTTTTTTTGGAAGGATTAATTTTTTTTGTATTAATTAAATTTTTATTTGTAAGAATTAAATTTTTATTTGTTAGAATTAAATTTTTTTTTGTAAGAATTACATTTTTTTGTAAGAATTACATTTTTTTGTAAGAATTAAATTTTTATTTGTAAGAATTAATTTTTTTTTTGAGAAAAAATTTTTTTCGTTAGAATTCATTTTTTTCGATAGAATTATTTTTTGTGCAAGAATTAAATTTTTATTTGTAAGAATAAATTTTTTTCGAGAAAAAATTTTTTTCCTTAGAATTAATTTTTGTTTCGATAGAATTAAATTTTTGTTGCAAGAATAAAAATTTTTTTCTTTAGAATTAATTTTTTTTTCTTAGAATTAAATGTTTTTTGTAAGATTTAATTTTTTTTTTTGAGAAATAATTTTTTTTGTAAGAATTTAATTATTTGGTAAGAACTAAATTTTTATTTGTAAGAATTCAATTTTTATTTGTTAGAATTAAATTATTTTTTGTAAGAATTAAATTTTTTTTGTTAGAATTAAATTTTTTTGTAAGAATTAAATTTTTTTTTAAGAATTTAATTTTTTTGTAAGATTTAATTTTTTTTTAGAAATAAATTTTTATTGTAAGAATTAAATTGGGTTTGTAACAATTAATTGTTTTCGTGTAAGAATTTAATTTTTTTGTAAGAATTAATTATTTCTTGTAAAATTTAATTTTTTTTTTGAGAAAAAAATTTTTTCGTTAGGATTAATTTTTTTTTCGATAGAATTAATTTTTTGTGCAAGAATTAAATTTTTATTTGTAAGAATAAATTTTTTTTGAGAAAATTTGAATTTTTTTTGGAAGAATTAATTTTATCTGTAAGAATTAGTTTTTTATTTGGAAGAATTAAATTTTTATTTGTTAGAATTAAATTTTTATTGTAAGAATTAAATTGGTTTTGTTAGAATTATTTTTTTTTCTGTAAGAATTAATGTTGTTTTTTTAGTAATAAATTTTTTTTGTAAGAATTGAATTATTATTGAGAAAATTTTTTTTTCTAAGAATTAATTTTTTTTTCTTAGAATTCAATGTTTTTGAAACAATTAATTTTTTTTTTGAGAAATAATTTTTTTTTGTAAGAATTTAATTATGTTGTATGAACTAATTTTTTTCGTGTAAGAATTTAATTTTTTTGTTACAATTAATTTTTTTTTGTAAAATTTAAATTTTTTTTGTAAGAATTAATTTTTTTTTGTAAGAATTAAATTTTTTGGGTTAGAATTAAATTTTTATTTGTAAGAATTTAATTTTTTGTTAGAATTAAATTTTATCTGTAAGAATTAATGTTTTTTGTAAGAATTAATTTTTTTTGAGAAATAATTTTTTTTTGTAAGAATTAATTTGGTTTTGCAAGAATTAAATTTTTTTTGTAAGAATTATATTTTTTTTGTAAGTATTAAATTTTTTTTGTAAAAATTAAATTTTTATTTGTAAGAATTAAATTTTTTTTGTAAGAATTAAATTTCTTTTGTAAGAATTAATTTTTATTTGTAAGAATTAAATTTTTTTGTTAGAATTAAATTTTTATTTGTGAGAATTAAAATTTTATTCCTAAGAAATAATTTTTTTTTGTAAGAATTAAATTTTTATTTGTTAGAATTATATTTTTTATTGAAAGTATTACATTTTTTGGTAAGAATTAAATTTTCATTTGTTAGAAATAAATTTTTTTAAGTAAGAATTAAACATTTTTGGTAAGATTTAAATTTTTTGGGGTAGAATTAAATTTTTATTTGTAAGAATTGAATTTTTTGTTAGAATTAAATTTTATCTGTAAGAATTAAATTTTTTTTGTAAGAATTAAATTTTTTTTGTAAGAATTAATTTTTTTTTGAAAGAATTAAATTTTTTTGTAAGAATTAAATTTTTTTGTAAGAATTAAATTTTTTGTTAGAATAAAATTTTTATTTGTGAGAATTAAAATTTTATTCCTATGAAATAATTTTTTTTTGTAAAATTTAAATTTTTTTGTAAGAATTAATTTTTTTTTTGAGAAATAAAATTTTATTTGTAAGAATTAAAATTTTGTTTGTAACAATGAAATTTTTTCGGGTAAGAATTTAATTTTTTTGTAAGAATTAATTTTTTTTGTAAAATTTAAATTTTTTGGTAAGAATTAATTTTTTTTTGTAAAATTTAATTTTTTTTTTAATAATTTTTTTTTGTAATAATTAATTTTTTTGTAAAAATAAATTTTTTTGGTAAGAATTAAATTTTTTTTGTAAGAATTAATTTTTTTTGTAAGGATTATATTTTTTTTGTGAGAATTAATTTTTTTTGTAAGAATGAAATTTTTTTTGTAAGAATTAAATTTTTTTTGTAAGAATTAAATTTTTTCGTGTAAGAATTTAATTTTTTTGTAAGAATTAAATTTTTATTTGAAAGAATTAAATTTTTATTTGTTAGAATTAAATTTTTGCTGTAAGAATTAAATTTTTTTTGAAAGAATTCAATTTTATTTGTAAGAATTAAATTTTTTTGTAAGAATTACATTTTTTTTGTAAGAATTAAATTTTTTTGTATGAATTAAATTTTTTTTGTTAAGAATTAAATTTTTTTGTAATAATTATTTTTTTTTGTAAAAATAAATTTTTTTGGTAAGAATTAAATTTTATTTGTAAGAATTTAAATTTTTGTTAGAATTAAATTTTATTTCTAAGAATTAATTTTTTTTTGTAAGAATTAAATTATTTTGTAAGAATTAAATTTTTTTTGGTAGAATTAAATTTTTTTGTAAGAATTAAATTTTTTTTGTAGGAATTAAATTTTTTTGTAAGAATTAAATTTTTTTGTGAGAATTAATTTTTTTTGAGAAATAAATTTCTTCTGTAAGAATTAAAATTTTTTTTTTAAGAATTAATTTTTTTTGTAAGGATTAAATTTTTTTTGTAAGAATTAATTTTTTTTGTAAGGATTATATTTTTTTTGTGAGAATTAATTTTTTTTTGTAAGAATGAAATTTTTTTTGTAAGAATTAAATTTTTTTTGTAAGAATTAATTTTTTTTTGAAAGAATAAATTTTTTTTGTAAGAATTAAATTTTTTTTGTAAGAATTAAATTTTAATTTGTTAGAATTATATTTTTTATTGAAAGTATTACATTTTTTGGTAAGAATTAAATTTTCATTTGTTAGAAATAAATTTTTTTAAGTAAGAATTACATTTTTTTGGAAAGAATAACATTTTTTGGTTTAGAATTAAATTTTTATTTGTAAGAATTTAATTTTTTGTTAGAATTAAATTTTAACTGTAATAATTAAATTTTTTTTGTAAGAATTAAATTTTTTTTGTAAGAATTAATTTGTTTTTGTAAGAATTAAATTTTTATTTGTTAGAATTATATTTTTTATTGAAAGTATTACATTTTTTTGGTAAGAATTAAGTTTTCATTTGTTAGAAATAAATTTTTTTTGTAAGAACTAAATTTTAGTGATAAGAATTAAATTTTTTTGGTTAGAATTAAATTTTTATTTGTAAGAATTCATTTTTTATTAGTAATAATTAAATGTTTTTGTAAGAATTAATTTTTTTTTGTGAAAATTAATTTTTTTTTGTAAGAATTAATTTTTTTTGTAAGAATTAAATTTTTTTTGTAAGAATTAAATTTTTTTTGTAAGAATTAATTTTTTTTTGAAAGAATAAATTTTTTTTGTAAGAATTAAATTTTTTTGGTAAGAATTAAATTTTTATTTGTCAGAATTAATTTATTTTGAGAAAAAAATTTTTTCCTCAGAATTAATTTTTTTTTCGATTGAATTAAATTTTTTTTGCAAGATTTAAAAAATTTTTCGTTAGAATTTAATTTTTTTTGTTAGAATTAACTTTTTTTGTAAGAATTAATTTTTTTTGAGAAATCAATTTTTATTGTAAGAATTAAATTGGGTTCGTAACAATTAATTGTTTTCGTGTAAGAATTTAATTTTTTGTAAGAATTAATTATTTTTTGTAAAATTTAATTTTTTTTTGTAAAAATTAATTTTTTTTTGTTAGAATTAAATTTTTTGTTGTAAGAATTAAATTTTTATTTGTTAGAATTAAATTTTTTTTTGTAAGAATTTAATTTTTTTGGTAAGAATTAAATTTTTTTGGAACGAATTAAACATTTATTTGTAAGATTTAATATTTTTTGAGAAACATTTTTTTTTTCGTCAGAATTATTTTTTTTTTCGATTGAATTAATTTTTTTTGCAAGAATTAAATTTTTTTTCGTTAGAATTTAATTTTTTTTTGTTAGAATTAATTTTTTTTTGTAAGAATTAATTTTATTTTGGAAATAAATTTTTGTTGTAAGAATTAAATTGGTTTTGTTAGAATTAATTTTTTTTCTGTAAGAATTAATTTTGTTTTTTGGGAAATAAATTTTTTTTGTAAGAATTTAATTATTATTGAGAAAAATTTTTTTTCGTTAGAATTAATTCTTTTTCGGTAGAATTAAATTTTTTTGCAAGAATTAAATTTTTTTTCTTAGAATTAATTTTTTTTTCTTGGAATTAAATGTTTTTTGTAACAATTCATTTTTTTTTTTGAGAAATAATTTTTTTTTGTAAGAATTTAATTATGTTGTATGAACTAAATTTTTTCGTGTAAGAATTTAATTTTTTTGTTACAATTAATTTGTTTTTGTAAAATTTAAATTTTTTTTGTATGAATTAATTTTTTTTGTAAAATTTAATTGTTTTTTGGAAGGATTAATTTTTTTTGTATTAATTAAATTTTTATTTGTAAGAATTAAATTTTTTTTTGTTAGAATTAAATGTTTTTTGTTAGAATTAATTTTTTTTTTGAGAAATAATTTTTTTTTGTAAGAATTAATTTGGTTTTGTAAGAATTAAATTTTTTTTGTAAGAATTATATTTTTTTTGTAAGTATTAAATTTTTGTGTAAAAATTAAAATTTTATTTGTAAGAATAAATTTTTTTGAGAAAAATTTTTTTTCGTTAGAAATAATTTTTTTGGTTTGACTTAAATGTTTTTTGTAAGATTTAATTTTTTTTTCAGAAATAAATTTTTTTTATAAAAATTAAATTGGTTTTGTAAGCATTAAATTTTTTTCTGTAAGAATTAATTTTGTTTTTTTGAGAATTAAATTTTATTTTGTAAAAATTTAATTATTTTGTGTGAATTAAATTTTTTCGTGTAAGAATTATATTTTTATTTGTAAGAATTAAATTTTTTCGTGTAAGAATTTAATTTTATTGTAAGAATTAATTTTTTTGGGTAAAATTAAATTTTTTTTGTAAGAATTAATTTTTTATTTGTTTGAATTAAATTTTTTTTGTAAGAATTAAATTTTTTTGTAAGAATTAAATTTTTCTTGCAAGAATTAGATTTGTTTTGTAAAAATTGATTTTTTTTTTGAGAAATAAATTTTTTTGTAAGAATTAAATTGGTTTTGTTAGAATTAAATTTTTCTCTTTAAGAATTAATTTTGTTATTTGTAAGAATTTAATTATTTTGTAAGAATTAAAAATTTTTTGTAAGAATTAAATTTTTATTTGTAAGAATTAAATTTTTTTTTGAAACAATTAAATTTTTTCGGGTAAGAATTTAATTTTTTTGTTCGAATTAATTTTTTTTTGTAAAATTCAAATTCTTTTGTATGAATTAAATTTTTATTTGTAAGAATTAAATTTTTTTTGTAATAATTAAATTTTTTCGGGTAAGAATTTAATTTTTTTGTTCGAATTAATTTTTTTTGTAAAATTTAAATTTTTTTGTATGAATTAATTTTTTTTTTTGCGAAATAAAATTTTATTTGTAAGAATTAAAATTTCTTTTGTAACGATTAAATTTTTTCGGTTAAGAATTTAATTTTTTTGTAAGAATTAATTTTTTTGTGAGAATTAAATCTCTTTTGTAAGAATTAAATTTTTTGGGTTAGAATTAAATTTTTATTTGTAAGAATTTAATTTTTTGTTAGAATTAAATTTTATCTGTAAGAATTAAATTTTTTTTGTAAGAAATAAATTTTTTTTGTAAGAATTAATTTTTTTTTGTAAGAATTAAATTTTTTGGGTTAGAATTAAATTTTTATTTGTAAGAATTTAATTTTTTGTTAGAATTAAATTTTATCTGTAAGAATTAATGTTTTTTGTAAGAATTAATTTTTTTTGAGAAATAATTTTTTTTTGTAAGAATTAATTTGGTTTTGCAAGAATTAAATTTTTTTTGTAAGAATTATATTTTTTTTGTAAGTATTAAATTTTTTTTGTAAAAATTAAATTTTTATTTGTAAGAATTAAATTTTTTTTGTAAGAATTAAATTTCTTTTGTAAGAATTAATTTTTATTTGTAAGAATTAAATTTTTTTGTTAGAATTAAATTTTTATTTGTGAGAATTAAAATTTTATTCCTAAGAAATAATTTTTTTTTGTAAGAATTAAATTTTTATTTGTTAGAATTATATTTTTTATTGAAAGTATTACATTTTTTGGTAAGAATTAAATTTTCATTTGTTAGAAATAAATTTTTTTAAGTAAGAATTAAACATTTTTGGTAAGATTTAAATTTTTTGGGGTAGAATTAAATTTTTATTTGTAAGAATTGAATTTTTTGTTAGAATTAAATTTTATCTGTAAGAATTAAATATTTTTTGTAAGAATTAAATTTTTTTTGTAAGAATTAATTTTTTTTTGAAAGAATTAAATTTTTTTGTAAGAATTAAATTTTTTTGTAAGAATTAAATTTTTTGTTAGAATAAAATTTTTATTTGTGAGAATTAAAATTTTATTCCTATGAAATAATTTTTTTTTGTAAAATTTAAATTTTTTTGTATGAATTAATTTTTTTTTTGAGAAATAAAATTTTATTTGTAAGAATTAAAATTTTGTTTGTAACAATGAAATTTTTTCGGGTAAGAATTTAATTTTTTTGTAAGAATTAATTTTTTTTGTAAAATTTAAATTTTTTGGTAAGAATTAATTTTTTTTTGTAAAATTTAATTTTTTTTTTAATAATTTTTTTTTGTCATAATTAATTTTTTTGTAAAAATAAATTTTTTTGGTAAGAATTAAATTTTTTTTGTAAGAATTATTTTTTTTTGTAAGGATTATATTTTTTTTGTGAGAATTAATTTTTTTTGTAAGAATGAAATTTTTTTTGTAAGAATTAAATTTTTTTTGTAAGAATTAAATTTTTTTTGTAAGAATTAAATTTTTTTTGTAAGAATTAATTTTTTTTTGAAAGAATTAAATTTTTTTCTAAGAATTAAATTTTTTTGTAAGAATTAAATTTTTTTTGTAAGAATTAATTTTTTTTGTAAGAATTAAATTTTTTTGTTAGAATTAAATTTTTATTTGTGAGAATTAAAATTTTAGTCCCAAGAAATAATTTTTTTTGTGAGAATTGAATTTTTATTTGTTAGAATTATATTTTTTATTGAAAGTATTACATTTTTTTGGTAAAATTTTATCTGTAACAATTAAATGTTTTTGTAAGAATTAAATTTTTTTTGTAAGAATTAAATTTTTTTTGTAAGAATTAAATTTTTTTGTAATAATTAAATTTTTTTTGTAAGAATTACATTTTTTTGTAAGAATTAATTTTTTTTTGAAAGAATTAAATTTTTTTTGCAAGAATTAAATTTTCTTGTAAGAATTAAATTTTTTTGTATGAATTAAATTTTTTCGTGTAAGAATTTAATTTTTTTGTAAGAATTAAGTTTTTATTTGAAAGAATTAAATTTTTATTTGTTAGAATTAAATTTTTGCTGTAAGAATTAAATTTTTTTTGAAAGAATTCAATTTTATTTGTAAGAATTAAAATTTTTTGTAAGAATTACATTTTTTTTGTAAGAATTAAATTTTTTTGTATGAATTAAATTTTTTTTGTTAAGAATTAAATTTTTTTGTAATAATTATTTTTTTTTGTAAAAATAAATTTTTTTGGTAAGAATTAAATTTTATTTGTAAGAATTTAAATTTTTGTTAGAATTAAATTTTATTTCTAAGAATTAATTTTTTTTTGTAAGAATTAAATTATTTTGGAAGAATTAAATTTTTTTTGGTAGAATTAAATTTTTTTGTAAGAATTAAATTTTTTTTGTAGGAATTAAATTTTTTTGTAAGAATTAAAATTTTTTGTGAGAATTAATTTTTTTTGAGAAATAAATTTCTTCTGTAAGAATTAAAATTTTTTTTTTAAGAATTAATTTTTTTTGTAAGGATTAAATTTTTTTTGTAAGAATTAATTTTTTTTGTAAGGATTATATTTTTTTTGTGAGAATTAATTTTTTTTTGTAAGAATGAAATTTTTTTTGTAAGAATTAAATTTTTTTTGTAAGAATTAATTTTTTTTTGAAAGAATAAATTTTTTTTGTAAGAATTAAATTTTTTTTGTAAGAATTAAATTTTTATTTGTTAGAATTATATTTTTTATTGAAAGTATTACATTTTTTGGTAAGAATTAAATTTTCATTTGTTAGAAATAAATTTTTTTAAGTAAGAATTACATTTTTTTGGAAAGAATAACATTTTTTGGTTTAGAATTAAATTTTTATTTGTAAGAATTTAATTTTTTGTTAGAATTAAATTTTAACTGTAATAATTAAATTTTTTTTGTAAGAATTAAATTTTTTTTGTAAGAATTAATTTGTTTTTGTAAGAATTAAATTTTTATTTGTTAGAATTATATTTTTTATTGAAAGTATTACATTTTTTTGGTAAGAATTAAGTTTTCATTTGTTAGAAATAAATTTTTTTTGTAAGAACTAAATTTTAGTGATAAGAATTAAATTTTTTTGGTTAGAATTAAATTTTTATTTGTAAGAATTCATTTTTTATTAGTAATAATTAAATGTTTTTGTAAGAATTAATTTTTTTTTGTGAAAATTAATTTTTTTTTGTAAGAATTAATTTTTTTTTGTAAGAATTAAATTTTTTTGTAAGAATTAAATTTTTTTTGTAAGAATTAATTTTTTTTTGAAAGAATAAATTTTTTTTGTAAGAATTAAATTTTTTTGGTAAGAATTAAATTTTTATTTGTCAGAATTAATTTATTTTGAGAAAAAAATTTTTTCCTCAGAATTAATTTTTTTTTCGATTGAATTAAATTTTTTTTGCAAGATTTAAAAAAATTTTCGTTAGAATTTAATTTTTTTTGTTAGAATTAACTTTTTTTGTAAGAATTAATTTTTTTTGAGAAATCAATTTTTATTGTAAGAATTAAATTGGGTTCGTAACAATTAATTGTTTTCGTGTAAGAATTTAATTTTTTGTAAGAATTAATTATTTTTTGTAAAATTTAATTTTTTTTTGTAAAAATTAATTTTTTTTTGTTAGAATTAAATTTTTTGTTGTAAGAATTAAATTTTTATTTGTTAGAATTAAATTTTTTTTTGTAAGAATTAAATTTTTTTGGTAAGAATTAAATTTTTTTGGAACGAATTAAACATTTATTTGTAAGATTTAATATTTTTTGAGAAACATTTTTTTTTTCGTCAGAATTATTTTTTTTTTCGATTGAATTAATTTTTTTTGCAAGAATTAAATTTTTTTTCGTTAGAATTTAATTTTTTTTTGTTAGAATTAATTTTTTTTTGTAAGAATTAATTTTATTTTGGAAATAAATTTTTATTGTAAGAATTAAATTGGTTTTGTTAGAATTAATTTTTTTTCTGTAAGAATTAATTTTGTTTTTTGGGAAATTAATTTTTTTTGTAAGAATTTAATTATTATTGAGAAAAATTTTTTTTCGTTAGAATTAATTCTTTTTCGGTAGAATTAAATTTTTTTGCAAGAATTAAATTTTTTTTCTTAGAATTAATTTTTTTTTCTTGGAATTAAATGTTTTTTGTAACAATTCATTTTTTTTTTTGAGAAATAATTTTTTTTTGTAAGAATTTAATTATGTTGTATGAATTAAATTTTTTCGTGTAAGAATTTAATTTTTTTGTTACAATTAATTTTTTTTTGTAAAATTTAAATTTTTTTTGTATGAATTAATTTTTTTTGTAAAATTTAATTGTTTTTTGGAAGGATTAATTTTTTTTGTATTAATTAAATTTTTATTTGTAAGAATTATATTTTTATTTGTAAGAATTAAATTTTTTCGTGTAACAATTTAATTTTTTTGTAAGAATTAAATTTTATTTTGTAAAAATTTAATTATTTTGTGTGAATTAAATTTTTTCGTGTAAGAATTTAATTTTTTTGTAAGAATTAAAATTTTATTTTCAAGAATTAAATTTTTATTTCGTAGAATTAAATTTTTTTTGTAAGAATTTAATTATTTAGTAAGTGTTGGAGTTCGTAGCTCCCGCGCCTCCTACCGATACACGGAGACGCTGGGGTCCCCTACCGGCCGCTTGTGCCGTGTGCCGCTGCCACACTTCCGGTCGTCGGTAGAACGCTTCCTTCGTGCCAAGCATATCGTTTTCAATACTTGTTGTACCTGAGTATATTTATATGTAACAATATATATTTTCTACCTTATATAAGAACCTAGTGCCGTATTATTACTCCTGAATTCCATTGCGAGAAAACCCTACAATAGGTTATGGGCCCAGGAAATTCAAAATAAAAGGAGATAAGACAATTTCGGAATCACCACCACGTGCAAGTTCGTGTTTTGAGGTTAAGTGTGAAAAATAAGTTAGAAGAAAGCATGGAAGCTTACAATACGAATTCCACACGGCTGGAAATGCTCACAAGAACCAACTACGACACGTGGAGAGTAAAGGTGGAAGCTCTTTTAATAAAAAATAAGGGCTGGGGATATGTAAATGGTACAAAGGTGAAACCCAGGCTGACAGAAAACGACGCAACGTCGAGTACGGCCGTGGACAAATGGATCGAAGAAGATTCTGTGGCAAAATCGGACTTAATACTGTCCATCAGTCCTCCGATACTGAAGACGATCAGAAATTGCAAAACGTCGCGCGAAGTCTGGTTGAAGTTAGAATCAGCATTCGCTTCTAAAGGACCAGCAAAGAAGGCATCGTTGTGGAAGCAATTAACGTCACATCAACTTCAGGAGAGCGGTGACACACAAGAACATACTGATCAATTCTTTGAAATCGTCGATAAATTATCTGAAATGTCAATAGACATAAACGAAGAATTGCAAAGCCTTATGCTATTGCATAGTTTGCCAAATAGTTATGATAATTTTAGATGTGCTATAGAATCTCGGGACAAGTTGCCTGAATCAGAAGCGTTACGCATCAAAATCTTGGACGAAAGTCAAACAAGAAAAGGCAAAGCCTCGGACAATAATTCAAATGCGGTTCTCTACACTCACAGAAACTATAACAAACATGTGAAACCGAAGCCAAATTGGAAACCAAATGATTCCAAACCAAAGGACCGAGATGATTTTAAGTTTAAATGCCATAAGTGCAAAAAGCGAGGACATATGGCAGCGAACTGCCATTCCACAAAGAATCAAGCCGATCTCGCCGAAAGAGTCTGCTCTCTCGCATACCAAACAGAGTGCACACTACAAGTTCAAGGTGAAGAAAATAATAATGGATGGTGCATTGATAGTGGCTGCACAGTACACCTTTGCAAGGACTACAGTATAATGGAGGAAATGGAACCTTCGGAACCAGGAAAGTTGAATCTTGCGAACAACATGTCAACAGACATAAAGGCCAAAGGAAAGGTAACTATACCATCAACTAACGGTATTAAACCAATTGACTTACATTTAGAGAACGCATTATATGTACCTGAGCTCCGCACCAACCTCATATCAGTGTCAAAATTGACTGATAGAAATTATAATGTATTATTTGAGCGGAATCGTGTAACTGTACGTGATAAGCAGGGAAAAACCAAATTAGAAGGCAACAGAATTGGTGACCTGTATTATTTGAAGGAAAGGAAGCAGCAAGCTAACACTATAACTATTAATAAATCCAACATGCAAATTTGGCATGAAAGATTTGGTCATCTCAATGGAAGAACTTTGTTGGACATGGTCAGGAATGAAACTGCTTTGGATATTGGACTGAAGGGAAATGAAATATTGCCACCATGTTCCTCTTGTATTCAGGGAAAACTTACTTCTCTCCCATTTCCGAAAAACGCTCAGAGGAGTTCCACACCTCTGGAGATTGTGCACACCGACATATGCGGACCGATGCGCATTGAATCAAAAGGCAGGGCAAAATATCTTATTACTTTCATAGATGATCATTCCCGCTGGTGCGAGGTGCAATTTCTTCGCAACAAGAGCGACGCTTTTCGAGCTTTCCAAGAGTATAAGGCTCAAGTTGAGAGGCAAACAGGATACAAAATAAAGTCTCTGCAGTCGGACAATGGCAAAGAATTCATCAATCAGCAGTTCGATGACTTCCTGAGAAAGGAAGGAATCAAAAGGAGACTTACCGTGCCATACACTCCGCAACAAAACGGAATAGCGGAAAGGAAAAATCGCACATTGACCGAAATGGCAAGATGTATGCTAATCGCAGCAAATCTGCCAGAATCTTTTTGGGCAGAAGCCATGCAAACGGCTAACTACATTCGTAATCGTTGCGCCTCAAGAAGTTTGGAACAACATACGCCATTCGAATTGTGGGTCGGAAGACGCCCTAGGGTTCGTCATTTTCGAATATTTGGCGAGAAAGGATTCATCCTAGATAAATCGCCAAACAAGGGGAAGTTCGAGCCTAGAGGTAAGGAGTGTGTTTTTCTTGGTTATGACAACCAATCGAAGGCTTACAGGGTATGGCTGACAAGGGAACAGAAATTAGTAGCCGCAAGGGACGTAAAATTCATGAACGAGTTCTTGGATCATCGAACTTTTCAAGAATTCACGCCCGATCACCATCCCGATCCCAAGGAAAATCTCAACGAAGAAGAAAATGTAACTGAGATTGGTCCCAACACAGAAAACGGTTATCAACCGGATGTTTTGACGGATGACAATAACTCCATCACTTCCGAAGAAGAGGAGATCGACATACCACGTGATAATCCTGATAATCCACGACCAAGCAGAGGACGCGGAAGACCTAGAAAAATATATACCGGCAAACCTGGCCGTCCCCGAAAGGAGTACCAACCACCGCAACCGAGTCATTCAGAAGAAGGGATTGAATTTGCGCAACTGGCAGAGATTTCTTGGAAGCAGGCGATGGATAGTCCACAAGCCGGCGAATGGAGGGACGCCTTGGAAACCGAAATAAGGTGTCTTCTCGAACATGAGACTTTCGAAATCGCGGATAGACCACGCGATAGGACAGTCATTGGCTGCAGAACTGTACTTCGAAACAAATATTCTGCAGATGGAGAAATAGAAAGAAGAAAGGCTCGCATAGTCGCGCAGGGATTCTCCCAACGTCCGGGCATAGACTTCCATGATACATTTGCTCCTGTGGCTCGATTGAGCTCCTTACGACTCCTAATTGCACTGGCCGCCAGGAATGACATGGACATACTGCAGCTAGACATTACTACCGCCTATTTGAATGCCAGGTTGGACGAGGAGTTGTACATGGAAAAACCGGGGCTGCTGGAAGAAATGCTCGAAAGAATTACTTCTAAGGAGAGCAAAGGCAAAACCATAAGGTCACAAGCTGAGCAAATGCTTGCACTTCTGAACAAGGGAGACAAGGTATGTAAATTGCGAAAATCCCTTTACGGATTGAAACAATCAGGGCGACAGTGGCATGCGACACTTGACGAAGAACTTCAGAAATTCGGATTGGAACCAACAAAATCCGATCCATGCGTGTACACTCTCAAGCGAGGGGGGGACTGGTTATACGCCTTGATCTATGTAGACGATATCCTCATTTTTACAAGAAATCCAGAGCTCTCGAAACAGTTCAAACAAGGCCTTATGAAGAAATTCAAAGTAAGAGATCTGGGAAACCTGAAGTATTGTTTGGGTATCGAGGTAAAACGGGAAAAGGACAAAATCAACCTTTCTCAAAGAGGATACATCCTAGATATCTTAAATCGCTTTGGAATGAAAGAAGCAAAGCCTATTTCTACGCCGATGAATCTTGGTACTAAGCTCAATTTTTGCACTGAATCAACGGACTCAGACGAGAAGAAATCAAAGATTCGCGGGCTCCCCTACCGAGAATTGATGGGCGCTTTGAACTATTTAGCTATGGCCACACGACCAGACATAGCACACGCTGTTAGTTATTTTAGTCAGTTTCAGAACAACTATGACGAGACTCACTGGCAGGCTGCAAAGCGGGTATTACGATACCTGCGTGGAACATTGGACTTCGGACTCACGTATTCCAAGGATTCAAACCCAATTAAAGGATTCGCGGACGCCGACTGGGGCGGGTGTATCATAGACCGCAGATCCTACAGCGGATACGCATTTTGTCTGGGCGGAGCCGCTATATCCTGGTCATCCACAAAGCAGAGGACTGTAGCATTGTCCTCGACTGAGGCCGAGTACGTCAGTATGTCGGAGGCCTCCAGGGAAGCAGTGCAATTGCAGAGTTTTCTTCGAGAACTGCACTTTGAGGAACTGTCAGGGATATGCATCGCTGGTGATAATCAGGGAGCCCTGTTTCTGGCGAGGAATCCGGTTTTTCACAATCGGACGAAGCACATAGACTTACGGCACCACTTTATACGTGACGCAATAAAGGAGGGAAGAGTCACCGTGGAATACCTTCCGACGGAGCTGATGCCAGCTGATATTCTGACGAAGCCCTTGCCGGGGCCTAAACACATGTCATGCAGCTTGGCTTTGGGAGTTACTCCGGGCGGGCGAGGAGTCGCTTTTGCTACTGAAGGGGAAGTGTTGGAGTTCCTAGCTCCCGCGCTTCCTACCGATACACGGAGACGCTGGGGTCCCCTACCGGCCGCTTGTGCCGTGTGCCGCTGCCACACTTCCGGTCGTCGGTAGAACGCTTCCTTCGTGCCAAGCATATCGTTTTCAATACTTGTTGTACCTGAGTATATTTATATGTAACAATATATATTTTCTACCTTATATAAGAACCTACTGCCGTATTACTACTCCTGAATTCCATTGCGAGAAAACCCTACAATAGTAAGAATTAAAATTTTTTGTATGAATTAAATTTTTTTTTAACAATTAAAATTTCTTTGTAAGAATTAAATTTTTATTTGCAAAATTTAAATTTTTTTTTTGTAACAATAAATTTTTTTTGTGTAAGAATTTAATTTTTTTGTAAGAATTCTTTTTTTTTGTAAAATTTAAATTTTTTTTGGAAGAATTAATTTTTTTGTAAGAATTAAATTTTTTTGTAAGAATTATATTTTTATTTGTAGGAATTAATTTTTTTCGTGTAAGAATTTAATTTTATTGTAAGAATTAAATTTTATTTTGTAAAAAGTTAATTATTTTGTATGAATTAAATTTTTTCGTGAAAGAATTTAATTTTTTTGTATGAATTAAATTTTTAGTTGCAAGAATTAAATTTTTATTTCTTAGAATTAAATTTTTTATTGTAAGAATTAAATTTTTTTGGTAAGAATTAAATTTTTTTGGTACGAATTAAATTTTTTTTTGTAAGATTTAATTTTTTTCGAGAAAAATTTGTTTTCGTCGGATTTATTTTTTTTTCCATAGATTTAATTTTTTTTTGCAAGAATTAAATTTTTTTTGTTAGAATTAAATTTTTTTTGTAAGAATTAATTTTTTTTTAGAAATAAATTTTTATTGTAAGAATTAAATTGGTTTTGTTAGAATTATTTTTTTTCTGTAAGAATTAATTTTGTTTTTGAAAAATAAATTTTTTTTGGAAGAATTAAATTTTTTTGCAAGAATTAAATTTGTTTTCGTTAGAATTAATTTTTTTTGTTAGAATTAAATGTTTTTTGTTAGAATTAATTTTTTTTTTGAGAAATAAATTTTTTTTGTAAGAATTAATTTGGTTTTGTAAGAATTAAATTTTTTTTGTAAGAATTATATTTTTTTTGTAAGTATTAAATTTTTGTGTAAAAATTAAATTTTTATTTGTAAGAATAAATTTTTTTGAGAAAAATTTTTTTTCGTTAGAAATAATTTTTTTGGTTTGACTTAAATGTTTTTTGTAAGATTTAATTTTTTTTTGAGAAATAAATTTTTTTTATAAAAATTAAATTGGTTTTGTAAGCATTAAATTTTTTTCTGTAAGAATTAATTTTGTTTTTTTGAGAATTAAATTTTATTTTGTAAAAATTTAATTATTTTGTATGAATTAAATTTTTTCGTGAAAGAATTTAATTTTTTTGAATGAATTACATTTTTAGTTGCAAGAATTAAATTTTTATGTGTTAGAATTAAATTTTTTATTGTAAGAATTAAATTTTTTTGGTAAGAATTAAATTTTTTTGGTACGAATTAAATTTTTATTTGTAAGATTTAATTTTTTTTGAGAAAAATTTGTTTTCGTCGGATTTATTTTTTTTCCATAGATTTAATTTTTTTTTGCAAGAATTAAATTTTTTTTGTTAGAATAAATTTTTTTTTGTAAGAATTAATTTTTTTTTAGAAATAAATTTTTATTGTAAGAATTAAATTGGTTTTGTTAGAATTATTTTTTTTCTGTAAGAATTAATTTTGTTTTTGAAAAATAAATTTTTTTTGGAAGAATTAAATTTTTTTGCAAGAATTAAATTTGTTTTCGTTAGAATTAATTTTTTTTGTTAGAATTAAATGTTTTTTGTTAGAATTAATTTTTTTTTTGAGAAATAAATTTTTTTTGTAAGAATTAATTTGGTTTTGTAAGAATTAAATTTTTTTTGTAAGAATTATATTTTTTTTGTAAGTATTAAATTTTTGTGTAAAAATTAAAATTTTATTTGTAAGAATAAATTTTTTTGAGAAAAATTTTTTTTCGTTAGAAATAATTTTTTTGATTTGACTTAAATGTTTTTTGTAAGATTTAATTTTTTTTTCAGAAATAAATTTTTTTTATAAAAATTAAATTGGTTTTGTAAGCATTAAATTTTTTTCTGTAAGAATTAATTTTGTTTTTTTGAGAATTAAATTTTATTTTGTAAAAATTTAATTATTTTGTGTGAATTAAATTTTTTCGTGTAAGAATTATATTTTTATTTGTAAGAATTAAATTTTTTCGTGTAAGAATTTAATTTTATTGTAAGAATTAATTTTTTTGGGTAAAATTAAATTTTTTTTGTGAGAATTAATTTTTTATTTGTTTGAATTAAATTTTTTTTGTAAGAATTAAATTTTTTTGTAAGAATTAAATTTTTCTTGCAAGAATTAGATTTGTTTTGTAAAAATTGATTTTTTTTTTTAGAAATAAATTTTTTTGTAAGAATTAAATTGGTTTTGTTAGAATTAAATTTTTCTCTTTAAGAATTAATTTTGTTATTTGTAAGAATTTAATTATTTTGTAAGAATTAAAAATTTTTTGTAAGAATTAAATTTTTATTTGTAAGAATTAAATTTTTTTTTGAAACAATTAAATTTTTTCGGGTAAGAATTTAATTTTTTTGTTCGAATTAATTTTTTTTTGTAAAATTCAAATTCTTTTGTATGAATTAAATATTTATTTGTAAGAATTAAATTTTTTTTGTAATAATTAAATTTTTTCGGGTAAGAATTTAATTTTTTTGTTCGAATTAATTTTTTTTGTAAAATTTAAATTTTTTTGTATGAATTAATTTTTTTTTTTGCGAAATAAAATTTTATTTGTAAGAATTAAAATTTCTTTTGTAACGATTAAATTTTTTCGGTTAAGAATTTAATTTTTTTGTAAGAATTAATTTTTTTTGTGAGAATTAAATCTCTTTTGTAAGAATTAAATTTTTTGGGTTAGAATTAAATTTTTATTTGTAAGAATTTAATTTTTTGTTAGAATTAAATTTTATCTGTAAGAATTAAATTTTTTTTGTAAGAAATAAATTTTTTTTGTAAGAATTAATTTTTTTTTGTAAGAATTAAATTTTTTGGGTTAGAATTAAATTTTTATTTGTAAGAATTTAATTTTTTGTTAGAATTAAATTTTATCTGTAAGAATTAATGTTTTTTGTAAGAATTAATTTTTTTTGAGAAATAATTTTTTTTTGTAAGAATTAATTTGGTTTTGCAAGAATTAAATTTTTTTTGTAAGAATTATATTTTTTTTGTAAGTATTATTTTTTTTTTGTAAAAATTAAATTTTTATTTGTAAGAATTAAATTTTTTTTGCAAGAATTAAATTTCTTTTGTAAGAATTAATTTTTATTTGTAAGAATTAAATTTTTTTGTTAGAATTAAATTTTTATTTGTGAGAATTAAAATTTTATTCCTAAGAAATAATTTTTTTTTGTAAGAATTAAATTTTTATTTGTTAGAATTATATTTTTTATTGAAAGTATTACATTTTTTGGTAAGAATTAAATTTTCATTTGTTAGAAATAAATTTTTTTAAGTAAGAATTAAACATTTTTGGTAAGATTTAAATTTTTTGGGGTAGAATTAAATTTTTATTTGTAAGTATTGAATTTTTTGTTAGAATTAAATTTTATCTGTAAGAATTAAATTTTTTTTGTAAGAATTAAATTTTTTTTGTAAGAATTAATTTTTTTTTGAAAGAATTAAATTTTTTTGTAAGAATTAAATTTTTTTGTAAGAATTAAATTTTTTGTTAGAATAAAATTTTTATTTGTGAGAATTAAAATTTTATTCCTATGAAATAATTTTTTTTTGTAAAATTTAAATTTTTTTGTAAGAATTAATTTTTTTTTTGAGAAATAAAATTTTATTTGTAAGAATTAAAATTTTGTTTGTAACAATGAAATTTTTTCGGGTAAGAATTTAATTTTTTTGTAAGAATTAATTTTTTTTGTAAAATTTAAATTTTTTGGTAAGAATTAATTTTTTTTTGTAAAATTTAATTTTTTTTTTAATAATTTTTTTTTGTAATAATTAATTTTTTTGTAAAAATAAATTTTTTTGGTAAGAATTAAATTTTTTTTGTAAGAATTAATTTTTTTTGTAAGGATTATATTTTTTTTGTGAGAATTAATTTTTTTTGTAAGAATGAAATTTTTTTTGTAAGAATTAAATTTTTTTTGTAAGAATTAAATTTTTTTGGTACGAATTAAATTTTTATTTGTAAGATTTAATTTTTTTTGAGAAAAATTTGTTTTCGTCGGATTTATTTTTTTTCCATAGATTTAATTTTTTTTTGCAAGAATTAAATTTTTTTTGTAAGAATTAAATTTTTTTTGTAAGAATTAAATTTTTTTTGTAAGAATTAAATTTTCTTGTAAGAATTAAATTTTTTTGTATGAATTAAATTTTTTCGTGTAAGAATTTAATTTTTTTGTAAGAATTAAATTTTTATTTGAAAGAATTAAATTTTTATTTGTTAGAATTAAATTTTTGCTGTAAGAATTAAATTTTTTTTGAAAGAATTCAATTTTATTTGTAAGAATTAAATTTTTTTGTAAGAATTACATTTTTTTTGTAAGAATTAAATTTTTTTGTATGAATTAAATTTTTTTTGTTAAGAATTAAATTTTTTTGTAATAATTATTTTTTTTTGTAAAAATAAATTTTTTTGGTAAGAATTAAATTTTATTTGTAAGAATTTAAATTTTTGTTAGAATTAAATTTTATTTCTAAGAATTAATTTTTTTTTGTAAGAATTAAATTATTTTGGAAGAATTAAATTTTTTTTGGTAGAATTAAATTTTTTTGTAAGAATTAAATTTTTTTTGTAGGAATTAAATTTTTTTGTAAGAATTAAATTTTTTTGTGAGAATTAATTTTTTTTGAGAAATAAATTTCTTCTGTAAGAATTAAAATTTTTTTTTTAAGAATTAATTTTTTTGTAAGGATTAAATTTTTTTTGTAAGAATTAATTTTTTTTGTAAGGATTATATTTTTTTTGTGAGAATTAATTTTTTTTTGTAAGAATGAAATTTTTTTTGTAAGAATTAAATTTTTTTGTAAGAATTAATTTTTTTTTGAAAGAATAAATTTTTTTTGTAAGAATTAAATTTTTTTTGTAAGAATTAAATTTTTATTTGTTAGAATTATATTTTTTATTGAAAGTATTACATTTTTTGGTAAGAATTAAATTTTCATTTGTTAGAAATAAATTTTTTTAAGTAAGAATTACATTTTTTTGGAAAGAATAACATTTTTTGGTTTAGAATTAAATTTTTATTTGTAAGAATTTAATTTTTTGTTAGAATTAAATTTTAACTGTAATAATTAAATTTTTTTTGTAAGAATTAAATTTTTTTTGTAAGAATTAATTTGTTTTTGTAAGAATTAAATTTTTATTTGTTAGAATTATATTTTTTATTGAAAGTATTACATTTTTTTGGTAAGAATTAAGTTTTCATTTGTTAGAAATAAATTTTTTTTGTAAGAACTAAATTTTAGTGATAAGAATTAAATTTTTTTGGTTAGAATTAAATTTTTATTTGTAAGAATTCATTTTTTATTAGTAATAATTAAATGTTTTTGTAAGAATTAATTTTTTTTTGTGAAAATTAATTTTTTTTTGTAAGAATTAATTTTTTTTTGTAAGAATTAAATTTTTTTTGTAAGAATTAAATTTTTTTTGTAAGAATTAATTTTTTTTTGAAAGAATAAATTTTTTTTGTAAGAATTAAATTTTTTTGGTAAGAATTAAATTTTTATTTGTCAGAATTAATTTATTTTGAGAAAAAATTTTTTTCCTCAGAATTAATTTTTTTTTCGATTGAATTAAATTTTTTTTGCAAGATTTAAAAAATTTTTCGTTAGAATTTAATTTTTTTTGTTAGAATTAACTTTTTTTGTAAGAATTAATTTTTTTTGAGAAATCAATTTTTATTGTAAGAATTAAATTGGGTTCGTAACAATTAATTGTTTTCGTGTAAGAATTTAATTTTTTGTAAGAATTAATTATTTTTTGTAAAATTTAATTTTTTTTTGTAAAAATTAATTTTTTTTTGTTAGAATTAAATTTTTTGTTGTAAGAATTAAATTTTTATTTGTTAGAATTAAATTTTTTTTGTAAGAATTAAATTTTTTTGGTAAGAATTAAATTTTTTTGGAACGAATTAAACATTTATTTGTAAGATTTAATATTTTTTGAGAAACATTTTTTTTTTCGTCAGAATTATTTTTTTTTTCGATTGAATTAATTTTTTTTGCAAGAATTAAATTTTTTTTCGTTAGAATTTAATTTTTTTTTGTTAGAATTAATTTTTTTTTGTAAGAATTAATTTTATTTTGGAAATAAATTTTTATTGTAAGAATTAAATTGGTTTTGTTAGAATTAATTTTTTTTCTGTAAGAATTAATTTTGTTTTTTGGGAAATAAATTTTTTTTGTAAGAATTTAATTATTATTGAGAAAAATTTTTTTTCGTTAGAATTAATTCTTTTTCGGTAGAATTAAATTTTTTTGCAAGAATTAAATTTTTTTTCTTAGAATTAATTTTTTTTTCTTGGAATTAAATGTTTTTTGTAACAATTCATTTTTTTTTTTGAGAAATAATTTTTTTTGTAAGAATTTAATTATGTTGTATGAATTAAATTTTTTCGTGTAAGAATTTAATTTTTTTGTTACAATTAATTTTTTTTTGTAAAATTTAAATTTTTTTTGTAAAATTTCATTTTTTTTGGAAGGATTAATTTTTTTTGTATTAATTAAATTTTTATTTGTAAGAATTAAATTTTTATTTGTTAGAATTAAATTTTTTTTTGTAAGAATTACATTTTTTTGTAAGAATTACATTTTTTTGTAAGAATTAAATTTTTATTTGTAAGAATTAATTTTTTTTTTGAGAAAAAATTTTTTTCGTTAGAATTCATTTTTTTCGATAGAATTATTTTTTGTGCAAGAATTAAATTTTTATTTGTAAGAATAAATTTTTTTCGAGAAAAAATTTTTTTCCTTAGAATTAATTTTTGTTTCGATAGAATTAAATTTTTGTTGCAAGAATAAAAATTTTTTTCTTTAGAATTAATTTTTTTTTCTTAGAATTAAATGTTTTTTGTAAGATTTAATTTTTTTTTTTGAGAAATAATTTTTTTTGTAAGAATTTAATTATTTGGTAAGAACTAAATTTTTATTTGTAAGAATTCAATTTTTATTTGTTAGAATTAAATTATTTTTTGTAAGAATTAAATTTTTTTTGTTAGAATTAAATTTTTTTGTAAGAATTAAATTTTTTTTTAAGAATTTAATTTTTTTGTAAGATTTAATTTTTTTTTAGAAATAAATTTTTATTGTAAGAATTAAATTGGGTTTGTAACAATTAATTGTTTTCGTGTAAGAATTTAATTTTTTTGTAAGAATTAATTATTTCTTGTAAAATTTAATTTTTTTTTTGAGAAAAAAATTTTTTCGTTAGGATTAATTTTTTTTTCGATAGAATTAATTTTTTGTGCAAGAATTAAATTTTTATTTGTAAGAATAAATTTTTTTTGAGAAAATTTGAATTTTTTTTGGAAGAATTAATTTTATCTGTAAGAATTAGTTTTTTATTTGGAAGAATTAAATTTTTATTTGTTAGAATTAAATTTTTATTGTAAGAATTAAATTGGTTTTGTTAGAATTATTTTTTTTTCTGTAAGAATTAATGTTGTTTTTTTAGTAATAAATTTTTTTTGTAAGAATTGAATTATTATTGAGAAAATTTTTTTTTCTAAGAATTAATTTTTTTTTCTTAGAATTCAATGTTTTTGAAACAATTAATTTTTTTTTTGAGAAATAATTTTTTTTTGTAAGAATTTAATTATGTTGTATGAACTAATTTTTTTCGTGTAAGAATTTAATTTTTTTGTTACAATTAATTTTTTTTTGTAAAATTTAAATTTTTTTTGTAAGAATTAATTTTTTTTTGTAAGAATTAAATTTTTTGGGTTAGAATTAAATTTTTATTTGTAAGAATTTAATTTTTTGTTAGAATTAAATTTTATCTGTAAGAATTAATGTTTTTTGTAAGAATTAATTTTTTTTGAGAAATAATTTTTTTTTGTAAGAATTAATTTGGTTTTGCAAGAATTAAATTTTTTTTGTAAGAATTATATTTTTTTTGTAAGTATTAAATTTTTTTTGTAAAAATTAAATTTTTATTTGTAAGAATTAAATTTTTTTTGTAAGAATTAAATTTCTTTTGTAAGAATTAATTTTTATTTGTAAGAATTAAATTTTTTTGTTAGAATTAAATTTTTATTTGTGAGAATTAAAATTTTATTCCTAAGAAATAATTTTTTTTTGTAAGAATTAAATTTTTATTTGTTAGAATTATATTTTTTATTGAAAGTATTACATTTTTTGGTAAGAATTAAATTTTCATTTGTTAGAAATAAATTTTTTTAAGTAAGAATTAAACATTTTTGGTAAGATTTAAATTTTTTGGGGTAGAATTAAATTTTTATTTGTAAGAATTGAATTTTTTGTTAGAATTAAATTTTATCTGTAAGAATTAAATTTTTTTTGTAAGAATTAAATTTTTTTTGTAAGAATTAATTTTTTTTTGAAAGAATTAAATTTTTTTGTAAGAATTAAATTTTTTTGTAAGAATTAAATTTTTTGTTAGAATAAAATTTTTATTTGTGAGAATTAAAATTTTATTCCTATGAAATAATTTTTTTTTGTAAAATTTAAATTTTTTTGTAAGAATTAATTTTTTTTTTGAGAAATAAAATTTTATTTGTAAGAATTAAAATTTTGTTTGTAACAATGAAATTTTTTCGGGTAAGAATTTAATTTTTTTGTAAGAATTAATTTTTTTTGTAAAATTTAAATTTTTTGGTAAGAATTAATTTTTTTTTGTAAAATTTAATTTTTTTTTTAATAATTTTTTTTTGTAATAATTAATTTTTTTGTAAAAATAAATTTTTTTGGTAAGAATTAAATTTTTTTTGTAAGAATTAATTTTTTTTGTAAGGATTATATTTTTTTTGTGAGAATTAATTTTTTTTGTAAGAATGAAATTTTTTTTGTAAGAATTAAATTTTTTTTGTAAGAATTAAATTTTTTCGTGTAAGAATTTAATTTTTTTGTAAGAATTAAATTTTTATTTGAAAGAATTAAATTTTTATTTGTTAGAATTAAATTTTTGCTGTAAGAATTAAATTTTTTTTGAAAGAATTCAATTTTATTTGTAAGAATTAAATTTTTTTGTAAGAATTACATTTTTTTTGTAAGAATTAAATTTTTTTGTATGAATTAAATTTTTTTTGTTAAGAATTAAATTTTTTTGTAATAATTATTTTTTTTTGTAAAAATAAATTTTTTTGGTAAGAATTAAATTTTATTTGTAAGAATTTAAATTTTTGTTAGAATTAAATTTTATTTCTAAGAATTAATTTTTTTTTGTAAGAATTAAATTATTTTGTAAGAATTAAATTTTTTTTGGTAGAATTAAATTTTTTTGTAAGAATTAAATTTTTTTTGTAGGAATTAAATTTTTTTGTAAGAATTAAATTTTTTTGTGAGAATTAATTTTTTTTGAGAAATAAATTTCTTCTGTAAGAATTAAAATTTTTTTTTTAAGAATTAATTTTTTTTGTAAGGATTAAATTTTTTTTGTAAGAATTAATTTTTTTTGTAAGGATTATATTTTTTTTGTGAGAATTAATTTTTTTTTGTAAGAATGAAATTTTTTTTGTAAGAATTAAATTTTTTTTGTAAGAATTAATTTTTTTTTGAAAGAATAAATTTTTTTTGTAAGAATTAAATTTTTTTTGTAAGAATTAAATTTTAATTTGTTAGAATTATATTTTTTATTGAAAGTATTACATTTTTTGGTAAGAATTAAATTTTCATTTGTTAGAAATAAATTTTTTTAAGTAAGAATTACATTTTTTTGGAAAGAATAACATTTTTTGGTTTAGAATTAAATTTTTATTTGTAAGAATTTAATTTTTTGTTAGAATTAAATTTTAACTGTAATAATTAAATTTTTTTTGTAAGAATTAAATTTTTTTTGTAAGAATTAATTTGTTTTTGTAAGAATTAAATTTTTATTTGTTAGAATTATATTTTTTATTGAAAGTATTACATTTTTTTGGTAAGAATTAAGTTTTCATTTGTTAGAAATAAATTTTTTTTGTAAGAACTAAATTTTAGTGATAAGAATTAAATTTTTTTGGTTAGAATTAAATTTTTATTTGTAAGAATTCATTTTTTATTAGTAATAATTAAATGTTTTTGTAAGAATTAATTTTTTTTTGTGAAAATTAATTTTTTTTTGTAAGAATTAATTTTTTTTGTAAGAATTAAATTTTTTTTGTAAGAATTAAATTTTTTTTGTAAGAATTAATTTTTTTTTGAAAGAATAAATTTTTTTTGTAAGAATTAAATTTTTTTGGTAAGAATTAAATTTTTATTTGTCAGAATTAATTTATTTTGAGAAAAAAATTTTTTCCTCAGAATTAATTTTTTTTTCGATTGAATTAAATTTTTTTTGCAAGATTTAAAAAATTTTTCGTTAGAATTTAATTTTTTTTGTTAGAATTAACTTTTTTTGTAAGAATTAATTTTTTTTGAGAAATCAATTTTTATTGTAAGAATTAAATTGGGTTCGTAACAATTAATTGTTTTCGTGTAAGAATTTAATTTTTTGTAAGAATTAATTATTTTTTGTAAAATTTAATTTTTTTTTGTAAAAATTAATTTTTTTTTGTTAGAATTAAATTTTTTGTTGTAAGAATTAAATTTTTATTTGTTAGAATTAAATTTTTTTTTGTAAGAATTTAATTTTTTTGGTAAGAATTAAATTTTTTTGGAACGAATTAAACATTTATTTGTAAGATTTAATATTTTTTGAGAAACATTTTTTTTTTCGTCAGAATTATTTTTTTTTTCGATTGAATTAATTTTTTTTGCAAGAATTAAATTTTTTTTCGTTAGAATTTAATTTTTTTTTGTTAGAATTAATTTTTTTTTGTAAGAATTAATTTTATTTTGGAAATAAATTTTTGTTGTAAGAATTAAATTGGTTTTGTTAGAATTAATTTTTTTTCTGTAAGAATTAATTTTGTTTTTTGGGAAATAAATTTTTTTTGTAAGAATTTAATTATTATTGAGAAAAATTTTTTTTCGTTAGAATTAATTCTTTTTCGGTAGAATTAAATTTTTTTGCAAGAATTAAATTTTTTTTCTTAGAATTAATTTTTTTTTCTTGGAATTAAATGTTTTTTGTAACAATTCATTTTTTTTTTTGAGAAATAATTTTTTTTTGTAAGAATTTAATTATGTTGTATGAACTAAATTTTTTCGTGTAAGAATTTAATTTTTTTGTTACAATTAATTTGTTTTTGTAAAATTTAAATTTTTTTTGTATGAATTAATTTTTTTTGTAAAATTTAATTGTTTTTTGGAAGGTTTATTTTTTTTGTATTAATTAAATTTTTATTTGTAAGAATTAAATTTTTTTTTGTTAGAATTAAATGTTTTTTGTTAGAATTAATTTTTTTTTTGAGAAATAATTTTTTTTTGTAAGAATTAATTTGGTTTTGTAAGAATTAAATTTTTTTTGTAAGAATTATATTTTTTTTGTAAGTATTAAATTTTTGTGTAAAAATTAAAATTTTATTTGTAAGAATAAATTTTTTTGAGAAAAATTTTTTTTCGTTAGAAATAATTTTTTTGGTTTGACTTAAATGTTTTTTGTAAGATTTAATTTTTTTTTCAGAAATAAATTTTTTTTATAAAAATTAAATTGGTTTTGTAAGCATTAAATTTTTTTCTGTAAGAATTAATTTTGTTTTTTTGAGAATTAAATTTTATTTTGTAAAAATTTAATTATTTTGTGTGAATTAAATTTTTTCGTGTAAGAATTATATTTTTATTTGTAAGAATTAAATTTTTTCGTGTAAGAATTTAATTTTATTGTAAGAATTAATTTTTTTGGGTAAAATTAAATTTTTTTTGTAAGAATTAATTTTTTATTTGTTTGAATTAAATTTTTTTTGTAAGAATTAAATTTTTTTGTAAGAATTAAATTTTTCTTGCAAGAATTAGATTTGTTTTGTAAAAATTGATTTTTTTTTTGAGAAATAAATTTTTTTGTAAGAATTAAATTGGTTTTGTTAGAATTAAATTTTTCTCTTTAAGAATTAATTTTGTTATTTGTAAGAATTTAATTATTTTGTAAGAATTAAAAATTTTTTGTAAGAATTAAATTTTTATTTGTAAGAATTAAATTTTTTTTTGAAACAATTAAATTTTTTCGGGTAAGAATTTAATTTTTTTGTTCGAATTAATTTTTTTTTGTAAAATTCAAATTCTTTTGTATGAATTAAATTTTTATTTGTAAGAATTAAATTTTTTTTGTAATAATTAAATTTTTTCGGGTAAGAATTTAATTTTTTTGTTCGAATTAATTTTTTTTGTAAAATTTAAATTTTTTTGTATGAATTAATTTTTTTTTTTGCGAAATAAAATTTTATTTGTAAGAATTAAAATTTCTTTTGTAACGATTAAATTTTTTCGGTTAAGAATTTAATTTTTTTGTAAGAATTAATTTTTTTGTGAGAATTAAATCTCTTTTGTAAGAATTAAATTTTTTGGGTTAGAATTAAATTTTTATTTGTAAGAATTTAATTTTTTGTTAGAATTAAATTTTATCTGTAAGAATTAAATTTTTTTTGTAAGAAATAAATTTTTTTTGTAAGAATTAATTTTTTTTTGTAAGAATTAAATTTTTTGGGTTAGAATTAAATTTTTATTTGTAAGAATTTAATTTTTTGTTAGAATTAAATTTTATCTGTAAGAATTAATGTTTTTTGTAAGAATTAATTTTTTTTGAGAAATAATTTTTTTTTGTAAGAATTAATTTGGTTTTGCAAGAATTAAATTTTTTTTGTAAGAATTATATTTTTTTTGTAAGTATTAAATTTTTTTTGTAAAAATTAAATTTTTATTTGTAAGAATTAAATTTTTTTTGTAAGAATTAAATTTCTTTTGTAAGAATTAATTTTTATTTGTAAGAATTAAATTTTTTTGTTAGAATTAAATTTTTATTTGTGAGAATTAAAATTTTATTCCTAAGAAATAATTTTTTTTTGTAAGAATTAAATTTTTATTTGTTAGAATTATATTTTTTATTGAAAGTATTACATTTTTTGGTAAGAATTAAATTTTCATTTGTTAGAAATAAATTTTTTTAAGTAAGAATTAAACATTTTTGGTAAGATTTAAATTTTTTGGGGTAGAATTAAATTTTTATTTGTAAGAATTGAATTTTTTGTTAGAATTAAATTTTATCTGTAAGAATTAAATATTTTTTGTAAGAATTAAATTTTTTTTGTAAGAATTAATTTTTTTTTGAAAGAATTAAATTTTTTTGTAAGAATTAAATTTTTTTGTAAGAATTAAATTTTTTGTTAGAATAAAATTTTTATTTGTGAGAATTAAAATTTTATTCCTATGAAATAATTTTTTTTTGTAAAATTTAAATTTTTTTGTATGAATTAATTTTTTTTTTGAGAAATAAAATTTTATTTGTAAGAATTAAAATTTTGTTTGTAACAATGAAATTTTTTCGGGTAAGAATTTAATTTTTTTGTAAGAATTAATTTTTTTTGTAAAATTTAAATTTTTTGGTAAGAATTAATTTTTTTTTGTAAAATTTAATTTTTTTTTTAATAATTTTTTTTTGTCATAATTAATTTTTTTGTAAAAATAAATTTTTTTGGTAAGAATTAAATTTTTTTTGTAAGAATTATTTTTTTTTGTAAGGATTATATTTTTTTTGTGAGAATTAATTTTTTTTGTAAGAATGAAATTTTTTTTGTAAGAATTAAATTTTTTTTGTAAGAATTAAATTTTTTTTGTAAGAATTAAATTTTTTTTGTAAGAATTAATTTTTTTTTGAAAGAATTAAATTTTTTTCTAAGAATTAAATTTTTTTGTAAGAATTAAATTTTTTTTGTAAGAATTAATTTTTTTTGTAAGAATTAAATTTTTTTGTTAGAATTAAATTTTTATTTGTGAGAATTAAAATTTTAGTCCCAAGAAATAATTTTTTTTGTGAGAATTGAATTTTTATTTGTTAGAATTATATTTTTTATTGAAAGTATTACATTTTTTTGGTAAAATTTTATCTGTAACAATTAAATGTTTTTGTAAGAATTAAATTTTTTTTGTAAGAATTAAATTTTTTTTGTAAGAATTAAATTTTTTTGTAATAATTAAATTTTTTTTGTAAGAATTACATTTTTTTGTAAGAATTAATTTTTTTTTGAAAGAATTAAATTTTTTTTGCAAGAATTAAATTTTCTTGTAAGAATTAAATTTTTTTGTATGAATTAAATTTTTTCGTGTAAGAATTTAATTTTTTTGTAAGAATTAAGTTTTTATTTGAAAGAATTAAATTTTTATTTGTTAGAATTAAATTTTTGCTGTAAGAATTAAATTTTTTTTGAAAGAATTCAATTTTATTTGTAAGAATTAAAATTTTTTGTAAGAATTACATTTTTTTTGTAAGAATTAAATTTTTTTGTATGAATTAAATTTTTTTTGTTAAGAATTAAATTTTTTTGTAATAATTATTTTTTTTTGTAAAAATAAATTTTTTTGGTAAGAATTAAATTTTATTTGTAAGAATTTAAATTTTTGTTAGAATTAAATTTTATTTCTAAGAATTAATTTTTTTTTGTAAGAATTAAATTATTTTGGAAGAATTAAATTTTTTTTGGTAGAATTAAATTTTTTTGTAAGAATTAAATTTTTTTTGTAGGAATTAAATTTTTTTGTAAGAATTAAAATTTTTTGTGAGAATTAATTTTTTTTGAGAAATAAATTTCTTCTGTAAGAATTAAAATTTTTTTTTTAAGAATTAATTTTTTTTGTAAGGATTAAATTTTTTTTGTAAGAATTAATTTTTTTTGTAAGGATTATATTTTTTTTGTGAGAATTAATTTTTTTTTGTAAGAATGAAATTTTTTTTGTAAGAATTAAATTTTTTTTGTAAGAATTAATTTTTTTTTGAAAGAATAAATTTTTTTTGTAAGAATTAAATTTTTTTTGTAAGAATTAAATTTTTATTTGTTAGAATTATATTTTTTATTGAAAGTATTACATTTTTTGGTAAGAATTAAATTTTCATTTGTTAGAAATAAATTTTTTTAAGTAAGAATTACATTTTTTTGGAAAGAATAACATTTTTTGGTTTAGAATTAAATTTTTATTTGTAAGAATTTAATTTTTTGTTAGAATTAAATTTTAACTGTAATAATTAAATTTTTTTTGTAAGAATTAAATTTTTTTTGTAAGAATTAATTTGTTTTTGTAAGAATTAAATTTTTATTTGTTAGAATTATATTTTTTATTGAAAGTATTACATTTTTTTGGTAAGAATTAAGTTTTCATTTGTTAGAAATAAATTTTTTTTGTAAGAACTAAATTTTAGTGATAAGAATTAAATTTTTTTGGTTAGAATTAAATTTTTATTTGTAAGAATTCATTTTTTATTAGTAATAATTAAATGTTTTTGTAAGAATTAATTTTTTTTTGTGAAAATTAATTTTTTTTTGTAAGAATTAATTTTTTTTTGTAAGAATTAAATTTTTTTGTAAGAATTAAATTTTTTTTGTAAGAATTAATTTTTTTTTGAAAGAATAAATTTTTTTTGTAAGAATTAAATTTTTTTGGTAAGAATTAAATTTTTATTTGTCAGAATTAATTTATTTTGAGAAAAAAATTTTTTCCTCAGAATTAATTTTTTTTTCGATTGAATTAAATTTTTTTTGCAAGATTTAAAAAAATTTTCGTTAGAATTTAATTTTTTTTGTTAGAATTAACTTTTTTTGTAAGAATTAATTTTTTTTGAGAAATCAATTTTTATTGTAAGAATTAAATTGGGTTCGTAACAATTAATTGTTTTCGTGTAAGAATTTAATTTTTTGTAAGAATTAATTATTTTTTGTAAAATTTAATTTTTTTTTGTAAAAATTAATTTTTTTTTGTTAGAATTAAATTTTTTGTTGTAAGAATTAAATTTTTATTTGTTAGAATTAAATTTTTTTTTGTAAGAATTAAATTTTTTTGGTAAGAATTAAATTTTTTTGGAACGAATTAAACATTTATTTGTAAGATTTAATATTTTTTGAGAAACATTTTTTTTTTCGTCAGAATTATTTTTTTTTTCGATTGAATTAATTTTTTTTGCAAGAATTAAATTTTTTTTCGTTAGAATTTAATTTTTTTTTGTTAGAATTAATTTTTTTTTGTAAGAATTAATTTTATTTTGGAAATAAATTTTTATTGTAAGAATTAAATTGGTTTTGTTAGAATTAATTTTTTTTCTGTAAGAATTAATTTTGTTTTTTGGGAAATTAATTTTTTTTGTAAGAATTTAATTATTATTGAGAAAAATTTTTTTTCGTTAGAATTAATTCTTTTTCGGTAGAATTAAATTTTTTTGCAAGAATTAAATTTTTTTTCTTAGAATTAATTTTTTTTTCTTGGAATTAAATGTTTTTTGTAACAATTCATTTTTTTTTTTGAGAAATAATTTTTTTTTGTAAGAATTTAATTATGTTGTATGAATTAAATTTTTTCGTGTAAGAATTTAATTTTTTTGTTACAATTAATTTTTTTTTGTAAAATTTAAATTTTTTTTGTATGAATTAATTTTTTTTGTAAAATTTAATTGTTTTTTGGAAGGATTAATTTTTTTTGTATTAATTAAATTTTTATTTGTAAGAATTAAATTTTTATTTGTTAGAATTAAATTTTTTTTGGTAAGAATTACATTTTTTGTAAGAATTACATTTTTTTGTAAGAATTAAGTTTTTATTTGTAAGAATTAATTTTTTTTTGAGAAAAAATTTTTTTCGTTAGAATTCATTTTTTTCGATAGAATTATTTTTTGTGCAAGAATTAAATTTTTATTTGTAAGAATAAATTTTTTTCGAGAAAAATTTTTTTTCGTTAGAATTAATTTTTGTTTCGATAGAATTAAATTTTTGTTGCAAGAATTAAATTTTTTTTCTTTAGAATTAATTTTTTTTTTCGATAGAATTAAAATTTTTTTGCAAGAATTAAAATTTTATTGCAAGAATTAAAATTTTTTTCGTTAGAATGTAATTCTTTTTGTTAGAATTAAATTTTTTTTGTAAGAATTAATTTTTTTTTGAAAGAATAAATTTTTTTTGTAAGAATTAAATTTTTTTTTGTAAGAATTAAATTTTTTTTGTAAGAATTAATTTTTTTTGAAAGAATTAAATTTTTTTGTTAGAATTAAATTTTTATTTGTGAGAATTAAAATTTTATTCCTAAGAAATAATTTTTTTTGTAAGAATTAAATTTTTATTTGTTAGAATTATATTTTTTATTGAAAGTATTACATTTTTTTGGTAAGAATTTTATCTGCAACAATTAAATGTTTTTGTAAGAATTAAATTTTTTTTGTAAGAATTAATTTTTTTTTGTAAGAATTAATTTATATTGAGAAAAAAAATTTTCTCCAAAATTAATTTTTTTTTCGATAGAATTAATTTTTTTTTGCAAGAATTAAATTTTTTTTCGTTTGAATTTAATTTTTTTTGTTAGAATTAAATTTTTTTGTAAGAATTATTTTTTTTTTAGAAATCAATTTTTATTGGAAGTATTAAATTGGTTTTCGTAGAATTAATTTTTTTTCTGTAAGAATTAATTTTGTTTTTTGAGAAATAATTTTTTTTTCTAAGAATATAATTATTTTGTAAGAATTAAATTTTTTCGTGTAAGAATTTAATTTTTTTCTTAGAATTAATTTTTTTTGTGAAATTTAAATTTTTTTTGGAAGAATTAATTTCTTTTGTAAGAATTCAATTTATATTTGCATGAATTAAATTTTTATTTGTTAGAATTAAATTTTTTTTTGTAACAATTAAATTTTTTCGGGAAAGAAATTAATTTTTTTGTACCAATTAATTTTTTTTTGTAAGAATTAAATTTTTTTTGTAAGAATTAAATTTTTTTTTGTAAGAATTAATTTTATTTTGGAAATAAATTTTTATTGTAAGAATTAAATTGGTTTTGTTAGAATTAATTTTTTTTCTGTAAGAATTAATTTTGTTTTTTGGGAAATAATTTTTTTTTGTAAGAATTTAATTATTATTGAGAAAAAATTTTTTTCGTTAGAATTAATTCTTTTTCGATAGAATTAAATTTTTTTGCAAGAATTAAATTTTTTTTCTTAGAATTAATTTTTTTTTTCTTAGAATTAAATGTTTTTTGTAACAATTCATTTTTTTTTGAGAAATAATTTTTTTTTGTAAGAATTTAATTATGTTGTATGAATTAAATTTTTTCGTGTAAGAATTTAATTTTTTTGTTACAATTAATTTTTTTTTGTAAAATTTAAATTTTTTTTGTATGAATTAATTTTTTTTGTAAAATTTAATTGTTTTTTGGAAGGATTAATTTTTTTTGTATTAATTAAATTTTTATTTGTAAGAATTAAATTTTTATTTGTTAGAATTAAATTTTTTTTTCTAAGAATTACATTTTTTGTAAGAATTACATTTTTTTGTAAGAATTAAGTTTTTATTTGTAAGAATTAATTTTTTTTTGAGAAAAAATTTTTTTCGTTAGAATTCATTTTTTTCGATAGAATTATTTTTTGTGCAAGAATTAAATTTTTATTTGTAAGAATAAATTTTTTTCGAGAAAAATTTTTTTTCGTTAGAATTAATTTTTTTTTTCGATAGAATTAAAATTTTTTTGCAAGAATTAAAATTTTATTGCAAGAATTAAAATTTTTTTCGTTAGAATGTAATTCTTTTTGTTAGAATTAAATTTTTTTTGTAAGAATTAATTTTATTTTGGAAATAAATTTTTATTGTAAGAATTAAATTGGTTTTGTTAGAATAAAATTTTTTTCTGTAAGAATTAATTTTGTTTTTTGAGAAATAAATTTTTCATGTAATAATTTAATTTTTTTGTAAGAATTAATTATTTTTTGTAAAATTTAAATTTTTTTTTTAATAATTTTTTTTAGTAATAGTTAATTTTTTTGTAAAAATAAAATTTTTTGGTAAGAATAAATTTTTTTTTCGATTGAATTAAATTTTTTTTGCAAGATTTAAAAATTTTTTCCTTAGAATTAAATTTTTATTTGTTAGAATTAAATTTTTTTTTGAAAGAATTATTTTTTTTTTGTAAGAATTAAAATTTCTTTGTAAGAATTAATTATTTTTTGTAAAATTTAAAGTTTTTTTTAATAATTTTTTTTAGTAATAGTTAATTTTTTTGTAAAAATAAAATTTTTTGGAAAGAATAAATTTTTATTTGTAAGAATTAAATTTATATTTGTTTGAATAAATTTTTTTTGAGAAAAAATTTTTTTCGTTAGAATGAATTTATTTTACGAAAGAATTAAATTTTTTTTGCAAGAATTAAATTTTTTTTCGTTAGAATGTAATTTTTTTGTTAGAATTAAATTTTTTTTGTAGGAATTTTTTTTTTTGAGAAATAAATTTTTATTGTAAGAATTAAATTGGTTTTGTTAGAATTAAATTTTTTTCTGTAAGAATTAAATTTTTTTTGTAAGAATTAAATTGGTTTTGTAAGAATTAAATTTTTTTTATAAGAATTAAATTTTTTTTGTATGAATTAAATTTTTTTTGTAAGAATTAATTTTTTTTGAAAGAATTTAATTTTTTTGTAAGAATTAAATTTTTTTTGTACGATTTAATATTTTTTTAAACAACATTTTACAAAAAAATTTAATTCTGAAGAAAAAAAATTTAATTCTTACAAGAAAAATTTAATTCTAACAAATAAAAATTTAATTCTTACAAAAAAAATTAATTCTTACAAAAAAAATTAATTCTTACAAAAAAATTAAATTCTTACACAAAAAAATTTAATTCTTACAAAATAATTATATTCTTAGAAAAAAAAATTATTTCTCAAAAATCAAAATTAATTCTTATAGAAAAAAATTAATTCTAACAAAACCAATTTAATTCTTCCAATAAAAATTGATTTCTAAAAAAAAATTTAATTCTTACAAAAAAAATTTAATTCTAACAAATAAAAATTTAATTCTTACAAATAAAAATTTAAGTCTTACAAAAAAATTAAATTCTTACACGAAAAAATTTAATTCTTACAATAAAATTAAATTCTTACAAAAAAAATGTTTCAAAAAACAAAATTAATTCTTACAGACAAAATTTAATTCTATTGAAAAAAAATTAATTCTAACGAAAACAATTTTTTCTCGAAAAAATTAATTCTTACAAAAAAAATTAATTTTTACAAAAAAAAATTAATTCTTACAAAAACAGTTAATTGTTACTAAAAAAAATTAATTCTTACAAATAAAAATTTAATTCTAACCAAAAAAATTTAATTCTTACCACAAAAATTTAGTTCTTACAAAAAAAAATTTATTTCTAACAAATGAAAATTTAATTCTTACTAAAAAATGTAATACTTTCAATAAAAAATATAATTCTAACAAATAAAAATTTAATTCTTACAAAAAAAAATTAATTCTTACAAAAAAAATTTAATTCTTACAAAAAAAATTTAATTCTTACAAAAAAATTTAATTCTTACAAAAAAAAATTAATTCTTACAAAAAAAAGTAATCCTTACAAAAAAATTAATTCTCCAAAAAAAATTTAATTCTTACAGAAAAAATTTATTTCTCAAAAAAAAATTAATTCTCACAAAAAAATTTAATTCTTACAAAAAAAATTTAATTCTTACAAAAAAAAATTAATTCTTACAAAAAAATTTAATTCTTAACAAAAAAATTTATTTTTACAACAAATTAAATAATACAAAAAAAAAATTATCCAAAAAAAAATTTAAATTTTGCAAAAAAAAATTAATTCTTACAAAACAAATTAATTCTTACAAAAAAAATTTAATTCTTACAAAAAATTTAATTCTTACAAAAAAAATTTAATTCTTACAAAAAAAAATTAATTCTTACAAAAAAAATTAATTCTTACAAAAAAATTAAATTCTTACACAAAAAAATTTAATTCTTACAAAATAATTATATTCTTAGAAAAAAAAATTATTTCTCAAAACTCAAAATTAATTCTTATAGAAAAAAATTAATTCTAACAAAACCAATTTTATTCTTCCAATAAAAATTGATTTCTAAAAAAAAATTAATACTTACAAAAAAAATTTAATTCCAACAAAAAAAAATTAAATTCTAACGAAAAAAATTTTAATACTTGCAAAAAAAATTAATTCTATCGAAAAAAAATTAATTCTGAAGAAAAACTTTTTTTCTCAAAAAAAAATTAATTCTTACAAATAAAAATTTAATTCTTACCAAAAAAATTTAATTCTTACCAAATAATTAAATTCTAACAAAAAAATTTTATTTCTCAAAAAACAAAATTAATTCTTACAGAAAAAAATTTAATTCTTACAAAAAAAAATTATTTCTCAAAAAAAAAAATTAAATCTTACAAAAAACATTTAATTCTAACAAAAAAAATTAATTCCTACCAAAAAAATTTAACTCTTACCAAAAAAATTTAATTGTTACAAAAAATTATATTCTTACACGAAAACATTTAATTGTTACAAAAAAAAATTAATTCTTACAAATAGAAATTTAATTCTTACAAGCAAAATTTAAGTCAAACAAATAAAACTTTAATTCTTACCAAAAAAATTGAATTCTTAACAAAAAAAAATTTAATTCTAACTAATAAAATTTTAATTCTTACAAAGAAAAATTTAATTCTTAAAAAAAAAATTTAATTCTTACAGAAAAAAGTTAATTCTTACAAGAAAAATTTAATTCTAACAAATAAAAATTTAATTCTTACAAAAAAAATTAATTCATCCAAAAAAAATTTAAATTTTAGAAAAAAAATTAATTCTTGCAAAGAAATTAAATTCTTACACGAAAAAATTTAATTCTTACAAAATAATTATATTCCTAGAAAAAAAAATTATTTCTCAAAAAACAAAATTAAGAATCAAATTTTTATTTGTAAGAATTAAATTTTTTTTGTAAAATTTAAATTTTTTTGCAGAATTAATTTTTTTTGAGTAATAAAATGTTTTTTGTAAGAATTAAATTTTTTTTGTAAGAATTAATTTTTTTTTTGAGAAATAAATTTTTATTGTAAGAATTAAATTGGTTTTGTTAGAATTAAATTTTTTTTGGAAGAATTAATTTTTTTATAAGAATTAAATTTTTATTTGTTAGAATTAAATTTTTTTGTAAGATTTAATTTTTTTTTGAGAAATAAATTTTTATTGTAAGAATTAAATTGGGTTCGTAACAATTAATTGTTTTCGTGTAAGAATTTAATTTTTTTGTAAGAATTAATTATTTTTTGTTAAATTTAATTTTTTTTTGTAAGAATTAATTTTTTTTTGTTAGAATTAAATTTTTTGTTGTAAGAATTAAATTTTTATTTGTTAGAATTAAATTTTTTTTGTAAGAATTAAATTTTTTTGGTAAGAATTAAATTTTTTTGGAACGAATTAAACTTTTATTTGTAAGATTTAATTTTTTTTGAGAAACATTTTTTTTTCGTCAGAATTATTTTTTTTTTTCGATTGAATTATTTTTTTTGCAAGAATTAAAATTTTTTTCGTCAGAATTTAATTTTTTTTGTTAGAATTAATTTTTTTTTGTAAGAATTAATTTTATTTTGGAAATAAATTATTATTGTAAGAATTAAATTGGTTTTGTTAGAATTAATTTTTTTTCTGTAAGAATTAATTTTGTTTTTTGGGAAATAAATTTTTTTTGTAAGAATTTAATTATTATTGAGAAAAATTTTTTTAAGTTAGAATTAATTCTTTTTCGATAGAATTAAAATTTTTTGCAAGAATTAAAATTTTTTTCTTAGAATTAATTTTTTTTTCTTAGAATTAAATGTTTTTTGTAACAATTCATTTTTTTTTTTGAGAAATAATTTATTTTTGTAAGAATTTAATTATGTTGTATGAATTAAATTTTTTCGTGTAAGAATTTAATTTTTTTGTTACAATTAATTTCTTTTTGTAAAATTTAAATTTTTTTTGTAAAATTTCATTTTTTTTGGAAGGATTAATTTTTTTTGTATTAATTAAATTTTTATTTGTAAGAATTAAATTTTTATTTGTTAGAATTAAATTTTTTTTTGTAAGAATTACATTTTTTTGTAAGAATTAAATTTTTATTTGTAAGAATTAATTTTTTTTTTGAGAAAAAATTTTTTGCGTTAGAATTCATTTTTTTCGATAGAATTATTTTTTGTGCAAGAATTAAATTTTTATTTGTAAGAATAAATTTTTTTCGAGAAAAAATTTTTTTCCTTAGAATTAATTTTTGTTTCGATAGAATTAAATTTTTGTTGCAAGAATAAAAATTTTTTTCTTTAGAATTAATTTTTTTTTCTTAGAATTAAATGTTTTTTGTAAGATTTAATTTTTTTTTTTGAGAAATAATTTTTTTTGTAAGAATTTAATTATTTGGTAAGAACTAAATTTTTATTTGTAAGAATTCAATTTTTATTTGTTAGAATTAAATTATTTTTTGTAAGAATTAAATTTTTTTTGTTAGAATTAAATTTTTTTGTAAGAATTAAATTTTTTTTTAAGAATTTAATTTTTTTGTAAGATTTAATTTTTTTTTAGAAATAAATTTTTATTGTAAGAATTAAATTGGGTTTGTAACAATTAATTGTTTTCGTGTAAGAATTTAATTTTTTTGTAAGAATTAATTATTTCTTGTAAAATTTAATTTTTTTTTTGAGAAAAAAATTTTTTCGTTAGGATTAATTTTTTTTTCGATAGAATTAATTTTTTGTGCAAGAATTAAATTTTTATTTGTTAGAATTAAATTTTTTTTGAAAGTATTACATTTTTTTGGTAAGAATTATATTTTTATTTGTTAGAATTAAATTTTTTTGTAAGAATTAAATTTTTTTGGTAAGAATTAAATTTTTTTGGTAAGAATTAAATTTTTATTTGTAAGAATTAATTTATTTTGAGAAAAAAATTTTCTCCAAAATTAATTTTTTTTCGATAGAAATAATTTTTTTTGCAAGAATTAAATTTTTTTCGTTTGAATTTAATTTTTTTTGTTAGAATTAAATTTTTTTGTAAGAATTAATTTTTTTTTAGAAATCAATTTTTATTGGAAGTATTAAATTGGTTTTGTTAGAATTAATTTTTTTTCTGTAAGAATTAATTTAGTTTTTTGAGAAATAATTTTTTTTTCTAAGAATATAATTATTTTGTAAGAATAAAATTTTTTCGTGTAAGAATTTAATTTTTTTCTTAGAATTAATTTTTTTGTGAAATTTAAATTTTTTTTGGAAGAATTAATTTCTTTTGTAAGAATTCAATTTATATTTGCATGAATTAAATTTTTATTTGTTAGAATTAAATTTTTTTTTGTAACAATTAAATTTTTTCGGGTAAGAAATTAATTTTTTTGTACGAATTAATTTTTTTTTGTAAGAATTAAATTTTTTTTGTAAGAATTTAATTTTTTTGTAAGGACTAAATTTTTGTGTTAGAATTAAATTTTTATTTGTGAGAATTAAAATTTTATTCCTAAGAAATAGTTTTTTTGTAAGAATTAAATTTTTATTTGTTAGAATTATATTTTTTATTGAAAGTATTACATTTTTTTGGTAAGAATTAAATTTTCATTTGTTAGAAATAAATTTTTTTAAGTAAGAATTAAATTTTTTTAGTAAGAATTAAATTTTTTTGGTTAGAATTAAATTTTTATTTGTAAGAATTAAAATTTTATTCCTAAGAAATATTTTTTTTTTGTAAGAATTAAAATTTTTTGGTAAGAATTTAATTTTTTTGGTAAGAATTAAATTTTTATTTGTAAGAATTAATTTATATTGAGAAAAAAAATTTTCTCCAAAATTAATTTTTTTTTCGATAGAATTAATTTTTTTTTGCAAGAATTAAATTTTTTTTCGTTTGAATTTAATTTTTTTTGTTAGAATTAAAATTTTTTGTAAGAATTATTTTTTTTTTAGAAATCAATTTTTATTGGAAGTATTAAATTGGTTTTGGTAGAATTAATTTTTTTTCTGTAAGAATTAATTTTGTTTTTTGAGAAATAATTTTTTTTTCTAAGAATATAATTATTTTGTAAGAATTAAATTTTTTCGTGTAAGAATTTAATTTTTTTCTTAGAATTAATTTTTTTTGTGAAATTTAAATTTTTTTTGGAAGAATTAATTTCTTTTGTAAGAATTCAATTTATATTTGCATGAATTAAATTTTTATTTGTTAGAATTAAATTTTTTTTTGTAACAATTAAATTTTTTCGGGTAAGAAATTAATTTTTTTGTACCAATTAATTTTTTTTTGTAAGAATTAAATTTTTTTTGTAAGAATTAAATTTTTTTTGTAAGAATTAATTTTATTTTGGAAATAAATTTTTATTGTAAGAATTAAATTGGTTTTGTTAGAATTATTTTTTTTTCTGTAAGAATTAATTTTGTTTTTTGGGAAATAAATTTTTTTTGTAAGAATTTAATTATTATTGAGAAAAAATTTTTTTCGTTAGAATTAATTCTTTTTCGATAGAATTAAAATTTTTTGCAAGAATTAAATTTTTTTTCTTAGAATTAATTTTTTTTTTCTTAGAATTAAATGTTTTTTGTAACAATTCATTTTTTTTTGAGAAATAATTTTTTTTTGTAAGAATTTAATTTTGTTGTATGAATTAAATTTTTTCGTGTAAGAATTTATTTTTTTTGTTACAATTAATTTTTTTTTGTAAAATTTAAATTTTTTTTGTATGAATTAATTTTTTTTGTAAAATTTAATTGTTTTTTGGAAGGATTAATTTTTTTTGTATTAATTAAATTTTTATTTGTAAGAATTAAATTTTTATTTGTTAGAATTAAATTTTTTTTTCTAAGAATTACATTTTTTGTAAGAATTACATTTTTTTGTAAGAATCAAGTTTTTATTTGTAAGAATTAATTTTTTTTTGAGAAAAAATTTTTTTCGTTAGAATTCATTTTTTTCGATAGAATTATTTTTTGTGCAAGAATTAAATTTTTATTTGTAAGAATAAATTTTTTTCGAGAAAAAATTTTTTTCCTTAGAATTAATTTTTGTTTCGATAGAATTAAATTTTTGTTGCAAGAATAAAAAATTTTTTCTTTAGAATTAATTTTTTTTTCTTAGAATTAAATGTTTTTTGTAAGATTTAATTTTTTTTTTTGAGAAATAATTTTTTTTGTAAGAATTTAATTATTTGGTAAGAACTAAATTTTTATTTGTAAGAATTCAATTTTTATTTGTTAGAATTAAATTATTTTTTGTAAGAATTCAATTTTTTTTGTTAGAATTAAATTTTTTTGTAAGAATTAAATTTTTTTTTAAGAATTTAATTTTTTTGTAAGATTTAATTTTTTTTTAGAAATAAATTTTTATTGTAAGAATTAAATTGGGTTTGTAACAATTAATTGTTTTCGTGTAAGAATTTAATTTTTTTGTAAGAATTAATTATTTCTTGTAAATTTTAATTTTTTTTTTTGAGAAAAAAATTTTTTCGTTAGGATTAATTTTTTTTCGATAGAATTAATTTTTTGTGCAAGAATTAAATTTTTATTTGTAAGAATAAATTTTTTTTGAGAAAATTTGAATTTTTTTTGGAAGAATTAATTTTATCTGTAAGAATTAGTTTTTTATTTGGAAGAATTAAATTTTTATTTGTTAGAATTAAATTTTTATTGTAAGAATTAAATTGGTTTTGTTAGAATTATTTTTTTTTCTGTAAGAATTAATGTTGTTTTTTGAGTAATAAATTTTTTTTGTAAGAATTGAATTATTATTGAGAAAATTTTTTTTTCTAAGAATTAATTTTTTTTTCTTAGAATTCAATGTTTTTGAAACAATTCATTTTTTTTTTTGAGAAATAATTTTTTTTTGTAAGAATTTAATTATGTTGAATGAACTAATTTTTTTCGTGTAAGAATTTAATTTTTTTGTTACAATTAATTTTTTTTTGTAAAATTTAATTTTTATTTGTAAGAATTAATTTTTTTTGTAAAATTTAATTTTTTTTGTATTAATTAAATTTTTATTTGTAAGAATTAAGTTTTTATTTGTAAGAATTAATTTTTTTTTGAGAAAAAATGTTTTTCGTTAGAATTAATTTTTTTTCGATAGAATTATTTTTTGTGCAAGAATTAAATTTTTATTTGTAAGAATAAATTTTTTTGAGAAAAATTTTTTTTCGTTAGAATTAATTTTTGTTTCGATAGAATTAAATTTTTGTTGCAAGAATTACATTTTTTTTCTTTAGAATTAATTTTTTTTTCTTAGAATTAAATGTTTTTTGTAGGATTTAATTTTTTTTTTGAGAAATAAATTTTTTTTGTAAGAATTCAATTATTTGGTAAGAATTAAATTTTTTTTGTAAGAATTAAATTTTTATTTGTAAGAATTAAATTTTTATTTGTTAGAATTAAATTATTTTTTGTAAGAATTAAATTTTTTTGTTAGAATTAAATTTTTTTGTAAGAAATTATTTTTTATATGTAAGTATTAATTTTTTAGCTGTAAGTATTAATTTTTTATGAGAAATTTTTTTTTTCGTTAGAATTAATTTTTTTTCTCGGTAGAATTAAATTTTTTTTGCAAGAATTAAAATTTTTTTGCAAGAATTAAATTTTTTTTTGTAAGAATTTAATTTTTTGTAATTAAATTTTTATTGTAAGAATTAAATTGGTTTGGTTAGAATTAAATTTAATTTTTTTTAAACAATTAAATTTTTATTTGTAAGAATTAAATTTTTTTGTAAGAATTAATTTTTTAGTTGTAAGCATTAATTTTTTCAGAAAAAAATTTTTTTCGTTAGAATTAATTTTTTTTCTCGATAAAATCAAAATTTTTTGCAAGAATTAAAATTTTTTTCGAAAGAATTTATTTTTTTTTTTTGGAATTAAATTTTTTTGTTAGATTTAAATTTTTATTTGTGAGAATCAAAATTTTATTCCTAAGAAATAATTTTTTTTTGTAAGAATTAAATTTTTATTTGTTAGTATTAAATTTTTTTTGAAAGTATTACATTTTTTTGGTAAGAATTATATTTTTATTTGTTAGAATTAAATTTTTTTGTAAGAATTAAATTTTTTTGGTAAGAATTAAATTTTTTTGGTAAGAATTAAATTTTTATTTGTAAGAATTAATTTATTTTGAGAAAAAAAATTTTCTCCAAAATTAATTTTTTTCGATAGAAATAATTTTTTTTGCAAGAATTAAATTTTTTTCGTTTGAATTTAATTTTTTTTGTTAGAATTAAATTTTTTTGTAAGAATTAATTTTTTTTTAGAAATCAATTTTTATTGGAAGTATTAAATTGGTTTTGTTAGAATTAATTTTTTTTCTGTAAGAATTAATTTAGTTTTTTGAGAAATAATTTTTTTTTTCTAAGAATATAATTATTTTGTAAGAATTAAATTTTTTCGTGTAAGAATTTAATTTTTTTCTTAGAATTAATTTTTTTTGTGAAATTTAAATTTTTTTTTGAAGAATTAATTTCTTTTGTAAGAATTCAATTTATATTTGCATGAATTAAATTTTTATTTGTTAGAATTAAATTTTTTTTTGTAACAATTAAATTTTTTCGGGTAAGAAATTAATTTTTTTGTACCAATTAATTTTTTTTTGTAAGAATTAAATTTTTTTTGTAAGAATTAAATTTTTTTTGTAAGAATTAAATTTTTTTTGTAAGAATTAAATTTTTTTTGTAAGAATTAATTTTTTTGTAAAAATAATTTTTTTTGGTAAGAATTAAATTTTATTTGTAAGAATGTAAATTTTTGTTAGAATTAAATTTTATCTGTAAGAATTAAATTTTTTTTGTAAAAATTAAATTTTTTTTGTAAAAATTAAATATTTTTTGTAAGAATTATTTTTTTTTGTAAGAATTAAATTTTTTTGGTAAGAATTAATTTTTTTTTGTAAGAATGAAATTTTTTTTGTAAGAATTAATTTTTTTTGTAAGAATTAAATTTTTTTGTTAGAATTAAATTTTTATTTGTGAGAATTAAATTTTTATTTGTTAGAATTATATTTTTTATTGAAAGTATTACATTTTTTGTTAAGAATTAAATTTTCATTTGTTAGAAATAAATTTATTTTTGTGAGAATTAAATTTTTTTGGTAAGAATTAAAATTTTTTGGTTAGAATTAAATTTTTATTTGTAAGAATTAATTTTTTTTTAGTAACAAATAAATGTTTTTGTAAGAATTAAATTTTTTTTGTAAGATTTAAAATTTTATTCCTAAGAAATAGTTTTTTTGTAAGAATTAAATTTTTATTTGTTAGAATTATATTTTTTATTGAAAGTATTACATTTTTTTGGTAAGAATTAAATTTTCATTTGTTAGAAATAAATTTTTTTAAGTAAGAATTAAATTTTTTTAGTAAGAATTAAATTTTTTTGGTTAGAATTAAATTTTTATTTGTAAGAATTAAAATTTTATTCCTAAGAAATATTTTTTTTTTGTAAGAATTAAAATTTTTTGGTAAGAATTTAATTTTTTTGGTAAGAATTATTTTTTTTTGTAAGAATTAAATTTTTTTGTTAGAATTAAATTTTTATTTGTGAGAATTAAATTTTTATTTGTTAGATTTATATTTTTTATTGAAAGTATTACATTTTTTGTTAAGAATTAAATTTTCATTTGTTAGAAATAAATTTATTTTTGTAAGAATTAAATTTTTTTGGTAAGAATTAAATTTTTTTGGTTAGAATTAAATTTTTATTTGTAAGAATTAATTTTTTTTTAGTAACAAATAAATGTTTTTGTAAGAATTAAATTTTTTTTGTAGGAATTAAATTTTTTTTGTAAGAATTAAATTTTTTTTGTAAGAATTATTTTTTATTGAAAGTATTACATTTTTGTTTAGAATTAAATTTTCATTTGTTAGAAATAAATTTATTTTTGTAAGAATTAAATTTTTTTTGTAAGAATTAAATTTTTTTGGTTAGAATTAAATTTTTATTTGTAAGAATTAATTTTTTTTTAGTAACAAATAAATGTTTTTGTAAGAATTAAATTTTTTTTGTAAGAATTAAAATTTTATTCCTAAGAAATAGTTTTTTTGTAAGAATTAAATTTTTATTTGTTAGAATTATATTTTTTATTGAAAATATTACATTTTTTTGGTAAGAATTAAATTTTCATTTGTTAGAAATAAATTTTTTTAGTAAGAATTAAATTTTTTTTGGTTAGAATTAAATTTTTATTTGTAAGAATTAAAATTTTATTCCTAAGAAATATTTTTTTTTTGTAAGAATTAAAATTTTTTGGTAAGAATTTAATTTTTTTGGTAAGAATTAAATTTTTATTTGTAAGAATTAATTTATATTGAGAAAAAAATTTTTCTCCAATATTAATTTTTTTTTCGATAGAATTAATTTTTTTTTGCAAGAATTAAATTTTTTTTCGTTTGAATTTTTTTTTTGTTAGAATTAAATTTTTTTGTAAGAATTAATTTTTTTTAAGAAATCAATTTTTATTGGAAGTATTAAATTGGTTTTGGTAGAATTAATTTTTTTTCTGTAAGAATTAATTTTGATTTTTGAGAAATATTTTTTTTTTTCTAAGAATATAATTATTTTGTAAGAATTAAATTTTTTCGTGTAAGAATTTAATTTTTTTCTTAGAATTAATTTTTTTTGTGAAATTTAAATTTTTTTTGGAAGAATTAATTTCTTTTGTAAGAATTCAATTTATATTTGCATGAATTAAATTTTTATTTATTAGAATTAAATTTTTTTTTGTAACAATTAAATTTTTTCGGGTAAGAAATTAATTTTTTTGTTCGAATTAATTTTTTTTTGTAAGAATTAAATTTTTTTTGTAAGAATTAAATTTTTTTTGTAAGAATTAAATTTTTTTTGTAAGAATTAAATTTTTTTTGTAAGAATTAATTTTTTTGTAAAAATAATTTTTTTTGGTAAGAATTAAATTTTATTTGTAAGAATTTAAATTTTTGTTAGAATTAAATTTTATCTGTAAGAATTAATTTTTTTTTGTAAAAATTAAATATTTTTTGTAAGAATTATTTTTTTTTTGTAAGAATTAAATTTTTTTTGTAAGAATTAAATTTTTTTTGTAAGAATTAAATTTTTTTTGTAAGAATTAAATTTTTTTTGTAAGAATTATTTTTTTTTTGTAAGAATTAAATTTTTTTGTTAGAATTAAATTTTTATTTGTGAGAATTAAATTTTTATTTGTTAGAATTATATTTTTTATTGAAAGTACTACATTTTTTGTTAATAATTAAATTTTCATTTGTTAGAAATAAATTTATTTTTGTAAGAATTAAATTTTTTTGGTAAGAATTAAATTTTTTTGGTTAGAATTAAATTTTTATTTGTAAGAATTAATTTTTTTTTAGTAACAAATAAATGTTTTTGTAAGAATTAAATTTTTTTTGTAAGAATTAAAATTTTATTCCTAAGAAACAGTTTTTTTGTAAGAATTAAATTTTTATTTGTTAGAATTATATTTTTTATTGAAAGTATTACATTTTTTTGGTAAGAATTAAATTTTCATTTGTTAGAAATAAATTTTTTTAAGTAAGAATTAAATTTTTTTATTAAGAATTAAATTTTTTTGGTTAGAATTAAATTTTTATTTGTAAGAATTAAAATTTTATTCCTAAGAAATATTTTTTTTTTGTAAGAATTAAAATTTTTTGGTAAGAATTTAATTTTTTTGGTAAGAATTAAATTTTTATTTGTAAGAATTAATTTATATTGAGAAAAAAAATGTTCTCCAAAATTAATTTTTTTTTCGATAGAATTAATTTTTTTTTGCAAGAATTAATTTTTTTTTCGTTTGAATTTAATTTTTTTTGTTAGAATTAAATTTTTTTGTAAGAATTAATTTTTTTTAGAAATCAATTTTTATTGGAAGTATTAAATTGGTTTTGGTAGAATTAATTTTTTTTCTGTAAGAATTAATTTTGTTTTTTGAGAAATAATTTTTTTTTCTAAGAATATAATTATTTTGTAAGAATTAAATTTTTTCGTGTAAGAATTTAATTTTTTTCTTAGAATTAATTTTTTTTGTGAAATTTAAATTTTTTTTGGAAGAATTAATTTCTTTTGTAAGAATTCAATTTATATTTGCAAGAATTAAATTTTTATTTGTTAGAATTAAATTTTTTTTTGTAACAATTAAATTTTTTCGGGTAAGAAATTAATTTTTTTGTACCAATTAATTTTTTTCTGTAAGAATTAAATTTTTTTTGTAAGAATTAAATTTTTTTTGTAAGAATTAAATTTTTTTTGTAAGAATTAAATTTTTTTTGTAAGAATTAATTTTTTTGTAAAAATAATTTTTTTTTGGTAAGAATTAAATTTTATTTGTAAGAATTTAAATTTTTGTTAGAATTAAATTTTATCTGTATGAATTAAATTTTTTTTGTAAGAATTAAATTTTTTTTGTAAGAATTATTTTTTTTTGTAAGAATTAAATTTTTTCTGTAAGAATTAAATTTTCTTGTAAGAATTAAATTTTTTTTGTAAGAATTAAATTTTTTTGTAAGAATTAAATTTTTTTTTTAAGAATTAATTTTTTTTTTGTAAAATTAAAATTTTTTTTTGAATAATTAAATTTTTTCGGTTAAGAATTTAATTTTTTTGTGAGAATTAATTTTTTTTGTAAGAATTAAATTTTTTTTATAAGAATTAAATTTTTTTTGTATGAATTAAATTTTTTTTGTAAGAATTAATTTTTTTTGTAAGAATTAAATTTTTTTTGCAAGAATTAAATTTTCTTGTAAGAATTAAAATTTTTTGTAAAAATTAAATTTTTTTTGTAAGAATTAAATTTTTTTTGTAAGAATTAAATTTTTTTGTAAGGACTAAATTTTTGTGTTAGAATTAAATTTTTATTTCTGAGAATTAAAATTTTATTCCTAAGAAATAATTTTTTTTTGTAAGAATTAAATTTTTATTTGTTAGAATTATATTTTTTATTGAAAGTATTACATTTTTTTGGTAAGAATTAAATTTTCATTTGTTAGAAATAAATTTTTTTAAGTAAGAATTAAATTTTTTTAGTAAGAATTAAATTTTTTTGGTTAGAATTAAATTTTTATTTGTAAGAATTAATTTTTTTTTAGTAACAATTAAATGTTTTTGTAAGAATTAAATTTTTTTTGTAAGAATTAAATTTTTTTTGTAAGAATTAAATTTTCTTGTAAGAATTAAATTTTTTTTGTTAGAATTAAATTTTTATTTGTGAGAATTAAATTTTTATATGTTAGAATTAAATTTTTTTGTAAGAATTAATTTTTTTTGTAAGAATTAAATGTTTTTTGTAAGAATTAAATTTTTTTTAGAAATCAATTTTTATTGGAAGTATTAAATTGGTTTTGTTAGAATTAATTTTTTTTCTGTAAGAATTAATTTTTTTTTTTTGAGAAATAATTCTTTTTTCTAAGAATATAATTATTTTGTAAGAATTAAATTTTTTCGTGTAAGAATTTAATTTTTTTCTTAGAATTAATTTTTTTTGTGAAATTTAAATTTGTTTTGGAAGAATTAATTTCTTTTGTAAGAATTCAATTTATATTTGCATGAATTAAATTTTTATTTGTTAGAATTAAATTTTTTTTTGTAACAATTAAATTTTTTCGGGTAAGAAATTAATTTTTTTGTACCAATTAATTTTTTGTTGTAAGAATTAAATTTTTTTTGTAAGAATTAAATTTTTTTTGTAAGAATTAAATTTTTTTTGTAAGAATTAAATTTTTTTTGTAAGAATTAATTTTTTTGTAAAAATAATTTTTTTTGGTAAGAATTAAATTTTATTTGCAAGAATTTAAATTTTTGTTAGAATTAAATTTTATCTGTAAGAATTAAAATTTTTTTGTAAAAATTAAATATTTTTTGTAAGAATTATTTTTTTTTTGTAATAATTAAATTTTTTTTGTAAGAATTAAATTTTTTTTGTAAGAATTAAATTTTTTTTGTAAGAATTAAATTTTTTTTGTAAGAATTATTTTTTTTTGTGAGAATTAAATTTTTTTGTTAGATTTAAATTTTTATTTGTGAGAATTAAATATTTATTTGTTAGAATTATATTTTTTTATTGAAAATATTACATTTTTTGTTAAGAATTAAATTTTCATTTGTTAGAAATAAATTTATTTTTGTAAGAATTAAATTTTTTTGGTAAGAATTAAATTTTTTTGGTTAGAATTAAATTTTTATTTGTAAGAATTAATTTTTTTTTAGTAACAAATAAATGTTTTTGTAAGAATTAAATTTTTTTTGTAAGAATTAAAATTTTATTCCTAAGAAACAGTTTTTTTGTAAGAATTAAATTTTTATTTGTTAGAATTATATTTTTTATTGAAAGTATTACATTTTTTTGGTAAGAATTAAATTATCATTTGTTAGAAATAAATTTTTTTAAGTAAGAATTAAATTTTTTTAGTAAGAATTAAATTTTTTGGTTAGAATTAAATTTTTATTTGTAAGAATTAAAATTTTATTCCTAAGAAATATTTTTTTTTTGTAAGAATTAAAATTTTTTGGTAAGAATTTAATTTTTTTGGTAAGAATTAAATTTTTATTTGTAAGAATTAATTTATATTGAGAAAAAAATTTTTCTCCAAAATTAATTTTTTTTTCGATAGAATTAATTTTTTTTTGCAAGAATTAAATTTATTTTCGTTTGAATTTAATTTTTTTTGTTAGAATTAAATTTTTTTGTAAGAATTAATTTTTTTTTAGAAATCAATTTTTATTGGAAGTATTAAATTGGTTTTGGTAGAATTAATTTTTTTTCTGTAAGAATTAATTTTGTTTTTTGAGAAATAATTTTTTTTTTCTAAGAATATAATTATTTTGTAAGAATTAAATTTTTTCGTGTTAGAATTTAATTTTTTTCTTAGAATTAATTTTTTTTGTGAAATTTAATTTTTTTTTGGAAGAATTAATTTCTTTTGTAAGAATTCAATTTATATTTGCATGAATTAAATTTTTATTTGTTAGAATTAAATTTTTTTTTGTAACAATTAAATTTTTTCGGGTAAGAAATTAATTTTTTTGTACCAATTAATTTTTTTCTCTAAGAATTAAATTTTTTTTGTAAGAATTAAATTTTTTTTGTAAGAATTAAATTTTTTTTGTAAGAATTAAATTTTTTTTGTAAGAATTAAATTTTTTTTGTAAGAATTAATTTTTTTGTAAAAATAATTTTTTTTGGTAAGAATTAAATTTTATTTGTAAGAATTTAAATTTTTGTTAGAATTAAATTTTATCTGTATGAATTAAATTTTTTTTGTAAGAATTAAATTTTTTTTGTAAGAATTATTTTTTTTTGTAAGAATTAAATTTTTTCTGTAAGAATTAAATTTTCTTGTAAGAATTAAATTTTTTTTGTAAGAATTAAATTTTTTTTGTAAGAATTAAATTTTTTTTGTAAGAATTAATTTTTTTTTTGTAAAATTTAAATTTTTTTTTGAATAATTAAATTTTTTCGGTTAAGAATTTAATTTTTTTGTAAGAATTAATTTTTTTTTGTAAGAATTAAATTTTTTTTATAAGAATTAAATTTTTTTTGTATGAATTAAATTTTTTTTCTAAGAATTAATTTTTTTTGTAAGAATTAAATTTTTTTGCAAGAATTAAATTTTCTTGTAAGAATTAAAATTTTATGTAAAAATTAAATTTTTTTTGTAAGAATTAAATTTTTTTTGTAAGAATTAAATTTTTTTGTAAGGACTAAATTTTTGTGTTAGAATTAAATTTTTATTTCTGAGAATTAAAATTTTATTCCTAAGAAATAATTTTTTTTTGTAAGAATTAAATTTTTATTTGTTAGAATTATATTTTTTATTGAAAGTATTACATTTTTTTGGTAAGAATTAAATTTTCATTTGTTAGAAATAAATTTTTTTAAGTAAGAATTAAATTTTTTTAGTAAGAATTAAATTTTTATTTGTAAGAATTAATTTATATTGAGAAAAAAAATTTTCTCCAAAATTAATTTTTTTTTCGATAGAATTAATTTTTTTTTGCAAGAATTAATTTTTTTTTCGTTTGAATTTAATTTTTTTTGTTAGAATTAAATTTTTTTGTAAGAATTAATTTTTTTTAGAAATCAATTTTTATTGGAAGTATTAAATTGGTTTTGGTAGAATTAATTTTTTTTTTGTAAGAATTATTTTTTTTTGTAAGAATTAAATTTTTTCTGTAAGAATTAAATTTTCTTGTAAGAATTAAATTTTTTTTGTAAGAATTAAATTTTTTTGTAAGAATTAAATTTTTTTTGTAAGAATTAATTTTTTTTTTGTAAAATTAAAATTTTTTTTTGAATAATTAAATTTTTTCGGTTAAGAATTTAATTTTTTTGTAAGAATTAATTTTTTTTTGTAAGAATTAAATTTTTTTTATAAGAATTAAATTTTTTTTGTATGAATTAAATTTTTTTTGTAAGAATTAATTTTTTTTGTAAGAATTAAATTTTTTTTGCAAGAATTAAATTTTCTTGTAAGAATTAAAATTTTTTGTAAAAATTAAATTTTTTTTGTACGAATTAAATTTTTTTTGTAAGAATTAAATTTTTTTGTAAGGACTAAATTTTTGTGTTAGAATTAAATTTTTATTTCTGAGAATTAAAATTTTATTCCTAAGAAATAATTTTTTTTTGTAAGAATTAAATTTTTATTTGTTAGAATTATATTTTTTATTGAAAGTATTACATTTTTTTGGTAAGAATTAAATTTTCATTTGTTAGAAATAAATTTTTTTAAGTAAGAATTAAATTTTTTTAGTAAGAATTAAATTTTTTTGGTTAGAATTAAATTTTTATTTGTAAGAATTAATTTTTTTTTAGTAACAATTAAATGTTTTTGTAAGAATTAAATTTTTTTTGTAAGAATTAAATTTTTTTTGTAAGAATTAAATTTTCTTGTAAGAATTAAATTTTTTTTGTTAGAATTAAATTTTTATTTGTGAGAATTAAATTTTTATATGTTAGAATTAAATTTTTTTGTAAGAATTAATTTTTTTTGTAAGAATTAAATGTTTTTTGTAAGAATTAAATTTTTTTTAGAAATCAATTTTTATTGGAAGTATTAAATTGGTTTTGTTAGAATTAATTTTTTTTCTGTAAGAATTAATTTTGTTTTTTGAGAAATAATTCTTTTTTCTAAGAATATAATTATTTTGTAAGAATTAAATTTTTTCGTGTAAGAATTTAATTTTTTTCTTAGAATTAATTTTTTTTGTGAAATTTAAATTTGTTTTGGAAGAATTAATTTCTTTTGTAAGAATTCAATTTATATTTGCATGAATTAAATTTTTATTTGTTAGAATTAAATTTTTTTTTGTAACAATTAAATTTTTTCGGGTAAGAAATTAATTTTTTTGTACCAATTAATTTTTTTTTGTAAGAATTAAATTTTTTTTGTAAGAATTAAATTTTTTTTGTAAGAATTAAATTTTTTTTGTAAGAATTAAATTTTTTTTGAAAGAATTAATTTTTTTGTAAAAATAATTTTTTTTGGTAAGAATTAAATTTTATTTGTAAGAATTTAAATTTTTGTTAGAATTAAATTTTATCTGTAAGAATTAAAAATTTTTTGTAAAAATTAAATATTTTTTGTAAGAATTATTTTTTTTTTGTAAGAATTAAATTTTTTTTGTAAGAATTAAATTTTTTTTGTAAGAATTAAATTTTTTTTGTAAGAATTAAATTTTTTTTGTAAGAATTATTTTTTTTTGTAAGAATTAAATTTTTTTGTTAGATTTAAATTTTTATTTGTGAGAATTAAATTTTTATTTGTTAGAATTATATTTTTTATTGAAAATATTACATTTTTTGTTAAGAATTAAATTTTCATTTGTTAGAAATAAATTTATTTTTGTAAGAATTAAATTTTTTTGGTAAGAATTAAATTTTTTTGGTTAGAATTAAATTTTTATTTGTAAGAATTAATTTTTTTTTAGTAACAAATAAATGTTTTTGTAAGAATTAAATTTTTTTTGTAAGAATTAAAATTTTATTCCCAAGAAACAGTTTTTTTGTAAGAATTAAATTTTTATTTGTTAGAATTATATTTTTTATTGAAAGTATTACATTTTTTTGGTAAGAATTAAATTTTCATTTGTTAGAAATAAATTTTTTTAAGTAAGAATTAAATTTTTTTAGTAAGAATTAAATTTTTATTTGTAAGAATTAATTTATATTGAGAAAAAAAATTTTCTCCAAAATTATTTTTTTTTTCGATAGAATTAATTTTTTTTTGCAAGAATTAATTTTTTTTTCGTTTGAATTTAATTTTTTTTGTTAGAATTAAATTTTTTTGTAAGAATTAATTTTTTTTAGAAATCAATTTTTATTGGAAGTATTAAATTGGTTTTGGTAGAATTAATTTTTTTTCTGTAAGAATTAATTTTGTTTTTTGAGAAATAATTTTTTTTTTCTAAGAATATAATTATTTTGTAAGAATTAAATTTTTTCGTGTAAGAATTTAATTTTTTTCTTAGAATTAATTTTTTTTGTGAAATTTAAATTTTTTTTGGAAGAATTAATTTCTTTTGTAAGAATTCAATTTATATTTGCATGAATTAAATTTTTATTTGTTAGAATTAAATTTTTTTTTGTAACAATTAAATTTTTTCGGGTAAGAAATTAATTTTTTTGTACCAATTAATTTTTTTCTGTAAGAATTAAATTTTTTTTGTAAGAATTAAATTTTTTTTATAAGAATTAAATTTTTTTTGTAAGAATTAAATTTTTTTTGTAAGAATTAATTTTTTTGTAAAAATAATTTTTTTTGGTAAGAATTAAATTTTATTTGTAAGAATTTAAATTTTTGTTAGAATTAAATTTTATCTGTATGAATTAAATTTTTTTTGTAAGAATTAAATTTTTTTTGTAAGAATTATTTTTTTTTGTAAGAATTAAATTTTTTCTGTAAGAATTAAATTTTCTTGTAAGAATTAAATTTTTTTTGTAAGAATTAAATTTTTTTGTAAGAATTAAATTTTTTTTGTAAGAATTAATTTTTTTTTTGTAAAATTAAAATTTTTTTTTGAATAATTAAATTTTTTCGGTTAAGAATTTAATTTTTTTGTAAGAATTAATTTTTTTTTGTAAGAATTAAATTTTTTTTATAAGAATTAAATTTTTTTTGTATGAATTAAATTTTTTTTGTAAGAATTAATTTTTTTTGTAAGAATTAAATTTTTTTTGCAAGAATTAAATTTTCTTGTAAGAATTAAAATTTTTTGTAAAAATTAAATTTTTTTTGTAAGAATTAAATTTTTTTTGTAAGAATTAAATTTTTTTGTAAGGACTAAATTTTTGTGTTAGAATTAAATTTTTATTTCTGAGAATTAAAATTTTATTCCTAAGAAATAATTTTTTTTTGTAAGAATTAAATTTTTATTTGTTAGAATTATATTTTTTATTGAAAGTATTACATTTTTTTGGTAAGAATTAAATTTTCATTTGTTAGAAATAAATTTTTTTAAGTAAGAATTAAATTTTTTTAGTAAGAATTAAATTTTTTTGGTTAGAATTAAATTTTTATTTGTAAGAATTAATTTTTTTTTAGTAACAATTAAATGTTTTTGTAAGAATTAAATTTTTTTTGTAAGAATTAAATTTTTTTTGTAAGAATTAAATTTTCTTGTAAGAATTAAATTTTTTTTGTTAGAATTAAATTTTTATTTGTGAGAATTAAATTTTTATATGTTAGAATTAAATTTTTTTGTAAGAATTAATTTTTTTTGTAAGAATTAAATGTTTTTTGTAAGAATTACATTTTTTTTAGAAATCAATTTTTATTGGAAGTATTAAATTGGTTTTGTTAGAATTAATTTTTTTTCTGTAAGAATTAATTTTGTTTTTTGAGAAATAATTCTTTTTTCTAAGAATATAATTATTTTGTAAGAATTAAATTTTTTCGTGTAAGAATTTAATTTTTTTCTTAGAATTAATTTTTTTTGTGAAATTTAAATTTGTTTTGGAAGAATTAATTTCTTTTGTAAGAATTCAATTTATATTTGCATGAATTAAATTTTTATTTGTTAGAATTAAATTTTTTTTTGTAACAATTAAATTTTTTCGGGTAAGAAATTAATTTTTTTGTACCAATTAATTTTTTTTTGTAAGAATTAAATTTTTTTTGTAAGAATTAAATTTTTTTTGTAAGAATTAAATTTTTTTTGTAAGAATTAAATTTTTTTTGAAAGAATTAATTTTTTTGTAAAAATAATTTTTTTTGGTAAGAATTAAATTTTATTTGTAAGAATTTAAATTTTTGTTAGAATTAAATTTTATCTGTAAGAATTAAAAATTTTTTGTAAAAATTAAATATTTTTTGTAAGAATTATTTTTTTTTTGTAAGAATTAAATTTTTTTTGTAAGAATTAAATTTTTTTTGTAAGAATTAAATTTTTTTTGTAAGAATTAAATTTTTTTTGTAAGAATTATTTTTTTTTGTAAGAATTACATTTTTTTGTTAGATTTAAATTTTTATTTGTGAGAATTAAATTTTTATTTGTTAGAATTATATTTTTTATTGAAAATATTACATTTTTTGTTAAGAATTAAATTTTCATTTGTTAGAAATAAATTTATTTTTGTAAGAATTAAATTTTTTTGGTAAGAATTAAATTTTTTTGGTTAGAATTAAATTTTTATTTGTAAGAATTAATTTTTTTTTAGTAACAAATAAATGTTTTTGTAAGAATTAAATTTTTTTTGTAAGAATTAAAATTTTATTCCTAAGAAACAGTTTTTTTGTAAGAATTAAATTTTTATTTGTTAGAATTATATTTTTTATTGAAAGTATTACATTTTTTTGGTAAGAATTAAATTTTCATTTGTTAGAAAAAAATTTTTTTAAGTAAGAATTAAATTTTTTTAGTAAGAATTAAATTTTTTTGGTTAGAATTAAATTTTTATTTGTAAGAATTAAAATTTTATTCCTAAGAAATATTTTTTTTTTGTAAGAATTAAAATTTTTTGGTAAGAATTTAATTTTTTTGGTAAGAATTAAATTTTTATTTGTAAGAATTAATTTATAATGAGAAAAAAATTTTTCTCCAAAATTAATTTTTTTTTCGATAGAATTAATTTTTTTTTGCAAGAATTAATTTTTTTTTAGTAACAATTAAATGTTTTTGTAAGAATTAAATTTTTTTTGTGAGAATTAAATTGGTTTTGTAAGCATTAAATTTTTTTCTGTAAGAATTAATTATGTTTTTTGAGAAATAATTTTTTTTGTAAGAATTAATTTTTTTTTAGAATTATATTTTTATTTGTAAGAATTAAATTTTTTGGTAAGAATTAAATTTTTTTGGTAAGAATTAAATTTTGTCTGTAAGAATTAATTTTGTTTTTTGAAACACATTTTTTTTGTAAAAATTTAATTATATTGTAAGAATTAAATTTTTACGTGTAAGAATATAATTTTTTTGTAAGACTTAAATTTTTTTTGTAAGAATTAATTTTTTTTTGTAAGAATTAAATTTTTTTTGTAAGAATTAATTTTTTTGTAAGAATTAATTTTTTTTTTGTAAAATTTAAATTTTTTTTGAATAATTAAATTTTTCGGTTAAGAATTTAATTTTTTTGTAAGAATTAAATTTTTATTATAAGAATTAAAATTTTTTGTAATAATTAAATTTTTTTTGTAAGAATTAAATTTTTTTGTAAGAATTAAATTTTTTTGTAAGGACTAAATTTTTGTGTTAGAATTAAATTTTTATTTGTGAGAATTAAAATTTCATTCCTCAGAAATAATTTTTTTTTGTAAGAATTAAATTTTTATTTGTTAGAATTATATTTTTTATTGAAAGTATTACATTTTTTTGGTAAGAATTAAATTTTCATTTGTTAGAAATAAATTGTTTTTTGTAAGAATTAAATTTTTTTTGTTAAGAATTAAATTTTGTTGTAATAATTAATTTTTTGTAAAAATGAATTTTTTTGGTAAGAATTAAATTTTATTTGTAAGAATTTAAATTTTTGTTAGAATTAAATTTTATTTGTAAGAATTAAATTTTTTTTGCAAGAATTAAATTTTTTTTCGTAAGAATTTAATTTCTTTTGTTATAATTAAATTTTTTTTGTAAGAATTATATTTTTATTTGTAAGAATTAAATTTTTTCGTGTAAGAATTAAATTTTATTTTGTAAAAATTTAATTATTTTGTATGAATTAAATTTTTTCGTGTAAGAATTTAATTTTTTTGTAAGAATTAAATTATTATTTGTAAGAATTAAATTTTTATTTGATAGAATTAAATTTTTTTTGTAAGAATTAAATTTTTTTGTAAGAATTAATTTTTTAGTTGTAAGAATTATTTTTTTTTCAGAAAAAAAATTTTTTCGTTAGAATTAGTTTTTTTTTCTCGATAGAATTACATTTGTTTTGCAAGAATTAATTTTTTTTCGTAAGAATTTAATTTCTTTTGTTAGAATTAAATTTTTATTGTAAGAATTAAATTGGTTTTGTTAGGATTAAATTTTTTCTGTAAGAATTAATTTTGTTTTTTGAGAAACATTTTTTTTTTGTAAGAATTTAATTATATTGTAAGAATTAAATTTTTTCCTGTAAGAATTTAATTTTTTTGTAAGAATTAAATTTTTTTTGTAAGAATTAAATTTTTTTTGTAAGAATTAATTTTTTAGTTGTAAGCATTAATTTTTTTCCAGAAAAAAATTTTTTTCGTTAGAATTAATTTTTTTTCTCGATAGAATTAAATTTTTTTGCAAGAATTAAAATTTTTTTCGTATGAATTTAATTTTTTTTCTTAGAATTAAATTTTTTTGTTAGAATTAAATTTTTATTTGTGAGAATTAAAATTGTATTCCTAAGAAATAATTTTTTTTGGTAAAATTTAAATTTTTTTGTAAGAATTAATTTTTTTTTTTAGAAATAAAATGTTATTTGTAAGAATTAAAATTTCTTTTGTAACAATGAAATTTTTTCGGTTCAGAATTTAATTTTTTTGTAAGAATTAATTTTTTTTGTAAGAATTAATTTTTTTGTGAGAATTTATTTTTTTTGTAAAATTTAAATTTTTTTTGAATAATTTTTGTTGTAATAATTATTTTTTTTGTAAAAATAAATTTTTATGGTAAGAATTAAATTTTTTTTGTAAGAATTAAATTTTTTTTGTAAGAATTAAATTTTTTTTGTAAGAATTAAATTTTCTTGTAAGAATTAAATTTTTTTTGTTAGAATTAAATTTTTATTTGTGAGAATTAAATTTTTATATGTTAGAATTAAATTTTTTTGCAAGAATTAATTTTTTTTGTAAGAATTAAATGTTTTTTGTAAGAATTAAATTTTTTTTAGAAATCAATTTTTATTGGAAGTATTAAATTGGTTTTGTTAGAATTAATTTTTTTTCTGTAAGAATTAATTTTGTTTTTTGAGAAATAATTCTTTTTTCTAAGAATATAATTATTTTGTAAGAATTAAATTTTTTCGTGTAAGAATTTAATTTTTTTCTTAGAATTAATTTTTTTTGTGAAATTTAAATTTGTTTTGGAAGAATTAATTTCTTTTGTAAGAATTCAATTTATATTTGCATGAATTAAATTTTTATTTGTTAGAATTAAATTTTTTTTTGTAACAATTAAATTTTTTCGGGTAAGAAATTAATTTTTTTGTACCAATTAATTTTTTTTTGTAAGAATTAAATTTCTTTTGTAAGAATTAAATTTTTTTTGTAAGAATTAAATTTTTTTTGTAAGAATTAAATTTTTTTTGTAAGAATTAATTTTTTTGTAAAAATAATTTTTTTTGGTAAGAATTAAATTTTATTTGTAAGAATTTAAATTTTTGTTAGAATTAAATTTTATCTGTAAGAATTAAAATTTTTTTGTAAAAATTAAATATTTTTTGTAAGAATTATTTTTTTTTTGTAAGAATTAAATTTTTTTTGTAAGAATTAAATTTTTTTTGTAAGAATTAATTTTTTTGTAAAAATAATTTTTTTTGGTAAGAATTAAATTTTATTTGTAAGAATTTAAATTTTTGTTAGAATTAATTTTTTTTTGTAAGAATTAAATTTTTTTTATAAGAATTAAATTTTTTTTGTATGAATTAAATTTTTTTTGTAAGAATTAATTTTTTTTGTAAGAATTAAATTTTTTTTGCAAGAATTAAATTTTCTTGTAAGAATTAAAATTTTTTGTAAAAATTAAATTTTTTTTGTAAGAATTAAATTTTTTTTGTAAGAATTAAATTTTTTTGTAAGGACTAAATTTTTGTGTTAGAATTAAATTTTTATTTCTGAGAATTAAAATTTTATTCCTAAGAAATAATTTTTTTTTGTAAGAATTAAATTTTTATTTGTTAGAATTATATTTTTTATTGAAAGTATTACATTTTTTTGGTAAGAATTAAATTTTCATTTGTTAGAAATAAATTTTTTTAAGTAAGAATTAAATTTTTTTAGTAAGAATTAAATTTTTTTGGTTAGAATTAAATTTTTATTTGTAAGAATTAATTTTTTTTTAGTAACAATTAAATGTTTTTGTAAGAATTAAATTTTTTTTGTAAGAATTAAATTTTTTTTGTAAGAATTAAATTTTCTTGTAAGAATTAAATTTTTTTTGTTAGAATTAAATTTTTATTTGTGAGAATTAAATTTTTATATGTTAGAATTAAATTTTTTTGTAAGAATTAATTTTTTTTGTAAGAATTAAATGTTTTTTGTAAGAATTAAATTTTTTTTAGAAATCAATTTTTATTGGAAGTATTAAATTGGTTTTGTTAGAATTAATTTTTTTTCTGTAAGAATTAATTTTGTTTTTTGAGAAATAATTCTTTTTTCTAAGAATATAATTATTTTGTAAGAATTAAATTTTTTCGTGTAAGAATTTAATTTTTTTCTTAGAATTAATTTTTTTTGTGAAATTTAAATTTGTTTTGGAAGAATTAATTTCTTTTGTAAGAATTCAATTTATATTTGCATGAATTAAATTTTTATTTGTTAGAATTAAATTTTTTTTTGTAACAATTAAATTTTTTCGGGTAAGAAATTAATTTTTTTGTACCAATTAATTTTTTTTTGTAAGAATTAAATTTTTTTTGTAAGAATTAAATTTTTTTTGTAAGAATTAAATTTTTTTTGTAAGAATTAAATTTTTTTTGAAAGAATTAATTTTTTTGTAAAAATAATTTTTTTTGGTAAGAATTAAATTTTATTTGTAAGAATTTAAATTTTTGTTAGAATTAAATTTTATCTGTAAGAATTAAAAATTTTTTGTAAAAATTAAATATTTTTTGTAAGAATTATTTTTTTTTTGTAAGAATTAAATTTTTTTTGTAAGAATTAAATTTTTTTTGTAAGAATTAAATTTTTTTTGTAAGAATTAAATTTTTTTTGTAAGAATTATTTTTTTTTGTAAGAATTAAATTTTTTTGTTAGATTTAAATTTTTATTTGTGAGAATTAAATTTTTATTTGTTAGAATTATATTTTTTATTGAAAATATTACATTTTTTGTTAAGAATTAAATTTTCATTTGTTAGAAATAAATTTATTTTTGTAAGAATTAAATTTTTTTGGTAAGAATTAAATTTTTTTGGTTAGAATTAAATTTTTATTTGTAAGAATTAATTTTTTTTTAGTAACAAATAAATGTTTTTGTAAGAATTAAATTTTTTTTGTAAGAATTAAAATTTTATTCCTAAGAAACAGTTTTTTTGTAAGAATTAAATTTTTATTTGTTAGAATTATATTTTTTATTGAAAGTATTACATTTTTTTGGTAAGAATTAAATTTTCATTTGTTAGAAATAAATTTTTTTAAGTAAGAATTAAATTTTTTTAGTAAGAATTAAATTTTTATTTGTAAGAATTAATTTATATTGAGAAAAAAAATTTTCTCCAAAATTATTTTTTTTTTCGATAGAATTAATTTTTTTTTGCAAGAATTAATTTTTTTTTCGTTTGAATTTAATTTTTTTTGTTAGAATTAAATTTTTTTGTAAGAATTAATTTTTTTTAGAAATCAATTTTTATTGGAAGTATTAAATTGGTTTTGGTAGAATTAATTTTTTTTCTGTAAGAATTAATTTTGTTTTTTGAGAAATAATTTTTTTTTTCTAAGAATATAATTATTTTGTAAGAATTAAATTTTTTCGTGTAAGAATTTAATTTTTTTCTTAGAATTAATTTTTTTTGTGAAATTTAAATTTTTTTTGGAAGAATTAATTTCTTTTGTAAGAATTCAATTTATATTTGCATGAATTAAATTTTTATTTGTTAGAATTAAATTTTTTTTTGTAACAATTAAATTTTTTCGGGTAAGAAATTAATTTTTTTGTACCAATTAATTTTTTTCTGTAAGAATTAAATTTTTTTTGTAAGAATTAAATTTTTTTTGTAAGAATTAAATTTTTTTTGTAAGAATTAAATTTTTTTTGTAAGAATTAATTTTTTTGTAAAAATAATTTTTTTTGGTAAGAATTAAATTTTATTTGTAAGAATTTAAATTTTTGTTAGAATTAAATTTTATCTGTATGAATTAAATTTTTTTTGTAAGAATTAAATTTTTTTTGTAAGAATTATTTTTTTTTGTAAGAATTAAATTTTTTCTGTAAGAATTAAATTTTCTTGTAAGAATTAAATTTTTTTTGTAAGAATTAAATTTTTTTGTAAGAATTAAATTTTTTTTGTAAGAATTAATTTTTTTTTTGTAAAATTAAAATTTTTTTTGAATAATTAAATTTTTTCGGTTAAGAATTTAATTTTTTTGTAAGAATTAATTTTTTTTGGTAAGAATTAAATTTTTTTTATAAGAATTAAATTTTTTTTGTATGAATTAAATTTTTTTTGTAAGAATTAATTTTTTTTGTAAGAATTAAATTTTTTTTGCAAGAATTAAATTTTCTTGTAAGAATTAAAATTTTTTGTAAAAATTAAATTTTTTTTGTAAGAATTAAATTTTTTTTGTAAGAATTAAATTTTTTTGTAAGGACTAAATTTTTGTGTTAGAATTAAATTTTTATTTCTGAGAATTAAAATTTTATTCCTAAGAAATAATTTTTTTTTGTAAGAATTAAATTTTTATTTGTTAGAATTATATTTTTTATTGAAAGTATTACATTTTTTTGGTAAGAATTAAATTTTCATTTGTTAGAAATAAATTTTTTTAAGTAAGAATTAAATTTTTTTAGTAAGAATTAAATTTTTTTGGTTAGAATTAAATTTTTATTTGTAAGAATTAATTTTTTTTTAGTAACAATTAAATGTTTTTGTAAGAATTAAATTTTTTTTGTAAGAATTAAATTTTTTTTGTAAGAATTAAATTTTCTTGTAAGAATTAAATTTTTTTTGTTAGAATTAAATTTTTATTTGTGAGAATTAAATTTTTATATGTTAGAATTAAATTTTTTTGTAAGAATTAATTTTTTTTGTAAGAATTAAATGTTTTTTGTAAGAATTAAATTTTTTTTAGAAATCAATTTTTATTGGAAGTATTAAATTGGTTTTGTTAGAATTAATTTTTTTTCTGTAAGAATTAATTTTGTTTTTTGAGAAATAATTCTTTTTTCTAAGAATATAATTATTTTGTAAGAATTAAATTTTTTCGTGTAAGAATTTAATTTTTTTCTTAGAATTAATTTTTTTTGTGAAATTTAAATTTGTTTTGGAAGAATTAATTTCTTTTGTAAGAATTCAATTTATATTTGCATGAATTAAATTTTTATTTGTTAGAATTAAATTTTTTTTTGTAACAATTAAATTTTTTCGGGTAAGAAATTAATTTTTTTGTACCAATTAATTTTTTTTTGTAAGAATTAAATTTTTTTTGTAAGAATTAAATTTTATTTGTAAGAATTTAAATTTTTGTTAGAATTAAATTTTATCTGTAAGAATTAAAAATTTTTTGTAAAAATTAAATATTTTTTGTAAGAATTATTTTTTTTTTGTAAGAATTAAATTTTTTTTGTAAGAATTAAATTTTTTTTGTAAGAATTAAATTTTTTTTGTAAGAATTAAATTTTTTTTGTAAGAATTATTTTTTTTTGTAAGAATTAAATTTTTTTGTTAGATTTAAATTTTTATTTGTGAGAATTAAATTTTTATTTGTTAGAATTATATTTTTTATTGAAAATATTACATTTTTTGTTAAGAATTAAATTTTCATTTGTTAGAAATAAATTTATTTTTGTAAGAATTAAATTTTTTTGGTAAGAATTAAATTTTTTTGGTTAGAATTAAATTTTTATTTGTAAGAATTAATTTTTTTTTAGTAACAAATAAATGTTTTTGTAAGAATTAAATTTTTTTTGTAAGAATTAAAATTTTATTCCTAAGAAACAGTTTTTTTGTAAGAATTAAATTTTTATTTGTTAGAATTATATTTTTTATTGAAAGTATTACATTTTTTTGGTAAGAATTAAATTTTCATTTGTTAGAAAAAAATTTTTTTAAGTAAGAATTAAATTTTTTTAGTAAGAATTAAATTTTTTTGGTTAGAATTAAATTTTTATTTGTAAGAATTAAAATTTTATTCCTAAGAAATATTTTTTTTTTGTAAGAATTAAAATTTTTTGGTAAGAATTTAATTTTTTTGGTAAGAATTAAATTTTTATTTGTAAGAATTAATTTATATTGAGAAAAAAAATTTTCTCCAAAATTAATTTTTTTTTCGATAGAATTAATTTTTTTTTGCAAGAATTAATTTTTTTTTAGTAACAATTAAATGTTTTTGTAAGAATTAAATTTTTTTTGTAAGAATTAAATTGGTTTTGTAAGCATTAAATTTTTTTCTGTAAGAATTAATTATGTTTTTTGAGAAATAATTTTTTTTGTAAGAATTAATTTTTTTTTAGAATTATATTTTTATTTGTAAGAATTAAATTTTTTGGTAAGAATTAAATTTTTTTGGTAAGAATTAAATTTTGTCTGTAAGAATTAATTTTGTTTTTTGAAACACATTTTTTTTGTAAAAATTTAATTATATTGTAAGAATTAAATTTTTACGTGTAAGAATTTAATTTTTTTGTAAGACTTAAATTTTTTTTGTAAGAATTAATTTTTTTTTGTAAGAATTAAATTTTTTTTGTAAGAATTAATTTTTTTGTAAGAATTAATTTTTTTTTTGTAAAATTTAAATTTTTTTTGAATAATTAAATTTTTCGGTTAAGAATTTAATTTTTTTGTAAGAATTAAATTTTTATTATAAGAATTAAAATTTTTTGTAATAATTAAATTTTTTTTGTAAGAATTAAATTTTTTTGTAAGAATTAAATTTTTTTGTAAGGACTAAATTTTTGTGTTAGAATTAAATTTTTATTTGTGAGAATTAAAATTTCATTCCTCAGAAATAATTTTTTTTTGTAAGAATTAAATTTTTATTTGTTAGAATTATATTTTTTATTGAAAGTATTACATTTTTTTGGTAAGAATTAAATTTTCATTTGTTAGAAATAAATTGTTTTTTGTAAGAATTAAATTTTTTTTGTTAAGAATTAAATTTTGTTGTAATAATTAATTTTTTGTAAAAATGAATTTTTTTGGTAAGAATTAAATTTTATTTGTAAGAATTTAAATTTTTGTTAGAATTAAATTTTATTTGTAAGAATTAAATTTTTTTTGCAAGAATTAAATTTTTTTTCGTAAGAATTTAATTTCTTTTGTTATAATTAAATTTTTTTTGTAAGAATTATATTTTTATTTGTAAGAATTAAATTTTTTCGTGTAAGAATTAAATTTTATTTTGTAAAAATTTAATTATTTTGTATGAATTAAATTTTTTCGTGTAAGAATTTAATTTTTTTGTAAGAATTAAATTATTATTTGTAAGAATTAAATTTTTATTTGATAGAATTAAATTTTTTTTGTAAGAATTAAATTTTTTTGTAAGAATTAATTTTTTAGTTGTAAGAATTATTTTTTTTTCAGAAAAATAATTTTTTCGTTAGAATTACTTTTTTTTTCTCGATAGAATTACATTTGTTTTGCAAGAATTAATTTTTTTTCGTAAGAATTTAATTTCTTTTGTTAGAATTAAATTTTTATTGTAAGAATTAAATTGGTTTTGTTAGGATTAAATTTTTTCTGTAAGAATTAATTTTGTTTTTTGAGAAACATTTTTTTTTGTAAGAATTTAATTATATTGTAAGAATTAAATTTTTTCCTGTAAGAATTTAATTTTTTTGTAAGAATTAAATTTTTTTTGTAAGAATTAAATTTTTTTTGTAAGAATTAATTTTTTAGTTGTAAGCATTAATTTTTTTCCAGAAAAAAATTTTTTTCGTTAGAATTAATTTTTTTTCTCGATAGAATTAAATTTTTTTGCAAGAATTAAAATTTTTTTCGTATGAATTTAATTTTTTTTCTTAGAATTAAATTTTTTTGTTAGAATTAAATTTTTATTTGTGAGAATTAAAATTGTATTCCTAAGAAATAATTTTTTTTGGTAAAATTTAAATTTTTTTGTAAGAAATAATTTTTTTTTTTAGAAATAAAATGTTATTTGTAAGAATTAAAATTTCTTTTGTAACAATGAAATTTTTTCGGTTCAGAATTTAATTTTTTTGTAAGAATTAATTTTTTTTGTAAGAATTAATTTTTTTGTGAGAATTTATTTTTTTTGTAAAATTTAAATTTTTTTTGAATAATTTTTGTTGTAATAATTATTTTTTTTGTAAAAATAAATTTTTATGGTAAGAATTAAATTTTTTTTGTAAGAATTAAATTTTTTTTGTAAGAATTCAATTTTATTTGTAAGAATTAAAATTTCTTTTGTAACAATGAAATTTTTTCGGTTAAGAATTTAATTTTTTTGTAAGAATTTAATTTTTTTGTAAGAATTAATTTTTTTTGTAAGAATTAATTTTTTTTTGTAAGAATTAATTTTTTTTGTAAGAATAAAATTTTTATATGTAAGAATTAATTTTTTCGAGGAAAAATTTTTTACGTTAGAATTAATTTTTTTTCGATAGAATTAAATTTTTTTGTAAGAATTAATTTTTTTTTTGAGAAATAAAATTTTATATGTAAGAATTAAAATTTCTCTTGTAACAATTAATTTTTTTCGGTTAAGAATTTAATTTTTTTGTAAGAATTAATTTTTTTTGTAAGAATTATTTTTTTTTGTAAAATTTAAATTTTTTTTGAATAATTTTTTTGTAATAATTATTTTTTTTGTAAAAATAAATTTTTATGGTAAGAATTAAATTTTTTTTGTAAGAATTAAATTTTTTTTGTAAGAATTAATTTTTTTTGTAAGAATTAAATTTTTTTTTTAGAATTAAATTTTTATTTGTGAGAATTAAAATTTTATTCCTAAGAAATATTTTTTTTTTGTAAGAATTAAATTTTTATTTGTTACAATTAAATTTTTTTTTTAAATTATTACATTTTTTTGGGAAGAATTAAATTTTTATATGTTAGAATTGAATTTTGTTTTGTAAGAATTACATTTTTTTGGTAAGACTTAAATTTCTTTGGTAACAATTAAATTTTTTTTGTAAGAATTAAATTTTTATTTGTAAGAATTAAATATTTATTTGTTAGAATTGAATTATTTTTTGTAAGAATTAAATTTTTTCTGTTAGAATTAAATTTTTTTTTGTAAGAATTAAATTTATTTTGGAAATAAATTTTTATTGTAAGAATTAAATTGGTTTTGTTAGATTTATTTTTTTTTCTGTAAGAATTAATGTTGTTTTTTGAGTAATAAATTTTTTTTGTAAGAATTGAATTATTATTGAGAACATTTTTTTTTCGTTAGAATTAATTCTTTTTCGATAGAATTAAATTTTTTTGCAAGAATTAAATTTTTTTTCTTAGAATTAATTTTTTTTTCTTAGAATTAAATGTTTTTGAAACAATTCATTTTTTTTTGAGAAATAATTTCTTTTGTAGGAATTTAATTATGTTGTATGAATTAATTTTTTTCGTGGAAGAATTTAATTTTTTTGTTACAATTAATTTTTTTTTGTAAAATTTAAACTTTTTTTGTAAGAATTAATTTTTTTTGTAAAATTTAAATTTTTTTTGTATTAATTAAATTTTTCTTTGAAAGAATTAAATTTTTTTTGTAAGAATTAAAATTTCTTTGTAAGAATTAAATTTTTTTGTCAGAATTAAATATCTTTTGTAAGAATTAATTTTGATTTGTAAGAATTAAATTTTTTTGTAAGAATTAATTTTTTTTTGCAAGAATTAAATTTTTTTTTGTAAGAATTAATTTTTTTTTGTAAGAATTAAATTTTTTTGTTAGAATTAAATTTATATTTGTCAGAATTAAAATTTTATGCCTAAGAAATATTTTTTTTTGTAAGAATTAAATGTTTATTTGTTACAATTAAATTTTTTTTTGAAATTATTACATTATTTTGGGAAGAATTAAATTTTTATATGTTAGAATTGAATTTTGTTTTGTAAGAATCAAATTTTTTTTGAAAGGATTAAAATTTTTTGTAAGAATTAAATTTTTTGTAAGAATTAATTTTTTTTTGCAAGAATTAAATTTTTTTGTAAGAATTAATTTTTTTTGTAAGAATTAAATTTTTTTGTTAGAATTAAATTTTTTTGTAAGAATTAATTTTTTTTTGTAGGAATTAAATTTTTTTGTACGAATTAAATTTTTTTTGTAAAATTTAAATTTTTTGCAAGAATTAATTTTTTTTTTGAGAAATAACATTTTTTTGTAAGAATTAAATTTTTTTTGTAAGAATTAAATTTTTTTGTAAGAATTAATTTTTTAGTTGTAAGAATTAATTTTTGTTCAGAAAAAAAATTTTTTCGTTAGAATTAATTTTTTTTCTGGATGGAATTAAATTTTTTTGCAAGTATTATATTGTTGGTCTGCTTTGATTTGCATTTCATAACCAATATTGTATTTGCTATAATCAGTACGATTATTATGCCTCCAATAGAGGAAAAGGTCGAGATCTGTATTTGCCGGATAGATGTTTGGTGGGTTGCAAAATTCCTAGCTCGTTGTTCTATTTCTGTAAGTGATAATGCTGTTGGAAGATCCTCCCACTTTTTACTTTTATGTTCGTTCATTTTTAAGGCTTCGTAGTGATGCTCTGTAACTTCCGGTATAATTATTGATAAATTATAAGATTTGGAGGGGTAGTATTCAATATTTTGCGAGGTGTCAATGGTTTCCAATGATTTTAGTTGTACCGAGTCTATTGTTGCTTGGCATCCGGGTTTTAATTTAAAGATTCCGGTGGCCGTGATGTTTTGTGTTACAGTTTTTCTTCCTTTGCAATAGATTTGTGCCTTTTTATATTCTGGCATGAAGTAAAGCCATGTAGTTGGTGCATTTAAGGTCTGCCAGTATGGTTTTACTTGTGTAGTTAATTTAATGGTGCAGGAGTTCCAATTAATCGAAGTGGGGTTCAATAACAACGTAGATTCACAGGTTGGTTGTCGATCTGCTTGATATACTGGTAGAGTTGCTGGTCCCAAAAATTGATTGTGGTGTAACCGGCAAGTCCTTAAATATTCTTCCGTTGGAGAGAAATATTGTTGTTCGTCTGCTGAGACTGCAATAAACTGGGTTTGTGGTTGAATATAAGAAATTACCCTTTTTGTTCCCAGGTTGTGTGTCGATGGACAGGGGTATATTTTATATAAATTGTAGGTTTTTCGCTCTAATAAAGGTATGGTGAGTTCGAAGAGTATTCTTCCTTTTGTGAAAATTACGTTTAAGTTTGTTATTTTCTCAATTTGTTCTGTGAGCAATTCCTCGGGTGTTAGGGGAAATTCGTATGTAAGTATTTCCTTAATTCTTTGAGCTGATTTCAATAATTGCTCTGGGGATAGAATAGCAGGGTGCAAATTTCCTTGTTTTGCTAACAGGACTGCATCTATTAGCAACAGTAGATTCGTGCTATAATCGTCCAAACCTCTTTCTATTTCAAATACAGAGTCCCTGATGGCTGCTTCGAAACGTAGTTTGTTGATGTCTGACTGCGTCTCTTGTAATGCTTCGGAGTGTATGGCCATCGTTTTTGTTAGTTGAGATATTATTTGAGTTAAATTAACTAACCTTGCGTGTGTAATTGAAAATTCTCCTTTTATAAAATGCGTCTGGTTTGCTATTATTTCAGTAATTTCACGTTGATCCTTGTAAATTTTGTTTAATTCACGGTTGTAGTATTCGGCGTCTTCTTGTGATAAGGTTCCAAATAACATTTTACTGAGAGTGCCGATGAATCCGAAAGGTACGCTACGCCGTGGGGATGGTGTTTTAAAATATGAGGTGTCACCTATTGCGGTGCGTATCAGATTGCTATAATGCACGGTGTTTTCTTCTTTCTTGATTAATCGTGGTCCCAATTCTTTGCTGAGGCAGTTGATAGAATCATGACGATTGCAAAGTTGATTCATAGCTAAGATATGATGCTTCACATGTGGAGCATAACTGAGGTACCGATTGACATCGAGAGATGTGACTAGGCGCCATTGTGATTGGAAGGTCCTTATGTCGGGTAATTTTTCGTAGAAGAGTCCGGTGTCCTCTTGAATTGGTGTTATAATTTGGCTGTCGCTAATGACAGCGAGAGGTAGCAGGAGCAAATATGTGAAAATCATGGTTAGTTTTCAACTGTGAATGGAGAGTAAGCATGTTTTAGTTTATCCTGATGCTTGGTGATTAATTTATTGTGCGTTCGTAATACTACGTTATTCAGGTCTGTCACGTCTACTATCTGGTACGGTCCAATGTAGTGTGGGTCAAATTTGTTGGTGCGTGGTTCCTTGAGTACGTAAACAGAATCATCTACGTTAAACATTACTGGCCTGGCATGGGTGTCGTAATAATTTTTTGAACGGATTTTTGCTTTATTTCGATTATCTGAATCTATATTACGAATATTAGTCATGTGCGTTATTAATTCTATTAAGTAGTCTCCATATGACTTTAGCTTTTCGCCAGTTGGAAAAGAGCTTGGTTCTCGAGCTGGCTTTCCAAAGATTAACTCGTATGGGGTGAAATTTGTTGCCTCATGAACAGACGTGTTGTAAGAGAACATTGCGAATGGTATCAATAAATCCCAATCTTCATAGCTATCCATGTAATGTTTGAGGTATTCGGTGAGGACGATGTGACTTCGTTCCAGAGATCCATTGGTTTGTGGTCTATATCCCGAAGTTGTGATTTGTTTGATTTTAAATATTTCGGATAAATTTGTCATAAGTGTTCCGATGAAGCTAGTTCCTTTGTCTGTTAGTATTGCGCGAGGTGTACCGTAAATCGCGATGAAATATCTAGCGAAAGCATCTGCAATTGTAGCAGCCCGAATGTTAGGTATTGCTACGGCTACACAATATTTCGTTAGATTATCTTGAATGGTGAGAATGTGTCTGTTCCCGCTGGGTGTAATTGGTAGAGGTCCCACTGTATCTAAGGAAATTTTATCAAAGGCTCCTATAGGTGTGTCGGTGATCAACATCGGCTGACGAGTTTTCGCTCGGACTAATTTTTGTTCTTGACAACTCTGGCATCTTCGGATGTAGTCTTGAATGTCATTACGCATTTGTGGCCAATGGAATTTTGATCGGATACGTTTGTATGTCTTCGTTACTCCTTTATGTCCTCCAATTAAACTGTCGTGAGCCTCGCAGATGATGTGCTGTCTGTCCTCTTCGGATGGTGTGGTGATGGTACAGTTGCATAGAATAATCTGCAGACCTGTTCCCATGAAAACCTCTTCTAAAATCTTGACGAATTCATTGGATGGTATTTTATGAAGGTCCCCCGTAGCAGAAATTCGAAATGATTTAATCTGATTTTGATCCAAGGTGTGTCGAAGAGTTTTCAATCCATCGAGCACATCTACTCTTTTAATATTATCAAAGAAGTTTTCTGAGATTATTATACTGAAAGTTTTAAATAGTCCATTGTCCGTAGTTATTACCTGTCCCTTTTTTGGTTGTGCTGCCAGAAGATTTACTTTATTAATCATTTCTGTGTCTAGTAGTAATTTTCCAACGGGGTTTACTAAATTGCAATCGGCAGAACTGAAATGTACGTGATGTCCTTCTTCAGCAGTAAAGGTATTTGAACAGACAATAATTTGATGTGGTTGGTCTAATGGGATCTCTTCCAGATCACCAAGGTCGGTTGAATTTTCGGTTTCGGTAGTGAAGAATGGGTAAGGGTCAAGCGTGCGGTCAAAGACCCTAGATTCAGTTGACCTTCTGTCAGGTGGTTGTCCCACACTTGCTTCGGCTGTAGTCCCTGCAGGTAGCTGGTTTATTGAGGGTTGTACAAGTTCATCCATGACTTCTAAGGATACTTGCGGTGTACTGAGTAATTCTTGTTGAATATTTCCTGCATTTTCTATGACAGTATTGTCGGTCGGCTCCTCAAAGGATATTAGATCGTCGAATGAGGTCTGGTCCTTATCTAAAGGGACGATTTGTGTGGAATTTGCTACGGGCGAGAAAGTGTTTATAGTTTCCTGACGTTCATCTGGCATCGTTACCTCTTGAGATAAGCTGGGGAAAGATCGGTTCTTGTATATTATTGGAGAATGTTGAACGTTCCCACGTGCAGTTTCTTCTGTTTCGTCTGAGCTGCTGCTTGTCTCCCGATACTTGGGTCGGACTTCTCTATCGCGTCGTAACTGTCGTATGCGGTGCCCAATTGTCTCGATGTTAGCGTCTGTTTTCGGTATCTGGGCTTTGAAATTAGGATCTTGAAGCTCTCGTGGAATAAGTGGTAGGCAGGCAGACGTGGGGTTGCGTGATAATGCGTCTGCGTTCTTATTCGTCTTTCCAGATTTATGGACAACCTGGTACTCGTACTCTAAAAGTCGGAGCTTCCACTTCATAAGTCTTGAAGTGGGGTCCTTAACAGAATGTAACCAGACTAGTGGTCTGTGATCTGTAACGAGGGTGAATGGGGTTCCGTAAATGTAAGGCCTGAAGTATCTGACGGCGTAAACCATGGCCAAACATTCCTTTTCAGTAGCCGAATAATTCTTCTCAGGTTTATTTAGGCTGCGAGATGCGTAAGCAATCGGCAGATCGTTTCCTATCTCCCCTTGACTAAGTACGGCTCCAATAGTGTAATCAGATGCATCTGTTGTGACGATAAATGGTTTACTAAAATCTGGGTATTGCAATATGGGTTGTTGACAAAGTTCGTTACGTAATTGCTTAAAACTTTGGTCTTGTTCTTCTGTCCATTTAAATTTGATGCCTTGTTGCGAGGTTGCCGGGGCTGAGGTTCTCTCTGAGAATCTCGTCGGTTGCCGTGGGCTGTCCTCGGAAGGGTTGTCCTCCGGGCTCCGATAATTCGGGTGTAGGTGCCGGGAACGGGGATTCGGGTTTGAACCGAAGGTAGTGGATCCTTGGCCGGTTTAAGAGTTGGAACTCACCGTAGAGTGAATAAGGATTTATTGAGCCTGAACTGACACTGGCGCGGCGATCACGGTAGTGATCGCTAATCGATTCGAAAAATGAGAGCCTCCGCCCGGTTTTGGGCGGTGATTATATATGGTCGTTTTGGGTCGTGGCGGGGGCCTAATGGTCGCCGTCCGATGACCCGTGGCTGCGCAACGTTCGTTGACCGTTGCGTCGTTTGCGGATTCCTTAGCATTGATGCACATCTTGCTGGCTCAGTGCTATTCGGTGGTTGTTTCACAACAGCCTTTTCCTAATAAATTAATTAAAGGTTTTGCTTTTGTGGTGAAATTAGGTACGAATCTTCGGTAATATCCTACAAGTCCTAAGAATTGTTGAATGTTCTTCTGCGTTGTTGGTATGGGAAAATCTTGAACAGCTTTTAATTTCCTAGGGTCAGGTCTTACTCCTTCCTTTGAAATAATGTGTCCAAGGTATGCCACTTCCTTTCGCAGGAATTGGCACTTGTTGGTCTGGAGGGTTAATCTATGTTCTCGAAGGCGGGTTAACAGTTTTTTGACTTTAATATTATGTTCCTGTAATGATGATGCATAGATCACTATGTCGTCCAAGTAGACAAAGAGGTCCGTTCCTTGAAGTCCGGTGAGTGCTTGATCCATTAGGCGTTGAAAGGTGGGTGGTGCATTCTTTAATCCGAAAGGCATTCGAGAGAATTCGTAATGTCCATTTGGAGTAGTGAATGCTGTTTTTGATTTATCTTTCGGATCCATCTCTATTTGATGAAATCCACTAGCGAGATCAAAGACTGAAAAATATTTAGCTCCTCCTAGTCGATCTAAAATCTCCGTGATTTGAGGTAATGGATACTTATCAGATATTGTTATTTCATTGAGGCCGCGGAAATCTATTACCAGACGCCAACGTTTCACTCCGTTTTCGTCTTCTTTCTTCGGGACGATCCATAAAGGTGAATTGTATGGAGATTTTGAAGGTGTAATTATACCATTTGATAATAACGCGCTGATTTGTTTTTGGATTTCCCTTTGGTGAATGAGAGGATAACGATATTGTCTTGTGTTGATCGGAATATCGTTAGATGTATGAATTGAATGTTTAAATTCGCGAGCCTTCCCAAGTTTATCTCCAGGAAGATAAAATCGGTCGGGAAAATCTGTGACTAAATTGGTAACGAAATCTAGTTCTTCCCTATTTAAATGTTTTGTGTTTAGGGCTTCTAAAATTTTTTGTATTCTATCTTCACTTGTTTTGAATTTTGACGGGTGTTCTGCAGCTGAGTAGAAATCTTCTTCTAATGAACCGAAAATTTCGAATGGCTCCAATGTTTGTGGTTTTATCTCTACGTCTAGGGGTACATCGCTGGTATTTGTTGCCATAACGTAACACTTTCCTTCACTATTCCTCACAACTGCTTCTCCTATGTAGAGATGTTCGAGGGTCTTGATACGTGGTAAATATCCTTCCTTCATCCCGCGGTTTGTTATAGTTATAGCAATCTGTTGCGACGTCCTAGGTTCGATACGATGTTTGGTCGACGTTGGTAGTGTTCCTGTTTGAGGTAGGTCTTGATAGTTTGAAAAACGTAGTGGTCGGGTTGGTTTGTTCTTTAACACCAAAGTCCCATGATAATAGGAAATTTCGGCCTCCTCTTGTTTTAAAAATGGGCTTCCTATAAGTCCATCTGCTTCTATTGCAAGCTCTTTTACCACATAGAAAAGTGCGGGAGCTTCGTGGACATGAAGAATTGTTGTTCCTAAAGTGTGAATTGGATTAGTAGTAATTCCGGTTAATTCGATTTCTTCCCTAGAGTTTATCGCGGCTTTTTGTCCTAGGGCGTTAATGACTACTAAATTAACGGATGCTCCACCATCGATTAGGAATTCTCCCGTTCCTGACTCCAGTTCTGGAACCTTGATGTTGATCCGTGGGGCAGGTGCTTCCTTGATGAGGGTTTCTCTTCGAAGCGGACTGTCCTTTGGCGAGCTTCTTTGTTTCCGCTCATCGTGTCGCCTATACGTTGAGCGCGATCGAAGTTTAAAGATTTGTTTGATTCAACGGACGAATCTCGCGAGTCTCGTTGATATCTCGGGCTACGCGGATGTTTCCTACAGGATTTTCCGTCATGTCCGGTCGTACCGCAATGCCAGCAATATAAACTTGGCTTGCGATTTGTATCGGGATTTTTTAAAATAGAATAATGTTTTTCCCCATCATCTGCGTACGATGAGTCGGAGCGATAAGAAGGGGATCTCGAGGGGCTCCGGTGACGCAAGGTCCAGGCCGTCGTACGTGTCCGTCCTTCTCGTTCCTCTTCAAAACCAGATGTTTTTGTAGACCGATCCCTGTTCTGGTCGTATCTACTTGGAGAGTGCGGGTACGACACTTCACGGTCGTGGTTTCGAGAGTCTTCCGCGTAATGGTCTCGGCGAGACCACCGGGAGGGTGATTCATTACGGGGCGACTGTCGTCTATTCCTTAATTTTCGGTCTATCTGTAGCACGGCGTCGTAAGCTTGTTCAAGTGTTTTGATGTCTTGAATCTGAGCCGACACTTTCCAGGAAATTCGATCCGGTAAACCGTCGATGAAGTTTTCTTTAACGTCCTTTTCCATTTCTTTGACGAAGTCTTCAGCGTGATCCAGATACCTTTCCCGAATAGCTCCGCGCGCACAGTAAACGAGATGACAAGTCCTGTCGACGTACTGTCGCAGGCTTTCTCCTTCGCGAATACGTAATTTCGCGATCTCTACTTGGAAGTATGACAAACTTCTTCCCGGCGCGAATCTCTTTTTCAAATGTTGGACTAATTTCTTAACAGATTCGAATTTATGCTCTAAGGTGCACCTGCGTGCCGGACCGATCAGTTTCGTTAGAATTATCGCAAGATACTCGGCTTCCGTACCTTCAGGAATCAAAGTTAACCCGTCTTCCACATTTTGTGCAAAGCGCGTCAAGGGTGGACTTTCACCGTCGAAGGTTGGAATTGACATTGTAATGTTCTGTATACATGTCCGTTGCGTCAAGAGTGACATTGAGTTTGCAATTGAAACTGTCAGGTTCATAATGTCGTTAGACGAGACGTTCGCCTGTGCGCTTGGTCATTTTGAAAATTACTAAGTGACTCGACTAGAGAAAACTAGTATATTGTCGATAATAAATAATGAGTGATTTTAACGTATTTAAAAAACCCAAATTTGACGGCGATTCTAATGCAGTAGCATCCCACCGCTGTCACCAGTTCTGTTACGAGCCGGGGCTGCGGCAACGCGAGAGGCCGGCGAGAGGGGTATTTCCCAAGGAATACGGTTTATGAATTTGTTAGTTAGAGGGCGGACGAACCTGATGCGAAATCAGGGAGCCGCAGGATTATCGGAAACGAGGACGAACCTCATGCGAAATCAGGGAGCCTCTAGGAATGGAGTCACTCACGGACGAACCTGATGCGAAATCAGGGAGCCGCAGGAGGGTGATTATTCGTGAACGAACCCGATGCGAAATCGGGGAGTCACTAGGATGATGTTCACAGACGAACTCGACGCGAAGTCGAGGAGCTGTTAGGAGGTTGGATTATTCACAGACGAACCTGGTGCGTAACCAGGGAGCTGTTCGGAAGGTGGTTGACTTACAGACGAACCTGATGCGAAATCAGGGAGCTGTAGGATACGGACGAACCTGATGCGAAATCAGGGAGCCGCAGGAGAGGTTAAACGTGGACGAACCCGATGCGAAATCGGGGAGCCACTAGGTTGGAGAAGATTCCTTTTTTGGTATGGATGCGAAAGACCCTGATGTGAAATCAGGGAGTCGCGGGAAATGTTAGTATTGCCTCGTAACTCTTAATTAATATTTGATACAACTCGAGCGGTAAAGTTGTATCGGTGGGTATATGCTACTAATATTATAAGGATCGCTGGGTAAAAGATGGGTTTTAACGAATCTGACTCAATTTAGACGTGAACACCATTCGTGTATTCAATAACTAATTATTGTACAAATGTAAGTGTCGCGATTAAATAGTGTAGTAAAAGTGTATGAATTACCACTAATTTGCGCGGTGTTGACGCACTGGCGATGCGGGGCGTACGAGTGGTTATTCAGAGAAGCCAAATAGAATATAAACCGAACTCGCGGATTCTATGAGGTTAACTATGATTCCGACGGAGACTTTAGCTCGATCTTACTAGATTTAACCAACTCTGTACGAGCGTGACACGACGTTACTCTACGCGTGACTGTACTGCTTTGAACCGAAGAGGGTAGAAACCAAAGGGTTTATATAGTCCCAAAAATGAGTGGGGATTAGTTGGAAATTTCCATATAAGGAAATTCTTCGGGGTCGTCGTCGTGTCACTCCCGTTCCCATGATCGTCAACCAGATGGTCGAGAGCACTTCCCCCATTAGTGGTGTGTGATAAGCAAAAGGATTTTAGGGCGTTTTCCCTTCGCAGACGCGAGCTCGAAAAACGGTTGAGAGCGGCGTATGGGAAAATTCCACATACGTAACACAAGAATTAAAATTTTATTCCTAAGAAATAATTTTTTTTGTTAGAATTAAATTTTTTTGTTAGAATTAAATTTTATTTGTGAGAATTAAAATTTTATTCCTAAGAAATAATTTTTTTTTGTAAAATTTAAAATTTTTTGTAAGAATCAATTTTTTTTGTAAGAATTAAATTTTTATTTGTGAGAATTAATTTTTTCGAGAAAAAATTTTTTTCGTTAGAATTAATTTTTTTTCGATAGAATTAAATTTTTTTGTAAGAATTAATTTTTTTTTTGAGAAATAAAATTTCATATGTAAGAATTAAAATTTCTCTTGTAACAATTAAATTTTTTCGGATAAGAATTTAATTTTTTTGTAAGAATTAATTTTTTTGTAAGAATTAATTTTTTTTGTAAAATTTAAATTTTTTTTGAATAATTTTTTTTTGTAATAATTAATTTTTTTGTAACAATAATTTTTTTTTGGTAAGAATTAAATTTTATTTGTAAGAATTTAAATTTTTGTTAGAATTAAATTTTATTTGTATGAAATAATTTTTTTATGGAAGAATTAAATTTTTAATTATTAGAATTATATTTTTTTTGAATGTATTACATTTTTTTGGTAAGAATTAAATTTTCATTTGTTAGAAATAAATTTTTTTTGTAAGAATTAAATTTTTTTGGTAAGAATTAAATTTTTTTTGTAAGAATTACATTTTTTTGTATTACATTTTTTTGTAAGAATTAATTTTTTTTGTAAGAATTAAATTTTTTTTGTAAGAATTAAATTTTTTTTGTAAGAATTAAATTTTTTTTGTAAGAATTAAATTTATTTGTAAGAATTAATTTTTTTTGTAAGAATTAATTTTTTTTTGTAATATTTAAATTTTTTTTTAATTATTTTTTTTTTGTAATAATTAATTTTTTTTTAAAAATAATTTTTTTTGGTAAGAATTAAATTTTATTTGTAAGAATGTTAATTTTTGTTAGAATTAAATTTTATTTGTAAGAAATAATTTTTTTTTGGTAAGAATTAAATTTTCATTTGTTAGAAATAAATTTTTTTTGTAAGAATTAAATTTTTTTGGTAAGAATTAAATTTTTTTTGTAAGAATTACATTTTTTTGTATTACATTTTTTTGTAAGAATTAATTTTTTTTTGTAAGAATTAAATTTTTTTTGTAAGAATTAATTTTTTTTGTAAGAATTAAATTTTTTTGTAAGAATTAAATTTTTTTTGTAAGAATTAATTTTTTTTTGTAAGAATTAAATTTTTTGTTAGAATTAAATTTATATTTGTGAGAATTAAAATTTTATTCCTAAGAAATAATTTTTTTTTTGTAAGAATTAAATTTTTAATTGTTAGAATTATAATTTTTATTGAAAGTATTACATTTTTTTGGTAAGAATTAAATTTTCATTTGTTAGAAATAAATTGTTTTTTGTAAGAATTAAATTTTTTTTGTTAAGAATTAAATTTTTTTGTAATAATTAATTTTTTGTAAAAATGAATTTTTTTGGTAAGAATTAAATTTTATTTGTAAGAATTTAAATTTTTGTTAGAATTAAATTTTATTTGTAAGAATTAAATTTTTTTGTAAGAATTAAATTTTTTTGTTAGAATTAAATTTTTTTGTAAGAATTAAATTTTTTTTGTAAGAATTAAATTTTTTTTGTAAGAATTAAATTTTCTTGTAAGAATTAAATTTTTTTTGTAAGAATTAAATTTTTTTTGTAAGAATTAATTTTTTTGTAAGAATTAATTTTTTTTTGTAAAATTTAAATTTTTTTTTGAATAATTTTTTTTTGTAATAATTAATTTTTTTGTAAAAATAAATTTTTTTGGTAAGAATTAAATTTTATTTGTAAGAATTTAAATTTTTGTTAGAATTAAATTTTATTTGTAAGAATTAAATTTTTTTGTAAGAATTAAATTTTTTTGGTAAGAATTAAATTTTTTTTGTAAGAATTACTTTTTTTGTATTACATTTTTTTGTAAGAATTAATTTTTTTTTGTAAGAATTAATTTTTTTTTAGAAATCAATTTTTATTGGAAGAATTAAATTGGTTTTGTTAGAATTAATTTTTTTTCTATAATAATTAATTTTGATTTTTGAGAAATAATTTTTTTTTCTAAGAATATAATTATTTAGTAAGAATTACATTTTTTCGTGTAAGAATTTAATTTCTTTGTAAGAATTAATTTTTTTGTAAAATTTAAATTTATTTTGGAAGAATTAATTTTTTTTGTAAGAATTAAATTTTTATTTGTTAGAATTAAATTTTTCTTGTAAGAATTAAATGTTTTTATAAGAATTAAATTTATTTGTAAGAATTAATTTTTTTTGTAAGAATTAATTTTTTTTTGTAAAATTTAAATTTTTTTTTAATTATTTTTTTTTGTAATAATTAATTTTTTTTTAAAAATAATTTTTTTTGGTAAGAATTAAATTTTATTTGTAAGAATGTTAATTTTTGTTAGAATTAAATTTTATTTGTAAGAAATAATTTTTTTTTGGTAAGAATTAAATTTTCATTTGTTAGAAATAAATTTTTTTTGTAAGAATTAAATTTTTTTGGTAAGAATTAAATTTTTTTTGGAAGAATTACATTTTTTTGTATTACATTTTTTTGTAAGAATTAATTTTTTTTTGTAAGAATTAAATTTTTTTTGTAAGAATTAATTTTTTTTGTAAGAATTAAAATTTTTTGTAAGAATTAAATTTTTTTTGTAAGAATTAATTTTTTTTTGTAAGAATTAAAATTTTTGTTAGAATTAAATTTTTATTTGTGAGAATTAAAATTTCATTCCTAAGAAATAATTTTTTTTTTGTAAGAATTAAATTTTTAATTGTTAGAATTATAATTTTTATTGAAAGTATTTAATTTTTTTGGTAAGAATTAAATTTTCATTTGTTAGAAATAAATTGTTTTTTGTAAGAATTAAATTTTTTTTGTTAAGAATTAAATTTTTTTGTAATAATTAATTTTTTGTAAAAATGAATTTTTTTGGTAAGAATTAAATTTTATTTGTAAGAATTTAAATTTTTGTTAGAATTAAATTTTATTTGTAAGAATTAAATTTTTTTGTAAGAATTAAATTTTTTTGTTAGAATTAAATTTTTTTGTAAGAATTAAATTTTTTTTGTAAGAATTAAATTTTTTTTGTAAGAATTAAATTTTCTTGTAAGAATTAAATTTTTTTTGTAAGAATTAAATTTTTTTTGTAAGAATTAATTTTTTTGTAAGAATTAATTTTTTTTTGTAAAATTTAAATTTTTTTTTGAATAAATTTTTTTTTGTAATAATTAATTTTTTTGTAAAAATAAATTTTTTTGGTAAGAATTAAATTTTATTTGTAAGAATTTAAATTTTTGTTAGAATTAAATTTTATTTGTAAGAATTAAATTTTTTTGTAAGAATTAAATTTTTTTGGTAAGAATTAAATTTTTTTTGTAAGAATTAAATTTGTTTTGTAAGAATTAATTTTTTAGTTGTAATAATTAATTTTTTTTCTGAAAAAAAATTTTTTCGTTAGAATTAATTTTTTTTCTCGATAGAATTAATTTTTTTTTGCAAGAATTAAATTTTTTTTCTTTAGAATTTAATTTCTTTTGTTTGAATTAAATTTTTTTGGTAAGAATTAATTTTTTTTAGAAATCAATTTTTATAGGAAGAATTAAATTGGTTTTGTTAGAATTAATTTTTTTTCTGTAAGAATTAATTTTGTTTTTTGAGAAATAATTTTTTTGTAAGAATTAAATTTTTTTGTGTAAGAATTCAATCTTTTTGGTAAGAATTAAATTTTTTTGTAGGGATTAAATTTTTTTGTAAGAATTAATTTTTTTTTGTAAGAATTAAATTTTGTTTGTAAGAATTAAATTTTTTTTGGAAGAATTAATTCATATTGGGAAAAAAATTTTTTCTTCAGAGTTAATTTTTTTCGATAGAATTAATTTTTTTGCAAGAATTAAAATTTTTTTCGTTAGAATTTAATTTTTTTGTTAGAATTAAATTTTTATTTGTAAGAATTAAAATTTTTATTTGTAAGAATTAAATTTTTTCGTGTTAGAATTTAATTTTTTTTGCAAGAATTAAATTTTTTTTCGTAAGAATTTAATTTTTTTTCGTAAGAATTAAATTTTTTTTGTAAGAATTAAATTTCTTTTGTAAGAATTAATTTTGATTTGTAAGAATTAAATTTTTTTGTTAGAATTAAATTTTTATTTGTGAGAATTAAAATTTTATTCCTGAGGAATATTTTTTTTTTGTAAGAATTAAATTTTTATTTGTTACAATTAAATTTTTTTTTGAAAGTATTACATTTTTTTGGGAAGAATTAAATTTTTATGTTAGAATTTAATTTTGTTTTGTAAGAATTAAATTTTTTTGGTAAGAATTAAATTTCTTTGGTAACAATTAAATTTTTATTTGTCAGAATTAATTTATTTTGAGAAAAAAAAAATTTCTTCAGAATTAATTTTTTTTTCGATAGAATTACATTTTTTTTGCAAGAATTAAATTTTTTTTCGTAAGAATTTAATTTCTTGTGTTAAAATTAAATTTTTTTTGTGAGAATTAATTTTTTTTGAGAAATAAATTTTTATTGTAAGAATTAAATGGGTTTTGTTAGAATTAAATTTTGTTTGTAAGAATTAAATTTTTATTTGTCAGAATTAATTTATTTTGAGAAAAAAATTTTTTCTTCAGAATTAATTTTTTTTCGATAGAATTAAATTTTTTTTTCAAGAATTAAAAATTTTTTCGTTAGAATTTAATTTTATTGTTAGAATTAAAATTTTTTTGTTAGAATTAATTTTTTCTTAGAAATCAATTTTTATTGGAAGAATTAAATTGGTTTTGTTAGAATTAATTTTTTTTCTATAATAATTAATTTTGATTTTTGAGAAATAATTTTTTTTTCTAAGAATATAATTATTTAGTAAGAATTACATTTTTTCGTGTAAGAATTTAATTTCTTTGTAAGAATTAATTTTTTTGTAAAATTTAAATTTATTTTGGAAGAATTAATTTTTTTTGTAAGAATTAAATTTTTATTTGTTAGAATTAAATTTTTCTTATAAGAATTAAATTTTTTTTGTAAGAATTAAATTTTTTTGTAAGAATTAATTTTTATGTAAAAATAAATTTTTTTGGTTAGAATTAAATTTTATTTGTAAGAATTTAAATTTTTGTTAGAATTCAATTTTATTTGTAAGAATTAATTTTTTTTGAGAAATAAATTTTTTTTGTAAGAATTAAATTGGTTTTGTAAGCATTAAATTTTTTCTGTAAGAATTAATTTTGTTTTTTGAGAAATAATTTTTTTTGTAAGCATTTAATTATTTTGTAAGAATTACATTTTTTCTGTAAGAATTAATTTTTTATTTGTAAGAATTAAATTTTTATTCGTTAGAATTAAATTTTTTTTGTAAGAATTAAATTTTTTTTGTAAGAATTAAATTTTTTTCTAAGAATTAATTTTTTAGTTGTAAGAATTAATTTTTTTTCAGAAAAAAAATTTTTTCGTTAGAATTAATTTTTTTTCTCGAAGGAATTAATTTTGTTTTGCAAGAATTAAATTTTTTTTCGTTAGAATTTTATTTTTTTTGTTAGAATTTAATTTTTTTTGTAAGAATTAATTTTTTTTTAAGAAATAAATTATTTTGGTAAGAATTAATTTTTTTTTTGTAATTAAATTTTTTTGTAAGAATTAATTTTTTTTTTAGAAATAAATTTTTTTTGTAAGAATTAAATTTTTTTCTGTAAGAATTAATTTTGTTTTTTGAGAAATAATTTTTTTTGAGAAATAATTTTTTTTGTAAGAATTTAATTTTTTTTGTAAGAATTAAATTTTTTTGTAAGAATTCAATTTTTTTCTAAGAATTAAATTTTTTTGTAGGAATTAAATTTTTTTTGTAAGAACTAAATTTTTTTTGTAAGAATTAAATTATTTTTGTAAGAATTAAATTTTTTTGTAATAATTATTTTTTTTGTAAAAATAATTTTTTTTGCTAAGAATTAAATTTTATTTGTAAGAATTTAAATTTTTGTTAGAATTCAATTTTATTTGTAAGAATTAATTTTTTTTTGTAAGAATTAAATTTTTTTTGTACGAATTAAATTTTTTGTGGAAGAATAAATTTCTTTTGTAAGAATTCAATTTATATTTGCAACAATTATATTTTTATTTGTTAGAATTAAATTTTTTTTTGTAACAATTAAATTTTTTCGGGTAAGAAATTAATTTTTTTGTTCGAATGAATTTTTTTTGTAAAATTTAAATTTTTTGGTAAGATTTAATTTTTTTTTTTGAGAAATAAAATTTTATTTGTAAGAATTAAAATTTCTTTTGTAACAATTAAATTTTTTCGGTTAAGAATTTAATTTTTTTGTAAGAATTAATTTTTTTTGTAAGAATTAAATTTTTTTTGTAAGAATTAAATTTTTTTTGTTAGAATTAAATTTTTTTTGTAAGAATTAAATTTTTTTTGTAAGAATTAAATTTTTTTTGTAAGAATTAAATTTTTTTTGTAAGAATTTAAATTTTTGTTAGAATTCAATTTTATTTGTAAGAATTAAATTTTTTTTGTAAGAATTAAATTTTTTTTGTAAGAATTAAATTTTTTTGTAAGAATTAAATTTTGTTTGTATGAATTAAATTTTTTTTGTAAGAATTAATTTTTTTTGTAAGGATTAAATTTTTTTTGTAAGAATTAAATTTTTTTGTAAGAATTAAATTTTTTTGTAAGAATTAAATTTTTTTTGTTAAGAATTAATTTTTTTTTGTAATAATTAATTTTTTTGTAAAAATAAATTTTTTTGGTAAGAATTAAATTTTTTGGTGAGAATTAATTTTTTTTGTAAGAATTAAATTTTTTTTGTAAGAATTAAATTTTTTTTGTAAGAATTAAATTTTTTTTGGAAGAATTAAATTCTTTTTGTAAGAATTCAATTTTTTTGTGAGAATTAAATTTTTTTGTAGGAATTAAATTTTTTTGTAAGAACTAAATTTTTTTTGTAAGAATTAAATTATTTTTGTAAGAAATAAATTTTTTTGTAAGAATTAATTTTTTTGTATAAATAAATTTTTTTGGTAAGAATTAAATTTTATTTTTAAGAATTAAATTTTTTTTGTAAGAATTCAATTTTTTTGTAAGAATTAAATTTTTTTGTAAGAATTAAATTTTTTTGTAAGAACTAAATTTTTTTTGTAAGAATTAAATTTTTTGTAAGAATTAAATTTTTTTGTAAGAATTAAATTGTTTTTGTAAGAATTAAATTTTTTTTGTTAAGAATTAAATTTCTTTGTAATAATTAATTTTTTTGTAAAAATAAATTTTTTTGGTAAGAATTAAATTTTATTTGTAAGAATTTAAATTTTTGTTAGAATTAAATTTTATTTCTAAGAATTAATTTTTTTTTGTAAGAATTAAATTTTTTTTATAAGAATTAAATTGATTTTGTTAGAATTAAATTTTTTTTGTAAGAATTAAATCTTTTTTGTAAGAATTAATTTTTTTTGTAAGATTTAATATTTTTTGTAAGAATTAATTTTTTTTTGTAAAATTAAAATTTTTTTTGAATAATTTTTTTTGTAATAATTAATTTTTTTGTAAAAATAAATTTTTTTGGTAAGAATTAAATTTTATTTGTAAGAATTTAAATTTTTGTTAGAATTCAATTTTATTTGTAAGCATTAATTTTTTTTTTGTAAGAATTCAATTTTTTTTGTAAGAATTCAATTTTTAATTGTTAGAATTATATTTTTTATTGAAAGTATTACATTTTTTTGGTAAGAATTAAATTTTCATTTGTTAGAAATAAATTGTTTTTTGTAAGAATTAAATTTTTTTTGTTAAGAATTAAATTTTTTTGTAATAATTAATTTTTTTGTAAAAATAAATTTTTTTGGTAAGAATTAAATTTTTTGGTGAGAATTAATTTCTTTTGTAAGAATTCAATTTATATTTGCAACAATTATATTTTTATTTTTTAGAATTAAAATTTTTTTGTAACAATTAAATTTTTTCGGGTTAGAAATTAATTTTTTTGGTTCGAATTAATTTTTTTTTGTAAAATTTAAATTTTTTTGTAAGATTTAATTTTTTTTTGAGAAAAAAAATTTTATTTGTAAGAATTAAAATTTCTTTTGTAACAATTAAATTTTTTCGGTTAAGAATTTAATTTTTTTGTAAGAATTAATTTTTTTGTAAGAATTAATTTTTTTTTGTAAAATTTAAATTTTTTTTGAATAATTTTTTTTGTAACAATTAATTTTTATGTAAAAATAAATTTTTTTGGTAAGAATTAAATTTTATTTGTAAGAATTTAAATTTTTGTTAGAATTCAATTTTATGTGTAAGAATTAAATTGTTTTTGTAAGAATTAAATTTTTTTTGTTAAGAATTAAATTTTTTTGTAATAATTATTTTTTTTGTAAAAATAAATTTTTTTGGTAAGAATTAAATTATATTTATAAGAATTTAAATTTTTGTTAGAATTAAATTTTATTTATAAGAATTAATTTTATTTTGTAAGAATTAAATTTTTTTTGTAAGAATTAAATTTTTTTTGTTAGAATTAAATTTTTAATTGTTAGAATTATATTTTTTATTGAAAGTATTACATTTTTTTGGTAAGAATTAAATTTTCATTTGTTAGAAATAAATTGTTTTTTGTAAGAATGAAATTTTTTTTTTAGGAATTAAATTTTTTTTGTAAGAATTAATTTTTTTTGTAAGAATTAAATTTTATTGTTAGGATTAAATTTTTTTCGTTAGAATTAAATGTTTTTTGTAAGAATTAATTTTTTTTTTAAGAAATAAATTTTTTTTGTAAGAATTAATTTGGTTTTGTAATAATTAATTTTTTTGTAAAAATAAATTTTTTTGGTAAGAATTAAATTTTATTTGTAAGAATTTAAATTTTTGTTAGAATTAAATTTTATTTCTAAGAATTAATTTTTTTTTGTAAGAATTAAATTTTTTTTGTAAGAATTAAATTATTTTTGTTAGAATTAAATTTTTTTTGTAAGAATTAAATTTTTTTTGTTAGAATTAAATTTTTTTTGTAAGAATTAAATTTTTTTTGTAAGAATTAAATTTTTTGGTGAGAATTAATTTTTTTTGTAAGAATTAAATTTTTTTTGTAAGAATTAAATTTTTTTTGGAAGAATTAATTTCTTTTGTAAGAATTCAATTTATATTTGCAACAATTATATTTTTATTTGTTAGAATTAAAAATTTTTTGTAAAAATTAAATTTTTTCGGGTTAGAAATTAATTTTTTTGGTTCGAATTAATTTTTTTTTGTAAAATTAGAATTTTTTTTTAATAATTTTTTTTGTAATAATTAATTTTTTTGTAAAAATAAATTTTTTTGGTTAGAATTAAATTTTATTTGTAAGAATTTAAATTTTTGTTAGAATTCAATTTTATTTGTAAGAATTAATTTTTTTTGTAGGAATTAAATTTTTTTTGTAAGAACTAAATTTTTTTTGTAAGAATTAAATTATTTTTGGAAGAATTAAATTTTATTGTAAGAATTAATTTTTTTTGTAAAATTTAAAATTTTTTTGAATAATTTTTTTTGTAATAATTAATTTTTTTGTAAAAATAAATTTTTTTGTTAAGAATTAAATTTTATTTGTAAGAATTTAAATTTTTGTTAGAATTCAATTTTATTTGTAAGAATTAAATTTTTTTTGTAAGAATTAAATTTTTTTTGTAAGAATTAAATTTTTTTTGTAAGAATTAAATTTTTTTTGTAAGAATTAAATTTTTTTTGTAAGAATTAAATTTTTTTGGAAGAATTAATTTCTTTTGTAAGAATTCAATTTATATTTGCAACAATTATATTTTATTTGTTAGAATTAAATTTTTTTTTGTAACAATTAAATTTTTTCGGGTAAGAAATTAATTTTTTTGTTCGAATGAATTTTTTTTTGTAAAATTTAAAATTTTTTGTAAGATTTAATTTTTTTTTTGAGAAATAAAATTTTATTTGTAAGAATTAAAATTTCTTTTGTAACAATTAAATTTTTTCGGTTAAGAATTTAATTTTTTTGTTAAATAAATTTTTTTTGTAAGAATTAATATTTTTTGTAAGAAATAATTTTTTTTTGTAAAATTTAAATTTTTTTAGAATAATTTTTTTGTAACAATTAATTTTTATGTAAAAATAAATTTTTTTGGTAAGAATTAAATTTTATTTGTAAGAATTTAAATTTTTGTTAGAATTCAATTTTATTTGTAAGAATTAATTTTTTTTGAGAAATAATTTTTTTTTGTAAGAATTAAATTGGTTTTGTAAGCATTAAATTTTTTCTGTAAGAATTAATTTTGTTTTTTGAGAAATAATTTTTTTTGTAAGCATTTAATTATTTTGTAAGAATTACATTTTTTCTGTAAGAATTAATTTTTTATTTGTAAGAATTAAATTTTTATTCGTTAGAATTAAATTTTTTTTGTAAGAATTAAATTTTTTTTGTAAGAATTAAATTTTTTTCTAAGAATTAATTTTTTAGTTGTAAGAATTAATTTTTTTTCAGAAAAAAAATTTTTTCGTTAGAATTAATTTTTTTTCTCGAAGGAATTAATTTTGTTTTGCAAGAATTAAAATTTTTTTCGTTAGAATTTTATTTTTTTTGTTAGAATTAAATTCTTTTTGTAAGAATTAATTTTTTTTTAAGAAATAAATTTTTTTTGTAAGAATTAATTTGGTTTTGTAAGAGTTAAATTTTTTTGGTAAGAATTAATTTTTTTTTTGTAAGAATTAAATTTTTTTGTAAGAGTTAAATTTTTTTGGTAAGAATTAATTTTTTTTTTGTAATTAAATTTTTTTGTAAGAATTAATTTTTTTTTTAGAAATAAATTTTTTTTGTAAGAATTAAATTTTTTTCTGTAAGAATTAATTTTGTTTTTTGAGAAATAATTTTTTTTGTAAGAATTTAATTTTTTTTGTAAGAATTAAATTTTTTTGTAAGAATTCAATTTTTTTCTAAGAATTAAATTTTTTTGTAGGAATTAAATTTTTTTTGTAAGAACTAATTTTTTTTTGTAAGAATTAAATTATTTTTGTAAGAATTAAATTTTTTTGTAAGAATTAATTTTTTTTTGTAAGAATTAAATTTTGTTTGTAAGAATTAAATTTTTTTTGGAAGAATTAATTCATATTGGGAAAAAAATTTTTTCTTCAGAGTTAATTTTTTTCGATAGAATTAATTTTTTTGCAAGAATTAAAATTTTTTTCGTTAGAATTTAATTTTTTTGTTAGAATTAAATTTTTATTTGTAAGAATTAAAATTTTTATTTGTAAGAATTAAATTTTTTCGTGTTAGAATTTAATTTTTTTTGCAAGAATTAAATTTTTTTTCGTAAGAATTTAATTTTTTTTCGTAAGAATTAAATTTTTTTTGTAAGAATTAAATTTCTTTTGTAAGAATTAATTTTGATTTGTAAGAATTAAATTTTTTTGTTAGAATTAAATTTTTATTTGTGAGAATTAAAATTTTATTCCTGAGGAATATTTTTTTTTTGTAAGAATTAAATTTTTATTTGTTACAATTAAATTTTTTTTTGAAAGTATTACATTTTTTTGGGAAGAATTAAATTTTTATGTTAGAATTTAATTTTGTTTTGTAAGAATTAAATTTTTTTGGTAAGAATTAAATTTCTTTGGTAACAATTAAATTTTTATTTGTCAGAATTAATTTATTTTGAGAAAAAAAAAATTTCTTCAGAATTAATTTTTTTTTCGATAGAATTACATTTTTTTTGCAAGAATTAAATTTTTTTTCGTAAGAATTTAATTTCTTGTGTTAAAATTAAATTTTTTTTGTGAGAATTAATTTTTTTTGAGAAATAAATTTTTATTGTAAGAATTAAATGGGTTTTGTTAGAATTAAATTTTGTTTGTAAGAATTAAATTTTTATTTGTCAGAATTAATTTATTTTGAGAAAAAAATTTTTTCTTCAGAATTAATTTTTTTTCGATAGAATTAAATTTTTTTTTCAAGAATTAAAAATTTTTTCGTTAGAATTTAATTTTATTGTTAGAATTAAAATTTTTTTGTTAGAATTAATTTTTTCTTAGAAATCAATTTTTATTGGAAGAATTAAATTGGTTTTGTTAGAATTAATTTTTTTTCTATAATAATTAATTTTGATTTTTGAGAAATAATTTTTTTTTCTAAGAATATAATTATTTAGTAAGAATTACATTTTTTCGTGTAAGAATTTAATTTCTTTGTAAGAATTAATTTTTTTGTAAAATTTAAATTTATTTTGGAAGAATTAATTTTTTTTGTAAGAATTAAATTTTTATTTGTTAGAATTAAATTTTTCTTATAAGAATTAAATTTTTTTTGTAAGAATTAAATTTTTTTGTAAGAATTAATTTTTATGTAAAAATAAATTTTTTTGGTTAGAATTAAATTTTATTTGTAAGAATTTAAATTTTTGTTAGAATTCAATTTTATTTGTAAGAATTAATTTTTTTTGAGAAATAAATTTTTTTTGTAAGAATTAAATTGGTTTTGTAAGCATTAAATTTTTTCTGTAAGAATTAATTTTGTTTTTTGAGAAATAATTTTTTTTGTAAGCATTTAATTATTTTGTAAGAATTACATTTTTTCTGTAAGAATTAATTTTTTATTTGTAAGAATTAAATTTTTATTCGTTAGAATTAAATTTTTTTTGTAAGAATTAAATTTTTTTTGTAAGAATTAAATTTTTTTCTAAGAATTAATTTTTTAGTTGTAAGAATTAATTTTTTTTCAGAAAAAAAATTTTTTCGTTAGAATTAATTTTTTTTCTCGAAGGAATTAATTTTGTTTTGCAAGAATTAAATTTTTTTTCGTTAGAATTTTATTTTTTTTGTTAGAATTTAATTTTTTTTGTAAGAATTAATTTTTTTTTAAGAAATAAATTATTTTGGTAAGAATTAATTTTTTTTTTGTAATTAAATTTTTTTGTAAGAATTAATTTTTTTTTTAGAAATAAATTTTTTTTGTAAGAATTAAATTTTTTTCTGTAAGAATTAATTTTGTTTTTTGAGAAATAATTTTTTTTGAGAAATAATTTTTTTTGTAAGAATTTAATTTTTTTTGTAAGAATTAAATTTTTTTGTAAGAATTCAATTTTTTTCTAAGAATTAAATTTTTTTGTAGGAATTAAATTTTTTTTGTAAGAACTAAATTTTTTTTGTAAGAATTAAATTATTTTTGTAAGAATTAAATTTTTTTGTAATAATTATTTTTTTTGTAAAAATAATTTTTTTTGCTAAGAATTAAATTTTATTTGTAAGAATTTAAATTTTTGTTAGAATTCAATTTTATTTGTAAGAATTAATTTTTTTTTGTAAGAATTAAATTTTTTTTGTACGAATTAAATTTTTTGTGGAAGAATAAATTTCTTTTGTAAGAATTCAATTTATATTTGCAACAATTATATTTTTATTTGTTAGAATTAAATTTTTTTTTGTAACAATTAAATTTTTTCGGGTAAGAAATTAATTTTTTTGTTCGAATGAATTTTTTTTGTAAAATTTAAATTTTTTGGTAAGATTTAATTTTTTTTTTTGAGAAATAAAATTTTATTTGTAAGAATTAAAATTTCTTTTGTAACAATTAAATTTTTTCGGTTAAGAATTTAATTTTTTTGTAAGAATTAATTTTTTTTGTAAGAATTAAATTTTTTTTGTAAGAATTAAATTTTTTTTGTTAGAATTAAATTTTTTTTGTAAGAATTAAATTTTTTTTGTAAGAATTAAATTTTTTTTGTAAGAATTAAATTTTTTTTGTAAGAATTTAAATTTTTGTTAGAATTCAATTTTATTTGTAAGAATTAAATTTTTTTTGTAAGAATTAAATTTTTTTTGTAAGAATTAAATTTTTTTGTAAGAATTAAATTTTGTTTGTATGAATTAAATTTTTTTTGTAAGAATTAATTTTTTTTGTAAGGATTAAATTTTTTTTGTAAGAATTAAATTTTTTTGTAAGAATTAAATTTTTTTGTAAGAATTAAATTTTTTTTGTTAAGAATTAATTTTTTTTTGTAATAATTAATTTTTTTGTAAAAATAAATTTTTTTGGTAAGAATTAAATTTTTTGGTGAGAATTAATTTTTTTTGTAAGAATTAAATTTTTTTTGTAAGAATTAAATTTTTTTTGTAAGAATTAAATTTTTTTTGGAAGAATTAAATTCTTTTTGTAAGAATTCAATTTTTTTGTGAGAATTAAATTTTTTTGTAGGAATTAAATTTTTTTGTAAGAACTAAATTTTTTTTGTAAGAATTAAATTATTTTTGTAAGAAATAAATTTTTTTGTAAGAATTAATTTTTTTGTATAAATAAATTTTTTTGGTAAGAATTAAATTTTATTTTTAAGAATTAAATTTTTTTTGTAAGAATTCAATTTTTTTGTAAGAATTAAATTTTTTTGTAAGAATTAAATTTTTTTGTAAGAACTAAATTTTTTTTGTAAGAATTAAATTTTTTGTAAGAATTAAATTTTTTTGTAAGAATTAAATTGTTTTTGTAAGAATTAAATTTTTTTTGTTAAGAATTAAATTTCTTTGTAATAATTAATTTTTTTGTAAAAATAAATTTTTTTGGTAAGAATTAAATTTTATTTGTAAGAATTTAAATTTTTGTTAGAATTAAATTTTATTTCTAAGAATTAATTTTTTTTTGTAAGAATTAAATTTTTTTTATAAGAATTAAATTGATTTTGTTAGAATTAAATTTTTTTTGTAAGAATTAAATCTTTTTTGTAAGAATTAATTTTTTTTGTAAGATTTAATATTTTTTGTAAGAATTAATTTTTTTTTGTAAAATTAAAATTTTTTTTGAATAATTTTTTTTGTAATAATTAATTTTTTTGTAAAAATAAATTTTTTTGGTAAGAATTAAATTTTATTTGTAAGAATTTAAATTTTTGTTAGAATTCAATTTTATTTGTAAGCATTAATTTTTTTTTTGTAAGAATTCAATTTTTTTTGTAAGAATTCAATTTTTAATTGTTAGAATTATATTTTTTATTGAAAGTATTACATTTTTTTGGTAAGAATTAAATTTTCATTTGTTAGAAATAAATTGTTTTTTGTAAGAATTAAATTTTTTTTGTTAAGAATTAAATTTTTTTGTAATAATTAATTTTTTTGTAAAAATAAATTTTTTTGGTAAGAATTAAATTTTTTGGTGAGAATTAATTTCTTTTGTAAGAATTCAATTTATATTTGCAACAATTATATTTTATTTGTTAGAATTAAATTTTTTTTTGTAACAATTAAATTTTTTCGGGTAAGAAATTAATTTTTTTGTTCGAATGAATTTTTTTTTGTAAAATTTAAAATTTTTTCTTTAGAATTAATTTATTTTCGATAGAATTAAATTTTTTTTGCAAGAATTAAATTTTTTTTCGTTAGAATTATTTTTTTTGTTAGAATTAAATGTTTTTTGTAAGAATTAATTTTTTTTGTAAAATTTAAAATTTTTTTGAATAATGTTTTTTTGTAATAAATAATTTTTTTGTAAAAATAAATTTTTTTGTTAAGAATTAAATTTTATTTGTAAGAATTTAAATTTTTGTTAGAATTTAATTTTATTTGTAAGAATTAAATTTTTTTTGTAAGAATTAAATTTTTTTTGTAAGAATTAAATTTTTTTTGTACGAATTAAATTTTTTTTGGCAGAATTAATTTCTTTTGTAAGAATTCAATTTATATTTGCAACAATTATATTTTTATTTTTTAGAATTAAAATTTTTTTGTAACAATTAAATTTTTTCGGGTTAGAAATTAATTTTTTTGGTTCGAATTAATTTTTTTTTGTAAAATTTAAATTTTTTTGTAAGATTTAATTTTTTTTTGAGAAAAAAAATTTTATTTGTAAGAATTAAAATTTCTTTTGTAACAATTAAATTTTTTCGGTTAAGAATTTAATTTTTTTGTAAGAATTAATTTTTTTGTAAGAATTAATTTTTTTTTGTAAAATTTAAATTTTTTTTGAATAATTTTTTTTGTAACAATTAATTTTTATGTAAAAATAAATTTTTTTGGTAAGAATTAAATTTTATTTGTAAGAATTTAAATTTTTGTTAGAATTCAATTTTATGTGTAAGAATTAAATTGTTTTTGTAAGAATTAAATTTTTTTTGTTAAGAATTAAATTTTTTTGTAATAATTATTTTTTTTGTAAAAATAAATTTTTTTGGTAAGAATTAAATTATATTTATAAGAATTTAAATTTTTGTTAGAATTAAATTTTATTTATAAGAATTAATTTTATTTTGTAAGAATTAAATTTTTTTTGTAAGAATTAAATTTTTTTTGTTAGAATTAAATTTTTAATTGTTAGAATTATATTTTTTATTGAAAGTATTACATTTTTTTGGTAAGAATTAAATTTTCATTTGTTAGAAATAAATTGTTTTTTGTAAGAATGAAATTTTTTTTTTAGGAATTAAATTTTTTTTGTAAGAATTAATTTTTTTTGTAAGAATTAAATTTTATTGTTAGGATTAAATTTTTTTCGTTAGAATTAAATGTTTTTTGTAAGAATTAATTTTTTTTTTAAGAAATAAATTTTTTTTGTAAGAATTAATTTGGTTTTGTAATAATTAATTTTTTTGTAAAAATAAATTTTTTTGGTAAGAATTAAATTTTATTTGTAAGAATTTAAATTTTTGTTAGAATTAAATTTTATTTCTAAGAATTAATTTTTTTTTGTAAGAATTAAATTTTTTTTGTAAGAATTAAATTATTTTTGTTAGAATTAAATTTTTTTTGTAAGAATTAAATTTTTTTTGTTAGAATTAAATTTTTTTTGTAAGAATTAAATTTTTTTTGTAAGAATTAAATTTTTTGGTGAGAATTAATTTTTTTTGTAAGAATTAAATTTTTTTTGTAAGAATTAAATTTTTTTTGGAAGAATTAATTTCTTTTGTAAGAATTCAATTTATATTTGCAACAATTATATTTTTATTTGTTAGAATTAAAAATTTTTTGTAAAAATTAAATTTTTTCGGGTTAGAAATTAATTTTTTTGGTTCGAATTAATTTTTTTTTGTAAAATTAGAATTTTTTTTTAATAATTTTTTTTGTAATAATTAATTTTTTTGTAAAAATAAATTTTTTTGGTTAGAATTAAATTTTATTTGTAAGAATTTAAATTTTTGTTAGAATTCAATTTTATTTGTAAGAATTAATTTTTTTTGTAGGAATTAAATTTTTTTTGTAAGAACTAAATTTTTTTTGTAAGAATTAAATTATTTTTGGAAGAATTAAATTTTATTGTAAGAATTAATTTTTTTTGTAAAATTTAAAATTTTTTTGAATAATTTTTTTTGTAATAATTAATTTTTTTGTAAAAATAAATTTTTTTGTTAAGAATTAAATTTTATTTGTAAGAATTTAAATTTTTGTTAGAATTCAATTTTATTTGTAAGAATTAAATTTTTTTTGTAAGAATTAAATTTTTTTTGTAAGAATTAAATTTTTTTTGTAAGAATTAAATTTTTTTTGTAAGAATTAAATTTTTTTTGTAAGAATTAAATTTTTTTGGAAGAATTAATTTCTTTTGTAAGAATTCAATTTATATTTGCAACAATTATATTTTATTTGTTAGAATTAAATTTTTTTTTGTAACAATTAAATTTTTTCGGGTAAGAAATTAATTTTTTTGTTCGAATGAATTTTTTTTTGTAAAATTTAAAATTTTTTGTAAGATTTAATTTTTTTTTTGAGAAATAAAATTTTATTTGTAAGAATTAAAATTTCTTTTGTAACAATTAAATTTTTTCGGTTAAGAATTTAATTTTTTTGTTAAATAAATTTTTTTTGTAAGAATTAATATTTTTTGTAAGAAATAATTTTTTTTTGTAAAATTTAAATTTTTTTAGAATAATTTTTTTGTAACAATTAATTTTTATGTAAAAATAAATTTTTTTGGTAAGAATTAAATTTTATTTGTAAGAATTTAAATTTTTGTTAGAATTCAATTTTATTTGTAAGAATTAATTTTTTTTGAGAAATAATTTTTTTTTGTAAGAATTAAATTGGTTTTGTAAGCATTAAATTTTTTCTGTAAGAATTAATTTTGTTTTTTGAGAAATAATTTTTTTTGTAAGCATTTAATTATTTTGTAAGAATTACATTTTTTCTGTAAGAATTAATTTTTTATTTGTAAGAATTAAATTTTTATTCGTTAGAATTAAATTTTTTTTGTAAGAATTAAATTTTTTTTGTAAGAATTAAATTTTTTTCTAAGAATTAATTTTTTAGTTGTAAGAATTAATTTTTTTTCAGAAAAAAAATTTTTTCGTTAGAATTAATTTTTTTTCTCGAAGGAATTAATTTTGTTTTGCAAGAATTAAAATTTTTTTCGTTAGAATTTTATTTTTTTTGTTAGAATTAAATTCTTTTTGTAAGAATTAATTTTTTTTTAAGAAATAAATTTTTTTTGTAAGAATTAATTTGGTTTTGTAAGAGTTAAATTTTTTTGGTAAGAATTAATTTTTTTTTTGTAAGAATTAAATTTTTTTGTAAGAGTTAAATTTTTTTGGTAAGAATTAATTTTTTTTTTGTAATTAAATTTTTTTGTAAGAATTAATTTTTTTTTTAGAAATAAATTTTTTTTGTAAGAATTAAATTTTTTTCTGTAAGAATTAATTTTGTTTTTTGAGAAATAATTTTTTTTGTAAGAATTTAATTTTTTTTGTAAGAATTAAATTTTTTTGTAAGAATTCAATTTTTTTCTAAGAATTAAATTTTTTTGTAGGAATTAAATTTTTTTTGTAAGAACTAATTTTTTTTTGTAAGAATTAAATTATTTTTGTAAGAATTAAATTTTTTTGTAATAATTAATTTTTTTGTAAAAATAATTTTTTTTGCTAAGAATTAAATTTTATTTGTAAGAATTTAAATTTTTGTTAGAATTCAATTTTATTTGTAAGAATTAATTTTTTTTTGTAAGAATTAAATTTTTTTTGTACGAATTAAATTTTTTGTGGAAGAATAAATTTCTTTTGTAAGAATTCAATTTATATTTGCAACAATTATATTTTTATTTGTTAGAATTAAATTTTTTTTTGTAACAATTAAATTTTTTCGGGTAAGAAATTAATTTTTTTGTTCGAATGAATTTTTTTTTGTAAAATTTAAATTTTTTGGTAAGATTTAATTTTTTTTTTTGAGAAATAAAATTTTATTTGTAAGAATTAAAATTTCTTTTGTAACAATTAAATTTTTTCGGTTAAGAATTTAATTTTTTTGTAAGAATTAATTTTTTTTGTAAGAATTAAATTTTGTTTGTAAGAATTAATCTTTTTTGTAAGAATTAAATTTTTTCGTTAGATTTAATTTTTTTTCGATAGAATTAAATTTTTTTTGCAAGTATTAAATTTTTTTTCGTTAGAATTAATTTTTTTTGTTAGAATTAAATGTTTTTTGTAAGAATTAATTTTTTTTGAATAATTTTTTTTGTAATAATTAATTTTTTTGTAAAAATACATTTTTTTGTTAAGAATTAAATTTTATTTGTAAGAATTTAAATTTTTGTTAGAATTCAATTTTATTTGTAAGAATTAAATTTTTTTTGTAAGAATTAAATTTTTTTTGTAAGAATTAAATTTTTTTGTAAGAATTAAATTTTGTTTGTATGAATTAAATTTTTTTTGTAAGAATTAATTTTTATTGTAAGGATTAAATTTTTTTTGTAAGAATTAAATTTTTTTGTAAGAATTAAATTTTTTTGTAAGAATTAAATTTTTTTTGTTAAGAATTAAATTTTTTTTGTAATAATTAATTTTTTTGTAAAAATAAATTTTTTTGGTAAGAATTAAATTTTTTGGTGAGAATTAATTTTTTTTGTAAGAATTAAATTTTTTTTGTAAGAATTAAATTTTTTTTGGAAGAATTAATTTCTTTTGTAAGAATTCAATTTATATTTGCAACAATTATATTTTTATTTGTTAGAATTAAAAATTTTTTGTAAAAATTAAATTTTTTCGGGTTAGAAATTAATTTTTTTGGTTCGAATTAATTTTTTTTTGTAAAATTAGAATTTTTTTTTAATAATTTTTTTTGTAATAATTAATTTTTTTGTAAAAATAAATTTTTTTGGTTAGAATTAAATTTTATTTGTAAGAATTTAAATTTTTGTTAGAATTCAATTTTATTTGTAAGAATTAATTTTTTTTGTAGGAATTAAATTTTTTTTGTAAGAACTAAATTTTTTTTGTAAGAATTAAATTATTTTTGGAAGAATTAAATTTTATTGTAAGAATTAATTTTTTTTGTAAAATTTAAAATTTTTTTGAATAATTTTTTTTGTAATAATTAATTTTTTTGTAAAAATAAATTTTTTTGTTAAGAATTAAATTTTATTTGTAAGAATTTAAATTTTTGTTAGAATTCAATTTTATTTGTAAGAATTAAATTTTTTTTGTAAGAATTAAATTTTTTTTGTAAGAATTAAATTTTTTTTGTAAGAATTAAATTTTTTTTGTAAGAATTAAATTTTTTTTGTAAGAATTAAATTTTTTTTGTAAGAATTAAATTTTTTTGGAAGAATTAATTTCTTTTGTAAGAATTCAATTTATATTTGCAACAATTATATTTTATTTGTTAGAATTAAATTTTTTTTTGTAACAATTAAATTTTTCCGGGTAAGAAATTAATTTTTTTGTTCGAATGAATTTTTTTTTGTAAAATTTAAAATTTTTTGTAAGATTTAATTTTTTTTTTGAGAAATAAAATTTTATTTGTAAGAATTAAAATTTCTTTTGTAACAATTAAATTTTTTCGGTTAAGAATTTAATTTTTTTGTTAAATAAATTTTTTTTGTAAGAATTAATATTTTTTGTAAGAAATAATTTTTTTTTGTAAAATTTAAATTTTTTTAGAATAATTTTTTTGTAACAATTAATTTTTATGTAAAAATAAATTTTTTTGGTAAGAATTAAATTTTATTTGTAAGAATTTAAATTTTTGTTAGAATTCAATTTTATTTGTAAGAATTAATTTTTTTTGAGAAATAAATTTTTTTTGTAAGAATTAAATTGGTTTTGTAAGCATTAAATTTTTTCTGTAAGAATTAATTTTGTTTTTTGAGAAATAATTTTTTTTGTAAGCATTTAATTATTTTGTAAGAATTACATTTTTTCTGTAAGAATTAATTTTTTATTTGTAAGAATTAAATTTTTATTCGTTAGAATTAAATTTTTTTTGTAAGAATTAAATTTTTTTTGTAAGAATTAAATTTTTTTCTAAGAATTAATTTTTTAGTTGTAAGAATTAATTTTTTTTCAGAAAAAAAATTTTTTCGTTAGAATTAATTTTTTTTCTCGAAGGAATTAATTTTGTTTTGCAAGAATTAAAATTTTTTTCGTTAGAATTTTATTTTTTTTGTTAGAATTAAATTCTTTTTGTAAGAATTAATTTTTTTTTAAGAAATAAATTTTTTTTGTAAGAATTAATTTGGTTTTGTAAGAGTTAAATTTTTTTGGTAAGAATTAATTTTTTTTTTGTAAGAATTAAATTTTTTTGTAAGAGTTAAATTTTTTTGGTAAGAATTAATTTTTTTTTTGTAATTAAATTTTTTTGTAAGAATTAAATTTTTTTCTGTAAGAATTAATTTTGTTTTTTGAGAAATAATTTTTTTTGTAAGAATTTAATTTTTTTTGTAAGAATTAAATTTTTTTGTAAGAATTCAATTTTTTTCTAAGAATTAAATTTTTTTGTAGGAATTAAATTTTTTTTGTAAGAACTAATTTTTTTTTGTAAGAATTAAATTATTTTTGTAAGAATTAAATTTTTTTGTAATAATTAATTTTTTTGTAAAAATAATTTTTTTTGCTAAGAATTAAATTTTATTTGTAAGAATTTAAATTTTTGTTAGAATTCAATTTTATTTGTAAGAATTAATTTTTTTTGTAAGAATTAAATTTTTTTTGTACGAATTAAATTTTTTGTGGAAGAATAAATTTCTTTTGTAAGAATTCAATTTATATTTGCAACAATTATATTTTTATTTGTTAGAATTAAATTTTTTTTTGTAACAATTAAATTTTTTCGGGTAAGAAATTAATTTTTTTGTTCGAATGAATTTTTTTTTGTAAAATTTAAATTTTTTGGTAAGATTTAATTTTTTTTTTTGAGAAATAAAATTTTATTTGTAAGAATTAAAATTTCTTTTGTAACAATTAAATTTTTTCGGTTAAGAATTTAATTTTTTTGTAAGAATTAATTTTTTTTGTAAGAATTAAATTTTTTTTGTAAGAATTAAATTTTTTTTGTTAGAATTAAATTTGTTTTGTAAGAATTAAATTTTTTTTGTAAGAATTAAATTTTTTTTGTAAGAATTAAATTTTTTTTGTAAGAATTAAATTTTTTTTGGAAGAATTAATTTCTTTTGTAAGAATTAAATTTTTTTGTAAGAATTAAATTTTTTTGTAAGAACTAAATTTTTTTTGTAAGAATTCAATTTTTTGTAAGAATTAAATTTTTTTGTAAGAATTAAATTGTTTTTGTAAGAATTAAATTTTTTTTGTTAAGAATTAAATTTTTTTGTAATAATTAATTTTTTTGTAAAAATAAATTTTTTTGGTAAGAATTAAATTTTATTTGTAAGAATTTAAATTTTTGTTAGAATTTAATTTTTTGTAAGAATAATTTTTTTTGTAAGAATTAAATTTTTTTTGTAAGAATTAAATTTTTTTTGTAAGAATTAAATTTTTTTTTGTAAGAATTAAATTTTTTTGGAAGAATAAATTTCTTTTGTAAGAATTCAATTTATATTTGCAACAATTATATTTTTATTTGTTAGAATTAAAATTTTTTTTGTAACAATTAAATTTTGTCGGGTAAGAAATTAATTTTTTTGTTCGAATGAATTTTGTTTTGTAAAATTTAAATTTTTTTGTAAAAATAAATTTTTTTGGTTAGAATTAAATTTTATTTGTAAGAATTAAATTTTTTTTGTAAGAATTAATTTCTTTTGTAAGAATTCAATTTATATTTGCAACAATTATATTTTTATTTGTTAGAATTAAATTTTTTTTTGTAACAATTAAATTTTTCCGGGTAAGAAATTAATTTTTTTGTTCGAATGAATTTTTTTTTGTAAAATTTAAAATTTTTTGTAAGATTTAATTTTTTTTTTGAGAAATAAAATTTTATTTGTAAGAATTAAAATTTCTTTTGTAACAATTAAATTTTTTCGGTTAAGAATTTAATTTTTTTGTAAGAATTAATTTTTTTTGTAAGAATTAATATTTTTTGTAAGAATTAAATTTTTTTGTAAGAATTAATTTTTTTTTGAGAAATAATTTTTTTTGTAAGAATTTAATTTTTTTTGTAAGAATTAAATTTTTTTTGTAAGAATTCAATTTTTTTCTAAGAATTAAATTTTTTTGTAGGAATTAAATTTTTTTTGTAAGAACTAAATTTTTTTTGTAAGAATTAAATTATTTTTGTAAGAATTAAATTTTTTTGTAATAATTAATTTTTTTGTAAAAATAAATTTTATTTGTAAGAATTTAAATTTTTGTTAGAATTTAATTTTTTGTAAGAATAATTTTTTTTTGTAAGAATTAAATTTTTTTGTAAGAATTAAATTTTTTTTGTTAGAATTAAATTTTTTTTGTAAGAATTAAATTTTTTTTGTAAGAATTAAATTTTTTTTGTAAGAATTAAATTTTTTTGTAAGAATTAAATTTTTTTTGTAAGAATTAAATTTTTTTTGGAAGAATTAATTTCTTTTGTAAGAATTAAATTTTTTTGTAAGAATTAAATTTTTTTGTAAGAACTAAATTTTTTTTGTAAGAATTCAATTTTTTGTAAGAATTAAATTTTTTGGTAAGAATTAAATTGTTTTTGTAAGAATTAAATTTTTTTTGTTAAGAATTAAATTTTTTTGTAATAATTAATTTTTTTGTAAAAATAAATTTTTTTGGTAAGAATTAAATTTATATTTGCAACAATTATATTTTTATTTGTTAGAATTAAATTTTTTTTTGTAACAATTAAATTTTTTCGGGTAAGATATTAATTTTTTTGTTCGAATGAATTTTTTTTTGTAAAATTTAAATTTTTGTAAGATTTAATTTTTTTTTTGAGAAATAAAATTTTATTTGTAAGAATTAAAATTTCTTTTGTAACAATTAAATTTTTTCGGTTAAGTATTTAATTTTTTTGTAAGAATTAATTTTTTTTGTTAGAATTAATATTTTTTGTAAGAATTAACTTTTTTTTGTAAAATTTAAAATTTTTTTGAATAATTTTTTTTGTAATAATTAATTTTTATGTAAAAATAATTTTTTTTGGTACAAATTAAATTTTTGTTAGAATTCAATTTTATTTGTAAGAATTAATTTTTTTTGGTAAGAATTCAATTTTTTTTGTAAGAATTAAATTTGTTTGTAAGAATTAAATTTTGTTTGTATGAATTAAATTTTTTTTGGAAGAATTAAATTTTTATTTGTAAGAATTAAATTTTTATTTGTTAGAATTAAATTTTTTTGTAAGAATTAAATTTTTTTTTAGAAATAAATTTTTATTGGAAGAATTAAATTGGTTTTGATAGAATTAATTTTTTTCTGTAAGAATTAATTTTGATTATTGAGAAATAATTTTTTTTTCTAAGAATATTATTATTTGTAAGAATTAATTTTTTTTGTGTAAGAATTTAATTTTTTTGTAAGAATTAATTTTTTTGTAAGAATTAATTTTTTTTGTAAGAATTAAATTTTTATTTGTTAGAATTAAATTTTTCTTGTAAGAATTATATATTTTTTTTTTAGAATTAAATTTTTTTGTTAGAATTAAATGTTATTTGTAAGATTTAATTTTTTTTTGAGAAATGGACTTTTTTTGTAAGAATTAAATTGGTTTTGTAAGCATTAAATTTTTTCTGTAAGAATTAATTTTGTTTTTTTTGAGAAATAATTTTTTTTTGTAAGAATTTAAATATTTTGAAAGAATTAAATTTTTTTTGTAAGAATTATATTTTTATTTGTAAGAATTAAATTTTTTCGTGTAAGAATTTAATTTTTTTGTAAGAATTAAATTTTATTTTGTAAAAATTTATTTATTTTGTAAGAATTAATTTTTTTTTGAGAAATAAAATTTTATTTGTAAGAATTAAAATTTCTTTTGTAACAATGAAAATTTTTCGGCTAAGAATTTAATTTTTTTGTAAGAATTACTTTTTTTTGTAAGAATTAATTTTTTTTGTAAGAATTAATTTTTTTGTAAAATTTAAATTTTTTTTGAATAATTTTTTTTTGTAATAATTAATTTTTTTGTAAAAATAAATTTTTTTGCTAAGAATTAAATTTTATTTGTAAGAATTTAAATTTTTGTTAGAATTCAATTTTATTTGTAAGAATTAATTTTTTTTTGCAAGAATTAATTTTTTTTTGTACGAATTAAATTTTTTTGGGAAGAATTAATTTCTTTTGTAAGAATTCAATTTATATTTGCAACAATTATATTTTTATTTGTTAGAATTAAATTTTTTTTGTAACAATTAAATTTTTTTTGTAAGAATTAAATTTTTTTTGTAAGAATTCAATTTTTTTGTAAGAATTAAATTTTTTTTAGGAATTAAATTTTTTTTGTAAGAACTAAATTTTTTTTGTAAGAATTAAATTATTTTTGTAAGAATTAAATTTTTTTGTAAGAATTAATTTTTTTGCAAAAATAAATTTTTTTGGTAAGATTTAAATTTTATTTGTAAGAATTAAATCTTTTTTGTTAGAATTCAATTTTTTTGTAAGAAATAAATTTTTTTGTAAGAATTAAATTTTTTTGTAAGAACTAATTTTTTTTGTAAGAATTCAATTTTTTTGTAAGAATTAAATTTTTTTGTAAGAATTAAATTGTTTTTGTAAGAATTAAATTTTTTTTGTTAAGAATTAAATTTTTTTGTAATAATTATTTTTTTTGTAAAAATAAATTTTTTTGGTAAGAATTAAATTTTATTTGTAAGAATTTAAATTTTTGTTAGAATTAAATTTTATTTCTAAGAATTAATTTTTTTTTGTAAGAATTAAATTTTTTTTGTAAGAATTAAATTTTTTTTGTACGAATTAAATTTTTTTTGGAAGAATTAATTTCTTTTGTAAGAATTCAATTTATATTTGCAACAATTATATTTTTATTTGTTAGAATTAAAATTTTTTTGTAACAATTAAAGTTTTTCGGGTAAGAAATTAATTTTTTTGTTCGAATTAATTTTTTTTTGTAAAATTTAAATTTTTTGGTAAGATTGAATTTTTTTTTTGAGAAAAAAAATTTTATTTGTAAGAATTAAAATTTCTTTTGTAACAATTAAATTTTTTCGGTTAAGAATTTAATTTTTTTGTAAGAATTAATTTTTTTTTAAGAATTAATTTTTTTTGTAAGAATTAATTTTTTTTTGTAAAATTTAAAATTGTTTTGAATAATTTTTTTGTAATAATTGATTTTTTGTAAAAATAATTTTTTTTGGTTAGAATTAAATTTTATTTGTAAGAATTTAAATTTTTGTTCGAATTCAATTTTATTTGTAAGAATTAAATTTTTTTTGTAAGAATTAAATTTTTTTTGTAAGAATTAATTTTTTCTGTAAGAATTAAATTTTTTTGTTAGAATTAAATTTTTTTCGTTAGAATTAAATGTTTTTTGTAAGAATTAATTTTTTTAAAGAAATAAATTTTTTTTGCAAGAATTAATTTGGTTTTGTAAGAGTTAAATTTTTTTGTTAGAATTAAATTTTTTTTGTAAGAATTAAATTATTATTGTAAGAATTAAATTTTTTGTAAGAATTAATTTTTTTGTAAAAATAAATTTTTTTGGTAAGAATTCAATTTATATTTGCAACAATTATATTTTTATTTGTTAGAATTAAATTTTTTTTGTAACAATTAAATTTTTTCGGGTAAGAAATTAATTTTTTTGTTCGAATGAATTTTTTTTTGTAAAATTTAAATTTTTTTGTAAGATTTAATTTTTTCTTTTGAGAAATAAAGTTTTATTTGTAAGAATTAAAATTTATTTTGTAATAATTAAATTTTTTCGGTTAAGAATTTAATTTTTTTGTAAGAATTAATTTTTTTTGTTAGAATTAATATTTTTTGTAAGAATTAATTTTTTTTTTTAAAATTTAAATTTTTTTTGAATAATTTTTTTTGTAATAATTAATTTTTTTGTAAAAATAAATTTTTTTGGTAAGAATTAAATTTTATTTGTAAGAATTTAAATTTTTGTTAGAATTCAATTTTATTTGTAAGAATTAATTTTATTTGTAAGAATTAATTTTTTTTTGTAAGAATTAAATTTTTTTTGTAAGAATTAAATTTTTTTTGTAAGAATTAAATTTTTTTTTGTAAGAATTAAATTTTTTTGGAAGAATAAATTTCTTTTGTAAGAATTCAATTTATATTTGCAACAATTATATTTTTATTTGTTAGAATTAAATTTTTTTTTGTAACAATTAAATTTTGTCGGGTAAGAAATTAATTTTTTTGTTCGAATGAATTTTGTTTTGTAAAATTTAAATTTTTTTGTAAAAATAAATTTTTTTGGTTAGAATTAAATTTTATTTGTAAGAATTAAATTTTTTTTGTAAGAATTAATTTCTTTTGTAAGAATTCAATTTTTTTGGAAGAATAAATTTCTTTTGTAAGAATTCAATTTATATTTGCAACAATTATATTTTTATTTGTTAGAATTAAATTTTTTTTTGTAACAATTAAATTTTGTCGGGTAAGAAATTAATTTTTTTGTTCGAATGAATTTTGTTTTGTAAAATTTAAATTTTTTTGTAAAAATAAATTTTTTTGGTTAGAATTAAATTTTATTTGTAAGAATTAAATTTTTTTTGTAAGAATTCAATTTTTTTGTAAGAATTAAATTTTTTTGTAAGAATTAAATTTTTTTGTAAGAACTAAATTTTTTTTGTAAGAATTCAATTTTTTGTAAGAATTAAATTTTTTTGTTAGAATTAAATTGTTTTTGTAAGAATTAAATTTTTTTTGTTAAGAATTAAATTTTTTGTAATAATTAATTTTTTTGTAAAAATAAATTTTTTTGGTAAGAATTAAATTTTATGTGTAAGAATTTAAATTTTTGTTAGAATTAAATTTTATTTCTAAGAATTAATTTTTTTTGTAAGAATTAAATTTTTTTTGTAAGAATTAAATTTTTTATGTTAGAATTAAATTTTTTTTGTAAGAATTAAATATTTTTTGGAAGAATTAATTTCTTTTGTAAGAATTCAATTTATATTTGCAACAATTATATTTTTATTTGTTAGAATTAAATTTTTTTTTGTAACAATTAAATTTTTTCGGGTAAGAAATTAATTTTTTTGTTCGAATGAATTTTTTTTTGTAAAATTTAAATTTTTGTAAGATTTAATTTTTTTTTTGAGAAATAAAATTTTATTTGTAAGAATTAAAATTTCTTTTGTAACAATTAAATTTTTTCGGTTAAGTATTTAATTTTTTTGTAAGAATTAATTTTTTTTGTTAGAATTAATATTTTTTGTAAGAATTAACTTTTTTTTGTAAAATTTAAATTTTTTTTGAATAATTTTTTTTGTAATAATTAATTTTTATGTAAAAATAATTTTTTTTGGTACAAATTAAATTTTTGTTAGAATTCAATTTTATTTGTAAGAATTAATTTTTTTTGGTAAGAATTCAATTTTTTTTGTAAGAATTAAATTTGTTTGTAAGAATTAAATTTTGTTTGTATGAATTAAATTTTTTTTGGAAGAATTAAATTTTTATTTGTAAGAATTAAATTTTTATTTGTTAGAATTAAATTTTTTTGTAAGAATTAAATTTTTTTTTAGAAATAAATTTTTATTGGAAGAATTAAATTGGTTTTGATAGAATTAATTTTTTTCTGTAAGAATTAATTTTGATTATTGAGAAATAATTTTTTTTTCTAAGAATATTATTATTTGTTAGAATTAATTTTTTTTGTGTAAGAATTTAATTTTTTTGTAAGAATTAATTTTTTTGTAAGAATTAATTTTTTTTGTAAGAATTAAATTTTTATTTGTTAGAATTAAATTTTTCTTGTAAGAATTATATATTTTTTTTTTAGAATTAAATTTTTTTGTTAGAATTAAATGTTATTTGTAAGATTTAATTTTTTTTTGAGAAATGGACTTTTTTTGTAAGAATTAAATTGGTTTTGTAAGCATTAAATTTTTTCTGTAAGAATTAATTTTGTTTTTTTTGAGAAATAATTTTTTTTTGTAAGAATTTAAATATTTTGAAAGAATTAAATTTTTTTTGTAAGAATTATATTTTTATTTGTAAGAATTAAATTTTTTCGTGTAAGAATTTAATTTTTTTGTAAGAATTAAATTTTATTTTGTAAAAATTTATTTATTTTGTAAGAATTAATTTTTTTTTGAGAAATAAAATTTTATTTGTAAGAATTAAAATTTCTTTTGTAACAATGAAAATTTTTCGGCTAAGAATTTAATTTTTTTGTAAGAATTACTTTTTTTTGTAAGAATTAATTTTTTTTGTAAGAATTAATTTTTTTGTAAAATTTAAAATTTTTTTGAATAATTTTTTTTTGTAATAATTAATTTTTTTGTAAAAATAAATTTTTTTGCTAAGAATTAAATTTTATTTGTAAGAATTTAAATTTTTGTTAGAATTCAATTTTATTTGTAAGAATTAATTTTTTTTTGCAAGAATTAATTTTTTTTTGTACGAATTAAATTTTTTTGGGAAGAATTAATTTCTTTTGTAAGAATTCAATTTATATTTGCCACAATTATATTTTTATTTGTTAGAATTAAATTTTTTTTGTAACAATTAAATTTTTTTTGTAAGAATTAAATTTTTTTTGTAAGAATTCAATTTTTTTGTAAGAATTCAATTTTTTTTAGGAATTAAATTTTTTTTGTAAGAACTAAATTTTTTTTGTAAGAATTAAATTATTTTTGTAAGAATTAAATTTTTTTGTAAGAATTAATTTTTTTGCAAAAATAAATTTTTTTGGTAAGATTTAAATTTTATTTGTAAGAATTAAATCTTTTTTGTTAGAATTCAATTTTTTTGTAAGAAATAAATTTTTTTGTAAGAATTAAATTTTTCTGTAAGAACTAATTTTTTTTGTAAGAATTCAATTTTTTGTAAGAATTAAATTTTTTTGTAAGAATTAAATTGTTTTTGTAAGAATTAAATTTTTTTTGTTAAGAATTAAATTTTTTTGTAATAATTATTTTTTTTGTAAAAATAAATTTTTTTGGTAAGAATTAAATTTTATTTGTAAGAATTTAAATTTTTGTTAGAATTAAATTTTATTTCTAAGAATTAATTTTTTTTTGTAAGAATTAAATTTTTTTTGTAAGAATTAAATTTTTTTTGTACGAATTAAATTTTTTTTGGAAGAATTAATTTCTTTTGTAAGAATTCAATTTATATTTGCAACAATTATATTTTTATTTGTTAGAATTAAAATTTTTTTGTAACAATTAAATTTTTTCGGGTAAGAAATTAATTTTTTTGTTCGAATTAATTTTTTTTTGTAAAATTTAAATTTTTTGGTAAGATTGAATTTTTTTTTTGAGAAAAAAAATTTTATTTGTAAGAATTAAAATTTCTTTTGTAACAATTAAATTTTTTCGGTTAAGAATTTAATTTTTTTGTAAGAATTAATTTTTTTTTTAAGAATTAATTTTTTTTGTAAGAATTAATTTTTTTTTGTAAAATTTAAAATTGTTTTGAATAATTTTTTTGTAATAATTGATTTTTTGTAAAAATAATTTTTTTTGGTTAGAATTAAATTTTATTTGTAAGAATTTAAATTTTTGTTCGAATTCAATTTTATTTGTAAGAATTAAATTTTTTTTGTAAGAATTAAATTTTTTTTGTAAGAATTAATTTTTTCTGTAAGAATTAAATTTTTTTGTTAGAATTAAATTTTTTTCGTTAGAATTAAATGTTTTTTGTAAGAATTAATTTTTTTAAAGAAATAAATTTTTTTTGCAAGAATTAATTTGGTTTTGTAAGAGTTAAATTTTTTTGTTAGAATTAAATTTTTTTTGTAAGAATTAAATTATTATTGTAAGAATTAAATTTTTTGTAGGAATTAATTTTTTTGTAAAAATAAATTTTTTTGGTAAGAATTCAATTTATATTTGCAACAATTATATTTTTATTTGTTAGAATTAAATTTTTTTTGTAACAATTAAATTTTTTCGGGTAAGAAATTAATTTTTTTGTTCGAATGAATTTTTTTTTGTAAAATTTAAATTTTTTTGTAAGATTTAATTTTTTCTTTTGAGAAATAAAGTTTTATTTGTAAGAATTAAAATTTATTTTGTAATAATTAAATTTTTTCGGTTAAGAATTTAATTTTTTTGTAAGAATTAATTTTTTTTGTTAGAATTAATATTTTTTGTAAGAATTAATTTTTTTTTTTTAAATTTAAATTTTTTTTGAATAATTTTTTTTGTAATAATTAATTTTTTTGTAAAAATAAATTTTTTTGGTAAGAATTAAATTTTATTTGTAAGAATTTAAATTTTTGTTAGAATTCAATTTTATTTGTAAGAATTAATTTTATTTGTAAGAATTAATTTTTTTTTGTAAGAATTAAATTTTTTTTGTAAGAATTAAATTTTTTTTGTAAGAATTAAATTTTTTTTTGTAAGAATTAAATTTTTTTGGAAGAATAAATTTCTTTTGTAAGAATTCAATTTATATTTGCAACAATTATATTTTTATTTGTTAGAATTAAATTTTTTTTTGTAACAATTAAATTTTGTCGGGTAAGAAATTAATTTTTTTGTTCGAATGAATTTTGTTTTGTAAAATTTAAATTTTTTTGTAAAAATAAATTTTTTTGGTTAGAATTAAATTTTATTTGTAAGAATTAAATTTTTTTTGTAAGAATTAATTTCTTTTGTAAGAATTCAATTTTTTTGGAAGAATAAATTTCTTTTGTAAGAATTCAATTTATATTTGCAACAATTATATTTTTATTTGTTAGAATTAAATTTTTTTTGTAACAATTAAATTTTGTCGGGTAAGAAATTAATTTTTTTGTTCGAATGAATTTTGTTTTGTAAAATTTAAATTTTTTTGGTTAGAATTAAATTTTATTTGTAAGAATTAAATTTTTTTTGTAAGAATTCAATTTTTTTGTAAGAATTAAATTTTTTTGTAAGAATTAAATTTTTTTGTAAGAACTAAATTTTTTTTGTAAGAATTCAATTTTTTGTAAGAATTAAATTTTTTTGTTAGAATTAAATTGTTTTTGTAAGAATTAAATTTTTTTTGTTAAGAATTAAATTTTTTGTAATAATTAATTTTTTTGTAAAAATAAATTTTTTTGGTAAGAATTAAATTTTATGTGTAAGAATTTAAATTTTTGTTAGAATTAAATTTTATTTCTAAGAATTAATTTTTTTTGTAAGAATTAAATTTTTTTTGTAAGAATTAAATTTTTTATGTTAGAATTAATTTTTTTTTGTAAGAATTAAATATTTTTTGGAAGAATTAATTTCTTTTGTAAGAATTCAATTTATATTTGCAACAATTATATTTTTATTTATTAGAATTAAATTTTTTTTTGTAACAATTAAATTTTTTCGGGTAAGAAATTAATTTTTTTGTTCGAATGAATTTTTTTTTGTAAAATTTAAATTTTTGTAAGATTTAATTTTTTTTTTGAGAAATAAAATTTTATTTGTAAGAATTAAAATTTCTTTTGTAACAATTAAATTTTTTCGGTTAAGTATTTAATTTTTTTGTAAGAATTAATTTTTTTTGTTAGAATTAATATTTTTTGTAAGAATTAACTTTTTTTTGTAAAATTTAAATTTTTTTTGAATAATTTTTTTTGTAATAATTAATTTTTATGTAAAAATAATTTTTTTTGGTACAAATTAAATTTTTGTTAGAATTCAATTTTATTTGTAAGAATTAATTTTTTTTGGTAAGAATTCAATTTTTTTTGTAAGAATTAAATTTGTTTGTAAGAATTAAATTTTGTTTGTATGAATTAAATTTTTTTTGGAAGAATTAAATTTTTATTTGTAAGAATTAAATTTTTATTTGTTAGAATTAAATTTTTTTGTAAGAATTAAATTTTTTTTTAGAAATAAATTTTTATTGGAAGAATTAAATTGGTTTTGATAGAATTAATTTTTTTCTGTAAGAATTAATTTTGATTATTGAGAAATAATTTTTTTTTCTAAGAATATTATTATTTGTAAGAATTAATTTTTTTTGTGTAAGAATTTAATTTTTTTGTAAGAATTAATTTTTTTGTAAGAATTAATTTTTTTTGTAAGAATTAAATTTTTATTTGTTAGAATTAAATTTTTCTTGTAAGAATTATATATTTTTTTTTTAGAATTAAATTTTTTTGTTAGAATTAAATGTTATTTGTAAGATTTAATTTTTTTTTGAGAAATGGACTTTTTTTGTAAGAATTAAATTGGTTTTGTAAGCATTAAATTTTTTCTGTAAGAATTAATTTTGTTTTTTTTGAGAAATAATTTTTTTTTGTAAGAATTTAAATATTTTGAAAGAATTAAATTTTTTTTGTAAGAATTATATTTTTATTTGTAAGAATTAAATTTTTTCGTGTAAGAATTTAATTTTTTTGTAAGAATTAAATTTTATTTTGTAAAAATTTATTTATTTTGTAAGAATTAATTTTTTTTTGAGAAATAAAATTTTATTTGTAAGAATTAAAATTTCTTTTGTAACAATGAAAATTTTTCGGCTAAGAATTTAATTTTTTTGTAAGAATTACTTTTTTTTGTAAGAATTAATTTTTTTTGTAAGAATTAATTTTTTTGTAAAATTTAAATTTTTTTTGAATAATTTTTTTTTGTAATAATTAATTTTTTTGTAAAAATAAATTTTTTTGCTAAGAATTAAATTTTATTTGTAAGAATTTAAATTTTTGTTAGAATTCAATTTTATTTGTAAGAATTAATTTTTTTTTGCAAGAATTAATTTTTTTTTGTACGAATTAAATTTTTTTGGGAAGAATTAATTTCTTTTGTAAGAATTCAATTTATATTTGCAACAATTATATTTTTATTTGTTAGAATTAAATTTTTTTTGTAACAATTAAATTTTTTTTGTAAGAATTAAATTTTTTTTGTAAGAATTCAATTTTTTTGTAAGAATTAAATTTTTTTTAGGAATTAAATTTTTTTTGTAAGAACTAAATTTTTTTTGTAAGAATTAAATTATTTTTGTAAGAATTAAATTTTTTTGTAAGAATTAATTTTTTTGCAAAAATAAATTTTTTTGGTAAGATTTAAATTTTATTTGTAAGAATTAAATCTTTTTTGTTAGAATTCAATTTTTTTGTAAGAAATAAATTTTTTTGTAAGAATTAAATTTTTTTGTAAGAACTAATTTTTTTTGTAAGAATTCAATTTTTTTGTAAGAATTAAATTTTTTTGTAAGAATTAAATTGTTTTTGTAAGAATTAAATTTTTTTTGTTAAGAATTAAATTTTTTTGTAATAATTATTTTTTTTGTAAAAATAAATTTTTTTGGTAAGAATTAAATTTTATTTGTAAGAATTTAAATTTTTGTTAGAATTAAATTTTATTTCTAAGAATTAATTTTTTTTTGTAAGAATTAAATTTTTTTTGTAAGAATTAAATTTTTTTTGTACGAATTAAATTTTTTTTGGAAGAATTAATTTCTTTTGTAAGAATTCAATTTATATTTGCAACAATTATATTTTTATTTGTTAGAATTAAAATTTTTTTGTAACAATTAAAGTTTTTCGGGTAAGAAATTAATTTTTTTGTTCGAATTAATTTTTTTTTGTAAAATTTAAATTTTTTGGTAAGATTGAATTTTTTTTTTGAGAAAAAAAATTTTATTTGTAAGAATTAAAATTTCTTTTGTAACAATTAAATTTTTTCGGTTAAGAATTTAATTTTTTTGTAAGAATTAATTTTTTTTTAAGAATTAATTTTTTTTGTTAGAATTAATTTTTTTTTGTAAAATTTAAAATTGTTTTGAATAATTTTTTTGTAATAATTGATTTTTTGTAAAAATAATTTTTTTTGGTTAGAATTAAATTTTATTTGTAAGAATTTAAATTTTTGTTCGAATTCAATTTTATTTGTAAGAATTAAATTTTTTTTGTAAGAATTAAATTTTTTTTGTAAGAATTAATTTTTTCTGTAAGAATTAAATTTTTTTGTTAGAATTAAATTTTTTTCGTTAGAATTAAATGTTTTTTGTAAGAATTAATTTTTTTAAAGAAATAAATTTTTTTTGCAAGAATTAATTTGGTTTTGTAAGAGTTAAATTTTTTTGTTAGAATTAAATTTTTTTTGTAAGAATTAAATTATTATTGTAAGAATTAAATTTTTTGTAAGAATTAATTTTTTTGTAAAAATAAATTTTTTTGGTAAGAATTCAATTTATATTTGCAACAATTATATTTTTATTTGTTAGAATTAAATTTTTTTTGTAACAATTAAATTTTTTCGGGTAAGAAATTAATTTTTTTGTTCGAATGAATTTTTTTTTGTAAAATTTAAATTTTTTTGTAAGATTTAATTTTTTCTTTTGAGAAATAAAGTTTTATTTGTAAGAATTAAAATTTATTTTGTAATAATTAAATTTTTTCGGTTAAGAATTTAATTTTTTTGTAAGAATTAATTTTTTTTGTTAGAATTAATATTTTTTGTAAGAATTAATTTTTTTTTTTAAAATTTAAATTTTTTTTGAATAATTTTTTTTGTAATAATTAATTTTTTTGTAAAAATAAATTTTTTTGGTAAGAATTAAATTTTATTTGTAAGAATTTAAATTTTTGTTAGAATTCAATTTTATTTGTAAGAATTAATTTTATTTGTAAGAATTAATTTTTTTTTGTAAGAATTAAATTTTTTTTGTAAGAATTAAATTTTTTTTGTAAGAATTAAATTTTTTTTTGTAAGAATTAAATTTTTTTGGAAGAATAAATTTCTTTTGTAAGAATTCAATTTATATTTGCAACAATTATATTTTTATTTGTTAGAATTAAATTTTTTTTTGTAACAATTAAATTTTGTCGGGTAAGAAATTAATTTTTTTGTTCGAATGAATTTTGTTTTGTAAAATTTAAATTTTTTTGTAAAAATAAATTTTTTTGGTTAGAATTAAATTTTATTTGTAAGAATTAAATTTTTTTTGTAAGAATTAATTTCTTTTGTAAGAATTCAATTTTTTTGGAAGAATAAATTTCTTTTGTAAGAATTCAATTTATATTTGCAACAATTATATTTTTATTTGTTAGAATTAAATTTTTTTTTGTAACAATTAAATTTTGTCGGGTAAGAAATTAATTTTTTTGTTCGAATGAATTTTGTTTTGTAAAATTTAAATTTTTTTGTAAAAATAAATTTTTTTGGTTAGAATTAAATTTTATTTGTAAGAATTAAATTTTTTTTGTAAGAATTCAATTTTTTTGTAAGAATTAAATTTTTTTGTAAGAATTAAATTTTTTTGTAAGAACTAAATTTTTTTTGTAAGAATTCAATTTTTTGTAAGAATTAAATTTTTTTGTTAGAATTAAATTGTTTTTGTAAGAATTAAATTTTTTTTGTTAAGAATTAAATTTTTTGTAATAATTAACTTTTTTGTAAAAATAAATTTTTTTGGTAAGAATTAAATTTTATGTGTAAGAATTTAAATTTTTGTTAGAATTAAATTTTATTTCTAAGAATTAATTTTTTTTGTAAGAATTAAATTTTTTTTGTAAGAATTAAATTTTTTATGTTAGAATTAAATTTTTTTTGTAAGAATTAAATATTTTTTGGAAGAATTAATTTCTTTTGTAAGAATTCAATTTATATTTGCAACAATTATATTTTTATTTGTTAGAATTAAATTTTTTTTTGTAACAATTAAATTTTTTCGGGTAAGAAATTAATTTTTTTGTTCGAATGAATTTTTTTTTGTAAAATTTAAATTTTTGTAAGATTTAATTTTTTTTTTGAGAAATAAAATTTTATTTGTAAGAATTAAAATTTCTTTTGTAACAATTAAATTTTTTCGGTTAAGTATTTAATTTTTTTGTAAGAATTAATTTTTTTTGTTAGAATTAATATTTTTTGTAAGAATTAACTTTTTTTTGTAAAATTTAAATTTTTTTTGAATAATTTTTTTTGTAATAATTAATTTTTATGTAAAAATAATTTTTTTTGGTACAAATTAAATTTTTGTTAGAATTCAATTTTATTTGTAAGAATTAATTTTTTTTGGTAAGAATTCAATTTTTTTTGTAAGAATTAAATTTGTTTGTAAGAATTAAATTTTGTTTGTATGAATTAAATTTTTTTTGGAAGAATTAAATTTTTATTTGTAAGAATTAAATTTTTATTTGTTAGAATTAAATTTTTTTGTAAGAATTAAATTTTTTTTTAGAAATAAATTTTTATTGGAAGAATTAAATTGGTTTTGATAGAATTAATTTTTTTCTGTAAGAATTAATTTTGATTATTGAGAAATAATTTTTTTTTCTAAGAATATTATTATTTGTTAGAATTAATTTTTTTTGTGTAAGAATTTAATTTTTTTGTAAGAATTAATTTTTTTGTAAGAATTAATTTTTTTTGTAAGAATTAAATTTTTATTTGTTAGAATTAAATTTTTCTTGTAAGAATTATATATTTTTTTTTTAGAATTAAATTTTTTTGTTAGAATTAAATGTTATTTGTAAGATTTAATTTTTTTTTGAGAAATGGACTTTTTTTGTAAGAATTAAATTGGTTTTGTAAGCATTAAATTTTTTCTGTAAGAATTAATTTTGTTTTTTTTGAGAAATAATTTTTTTTTGTAAGAATTTAAATATTTTGAAAGAATTAAATTTTTTTTGTAAGAATTATATTTTTATTTGTAAGAATTAAATTTTTTCGTGTAAGAATTTAATTTTTTTGTAAGAATTAAATTTTATTTTGTAAAAATTTATTTATTTTGTAAGAATTAATTTTTTTTTGAGAAATAAAATTTTATTTGTAAGAATTAAAATTTCTTTTGTAACAATGAAAATTTTTCGGCTAAGAATTTAATTTTTTTGTAAGAATTACTTTTTTTTGTAAGAATTAATTTTTTTTGTAAGAATTAATTTTTTTGTAAAATTTAAAATTTTTTTGAATAATTTTTTTTTGTAATAATTAATTTTTTTGTAAAAATAAATTTTTTTGCTAAGAATTAAATTTTATTTGTAAGAATTTAAATTTTTGTTAGAATTCAATTTTATTTGTAAGAATTAATTTTTTTTTGCAAGAATTAATTTTTTTTTGTACGAATTAAATTTTTTTGGGAAGAATTAATTTCTTTTGTAAGAATTCAATTTATATTTGCCACAATTATATTTTTATTTGTTAGAATTAAATTTTTTTTGTAACAATTAAATTTTTTTTGTAAGAATTAAATTTTTTTTGTAAGAATTCAATTTTTTTGTAAGAATTAAATTTTTTTTAGGAATTAAATTTTTTTTGTAAGAACTAAATTTTTTTTGTAAGAATTAAATTATTTTTGTAAGAATTAAATTTTTTTGTAAGAATTAATTTTTTTGCAAAAATAAATTTTTTTGGTAAGATTTAAATTTTATTTGTAAGAATTAAATCTTTTTTGTTAGAATTCAATTTTTTTGTAAGAAATAAATTTTTTTGTAAGAATTAAATTTTTCTGTAAGAACTAATTTTTTTTGTAAGAATTCAATTTTTTGTAAGAATTAAATTTTTTTGTAAGAATTAAATTGTTTTTGTAAGAATTAAATTTTTTTTGTTAAGAATTAAATTTTTTTGTAATAATTATTTTTTTTGTAAAAATAAATTTTTTTGGTAAGAATTAAATTTTATTTGTAAGAATTTAAATTTTTGTTAGAATTAAATTTTATTTCTAAGAATTAATTTTTTTTTGTAAGAATTAAATTTTTTTTGTAAGAATTAAATTTTTTTTGTACGAATTAAATTTTTTTTGGAAGAATTAATTTCTTTTGTAAGAATTCAATTTATATTTGCAACAATTATATTTTTATTTGTTAGAATTAAAATTTTTTTGTAACAATTAAATTTTTTCGGGTAAGAAATTAATTTTTTTGTTCGAATTAATTTTTTTTTGTAAAATTTAAATTTTTTGGTAAGATTGAATTTTTTTTTTGAGAAAAAAAATTTTATTTGTAAGAATTAAAATTTCTTTTGTAACAATTAAATTTTTTCGGTTAAGAATTTAATTTTTTTGTAAGAATTAATTTTTTTTTTAAGAATTAATTTTTTTTGTAAGAATTAATTTTTTTTTGTAAAATTTAAAATTGTTTTGAATAATTTTTTTGTAATAATTGATTTTTTGTAAAAATAATTTTTTTTGGTTAGAATTAAATTTTATTTGTAAGAATTTAAATTTTTGTTCGAATTCAATTTTATTTGTAAGAATTAAATTTTTTTTGTAAGAATTAAATTTTTTTTGTAAGAATTAATTTTTTCTGTAAGAATTAAATTTTTTTGTTAGAATTAAATTTTTTTCGTTAGAATTAAATGTTTTTTGTAAGAATTAATTTTTTTAAAGAAATAAATTTTTTTTGCAAGAATTAATTTGGTTTTGTAAGAGTTAAATTTTTTTGTTAGAATTAAATTTTTTTTGTAAGAATTAAATTATTATTGTAAGAATTAAATTTTTTGTAGGAATTAATTTTTTTGTAAAAATAAATTTTTTTGGTAAGAATTCAATTTATATTTGCAACAATTATATTTTTATTTGTTAGAATTAAATTTTTTTTGTAACAATTAAATTTTTTCGGGTAAGAAATTAATTTTTTTGTTCGAATGAATTTTTTTTTGTAAAATTTAAATTTTTTTGTAAGATTTAATTTTTTCTTTTGAGAAATAAAGTTTTATTTGTAAGAATTAAAATTTATTTTGTAATAATTAAATTTTTTCGGTTAAGAATTTAATTTTTTTGTAAGAATTAATTTTTTTTGTTAGAATTAATATTTTTTGTAAGAATTAATTTTTTTTTTTAAAATTTAAATTTTTTTTGAATAATTTTTTTTGTAATAATTAATTTTTTTGTAAAAATAAATTTTTTTGGTAAGAATTAAATTTTATTTGTAAGAATTTAAATTTTTGTTAGAATTCAATTTTATTTGTAAGAATTAATTTTATTTGTAAGAATTAATTTTTTTTTGTAAGAATTAAATTTTTTTTTGTAAGAATTAAATTTTTTTTGTAAGAATTAAATTTTTTTTGTAAGAATTAAATTTTTTTGGAAGAATAAATTTCTTTTGTAAGAATTCAATTTATATTTGCAACAATTATATTTTTATTTGTTAGAATTAAATTTTTTTTTGTAACAATTAAATTTTGTCGGGTAAGAAATTAATTTTTTTGTTCGAATGAATTTTGTTTTGTAAAATTTAAATTTTTTTGTAAAAATAAATTTTTTTGGTTAGAATTAAATTTTATTTGTAAGAATTAAATTTTTTTTGTAAGAATTAATTTCTTTTGTAAGAATTCAATTTTTTTGGAAGAATAAATTTCTTTTGTAAGAATTCAATTTATATTTGCAACAATTATATTTTTATTTGTTAGAATTAAATTTTTTTTTGTAACAATTAAATTTTGTCGGGTAAGAAATTAATTTTTTTGTTCGAATGAATTTTGTTTTGTAAAATTTAAATTTTTTTGTAAAAATAAATTTTTTTGGTTAGAATTAAATTTTATTTGTAAGAATTAAATTTTTTTTGTAAGAATTCAATTTTTTTGTAAGAATTAAATTTTTTTGTAAGAATTAAATTTTTTTGTAAGAACTAAATTTTTTTGTAAGAATT